>OY776681.1:33176244-34401010 GCA_963675555.1 Leptura quadrifasciata | reverse complement strand
ACTAGACTACAACTGATTAAATAAGATTGGTTAACGTTTCTGTAATCTACCAACCTTGGGTGAACGTCTGTAACTGATTGAAAAGGTTTAGTATGATTTTTAATAGTAAACCAAAGTTGATTAAATGTGGAAGATCAAATAAGTAGGCTGGTAGTTAATTTTCAGACATCTATCTATGTCAGTTAGAAATTGGTATAAAAATTGGTTAGGTACATTTTATTTTCCTAAATTTACCTTAAGGGCCAGTTATCGGTAGATATTACAGGGACTAGTATAGATTTATGTATAAATTGGAGCTGTTCGGAGGAATTAATAACATTCATGTTACTAATTTCTGAAAGTATGTGTGCCTTTAGTCAGCACTGGTGTAACTTTCTTAACTTAGCGTAGACCTTAGTAAAAATAACTGTACTTATCCCAACCGTAAGCTTCAATTATAGTATTTATTTGGAACTTTCAGGACCAATGGTCATATTAAGGACAAGTAAATGATAAATACTGACTCGACCATATTTATTACTTCTGTAGAAGTGGAAATAGGCGGCAAAATTAAATAGATGTTTACAAATAAACAGTTTAAGAACATGAAATTTATAACAAATTATACTTTTTTGAATGTGGATGATTAACTGAATAGGTTAGTAGTATTTTTAGTAGGTATTTTTGGTTAGTAGGTATTTTTGGTTGCTTAAAGTTGCCTTCTACAAAGTCTGATTTAGGCAACCATTTTCAAAATACTCCGATGCAAAAATTGGTGTAAATTAGGTTGGTAATTCCTATGACTAAAGTCGGTATCAAACTTCGGGGCAAACCATATTTTAATGTCCAAATTGGTGCAAATTCACGACATTGTTCGTACATCGCACATCGACTTTTGGTTGGAAATTCGAATGCTGGCTCGACGTCAGAATGTTGCCTGGGATAGTAAATGCATGTTTTTATATTATGAAGAGACTTATAAGTTTTTAGGGGTATGTGCCTCCCCTATTTTGAGTGCAGCGGCGAGTGGAACTAGAATAGCTGTACACAACAAGCCTGGCTTGGTGAAAGCAAAAGGCAAAGATGCTTTTGCCAGAGCGATAAATTAAAAAGTTATAAACATTTAAAAATTCCAAAAAGAATAAGATTAATTAAAACTAGTAAAGCTAGGTGATATGTAATAATAGACTATACTTAATAAACTATAGTTTATTCAGAGGGCTTTTCTAAATATATGAACTTCATTAAAGAAACATCACACAGTGCTGTTTTCGACGTTGCAGTAAATCAGCTTATATAACGAGAAATGTTCAATTTTATCATTTTAATATGACGAATTAAAAAGCTCTCCCGCTGAGCCTTTCACGATCATAGCTCGAACATTTTCAACCCTTGGTTAGTTTTATCGCCTTTGTGAAAAAGGTTTAATATAATATATTATCTAATTAAAAAACTTGCAAATTGTTTGTTTGTCACTTTGTCTTCTCTAAATAACTCAGATGGGAGATGCATGCATCAAATCTTCAAGCTACAAATCACAAACCAATTCTAGTTTTCAGTCCCAGCTTATCACCATTAATTAAGTGCAACTTCATGTATCAATTACAAAATCGGATCTAGCTTAAAACTAAGTTCAAGAGGGCGTCAATAGAACGTGTATAATATTATATACATATGTACACAAACAACTTTAGCTATTGATTTGATCGAATGTGAAGTGAATTGGGTCTAATTATACAACTGGAACATTTTTATGAAATAAGTTATATCTTGAATATGTAGTGGCCCCGAAAGTGACGTAAACGTATATAATTAAATTGTCGCAGTAATTTAGCCCTCTAATGTATTTTCACAAATATATTTTTTTATTTCTTGATTCGATAAATATCCCAGTCACTTTATACATTCAACTGATGATATTTCAGTATGATTTTCTTTATATTGGCATCACAAATAATTTCTCAAAAGTTTAGACCTCTAATGTATTTTCACAAATATATTTTTTATTTCTTGATTCGATAAATAGCCCAGTCACTTTATACATGAACCTCTAAAAAGATTCAACTGAAGATATTCCAGTAGGATTCTCTTCATTTTGGCATCACAAGCAATTTCTCAACAGTCCATAAATCCAACTGGTTGGCTGCAAAAGTTACAGAAGGTCAGAGGTCACGAAAATAAGTTTTTTTCGAATATCTCGTAAATTATGGATTTTGCATTAATTTTGGGTATTTATTATAAAATTTGGTTTCGATATAAATCTGCATAAAAATGGTCCTATATAAAATTTACGTGGAATGAATGGTTTTCGAGATATGGGGCTAAGAAAAGTCAGACATTGTGCTGCATTCGTTTCCGCACCACCTTTGGATTATATGATGTAGGCCTAATCCATGGTTAATAAGTTATGTTATAATTTTCTTGATTATTGTTCGTTTTTGCCGACTTCTTCTTTGTCTCCGTCTATCTCTTCTACTTCTTCTCCTTCAATATTTTCATTTTCATCAACAATCATATCAGCTGAAAATAATGAAATGAGGTCGGCTTTATCATTGTTAAACCCAAATTCAATGGTTGTATCCTCGGACATCGTATTGAGACACGACTGGCGTAGCATAGCAATCTTATTTTTCTGTATCCGCAATTGTTGCCACAACCTTTTGTGCAATTTTAGAAGATAGAATTGAGAAGTTCATCTGGTCCAGGAGGAATTAGAGTAGTTATGGCTCTAATAAATTATTATTGTTTACAGTTCAACTCCATTGCTGAGGATCTAAATATTTTCCCAGTCAAGTTTGCACCTGGTAATAGACCCTGAATAAATGTTATTGAATAGCTGCTGCTGTGGGTGTAAGTGACGACAATTGCACAGGCTTACTTAGTCTAGTGCATTTCGTAAAACTAAAATATGTATAAATTATCAATTGAAGTGTCTTTTTTTGAGCTCCGTACATAGCTAAAATAAATAATGGGGCACTATTTATTAGCAACGTAATGCATCATTCAATATTACACCACTATACGTACAGAATAGTGGCGCATGCGCTTTGCTCTGAAGTTTTTTCAGCACAATATCTCGAAAAGTATTGGTTCTACGAAAATTTTATACAGGGTGTCTCACCGGGAACTGAATAGATCGATATAGAGAAAAGTACGCATCAGAAAATTTTGAAAATTTAGATAGTTACTAATGTCGGTGTGGCTAATCCAACTAAAATAATTACAAGCAGCTGGCACTTCCGCTTATACCGGAAGTCGATACCAACTTGCTTATTTGAAATGGAATACCCTATATATCTTAGGGTTTTCGAAAAGAGCATAAAATTCTGAGTCGAAATATGTAGCATATCGTATACCTAAACCTAGCCATTTCAGAGATATTTGACATTTTATAGAAAATTTGACAGGTGCAACGGTTTACAAGAACCGTTATAACTTTCTTCATGTAAAAGATCCTCATTTGCTTCTTGTCACATAAAAGGAACACAAAGAGTACTACGTTCTACAACTGAAATAAATTCAATGATATCATACCAAGTGTTCCGTTTTCGCGTTACATTTTGTCAACTTCAAACCGTGAAAACTTGTTTAGGTCAAATGGAACACCATGTATTTTTTACATTAAGTAGTATAGAATTGAATTCCCTTTTTTCTGATATTAGCATTGTGGGGATTAAAGTTATAACTTTTTGAAATATTTGCGATTTTATTAGAAATTCATGAATTGTTGTAATCATTTCATCAAAATAGCTATGATTAGAAACAGTCAGTCATTATCTTATGTCAAAAAATGCCAGCACGTTTAAATTATACCAATGAAAACTTTTTAAATTTGTTTATTATTTATGGAGAATGTGATAAAGTAATATCAAGAACTTGCAGCAGATTTGCTACTCGATATCCACAAAAACGCAAAATAACACTAACACTGTAACATGCGTATTAATCGATTAATCGAATTGAAGTTATGGCATGAACTAAAATAGCCTGCATTTCTTACTCTTTGCATACAATCTTCAATGATTGTTAATGGACTCTCATAAACTTTATTTTTAATAGTTCCCCAAATGAAATAATCCAGAACTGATAATTCAGGCGAGGAGGCCATAAGAAAGGTCCGTTATTGGCAATCCATTGATCATAAAAAGTTTCTTTTAAATAATTATTAATTAAATATGCGTTATTTAGGGGAGCACCGTCGTGCTGATAAAAAATGTTTCTATGTTCGGCGAGAGGTAAATTTTCTAAATAGTTATTATTCAAATTTTGTAAGACATTCAGATATCTTTCACCTAAAAAAAAAAAAAAAAAATACCTATTTATATTAGCAGAAGAGAAAATTTAATTTACCGTTTAAATTTTCTTGATAAAATTGTAATGCCACCACTCTATCGTTTCTTAAGGCACAGTAAACATTGAACTGCCAACTTTCCTGAAAGTTTCACTCTCTGAACATATGAGGATTTGAGTCACTCCAATAATGCGAATTGTGTCTATTAAAAAGTCCATTTTTAGCAAATTTTGCTTCATCTGTCCATATAATATTTCCCAAATAAGAATCGTGACCCTCAGACCTTATTAGAATAAACTCACAAAAATTCTGTCTTCTTAGGAAATCTATTTCTTTTAATACTTGAACCATATGGAATGAAAACGAGTGAAACTTATGTTTTAATAAGATTCTGTGAATTGAATCCTTGCATACTCCCGATTCCAGAGCAGTTTGTATTAATGACATCCTTGAAAATGCATGGAAATATCCCAGAGTGACTATTTCAATGTTTTCGTCATCAACAATAGGCTTTCTTTTTTGCATTTTTGCCTTGACAGAGCAATAATTTTGAAAATTTTCCAGTATGCGTTTTACAGTGTTTGGTGACGGTTTCCGTTTTTCTGGATATCGAGTAGCAAATGTGGTGCAAGTTCTTGATATTACTGTATCACATTCTCCATAAAAAATAAACAAATTAACAAACAAAAATTAACATAAAGCAGATAATTCACGAGGTATTTGAGAAAAACTGATTTTCGTGACCTTTGACCTTCTGTAAGTTTTGTAGCCGTCAGGTTGGCTTTGTGGACTTTTAAGAAATTATTTGAAACGCCCATATAAGAGAATACAGCTGGAAAATCTTTGGTTGAATTTTTTTAGAGATTTGGCCTTTTTGTAGAAAGTGACTGGATTATAAAGCATATTTCTTTTACAATACATTCATGTTACGGGGATACCCAAGTTTTCAAATGTCAGATTTTGTGCTGTCTTGGTATCTTTCGTAAATCTAAAACTCAAAACAATCCATATCATACATGTTATCAACCATTATATCAATTATTGATAGCGCTTACTCCATTCTTTTAAGTGAATGAGGCCAAAAAAAGAATTATGGTTAAGATAATAGGTTAGGATAAATAATGATTTTAACAATACCATAATAATTAGCTAACTCACAAACAAGAAAGAAGAAATTCTAACCCTTCTAAAAATCACTGACACAAATTTCATATACATTAAAATATTCAAACACTACATTCAAGCGTACAATTTTTCAAATATTTTGGTACTTATGTCAGAGACAGTGTCACATCAAAGGCTTCAGCTCTCTCTAGGACTCCTGAATTAAATATTTCAGGAATAAGGAATCCAGGATTTTGATCTTTCAGCGAATATATCCCGGACAAATATATCTCTATTACGTACTTCGTTTTAAATGTACTTTGTTTTTAAATAATATTAAACGAAATAACAATTTCGTACTGAATATTGATTATCTTTAGCAATCTTTCTATTGGTTTCAATAGTTAACACTGCTTAAGAGAAAATGCTATATTACGAAGAAATATATTGCCAAAATTGTAAAGAATAAATCAAAATGATCTATGAGAGATACGTAGTTCTTAAAAAGTATTATAAAAAGTCCACAATGGATACCTTTCATCCATAAACAACGAACAATCAGTAATTTTATTTATTTTTCTATAAAGAAATGTCAGTGTGATTGTTTTTACTGTAATTGATATGTATTAAGATAATAAATTTTCCATTTCCCATTTTCCTTACACAACGTTTACGAACGATTACTGTAAAAACATGCTTATAGTAAGAAATTCAACATGTCTGACGCCAGTGGGGAATCTTTTTATGTTGGCTTCTAACCAATAATATCAAATACTATCTATAAAAACGCCCTTTAGATCTGCCGCGGGCAGTCAGAAATGATGTCGACTGAAGAAAATCTCTATTTGTGTATAAAGTAGAGGATGATAACATGTCAATTATTTCAAATTTATCGAGATGTCGTTGTTTAAGTTAATCTTTCTTGCACCTTGTAAAATGGTTCAAATTTGTACTCTACAAAGTTCTTAATAATAGTGAGTAATTAGGCAGTCGCTGCTTATCTAAACAATATACATGAATATGTACTTATGATTGAAAAAATAGGGTTCGATTCACTTCTTCTCGTTTTGCATCTTAAGACAAATAAAGATAGCTACTTTGATAAAAAGTGCCATTTTACATATTGGCATAAAATACAGTAGTTTAAAATACGACTAATTAGACACTGTTGTGATGTTATCCTGTTATTCTTACCTCCTTACCTATTTCAAAACAAAATTATGCTCTAAACTACTGTATTGTAACTGTGGAAGACTGACTGCATGTAGACTGTAGCATGGGTAATTCATTTAAGTACAGTAAACTATCAGATGCATAAGGGCAAATGAAGTTGTTAAAATATGAAAGTTCTTAAAGTGTTTTATGCAATGCCCAATCTTGAGAGATCTTGTTTTTAAAAGAATTATCTATCTAGAAGCCGGGATTTCCGTAGTTTGTTGCGGTGTCCGGATATTTGACATTTGTCACTGATATTTGAACTGCTAGGGCCTCTATTAAACGCTGGTGCGTCTTTCGATGTTTTATGGTTAGGGTTCGAGAGGAGCTAAAAGATGAGCAAATACGAGATAGCCATATGGTAAATTAGGGACGTCTCTCAGTTTTGTCCTGATTTTTACATAAGTAAGATCTAGGGTAGATTAATTATTTTATCGAGTTTTAATTAAAAGCTATTGATAAATAGAAAATATTATTTTCAGGTTTTTTCATCAGAGCTATTTGCTTAACTTAAAATCTTGTTAGGCATCTGCATATTTTAAAAATCAACATTTGAGTGTCGAGTTGATAAATTAACTGTCGATTCCTACTGGAGGCTAAACCGCTTTATTTGAAAAGCTGCACTAAACATATTAAGGGCCTTTGCTATTGCTAAAGGCTGCTCCAGTAGACACCTACCGAGAGGAGTAGATATATTGCATAAAACATCACATGGTTTATTTCCAGCCACAGTATCTTGACGTTCGAAGTATCATATTATCATTAGAGGACTTGAGTTTTACACGGAATATAGCTGTTAGATTTTGTTCTTATATACCTAGACGTCGATGTAGTAATCCAAGTTATGCTGTTATATTTTGCACGTTAGTTGTCAGGTCATAACCTTAAGAGTACGCGCACACGGTACCGAAATTAGAATTTTACTAGATTCAGAGCAACCCTCTGAAGATCTTTAAAAAAGGTGAAAGCTTCCAGCCGGGATATTATAGTCTTAACTTCGTTGTTGATGATTTAACTTTTAGGTTTACGTTTACGTTATAAATCTTTGTGTTGTATATTTATTTCAAATTAAAATATTGTGGCGTTTAAATTATATTTTTGCCTTGTGTTGTGTACATGTTGTTTTGTACTCAGTTCATTTCTATATTTATGTGTAAATATTAGAACAGACTTGATATATAGGAGTTGCGGATTAAATATATTAAATTGTTTGAATAGCTGCTCAGCGAGGTAATATTAATTTTTTCCAAAGATAATTTTCATTATAGGTTTTTGCGATATATTTAGACTCCAAATTTGCCGAACATGCACTTGTCTATGTTATTATTACATATCTAAGAATTTATTTGACCAAAGTATGATACAATAACCTTAAAGTGTTAAAAGGCGAATATTTTTAGGTGGTTGAATTTCCAAACAGACTTGTGAGTTTTGTTGCTTAATTGTTGAATGTGCTCTGTCCATTTTAAATTTTAATCTATGATAATTTCGAGATATTTAATGTTTTTTGTTTGTTGCAGTTTCCTAACACATATACAGTCAGGCTTGAATTTATTTATACATGAGTATGTATGTAACTGAAGTGTAACGACTTTAGGTACGTTTCTGTGATATATACTAAAGTACATAAATTTAGTTTTATCCAAGTTAACGTTAGGTAATTTTCAGATAGTCACTGTTGTAGTTTTGAAAACTCTACCACCGCTTTATTGGCAACATTTTTCCCGGAATCATCCTGTACTAGAAGAACAGTGCCATCTGCATATGTCTCTAGAACCATTCCTTGAGGAATGTCATATTTTATTATTTTTAAATTGCTTCCACTTTCACCAATTTTTATACATAGCCTCCCTATTTTGAATATAACTTCTGAACAAGTCATTAATATTGCCCCTTATACCATATTTCTTGAATTCGTTATGTAAAATGTCGTGCGATATCGTATCGAAGGCCTTTTTCAAATAAAAAAATATTGCGATTTGTTTTTTATTATTATTTACAAAATTATATATAGTTTTTACAACCCTCATACATACCATCATCAGTACTCATACCTTCCATAAAGCCATATTGATTGGAAGAAAGAATTTTATTATAATAATTTAAATGTTAGACTACTCTATTTTTTATACGTTTTTCGAAAACTTTTGCAATACTGTTGATTACCGATACTCTACAATGATTTGCTTTTTAAAGTGTCTAATAATTTTTGCCTAAGGTTTGAATGTAATGATACATTCAGAAACAAGAATATTCATATAATTGTAAAAAATCTGGGTAATTTTATTAATTTGTATCTGTTAATAATGATTTTTTAAACAGTACTCTTATATGACATGTTCAGATGAGAGAACGTCTCTATAAAGATGAATACTAAGTAGTTTCTTATCAGAGCGGAAGTTTTGCTTGAGTAATTCATAAATAATATATTTCCCTATTTCTAATGTAGCTTTACACTCTATCTTCAAGATTATTTTGTAGTATGCATATAGTTACTTACTATAATTGATCACTGCTAGCTGGTTCAATGTTACCGTAACTAGGTTTAATTAAGAAGACCGTTTACTTGATAAGAATGCTTAATGAATCGAGCCTCAAGAGATTTGGTGTTATGTCAAGATTGAATCAAATAGAAATGTCGCAATCAGACTACTTGCTTTTTCAAGTTCAAGGAATTTATTTTAAAACAAAAGCCTCGGGTTCTTTTCTATTTTATTTATTGATTACAGTAACTCTTCACATTATTATACAGATGAAAGATAATCTCGACTCATCATTTATTGAACCGGTGAAAGTAATAAATATAGAAAGTAAACAAAAGAAAGTTAATATTGGATATATTAGTAATTATTGATGATATGAGCTTTTTCTCTGTGGGCTGTATTTGCGATATTAAAAAGTACCTAGCAAATATAATACCCTTTTACGAAGTTCTTTCTATATGTTATTACGAAGGAATAATTTATGTAATAAAACCTTTATTGAAATGTTTTAAAAAGGAAAAAGTAATATTTATTGTTAGGCATGCTGTGTGGCAGGCCTCGGCAGCTAAGAATAAGAGGTTTACTGAGAGTTTACTCGCATTCACTTAGCGCTCGGTTGTTTATTATGTTTCATTGTCTATTATATATAATTTATTGTTAGTTATGAATTTTCTATTTATTGCCTAAGCAAGAGGATATAAAACATGTTTCCAAAAAAGGGCTTAAAGATAGTCTGTCGGATGCCAGCTTTATGAGTGAATTTGCCGATGCATTAGCTGAAATGGTGTTCTCTAAATTATCCGAAAAAAATCGAGAGCCTTAATAGTAAACTCCATGAAGTAAATGATACTGTGTTACAATTATGTAAAGAAAATAATCAATTAAAAAATCGAGTGGAAGACCTGGAGCAAAAAATGAAATTAACGCAGCTGAGAATGTATGGTGTGAAAGAGAAAAAGGGAGAGAATCTACCTGAAGTAGTAAGTAAATTACTGATTGATAAAAATGTGTTTGAAAATGAATCTGGCTCACCAATTCTTAGCTGTTATCGCATAGGTTTGTTAAAACCAGGAAATAAAAAACCGAGGCCCATCATAATTTATTTTCGAGACGTAAATCAACGTAATCTTGCCTACTCAAATAAAAACAATCTGAAAGGTTCTAAGATGGTTTTAACAGAAGACCACCTTATAAAATCAAGATATAATTGCCTATGTAAAGCTAAAGAAAAATTTGGGAAGGAAAACGTTTGGTCTCAGAGTGGAAATATTTGTATAAAAATGAATGGACATAAGCACATTGTAAAAAGTATAATGGAATTAGAAAACATGGACAGAGACGATCTGAAATGAACGTACTTCTAAGCTATTTGAATTTTAAAATATCTACTTCCTTATTGTGTTCTACTTAAATCTTATTTTCTGAAATTGGGGTAATCCATAAATTTCATATTACTGTTAAGAATATCAGTCAATAATTTTATTAGCTTGTTAACTTGGGGTCTAAATAATATTTTAATTCATAGTAAATACTTAATAATAAATACATTTTATTTCGTTAATTAGCGCCTACATCATTTTATATTAGAAAAGCCACTACTTGTTTTTGTTCATTTAAGTGTAACTGTGATAAAAAAATTTTACTGCTTACTATTTGTGTACCTCTCTATACTAAATAAATATTATTTTTCTAATGTATTTATGCTCTATGATATTATATCTACTTTATATACTGTTGCTTGTATAAATCTGATTTTCTTTAGGTAAACATAATGCCGAATGGTATAAATATATGTCACTTAAACGTAAGATCTCTAATGAGACATTTTAGGGAATTTATGGACTTAGTTGCTTCCTTTCATGTAATTGCTGTAACAGAGACCTGGCTGTCGAGTGATGTGGACGATGTTTCTATATCAATGCCTGGCTTTAAACTGTTCAGGTTAGATCAATCTCGCGCTCGTGGTAGTGGCGTAGCTATCTATGTAAGTACAGATATTTTGTGTTCTCAATATGACTTAAATTTTAAATTTGATGGGGACATTGAACAATTGTGGCTTAACGTAAAAATTAAAAACTACAAAATTGCTATTGGCAATATATATAGGCCGCCATCTGGAAATATCTCTGCATTTTTAGATAGCATTGAGGACACCCTGCCCCTAATTATTCCCACAGTAGATGAAATAATTTGTTTGGGAGATATGAATATTAATTTATTAAATCCTGAAAATCCTTTAGGCAAATGTTTTCATGCCTATGGCTTTAATCAATTGATAAACGAACCTACTCGTGTTACTGAAAGATCACTATCGCTCTTAGATCCTATATTTGTCTCGAATTTAAACCTAATTCAAAATAGTGGTGTTATTGATGCTAGTGTTATATCTGACCATTGTTTAACATATTGTAAATTATTAATTGACAAGCGAAAATCTGCAACAAAGTTCTGTACTTTTGGAGACTATAAATATTTTGATTATAACAGATTTAGTAATGATTTGAGGGATGCACCATTTCATAATATTATAAATATTCCTGATATTGATGATAAAGTTATGTATTTAAACAATCTTATAATTTCTTTATTCGATAAGCATGTACCTGTTAAAACTGTTAGAATAACTAAACCTAAATCGCCTTGGCTTACGTATCCAATTAAATTAATGATGAAGGAAAGGGATACCGCCTTACAAAAATACAAACAAACTAAATCTCCTGTAGACTGGGCACGCTATAAAGAATTGCGTAATTTTACGCTGTCTGCCGTTCGCCGGGAGAAAAAAGTATTTTATAACAACTGACTCGAAAATGTTATGGAAAGGCATGAACAATTATATCTTAAACAAAGAACGTTTAAGTGTTTCTAATCATTTAGATGACCCTGACAAGGTAAATCAATATTTTTCATCCGTTTTTGTTGAAAGAGAAGTCAGTGATGACTTAATTCGCTTTTATGTTAATGGTAATTTTTTAGATACTGATCAAAAGTTTGAGTTACCTTTATTGCCAGTCGAAGATGTAAGCAAGATTCTACACAGTATTAAATCGAATGCCTATGGGTCTGATAATATTTCAATAGCCATGTTAAAGTACTGCAGCCCTTACGTAGATAGCTTTATTACGCATATTATAAATTGTTGTGTAGAACACAGTTATTTTCCCTCAACGTGGAAAGTAGCTGTAGTCAAGCCGTTACCTAAAGTTAATACCCCTCTTAATTACACTGATTTACGGCCAATAAGTATTTTTCAGCTTTATCTAAAGTATTAGAAAAAGCCATTTTTATTCAACTTACAAAATACTTGAAGTAAAAACAAATATTACCAGAGTGTCAGTCGGGTTTTAGGCGGGGTTACAGTACTTCAACCGCTCTTCTAAACGTATGTGACGATATTGCATCTTCTGTAGATAGAAAAGAAGTAACAGCCCTAGTACTGTTAGACTTCTCCAAGGCATTCGATACTATTAATCATAAACTTGTGTGCAGTAAGTTGATTTATTATGGTTGCTCTGATAAGCTTGTTAATCTTATTAGCTCTTATCTTCGCAATAGGTCGCAGGTAGTTCATATAAATGATAGGGTGTCCTCTCATTAGAAGTGTTACATCCGGTGTACCTCAAGGTTCGATATTGGGGCCACTCCTTTTTTTAGTCTACACGAGTGATATACTAGTAGTAGTAGTAATTGTTAGGGGAGGCCTAGTGCCTGGCAAGTAGGCCATAAATGGGCCCTTTTTACCTACCCCCTGACGTCCCCTCAACCATTCACTTCTACTCGGCCTCCTACTCAATCTTGAAACCTTCCTGATCTTCCAATGAAGGTCAGGACATGTTTCCATTCGAGAGAGTCCATTTCCTCTTTTGGGAGCGTTGTGGCGCCGAAGAGTTCATACCTCAGGCGCCCGAACGCTTCACATTGTCCCAAGAAGTGAAACGATGTTTCTTCATCACTTCCGCATCTTGGGCAGGTGGGATCTACCTCAACCCCTATCAGTGATAGGTGTCTTCTGAGCCTGCAGTGACCAGTTAGGACTCCGACCAGTTGGTTCGGGGTCCTCCGGCTTCTACCTAGCAACCAGGCCGCCCTTGACTTGTTCGGCCCCGTTACGAAGTCTCGAGCCTGTCTGCAGCCGCTGCTCAGCCTCCAATGTTCCCTCAATGTTGCTTGTGCTCACTCATTAAGGGCCGTAGCGACATGTTTCCTTGTAATTCCCAACATGGGCTCCGGGCCTAGACAGGGCTCCCTGGCCCCGAGCCTAGCCAATTCATCGGCTCTCTCGTTTCCTGGGACCCCGGTATGTCCCGGAACCCATATCAGCTCACTTCCTTGTGCCTGGCAAGTTCCTCTAGAGCATCTCCGCACTCCTGGACGAGGGGGGACCTCGTTCTAGGAGAGCAGACCGCCCGAAGTGCTGCCTGGCTGTCTGAACAGATACAAATATTTTGTTCCGTACCGTTCCTCGTTTCTTTCTTATATGCCACTTTTAGGATGGCATATACCTCTGCCTGAAAGACAGTAGTGTACGATCCTAGAGCATAGCTCTTCTGCCTTCCAGGAATATTCCTGCCCCCGATGAATGCCTCTGTCCATCTACTAGAAGGGAACCATCTGTGTAGCACACCAGGGAGTTCGGGGGGAAATTAATCTTTCCTTCTGCCCACTCTTCTCTACTAGATAGGGCTAGAGTGTACTTTCTCTCTAATCTCAAGCGGTCGGTTGCTTCCCTCACCTTAAGGGCGGAGATCGGAATCTCCGCCTCCGCCAATCTGGCGATGGCTGCATAACCCTCTGTCCTTCCACTACACCGCCAGCCACCTGAGTCTCGCATTCTTAGATGGGCCGCCATGGCTTCCTTCTTAATCCATGCTGGAGGTGTTGGCAGCCCTAGCATTACTTCCAAGGCAGCTGTAGGTGTCGTCCTCATTGCGCCTGTAATCCCAAGACAGGCAAGTCTTTGAACTTTTGCCAGTCTTCGAGACGTGGTGATGTGGTTCACACTCGGCCACCAGACCACCGACCCATATTGGAGTCTAGGTCTGATTACCGCCGTGTAGACCCAGTGCATGATCCGTGGACTAAATCCCCAGTTCCTGCCCACCGCCTGGCGCGAGTGATATACTAAGATCAGTTAGACATTGTAAAGTTCAAGCGTTCACGGATGATACACAGATTCAATATAATTTTAAAGATGAAAATATTATGGATGCCGAAAATTTTATCAATGAAGATCTCCATACAATTAACACTTTATCAAATAAGCAAAATCTAAAATTAAATGAAAGTAAATGCCATGTATTATTTTTTAGAAATAAAAGAAATAGAGAGTTTGTTGATAGTAATATTACCATTAAAGTTGAATCTGAAACTTTACAATCCAAATATTCTTTAAAGAACCTAGGTATTATATTTGACAGCGATTTAAAATTTAATCTGCATATTAACAGATTATTGATAAAATCATATAGTACGCTCAAATCACTCTATTCCTATAGAAATATCTTAACGATCCACGTAAAGAAGACCTTATCCGATTCCCTAATTCTCTCACGTTTCAATTATGGCGATTGTATTTATGGTCCCTTCCTAGATAAATTTAATCAAAATAGAGTTCAAAAGGTACAAAACTCTTGTTGCAGATTTGTATTTGGTTTGAGGAAATATGATCACATTTCTCGTAAAATTTCGGAATTACATTGGATGAATATGACTACTAGGCGAAAACGTAATTACTGTAATTTGATTTACAAAATTATCAATGATCAATTATCTCTATCCCTTTTTCAAAAATTATTAAAAAGATCTGATTCGCATGGTTTAAATCTAAGATATAAACTTAATCTACATATCCCACGCCACTCGTCAGCCATATTTCAAAAATGTTTTTCTTATTTGGCTGTTAAGCTTTACAACTCCACTATCAAAGATTTTGCCCACTTACCAAAGTATTCGTTTAAAGCTCATCTTAACAGTAAACTAAGTAGTGTAATTTAAATAAAATCAATCTGATAAATTTAAATAGATATAATAAGTATTGTAAATAATGCAAACTTCCCTAATTAACTGATATGTTTTATGTAATATGCCCCTCTTATTCAATTTGAATTTAAATTTAAGTTTTCTTCTTTTTCTAATATACACACATCCGTGTATTGAAATATATGTTCTGTTTATTATAAGCCAGGTTAAGTGTAAGAGTAGCAATTGCTAAACTTCGCCTGGTTTATATTTGTTTAATTCAATAAAGCCTATTATTATTATTATTATTATTAATTGTATACAGCCTTTGGAAAAGTAAATGGTAATGTTTTTTAAAATAAAATTGTAGATATTTATTATAAAGTTGAAGAGATTTTGGTAACGGCTCAGTGGCTCAACGCGTTAGGCTTGCAACCAAGGAGTCCCGGGATCGAATCGTAGATAGGGTATGGATATTTAGTGGTGTTTTTCATATGTTACCGAGTTAGTGGCAGTGAACTAGACAAGACTTGTGAGAGGCAGCACTGCTAGTTGCAGTACTACTCCTGAGTTTGAGTCTCAACTGCGGCAGATGGCAATGTCATAGGGAATCGTCATTGTATAATTATTGTCTATGTGTATGTGTCCTGGTTAAGTGGTGGAATAGCTAATGCTAAACTCCTCCATGATGCTGATCTAAATAAGGCTACAATTATAACTTATCCAGAATACTTCTGGACGATAACTCGCTAATTAAATCTCAATTAATCGAAATTTCAATTAAATAATCCAAAACACAAATTAAAAATATGTTAAATCTAGTTTTTGATCCGGTATCAAACCGAGTAGCAAAGTCTTTTAACTAAATTAATCACTTAGCAAAGTTTCCAGCTTTTAACTCACAAAAAGAAGAGGATATGACTTAAACTGACAGTTCGACAATCGACAGTCATAGAGTGCCAACTTGAAAAATTTGAAAACTAAATCAATTGTTATGGACTTTTCGATCATTAACTATCTTTATACTGTCAGTTTATAGACAATTGGTATATTTTCCAGTTAGAGCCATCTGTTGACGGAAAGTATAATTTAGGTAGTAATTAGAATAGGTAATTAAAGAGATGTGACATCTATCGGTGAAACTGTAATTTATTACTATAGATTTATGGGGTTGATCGACTAAAATCTTATTTTTACATGTTATTATTAATTTGTGGAAACCAGCAAAAGATGGCATGTCACGGGGTGCATGGTCACAGGGTGCATGGAATTGGATTTCAATAAATCTTAAAATATGAATTTGATGGTGTCTACTGAATAGGCAAAATAAATCAGACCAATGAAGCCGTCATCATTTCAATTTCATGATGTCCGATTGAAGTAAAATATTATGTGAGTATTCTTGGCATTAAATGTAATCGTTAAAAATAGCCGTTAAAATGCCAATAGTCTTACCTTTAACTTTGTCCAATTACAATCAAGCAATGATGATCAAAATTCGTTAAAAAGTTAACCGAAAAAAATCACAAGAGATAATATTTTCATGTCAACAAATAAAAATATTTGGTCACCTGATGATGCTTTAATATCCCCATACTACTTCATTTGAGTTCATATCATTGGATATGAACATGATAATGCTTGCAGAATAGGTGAGATGAACAAACTCCATGTCCATGAAAACACCAGTATTTCAACAATGTTTGATTGAAGTAAAATTTTACTTACGTTGGCATACTATTCATCAAATATGATCGTTTACCGTAAAAATTCCAAAAGCTACTTACTTCAATGTCCATCGAAACGCTTCATGATACTTGAACGAATGAAAATTTTATGTGGACTAGGTTCGGCCGTCATCTTCAGCATCTTGTAACCCCCGAAACCCCACGCGAAATAAGCTCTGCGCATCATGCCATCGAGTCATATAAGGTAGATAACAGGAGTTACAAAATTTGCCAACAAAAATGTATTCAATAATCCTCTATTTTACGTAAACATTAATTCTTATCGCTTCAACTAAGGCACGTAGATGAGTATTAGTTTTATTTTTTTTTATTCACATGCACTTCAATTCCAGTTCTCTCCCTCCGATCTTCTTATTCATTCTGTTTAGACGACCAATTTGTATTTATCGAATCCACGTCCTGGCTTCTGAGCGTAATATTCAGTTAGCTGCCGTTATGTACTCATTTGCAGATGTAAGGTTTAAAGCCTATCCATATGTTACTAATAATTTTAGACTGGATAGCAGTAGCAGCAGGGCGGTATAGTAACAGCCCTCAGCAGCCTAATTCAAAATATATATCACCAACTGACCCACGTTTGCACGCTTGGATCATTATATTCACCTGTACAAATATTGAATATAATAATAATATATAACATGTTCAGCTACACTGTACCAGTCTTCTTTTTAAATTCACATCTTACTTGCTACATATTACCTCTATCTTCTGGTAACATGTGTAACCCAGGTACCAGTCATCATGCTTGTGAGCCGCGAGCGATGTTGGTAGTGGCTGATGGACGAGCTCCACTCGATCACCACTGACAGTATGCATTTGAGCTTAATTGCACTACAATGCATCACAGAAATATTAGAATGCATAGTATAGTTCAAATGTGCTTTTAGAGGGCAGAATATTAAAACATAATATTTTTAGTCGCAAATTTCTCTATAAATTCCTTATTTTACTATAAGGAACGTAACCAGACTGCAACCAGCAGCTATTCTCCGGGCTATGTGCCCCGCCGAGCGCTGAATTACAAGTTACAAGCTTGGCGCGTTAAGTGTAATAATTGCATATTATCAACAGAATGCTAATGCTTCGATTGCAACAAACATCAGTCGAAAGACTGATTCTACTTAAAGGAGCTCTCGTGCCAGTCATCCCACACCACACACCACATTTCGAAACTGCAGTCTGCAAGTGGTGTAGGAAGCTGTTACGTGTTATAAAACCATATGATTTGTTGGCTTCACATATTATGATCTTAATATGATTACTGAATGACAGTTTCTTATCAAAAGTGACTCTAGATCTCGAAAAATCCTAGGATGTTCCAGAGTTGTACCTTCTAGAGAATAATTGAAAATTAGAGTGCCAAACTTTAGTGCGTAAGACATTACATTACATTTTTGAGGATTAAGTGGTAATTTATTTAATGGACACCAGTTAAAAATTTTATCCAAATTATACTGAATTTTCTCCTCAACATTCCCAACTACCTCAAGTATTTTTAAGTCATTAGCATAAAGAAGACAATTCACCTTTAAATCCATGACAATAAATTAATAAATATGTTAAATAGCAGGAGACCAAGAATAGATCCTTGGGAAACCTCCGAAGGTGCAAAGTACTCGATAGACTTGAAGCCATTAAATACCTCATATTGCTTTCTGTGAGACAGATAATACAACAATATAAGTGAGGAGGACAGTCCAATTAATGTAAGTTTTTTTAATAGTAATAAACAACATCAGTATGAACCTGCATGTCAATAGATATTGTGTGATGGCAGCTAGGTTAGTCGTAGTGGATAGACCTTTCATGAATCCGTGCTGATACGGTGAGAGTCTATTGGAGATGTAATGATATATACTACTGTGCAGTAAGAATTCGAGAATTTTACTAAAATTGTACAATATAGATATTGTAAGAAAGTTCATTATATCATGTTTATCCCCCTTTTTGTAAATGGAACAGACTTTAGAATATTTTCAGATTTCGGGAGAAGTACTAGTTTCCAAACGCAAGTTAAAAACAAAATTGTCAATGGGGCAATAAGTATATAAGCGCAGTCCTTAACTAGGGAATCTGAAATTGCATCATGTCAGGTCGTTATCTTAAGTTTAATCTGTTTTGGAGCTCAAATGCCTTTATGTGTAACTGTGTATTAAGCACAAACACTTTATCATCTATATATATTTCATGTGAAGGTGTAAACGATTTGCTAAAAAATTTATTCATTCATTAGACTATCTTTGAGATTATAAATCTTTAGATCGCCATCATCTATAAATATTTCATGTGAAGGTGTAAACAATTTGCTAAAAAAACCAGCATAGGCATTTAGACTATCTTTGACATTATCAAGCTTTAGATCGCCATAGAACGAACATGCTATTGGAGGTATTTATTGACCCTTTTTATTTTTTATAAAAGCCCAAAATGCCTTTGGATCATGCTATATACTATTTTCGGCTGAGCGTACATGGCCTTCATAAGAGGCAATAATATTTAGTTTTATTATATTCCGCACTCTCTTAAATTCCTCTAACACACATTAAGAAGCCGACATATGTTTAAATTGAATCGTTAGGAATTGTCGGCTCTTCATTAATTTCTTATTTCCGTCCCATTTTCCAAGACTTATATAACCTCTTCCGCTGTTATACGTTAAATTTCTGGCTGGAAAAGTCAGCTTGTCTGCTATATCATAAATTAAGCTCTAGAGAGCTTATAAGTATTAAGTAAGAGCATTAGAGCAGGTAATAACCATATATTTAATCTATGAAGCGACGTTTTATTCGTGTATCATGCTAATTATAAGCTCAAACATTCAATTTATTAATCTGAAGGCGGCTATCTTAATCTACGTGTATTTTAAATTTAATTAGAAACGCACAACATAATAATTAACGTCCAGATTTGGATATAATTACGCTAACTAAAATTCTCGCAGGAAATTAAATTGTATTTTAAATATGACGAACAAATTGTCCTGTTGCAAAGTGGTATATTATAAATTTTTATATTGTGTAAGTTAAGTTACGTGAGCTAAAATATAACAATTATTACCAGATTAAGAAAGTTTTTACTAATCAAGCAAAGGACAAAAATCAACAAATTGCGTATTGTGTGTGGCTTTTAAGATATCAGATATTCGATTGTCCTTGAAGCGTCAAATTGTTAAATTTGAAGGAAAGCAATATTAATCCAGATTGTTTAGGACGTTTTTTGCTTTCCTTTTAATGAACTAAAACTGCTTTAGCTTGATAGATATATAGATAAATAGATTTATAATTCTTTGTGCCAATATATAATTGGATAGAATAAGTCTACATAAAATAAATATAAATATACCGTCTGTATAATGTAGAAGAATAAAGTTTTAGAAAGAGTTACTCCATTTTTTGTGAGCTGTATTTCAGTAAAAAGAAATTTGAAATCCATAGCCTACTTTGAGAGATATATTACAAAAACATGAAAAATAGGAAAATCACAAACGGTTATGGTTTCCTTATTTGAGGAGATATGAAAAAAGTTAAAGAGAATAAAGCTGACGGCAAAGACAATAAGGATAATAATGTTTATCAAAATTCGAAAAACGCATTTGGCTTTGATATACGCTCTTGTACAAAAATGAAAAGGACAAATCTCAAAATAGGCCATGACACCATTAATTCCGTTTACTTTCTCTCTGTCCAACGATATAAAATATGTCATAAAAATTTTAACTGACAATGTCAATTTTTAATATTTTACGAAACTCACAATTCATATCATTGAATACACAAACGTGCTTTACGAGATACCTCACGTATTTTCGAGCATTTGAAGAGTAATTGCCCTCACATACGTTTCTAATTCGGGTTTTGATGTCCTCAATATTTTCAGAGGCAGTTTGAAATACCTTGTCTTTAATGTAACCCGAGACGAAAAAATCCAAGGGAGTAATATCTAATAATCGAGCTGGCCATAAAATGGGTCCATAGGTGCCTATCCAGCTATTTGGCATAACTTGATTTAAATAATTTGTATATATTAGAGCAGTGCAAGGTGGAGCCCCATATTGTTGAAAATATGAATTATTTAATCTTTCTGCCACTGTTAATTCATTAAGAAAATCTTGAAATTAGTTTTGCAGATATAGATAAGATATTTGGTGTGTTCCTTGTAAAATAGACAGACGGTATATATGATAAATAAAATAACAATATGTACCTAATTATAAAGTAATTTAAAGTGCAAAAATATGCACACACACATATATTTACCTATAAAATAAAGACAAAAGATATAAGAAAAAAATTAATACAAATCAGAATTTTATATTTCGTTTATTTTTGCATATTCATTTGTATGTTCACCCAGAAAATAGAGGAATTTACTACACAATAGATTAAATAATTTGCATTTACACTGTTTTATATCATTAGCCTCTTTAACATCGGAGGGCAATTTATTAAATAAGTAGCTACTGGCACATACAGGGGATTTTTATATAAGGTCAAAGTATTAGCCCTCTTAATGTATATATTACTCCGTTTACGCGTATTGTAATCATGTTTGTCGCGGTGTACGGGTAATTGCTATACTTTATATATACAGTGTGTTCCACTTTTCACGGTAACACCTACGTAAGTCAGTTATTAATAAATCGGTTTATTTTAAACTTGATTAAGTTATACACCTCTTGAAGGTAACTAAAAGCGCAAATACCTATTCAATTTATTCCATAGACGTGCGGACTAAGGGGGTGAAAATGGGGTAAATTTTCAGGTAATTGTATAAGGGATTTTTTTTAAGATATCCACCATCTCATAGGGCATCCTTTAAAACCCCCTTGTGCCAAATTTTGTGAAAATATCTCTATTACTATACTATATACTAATTAATGTTCTTTAACTCGGAACGAGGTGAATTTAGAAACAAAGTTATTTCACATTTTTTGCTACAAATTTAAAGTAATAATCAAAAACATCTTCGTACTCGCCAAAAATGCTAAGAAAATTCTGCCCATTTATACGTGCCTTATACAGTGTACTTGTTTTAAATCTAGTCACCTTTGAAATCGTAAACAAAATTATTAATTTGCTGTAATGGCAGCTTAAGGCTTTGTAGTTTACTTGTGTCATTATTTGTATTTTAAATAATTATTAAGAAGCATAGACAAAAAAAAATATCAAATATTAAAATAATAGATATGCTGACGATTCACGAATCATAGCGGCATTCAGAAATGACCAGCATCTAGTATTCGCTCAGTTGCTCACATTTTAAACGTTAGTAGAAATAAAGTTTGGCATTGCCTAAGAAGAAACAGACTGAAAGCTTTCAAGACAAAATTTTTACACACTCTAAAAGATGGTGATGAGAAAAAAAGGCTAGAATATTGTTTGTGGTTACAAGGGAAATATTTGAATGATCTGAATTTTATTAAATACATCATCTTCACTGACGAAGTCACATTTTCAACTAACTGGGTTGTGTCGTCACAGAACACTTGTTATTGGGTAATAAATTGAAAGGATCAATACGTAGCCAAAGTCAATGTCTGGTGTGGCATATTGAATAATAAAATTTTAGTTCCCGTTTTTTTGGAAAATTTAAATGCCGAAATTTTTCTCAACCCCATAAATAATTATCTCGATGGATTTTTAATGGACCTTCCATTGTTGCAAATGGTAAATTTAATTTTCCAGTTAGATGGGGCGCCGGCTCACAATTCAATTGTTGTTAAAAATTGGCCAAACCTTAATTTTCCTCAAATGTGGATTGGAAGGAACAGTCCATTACATGAGTGGAACCCCTCAGTCCCCAGATATCACGCCAATGGACTTTTATTTTTATGGAGTAATTAAAAAGTGCGTTTATAAAACCCGTTCGAGAAACAGACAAGAATTATGCGAGAAGATTACAGAAGCTTGTCGAGAGGTGACACCAGTAGAATTACGCAGAGTTCTAAATACTAAAAAAAAAGAGTCGAAAAGTGTATTAGATTAAATGGTGGCTCAGAAGAAATAAGAAATATTTAGTTATGTTTAAATCATTTTGCTATTAACAATTTAAATGTATTATGTATTTTTTTGTTTAGTTTGTGTATTACATATGATATTGATTAACTAAATAATAGAACACTCAATTAAAAACATATCTTTAGTACTAAACATTTATGAAGTTTTATTTTAAGTTAATTTAAAACCATTTTAATATTCTCATCAATTTCTTAATGCGCTGCCCCACTTTGTTGGAATTAGCGTAATCCGTTGCATAACCTCAAGGCCATTTATATGTACCTGTTTATACCTATAAAACTATTTTAACAAAATTGGGCACAATGGTGTTTTAAAGAATGCCCTATGAGATGGTGGTAATTTTAAAAAAAAAATCCTTAATACAATTTACCTGAAAATTTACTCTATTTTCACGCCCTTAGTCTGCACGTCTACAGAATAAATTAAATAGGTATATACCCTTTCAGTTATCTTCAACAGGTGTATAACTTAACCAAATTTAAAATAAACCGATTATTAATAACTGACCTACGTAGATGTTACCGTGAACAGTGGGACACACTGTATATAAATAACTTGTATAAGTAAATCGATATAACTATCAGTGGATTGTTACTTTTAAACGTATCCCGATAGGAGTCCCTGTGCCCCATATTAAGTATTACTCTCAACACCAGTTTTTGCATAATAAAAATTCTCTGTAGATCCACACTTTAGTCCTAGGCTATTATATTATAGGAGATTTTAGCATAAAAGAGAGCATAGTATACGTTTATTAAAGAAACTATCTAAACCATATTTTAATGTGGTGATTGCAAAACACGAATTACTTAATTTGACATAGAGTTGATCAATATGTTTTATCCAACTGAGGTTTTTATCTAATAAAACTCCTAGCAAATTGTTTCCTTAGAAATAATAAAAAAAATTATTAAAAAAGCATTTTTTACTCATCTGCAGAAATGGCTTACACCTATTGTATTCTTACTTTAAATAAAAAATCTGCATAATACTTTTCATATATTAGAGTAATTTCTCCAAATTTTTAACTGGTTGTTGAGTGACTGTATCTAACTAAATAAACAATAAATAGACAAATAATTAAATAAATTGCATTTCTATGTTCATGTTTTAATGCACATATACAAATCGATTTTTATTGAGGAGATAACAAATACTAAAATAACTTGGATCATATATCAAGAACAAAACTAATTTTAGCATCTGAAAATAGACTATTGAGAATTGCTAATGATTAGTTTTCTAAACCAGCCGAGCATTTCAATCTATATTCTTGAATATAATTTTTATATTCTTGCTGTAAATATTTGCAAAAAATCCTTAATTAGGGATTTATTCTGTTTTACCTTGATTAATGTTATTTTTTCTGTAGTGAAATAATAAGGTAGTTAGTTAATATTATGGATAAGTTTCTTTTGTTAAATTTTATTCAATGTTTCAATCATGACGAGAAGTTTTCAAATTCTAAAATTATTTATGAAATATCTTATCATTTAACGTGTTAACTAAGAGAAAAAATTACTCAATTGGATAGAAAATAGCATTCTCAAATATGAGACAAAACAAAATGAATGATAATTAGTATTTATTGAATGTGTTTATGATTACTTTATTTTATACTATCCAGAGGTGTTTTCACATTGGGGTATTCATCATATATTTTTCATCAATTTTTTTTATGCGTTAGGGATATATATTGGTGAAAATTAGAATTTAGATAATTTTACCAATACACTTGTTGAAAGCTTTAATAATTTTTCAGAACCATTTAATCGAATTATTGGCAAGTCAACGCATATTACGTCACATGGTAGTAAGCTTCTATACTATTGTAGTGAATAATACATCTTTGTTAATGAATAAATTTGCACTTGATATGCACAGCATATCAGATCACTGTCTATTATCGTGTAGTGCTACGAGTATATCAGCCCCTTACTGTGAGGCCGTAGGGGTTGCAAAATAATACAAAATGAAAATACACTTGGGCAGTTGTGCGTAGCAGATCGTGGACACCACCTAGCCGGGATAAGTGAAATAGCGTGCCCACGATAAAAATATCACTAGCTCAGACATTTCAGGGCGTTAAGCTCAAGTTTAACATAAACTATTAAAAGATTTTAGTTTATTCAACATAAAGTCGCTGAGGTTTCTATTCTTAGTGGTCGCAGACGAAATAATGACACTCTCTCAACATAAAATGGACTATATTACTGTATTTACAACTTATGGTTCTCTAGTATGAACCTGACGACGTTCAGTTATGTCGCTATATTCTGATAAATATGTTATAAAATAAATAAGGATAAATTCCCCTCGTGTAGCTACACTCTACAAGCGTCAGGATTGACTATAATAAATATGGCCGCAATGGATTACATTAGAGAACGTACTTAATTAAAAACGAATGAGTAAAATATTTGTTTAAATTTACAGGGTGGGGTAATAGTGCGTCGGACCTCGATATCTTGAGTTCTACGACAGCTAGAATTTTTTTAAAAAAATTGCAGGTAAATTAGATAAAAAGTCTATAACTGAAAATTAATTTCGAACATACAGGGCGAGCCAAGACGAAATTACAGGACCAAGTGCCTTTTTTTTAAATGGAATGCTATGTATATCAGTACATTTTTTGAAGCCTCTTTCTAGGCTCTATTCATTCCTATATTAGCATTGAATATCTCCCAACCACTTGGATGTTATGAATTTTTTTGTTGAAATAATGCAATCTCCAGATGGATATTAGCAAAATCACCACAGTCACAATTATGGGTTTTAAGAAAAACTTATGTGAATACCAGATACGAGACAACTAATTAATGTTTTTGAATTTTAATTTCCTAAAAATAAACAGGGTGGCCAAAAATTGTTTTTCAATTAAGAACATTTTAGATTGAATTTCCTCTATTTTTTCAAATGAAACGTCCTGTATATTTTTCGACAATGTGATGTAGAAATGAAAAACGAACATTTTTTGTAAGTACTTTCCTAGGGCTAATTACAACCAATTTTGTTTTATTGAGCAATAATTGCAGAATTCAAAAATAAAGTTAAAAAAAAGAGGTTTTCCTCAAATAACTCGGTAGAAAAATTTTTAATAAATGTTCCACATGGTGCCCATTTTGATTGACACACATCTCTATACGCTTTTGAAATAGGTTCCTAAAACTGCCAGTGTGATAGATGTAAAGGCAGTTATTATTCTTTCCTTCATATTTTGTGCTGTTGTTGGTGTGTCTCTATAAACAATTTCCTTCACGTATTCCCACAAGACGAAATCCATTTTTGTAAGATCTGGGGATCTAGCAGGCCATTTAGTGGGTCAATTTCTTCCAATCCATTGATTAGGGTATGTATTATTTAAGTGGTCTCTAACTGCGTTTAAATAATGTGATGGAGCGCCATCTTGCTGAAATCACATCCTATTTCGAATTCTTTCAGGGAGATTTCCCTGATAATAATTGTAGCAGATAGTTTTCCAAACAATGAAGATAAATAGCTCCAGTCAATGTACCATCAAAGAAATGTGACCCTATTACATGTTCTCCAATAATTCCTCCCCAAACCTTTATAGACCATCTGTGTTGATTATCAACTTGCATAAAAATGTGAGGATTTTCCAAAGCAGAATAATGGAAATTGTGCCTATTGACAAATCCATTTTTATGAAAAAAAGTTGACATCGTGTTGCATTTCACCTCTGGCCCAATTACAAAATTGTAGGCGCTTTTGAAAATCGTCATCAGATAATTCCTGGTGCATTTGAATATGATATACATGCAACTTATTTGTTTTTAAGATTCGATCCACAGACTCACTTCTCATTGACTAACATGGGGATTCTCAATCGATGCCAGCACCACAGAAAACTCATTTTGTTCGTTCACAACACATTTTATTCTTTTACTTTTTTTATATTCGACATTTCCAGTTTCCAGAAATCTATCGAGAAGGTTTTGGAAGCGTCCTTCTTTCAGGATAACGTTGATGATAAATTCTATTGGCAAGTAAACAATTTCTGTCTGACTCGCCCAAAACAAAAGTCATGTTTACAAGTTCCAAGTTCCGCTTTATTAAAATTCACATTGCAATATTCCAAATATTTTAAATTCAATACAAATTGTAACGACCGAAAAACATTAGAGTAAAGGACTATTTAAATACTATTTACTCATTTCAATGGATTGGAAGAAATGGTCCCACTAAATGACATCATTTCAAAATTGCACAAAGACGTGTGTCAATCAAAATGGGCAACACGTTGAACACTTATAAATTTTCCTAATGAATAATTTGATGGAACCTCTTCTTGAATTTGACACTTATTTATTTATAAAACGAAAATGGTTGCAATTAGCCATAGGGAAGTACTTACAAAAAAATGTTCTTATTTAATTTCTATATCACATAGTCGAAAAACATACAGGGTGTTAAATTTGAAAAAATTGAGAAAATTCAATTTAAAATATTCTATTAATTGAAAAATAATTTTTGGTCACCCTGTACATTTTAAGGAAATTAAATTTCAAAAACTTTAATTAGTTGTCTCGTATCTGGTATTCACATAAGTTTTTCTTAAAATCCATAATTGTGACTGTGGTGATTTAATATCCATCTGCACATTGTATTATTTCAACAAAAAAAATTCATTGCATCCAAGTGATTGGGAGATATTCAATGCTAATATAGGAATGAATAGAGAGTTCTTAATTGAAAAATAAACACTTATTTATTTAACAAAATATATAAGCCAATACAAAGTGGATAAATTATTATAAAAATAATAAAAATGTAATAAAATAAAAATATACCTACTATGACAATCCAGTATTCCACTATTTATTATGAAAGGATGCACAGCACCACTGCACTGTAACTCTGCCAGCTGAGGGCTTATTGCAATCAGATCTTATTTTGCGTTTTTCGATTGAAGACGTAGTATGTCGCAAGTTATAGGACATTATTTTCAATTGACTTGGAAACGCACATTGTGCACCTTGATTGGTAGCGATTTTGTTAAATATAACTATATATAACCCATCTACGCTCACATTTGGCAATTCCAATTTGAGGCTATGGGGTAGCGGGAAACCTACAAAATATAAGAAATGTTATAATTTATTCATATGTAGCATGCACTGCAGTACATATTATTAAATGATACTCATTTACAGTCTAAATGGAACAATCTTTGTCAATACTTAACATGTAAATAAACTTTTGTGCAATAAAATATACTTAAAAATTTTGACATTTCAAGTTTACGAATAAACTTTTGTGCATAACTTTAATAAAACAAATTAAAATTAAACTTTTTACATACAGGCACTTGGATACATACCTAATGTTACTTCTGTCTACTGCAGCTCTGGGCTTTCAGTCTCATGGGGCTCTACAGAGACACTTTTAGGCCTGGCCACAGTGCTAGACAAGCTTTTCAAACCATTTTCAGACGACGTCTTTGTACGTCGACACTTTTAGTGTGAATTTTGGTGGTGGCGTACCCTGAAAAGTTCAGATTGTATTAAGTGTAAGTCAAAGCCATTGTTCGAGAAATATTAGTATAAGTATGTGTAATAGGTTATGAGAAATAATTCTCATAGGTATTTGGGGTATTGAAAAAATAAGATGAAAAAGTTTCAAAAATTTTAAAACTTGTTAATATCCACCCTAGAGTTCTCAGAGCGGTATCAAAATAATCGGCATGAGACCTAGATAAAGAAAATCAAAAGACATTTTAGGCAATTTATTAGAAAAGACATTAAAAATCCACATTTAATTTTTGACATATAATATTTTAAATATCCAGGAGGCGAAAATTGCAAATTTCGGTCATTTCCATAGTTACAACCTCAACGGAGAGTAAAATTTGAATCATAAAAGTCCGCATGTAAAATTTTTCCTCGCGAAATAACGTCAAATTTTTAGTCTGATAATTTTTCAAGTTACAAAGCATCAAAGTGACGGAAAGAAAATAAAAATTTATTATAATTCAATAATTGTCTTCACACGCGAATCACAAATATTAAAATTTTGAAACTCATCGAGTAATTAATTGTTTGTAAATTAACCTTGTACTTACTAATTATTGTTAATAATCCACGTTAATAGTATAAATTTGTGCTTCGATTTAAAGTAAAGTGTTCGTCGCATCATATATCCACAAGAAATTCACCACGGAATTTTCGAATGAACAACAAAATGGAAACTATCTTGGAGGTACACAGCTGATTGGAAGGAAACCACTACATCTGTGCAGAGGTAGACAATTCGTAATTCATTCACAATAAAGAGCTCTCTATACCAAAGGGTATATAATATAAAACTGGACGTGGAAGTAAAATATATTGACAATGGATAAATAATCAACATTTTAGTTGTGTTTAAGTTTCAGAAAGGAATTCTTTTGTACAATTTAAGTAGTTAAATCAGATGAATGCCACTGTATCAATTTTTTTCATACTTACAGAAAGTTAGAAATGAATATAATTTCACAGCTATATAGTCTTAGAACGATATAACGTATTAAAATAAAAATGAGTACGGTTTGGTGATTAAATTCTTGTCGAACTGCCGCATCCGTCAGAAACTTGACAGTGCTAAAGAAATCTAAGATACTTTTGATATATAGGATGTGTCATAATGGAATGTCATTTATGAAGGAGAATATGTGATTTATTTTGGTCACAGAATTTTATTGCAAAACATGAGAAAATGAATGAGACTAATGAGTCAATGAAGAGTTATTATATACTTGAGTACATCTCATGCTTATTCAATTAAATCATATTGCAGAAATAATGTTACAGGCTCAACTTGGTATTTTCTGAATAGCAGTAATAGAAGAGAAGTTGATAAAATTTCCAAATGTTAAAATAAGCGGTTTCCGTTTTGTTGAATGTTTGTTTTCGCTCCCTCACAAATACACAATATTACTAATATGCATAATTATTAATCCCGCAGCAAGAGAATTGGATTTAGAAAAAAATATATTTCTATAGTTACAGAAACGCTTCACTATTTTACTATAAAGGCTCTCTCTATTTGTAATGTTTAGTTTTGTAGCATTCGTGTATGTAGATTTTTTTGTAATTTTTGTGAATTTAAAAAACAAGACAAAATCGACCTCTCAATGTAGTTGAGATTGACTTCAGCCGAGAACATTTCCCACTTGGGTAACTTTACGTCGCTCGGTCTCACGTTGGGTTCAAACAGATTTTTTTGTCGGCCCTTGACAGGCAAACATAAAATACAGATAAGAAGACCATTCGACATGTCACAGAATATCTGATATTATACCGATCGCGGCCAAGGTGACAGGTCATCTGTTTTCTATAAAGAAGTAAAATAAATTGCTCCTTTTTCTCCAGTGCCCCCTAGAAGATGAAATTTTTCGACAATAATTTAATTTAAACACGTGATGAACTTCTTTCTCTATGTTATAAAATACTTACGATAATTTTCATTATTTCTTTATTTATGCGTGTCTTGTTTTCACAGTAATTTTTTTGTAGTTATTAGAAATATGAACAAAATCGTCCAAACATACAAATTAATTATAAATTCTATAGTTGTTTTGTAAGTATAGTCCCGTTTTCATCATAACACTAAATTACACATGGAATATATGTTGAATAAAATTTTAGTACAACGTTCAGTCAATTTTTTTAATGGGCTTTTAACAACAGACCTCACAAAAGAATGTTCATGCGCCAGTAAGCCAAATCTGTAAAATGTGAAGTTCCTGAATACAATTCGCTTTTAGGCTGTGATCTTAATTGGAATAATATATTTTTTACGGAAATTTAAAAAGGCCGGTAGAATGGCGGTCAATATTTGTGTGAAAAAATAACAGGGCAATGACTTGTACGTACTCTTTACAAAAAGATTTATAAATAAAATATTCTTAGAATATAAATGGTGATGCAAAAACATACAGTGTTGGGCAAATGTTTGAAAACACCTGATTTCTCGCTAAACTATAATTTCGAATAAAAAATACCCCTTACAATAGTTTTTGTAGTATTTTTATTCCGTGACGTGCTTTGATTTCCAACAGCTACCCTATTTTTCGAGATATGACGATATGACCAAACCCTATATCATTATAATTGATGAAAAAAGTATCTATCTGAAAATGTAAAAATATACAGGGTCATCTATTTAAAAACTACCGATGACGTCATATCTCGAAAAATAAGATAGCTGTTGGAAATCAAATGGAATAGAATTAAAATACTACAAGGGGCCAGCATGGGTGCCTCTTTACTATGTACATACTTCGATATGCGATGTAAAGCAACGTAAGGCGCGGTTAGTAGTTGGATGGGTGACCGTTCCAACTGTTATAGGGTATTCCCCCTATAAATCAAAAAATGCAAAATTAACAAAAAATTCATATTAGTTCAGGCATCAAGGCAAACGATGATAAAAAAGTCAACCAGATGTAGTTTACCACAAAAAACCACATCCAAGGTCACAAAAATTAGAAAAAATTTACTCACATTCCTTAATTCACAAATAACGTAAAATCACCGAGAACACACTCCCAACATTCATTCCAACAATTTTATAAAAGAAAATTCACAAAAAACGTCCCTTAAAAATATAGCCCCCATATATTCATCAACCTAACCTAAATCACTATCTAAACCCAAATTTTCATCGTCTTACTTCAATCCCTCAATTTTCTATAAACAATTTCATTCTCAAAATTTTAAAACTTCTTGACCACCCCTCGTATACGTAACTGCGTTTAAAGTTAACCTTCGAACTCGTTTCCCAATTTTCTTGCAACCACTTCGCATTTTATCCTTATTACTTTTCGATCGCCCCCTGTATACTTCAAATCACGTTCCGTGCCTCGAGTCTAAAAAGTTCAAATTTCATTCCATCAAAATTCTGCAACCAGATTGCAATTTTAAATTTCACCCATTTTGATCACTCCTCGTATAATAGCATACAAGCATACAATATCTCCGTTCAACTCGACTCGTACCCGTTAGGAACATTTTAATATCTTATCTTCATGCACTACGCACTTATCTGGAACATTTTAATAGCGTTACAACTCTCAAATATCGGACCTCCGTTGATACCTTACGGGGTCGCGTCAGATTTTACTAATAAAAACTCAAATAACTTCTAAACCAAAATAGATCCAACTTTCATTCTAATTTTAATAAATTCCCCTTTTCATTGCCGATTTTCCTATATAACTTTTATTTTCGAAATCTTAAAATTTCCAGTATTGCTCAATATGGCGTAATCGATGACTCATCCTCGCCCGCACGGAGCGATTCCAAGCCTTTCCAGCTCTTTATAACGCGAAAAACGAAACTTTCTCGAAACAGTATAAATACCGGCGTGCGACAAGCCGAAGTTAAGTTCAGTTTCGACAGTGACTCTTGTGTTAAGTATTCGCGTAGTGTTCTTGTGGAAAATATAAGTTTCAAAAGTGAATTTTTGTGTAATAGCTGTTGACGCTATTGAATGGGTCCGGTTACTATTTAACTTATGTTGTAGATACTCCCGTCTAGCTAGGCTTTCTTATTCCCAGTCCCAGCAATCTTTTCCAGACAAGCTGTTCGATTCTAGTTTCCCAGGCCGAAACCCGGTTAAAAAGAGTTAGTTTTTATGATCTCGCCTTAAGTGGCCCCCTTTTTATATTTCATTTACTAAAATACTTCGCCTTAAGTGGCCCCCTTTCAATTTTTTTCCCTTCGCCTACGAGGCTTAATCGTCCAAGTGAATTTTTTTAAATAAATTATTTTCCAATATTTTTTTAAATATATTTTAAACACAACATAAGACAGAATTTCTGTTGTCGATTAGTTTCAATTTCAAAAAGAAACTTGTAAAATAAAATAAATTCTTCTCAACTCTGTTCAACAATCTTTAATAAATAATTTTGTATTTCTTTTAAACTACCGTGTTAGTTTTTCAAGAATAATAATATGCAGGGTGTAGCCGTCGACCCTACAATAGCTATAATAATCAAAACAGTGCTAATTTAAATAAAGTGATAACAAATAGTGCAAACCACAATATACAGCGTGTAGCATTCGACCCTAACAAGAACTTCCAGAAATCAAACCCTGAGACTTTACACATCGAAAAATAAGTGCACGAACGCCTCTGGGGTCTCAGCTCTAAACCCCCACCGTACCAGATTTTTTATTTCACCGAACAGAGGTCGTTTCCGTGTTCACAACGAAGACCGCGTCCTCGCCTCACACATCTTCCAGCGGTTTGTATATCAGTGTATGCGCGGAAGCTATACAACCTTAGGCGAGGGTTGCATAGGGGATATATCATCCTTCGGAGGGGATGTAAAGTCGTCGGTCCCTTGTCTATTAAATGTTAGGCAAGTAAAAGATCTCTACTCTTCTTAAGGGAAGAGGTTCGGCAAAATTCCTGGTTGGGGGTAGCTCGTCTACAGGCGTCGGTGTTAGGCCTCAGTAGCGGAAATAGGCCGACGTTAAATAAATATATTAAAAAAAAAATACTACAAAAATTTTTGTTAAGGATTTTTTTATTCGAAATTATAGTTTCCGCGCATTTGTCCAACTCTGTATATACAACATCTCTATCAATGCGTCCAATTGTCTATGTCTTAAATTACTTAATTATTTATCTGACGACACAAAACAATCCAAAAATATTAATAGTTGTAAACTGAAATTAAGAAATTTTCTATAAACTAACTGTAGGTCAATGTTTGAAAATTCTTATGCAGTTTATAAAAAAAATAAATACGTATTAATTTAATTTCCTCCAGAACAAATTAAGAACAAGTTGAATGAAGGTAATAATCAACATATCAGCCATTGTAGGACTTTAGTACTTTCATATAGAAAGCTCTAGAATTATTTAAATGCAAAACTGCATGCGGATTTGCGGCCGTTGAAACATTCACGCAAAATTAAGTTTGAAAATTCTCTAGATTCTGGTAGTAGGTATATAGTATTGAAAACCTTTGTTGGCAGGAACGTTTGTTGGCTTCCGTCAAAGAGTTCGCCAACTGCAGATAAGAAAGTTAAATAGTAATATATAAATCAGTTCAATGTACGTAGGAAAATACATAAGGTGTTATCCTATCATCTGGATATCTGTGGGATTTAAAAAACTTCTAGGTCCAGTAGGGGATTGAAAAATGGAAGATATAATTATCGGCAAAAGCAGAAAATTGATATTTGTGTGAAATTCGGTAGGTATTTTGAAACTTCCTCCGGCCGATTGTAATTTTCAAGAGAATTCAGGATTCAGTGCGGGCGTCGGGGGTGAAAAGGCTTTAAAGTCGATATCTGACGAGTTTTTAGGATATGAAGCATCAAGCAAGGAGCTCTCATGCTAGTCGTCCGGCACCACTTGCAGGCTGCAGTTTCCAGCTATTGGCTCTCATCAGTGCAAGGTAGGCTGAGGCGACCGACACGAGGATCCTTCGACTATTTGGTACATCTCGATATCCTTAAGATAGTGACATGCAAAATAGTCGGTAGGCGCCATCTGGTGGTCTAGTGTCTGTTGCAATCGAAATAAATAGCCTGACTGGACTTAGTAGGGCGTAGTCACAATCTGATTTTCTTTCTATCAGCCACTGTAGTTCTCTTGTCTTGATTTCTACTTGTTTTCTCGTATTTATGATATATTGTTTCCAAGTCAGTTTGTTATCTAGGTGTAGTCATAAGTGTTTTACAGTGTGTGTTTGTGGTATCTACACATCGTTTATTGTGACTGCAGATGTGAGCAGATTTACTCTTATTAACTGTTATTTTCCACTTCCTCATCCACTGTTGAAGGTTGTTTACATGGTTTTGAGTGAAGTCTGAGGCTATTTGAGGATTTTCGTGACAGGAGAGAATAGCGGTGTCATCGGCAGACGTTTCTATTTTCGTATTTTGCTCCATCGGTAAGTCTGACGTGTACCAAACATACAATAGTGGCCCAAGTATGCTGCCTTATGGCACTCCTGAATTAACTGGGAAGTAGTCGGACTTCTTTACATTTACATTAATTTGGAAAGTTCAGTTAAGTATGACTTTAGTAGGTTGAAGTAAGCTAATGGAAAAGTATGTTTGATTTTGTAAGCTAATCCTGGATGCCTTAACTTTATCAAATGCCTGACTAATGTCAAGACAGATTCCACTGATAATAAACTTATGGGTCTGTAAGAGTTTGTTGGTTCTTTTCCTAGTTTACCAATCATTATAATTTGTGTCTTCTTGAGACATTTCCGCCAGTATCAAAGTCGAAGAATAACATTATAAATGTAGGTTAGCATCAATATCCCCTTTTTTGATAATTTATTCATTATTTTAGCTATTACAAGATCAATCCCAGGTGACTTTTTTGGATTTAGTAACTTAATTTTTTCCACAATTTCTTTTGTTGCTAAGGCTCTGATGGACGTTTGTATGTCAGGTGTAATAGAAAGAAGATGTAGGAATCTTGTGCCCATTTAAGATAGATGTATAGAACTCAGGGACATTAAAATCGCAAATAATAAATAACTCATCATTTAGTTTTGTTGTTTTGTACTGCGTATGTTCATTAATGTGTAATGATTACATCTTTTAAAAGTTTTTCAAATATATTTATTGAAAGCGCCAACCATTTATTCTACGCAGTATTTTTGAAGTCGATTCCTGCTTTTCCTTTTCTAATGGACGAATTAGCTTTATTTGTTTTTATTTAATTAACTTATTCACTTACCTTGTTTTATTTTTTACAACTGCCGTTACACTTTTTTGATTTTTCTAACATAAAAATTAGCATATTATTGAAATTTTGCAACCTTTTGATAATAAGAGGAGAAGCTAAGGGTCCATGACACCAGAGATAATCTTGTACTAGGATACTTCTAATTTAAAATTCCAATTTAACAAACTATTATTATTAAACTGCCCATCGCTTCAAATAACTGTTTTGTTTTGATTTTTTATAGAATAACCTTACCTAACGAATGGCAAGTTCAACCAAGAAAGACAATCCATAATTCTTTTCATCACGTCATTTTTATATAATATATAACGTAACTTTAGCGATAAAAATCTATAAATCAAATTCAAGACTAATATAATTTGTGATGATCAATTATTTTGACGTAGACACTGACAAGCGGAGTATTCGATACAAAATTCAATTAAAGTGAGGTAGGATAACAGTAAACGGATTCTCTCATTCTTTCAACGGAGGAATTCTGTCAGAAGATGGAATGTTTGTGTTTCGTATTTTAGTGAGCATAGTGGTCACTACTGTGCATACTGAACAAGAATTATGGCTTCTATTTTAGATATACAGGGTGGGGAAATAGTGCGTCGGATCTCGATATCTCGAGTTCTACGATAGATAGAAAATTTTTTAAAAATTGCAAGTAAACTATAACTGGAAATTATTTTCGAATATACACGGCCAACCAAGACGAAATTACAAGACCAAGTGCCTTTTTTAAAAATAGAATGCTATATATATCAATACATTTATTGAAGCCTCTTTCCAGGCTCTATTCGTCCTTATATTAGCATAGAATATCTCTCAACCACTTGGATGTAATGAATTTTTTTGTTGAAATAATGCAATCTGCAGATGAATATTAAAAAAATCACCACAGTCACAATTATGGGTTTTAAGGAAAACTTATATGAATACAAGTTACGAGACATCGAATTAATGTTTTTGAATCATTTTTATTTCTTAAAATGTACAGGGTGGCCAAAAATTATTTTTCAATTAAGAACATTTTAAATTGAATTTTCTCAATTTTTTTTCTGTATACTTTTCGACAATGTGATGTAGAAATGAAAAACGAACATTTTTTGTAAGTACTTCCCTATGGCTAATTACAACCATTTTCGTTTTGTAAATAAATAAGTGTTTATTTTTCAATTAAGAACTTTTTAATTTGAATTATATCAATTTTTTCACATGGAACACCTTATACGTTTTTCTACGATGTGATGTAGAAATGAAAAACGAACTTTTTTGTAAGTACTTCCTTATGGCTAATTGCAACCATTTTCGTTTTATAAATAAATAAGTGTCAAATTCAAGAATAAACTTAAAAAGAAGAGGTTTCCTCAAATAATTCATTAAAAAAATTTATAATAAGTGTTTGACGTGCTGCCCATTTTGATTGACATACATCTGCTGGCAACGGTTGAGAATCCCCATGTTAGTCAAAGAAAAGTGAGCTCATTAGTAGGAATAAGTAGACGGTCTGTGGGTCCAATTAAAAACAAATAAGTTGCATGCATATCATATTCAAATGCACCAGGAATTATCTGATGACGATTTTCAAAAGCGCCTACAATTTTGTAATTGGGCCAGAGGTGAAGTGCAACATGATGTCAACTTCTTCAATACTGTTTTATTCAGTGATGAGGCAACTTTTCCTAAAAATGGATTTGTTAATACACACAATTTCTATTACTATGCTTCGGAAAATTCTCATTTTTTATGCAAGTTGATAACCAACACAGATGGTCCATAAACGTTTGGGGAGGAATTATTGGAGAACATGTAATAGGGCCACATTTCTTTGATGGTACATTGACTGGAGCTATTTATCTTCATTTTTTGTAAAACTATCTGCCACAATTATTGGTAAATCTCACTGAAAGATTTCGAAATACAATGTGGTTTCAGCAAGGTGGTGCTCCACCAGATTATTTAAATGCAGTTAGAAACCATTTAAATAATACCTACCCTAATCAATGATTTGGAAGAAATGGGCCCACTAAATGGCCTGCTAAATCCGCAGGTCTTACAAAAATGGATTTCTTTTTATGGGGATAAGTGAAGAAAATTGTTTATAAAGACACACCAACAACAGTTCAAAATATGAAGAAAAGAATAATAACACACACACTGGCAGTTTTAGGAACACAGTGGAACCTCATTTCAAAAACGCATAGAGATGTGTCAATCCAAATGAGCAACATGTGGAACATTTATTATATTTTTTTCTACTGAGTTATTTGAAGAAACCTCTTTTTTAAGTTTATTTTTAAATTTTGTAATTATTGCTCAATAAAACGAAATTATTTGCAATTTTGTCCTAGGGAGATATTTACTTACAAGAAATGTTCGTTTTTCATTTCTACATCACCATCGAAAAATATACAGGGTGTTCCATTTGAAAAAATTGAGAAAATTCAATTTAAAATGTTCTTAATTAAAAATAGTTTTAGGTCACTGTTACATAGCCTATGTCCATTTAACAGTTTTATATAAAAACTAGTGTTTTGGTTATATTTAGCACGATCTGTATAACATTTTTCGATGCAGTTTTTGTAAGTGAGACTGTTTTCAACTAACAGAATTTTACTTCTATAATTGCTAAACCATTTCACACTGTTTTATGTACTTAGTTTTATATCTTAAGAACTCAGTCATGTTTTTCTAAACTATTATGTATTTCCGTTGTACACGGCATTCGAGGAAACAATTAACAATTTGTCTACAAAATTTATTTACATCAGATATCTATTTTTCAATTTTTATATTTTTGTTTACTATGGTTATTTTCTTTACCTTTTCTCGTTACTATATATAGTATATCCTATAAGATATAATATATTTACTGAGTTATCGCAATACGTTTTTAATATTTATTTACTGTGACGTACCATCTTTCGCCGGTGTCCGCAAGATCATAAGTAGATCAATTCATCAAATTTATTTATAATAGAAATTACCTTTAGCGATAAATGTCACCACGCTAAATATTGTGTGCAAATTACCACTTAAGCTTTTCTCCAACAGATGGCTCTCCGTAGAAAATATATAAATTTATTAAATAATGGTGTATTATTGTGTATATTTTAGGGGAAATTACAATATAGATTATTGCAAGAATTAGCGTATAAAAGTTGTTTACAAAGTAATAGTGTAAAGATAGTTAATGATCAAAAGTCCATAAAAATCGATTCAGTCTTTTACATTTCACAAATTGGTACCCTGACTGTCGAACTGTCAGCTGTTGTCATTTCCTTTTGTTTTTGTGAGTGACCAAGGGTTATAAATCACTGAAATTGCTTAAAACTTCCTCTTTTTAATCAAGAATTTGAACTGAGAACTTCGCTAAGGATTAATTTAGTTAAAAGGCACGTGATTGCTAATCGGTTTAATACCGGATCAATACCTAGATTTAACCTAATATTTCAATTTATATTTTGGTTTGTTTAAATTGATTCGGATAAATAAGCATGTTATCGTCTAGAAGTAATATTCTAGGTAAGTTTGAATTTCTTTGATTTATTATAGACACGTGCTCACGTTAGAGGTTAATCTTGAGAATAATTTTGTAACTTTAATTGTAGACGATTTGGGATAGGCCAGATTTTGAGCACAGAACTTGCCTACTGTTCTGTATTTACGAATTATTGGATTTTTGGATTTTGGATCATTGCTATTCTTTGGTACACGAATTTTGGTTATACGATTTGGCCCTGCATTTTAATTCATACATTACGATTAAGAGAAACTTATCTAACTATTGTGAAGATTTGTAAAACCTATCAAATTGTGTTGTGAAGGCTTCTCCTCGACCAACAACCTTCAAGTCTGGAGCGCCAGGAACCTCTCCAATTTCCTTTGTAAAAGTTAAGTAACAACTGTATCTCCTTTTATTGTCAAATTGTCATTTTTCCATAGCGTTAACTTTAAACCCTAGACTTTGCTGTATTGTTTTATTGTAATATTTTTTACCGTTAAATTTTGTGTACCGTCTCTTACTGATTTTTATAATAAGTTGTATTTGTTTTTACTTGTTCTTTTATTCTGTCACTCTCACTACAAGGATTTGTAAGATCTGGGACCTCGTTGACTTATCCCGACTATAGGTCGTAATATTACATCTGTTCATATTTGTGGTTATGTACAAAATAGAATTTAAACAATGTAAGGCAGCAAATCAGCTGGTATGGAAGTAATAAAAACTTTTATTATAGATTCCCTTTATCGATCATATGCCACTAATTTAGTTGTGAGTACAGGAATCTACAAGGCAAATTGTTGCGCTTAACTCAACCATTGACAGATGGCCATACTTGTACTATTCTTATATTTTATAGCTTTCAATTTAATTGGGGAATTAAATTTGTCAAGTTTATTTTTTGGTAGCGTTATTTCTCAGTAAGCAGGACAAAAAGTTTACCTTATGAGTAAAACTCACCAGGAAATCATTTGCTTGCAGCCTTTGTACTGATTCGAACGTATATAATTTTTAACTGTGGACTTCAGTAATTGATATTACAATTTTTATATCCCAGTTAACAAGTGTTTAACGTACAGGTAATTTCATTTATTACGTATTTAAAATTCATTTAATCTTCAATTTTGTCTTTGATGTAATTTCAATTATTTTTAAAATAAATTTGAATTCAAGGTCAATTCTTTTTAATTCAATAAGTAGTTACAATACTATATGTACCACATGATATTAAAAATATTTTTCTCTTTCCTTTTAACTTTTTTGGCAATTTATAGTCTAAGAAATCAGCTTATATTTTGTATATACTTAGATGCTTACATACCTATACATGCTTTCATGCTAACGTGTTTAGATGCTTAAATTCTTAGATATTTAAATCCTGAGATACTTATATACTTGGATATTTAAATTCTTAAATATTTATATATATCTATATGTACTTATATGTTTATGCACATATATACTTATACATTTCTGTATACGTTTCTGCATAGCTTATTCATTCCTGCATAGCTTTTGCATAGCTTATCTTCCAAAAAGATAAAATTTCGTTAACTTGCCATAAACCACCTAGTTGACTAATTTTCCTACGATCATCACTCCACTTCATTAAGAGACGTAAATTGCCAAGGAAACTTTAGAATCCATTCTTGCAACAAGAGACAATTGTGGGCCTGGATTGCTGTCCCAGAACCACGACCTCGACAATAGTCAATCTAGGATCCTGGTATATATTTGTTATATACATATATATATATATAAAACAAATTTATACCAGGATCCTAGATTGTCTGATCTATTAGTAGACTGGTTATTCGAGAAAAATTTTGCTTATTTTACTATAGATGGTGCCCAATTTAACATCAATTTTTCTTTATCTTCTTTTCTCGAACTAAACAGAAATCTGTCGCTTATGCTGTACATATCGAAAGAGGTAAGTTTCTCCACTCTTACGAATGCTCTGGACCCACGGCTCTCTGCTCCGACTTAAACCAGCTAGTCGTCCGCATATGTTGCCTCAATTCTTTCTCAAAAATAAATAACAAGGGAAAGGAGGTAACATTACCCTGTACATTTTTAGGAAATGAAAATGATTCAAAAATATTAATTAGATATCTCGTAACTGGTATTCACATAAGCTTTTCTTAAAACCTATAATTGTGACTGTGGTGAATTTTTTTTAATATCTATCTGCAGAAAGAGGTTTAAGAAAATGTACTGATACACATAGCATTCCATTTTAAAAGAAGGAAGGAACTTGGTCCTGTAATTTCGTCTTGGCTCGTCCTGAATGTTCTAAAATAATTTCCAGTTTTTTATCTAGTTTACGTGCAATTTTTTTTAAAATTTCTAGCTTTCGTAGAACTCGAGATATCGAGGTCCAACGCACTCACCATGTATAGGGACCTCCACGAAAGTGCACAGTTTGCTAGTCCTATTACCTATCATATGCTAAAATTGTTTAATTTGCTAAGACAGTGGCAATCAAAATTTTAATATCAGCAGTACAATTAAATTCAAATTCAATTTTTAAGAAACTTTTTGTATTGAACATTTCAACTGAAACAATAAATCATTATATCTAATTTTGCCGAAAATTTCAAAAATATTATTGAGCTTTCAAAATAAATATAAAATAATTTGTTTGTATTGAAAAATCTTAATAGATTTTTTTTCTGTTGAATTAACGTCTCTTATAGTACGTCATCGTGAGAAAGAAAGTTAATAGACGTACCTTTGTTACAACTGATAACAGTAACACCGCCCAAAATTTATGGTGGTTTACAGAAATAAAAAATATATATTTTGTTTTAGATTGTATTTTTAAACGATCTATTCCATTTGATATGCAAAATATTATACGTTGTGCATAAATAAAATCGAAAATGTGGTTTGCTATTCGCCTTACCCGTGTTCTCATCACTGCATTGCTGACTGTATTGTTTGATATTTAAAGCCCTGCGAATAGCTATGAATAAGGTGAATGAAATAATAAAACGCTCGATAAACTCTTTCAGCTGCGTATATGCTGACATAAATAGGGAAGGCGGATTATTTGCCAGCTGATGTCCTTATGGACACAGATTTTTAATGAAACGAGGAATTATAAATGTCTGCTTTAGTTGAAAGCATCAATCGTATTTTATTTCATCCGTAATCCATTCAATTATCTATTGTAGACTTTCTCTAGTATTCAATACATTCCAATATCTTCAGATATCTCTTTAAATCTGTCTGGATAGACTGTAGCTCGGTTTGAAATCTCTATAGATTCCAATCTTGATTTAAAATTATTTTTATGTATTTTCTATGAAGAAATATAAAGACTTTTATACTTCGAAATATAATGTCAATCAAAATAAATATCAAGTTAAGGTAAAGTGCTTCAAGAAATAGATATAAATGGTAATTTTCACAATTTTTGTATAATAATATTACAAGAAAATGTATCTTGTACAAGTTGCTCTAAAATTATTTTATGACGATCGAATAAGTGACAGCATGAAAAATGGAAGACTATGTCTGATTCAAAATAGTTCTTCCAATGTCATCAAATATATAATTTTTAAAATGATGAAATGAAAGTTGTTTTGGTAAACGGTATATGTACTAATCATTTAGTGACAAACTTCCCTTTCGCAACTGGAGTTGCATCCAAACACTAGACCTAGAAAGACATAAAATGTAAATATCAGTATTCAATAGATTTATTTAAATTCGAAATTTACGGTGGTTAATAAAACCTTGACTAGAAATTACGATGAGTGGTTTAATATTACCTCTCTTATTCTCCTCGACCTTTATATTCGCCCCGAACAGAGCGAAAAAATCAGTTACGACCGTTTTTTGCCTCTAAGGGCGGTTTTCACTGTCTTTGATCAGCCCTGTCGGTAACCCCGTATCAAAAATTACTTTTACAGAAAAAAAATCTACACAAAAACTTCGCCGCCACTTGCTAAACCGGAAACAACTTACTAAACCACGGAAAATCAGTTTTGGGGGTGATTCTTGGCTAATAGGTGAAGACGGCAGGTTTTTTTCACCCTCGAATCTATCGCAATCGATTCCCCGCTCCAAAAAGCGGGGAAGTGGGGAACGTCTTTTAGCCCTGGCTCAGAAATGTCCAACTTCTCTGCTTATCTACCTGTACTACATTTTCTTTAACGCATCTGCTTTAAAACTTACTTTAAAATACGTACATTATATTATATTACATTTTATGATTACTAAAACGTGAGAAACTGCAAATTAATATTACTGGTATTGATGTTGGAATTAATTTCATCTAAAACAAATTTTTCTAAAAGTACTTATATTAATTTATCATTTTAGTAATCTTATTATTATGCCAGTAAATTTCAGGCTTGCTGATTATATATAAAAAGACGTAGCAATTACATGTATTATGTACGTTGTGTAATTCTTGCATCATAACGTTTGTTTAAACTTACGTAAGTTATATTGTCACTTTTGGAATGATTATTCAGATATAAAAATAACACACGTAGGAGAACGCATTTAATTTATAAAATTATTACCGATCAATAATATCAAATATAGGCAACGACATACTAAAGTCTAGATAATACATCATAAATATTTAATTAAAATTACGTACCTCAGGTTTTGTTATTCTAGGAATAGTTAATAATTTATTATTTCTTCGTAATATTCTGACCAGAAAAATATTTTATAATAAAGCACGTAGATGTCTGCAATTAATGCACATATATATTTAGTTACATTATTTATAATATTTTGCAACCTTTTGGAAATGGGTTTTTCATGGCATTAAAATGTAACAATCCTTAGCGTGTATAAAACGACTTAATAATGACCGAAGAATTATGTTGGATTGATCACGTCGTTTACGGATTATTATATAAGTTAAACTAGGAAACAAAATGTTTACCCGGTATAGAAAAGTATTTCTATTGCTTTAAACTTTAATGAATCAAAGAATAGACATACTTGTTTGATATTGCACTACTGGATAAATAATAAGAATTCAGTAATTTGTTCTTGAATGTTCACGTCAACATGCTCAAAGAGTTGAGAGAAAATTGTAAGCCTCGGGCGCCTTTAATGATGAAATGCACTTAAAATTCTTTTATTTTATATAAGAACCATTCCAGAAGATCCACATTTATTGCAAACGTCAACATACATTTTTAGTTATTTATAATTCTCAAAGAAAATTACTTTTGCAGAATTTAACTGTTAAAGTTGGATATATTGTAAATAAAATTATTTTCTTAAATAATAATAATAATGCTACATAATTAGACAATCCCAAGATCTAAGAGACGTAGTCTGTGCATAGGTACATTATATGTAAAAATACATAGAGACACAATTATTATATATCGGTATTGTCGTCTGCTGTTTTGGGTGATAGTAGTGTGGATATAAAGAAACGCTCGAATAGGTCAGTTTTGGATTGAAGGAGGAAAACTGGTTTTCTGAGTTTCAATATTGTCGAGCAACGGGGTGAGCAACCACAAAAATTTAAATAGGGAATGGGGGCGAGTCGTACATCATTGGAAAGCACCTTGAAATCTCTATGCACTATTTGGAATTTACATGTACCGTTTTCGAGAAACTAAATATTTGTTTCCGAACTGAACCTGTTTGATATTTACGAGCTACAAACATTTTGTACGTCACTGTATAATTGGTTTGCATTGTTTTCACTCTCTTTGTCAATAAATATGATAACGTGAACTACTTATGCTTGCATTAAACAATTATAGGGCTAACTCAGGTCTCATTCTGCAAATTAGGAAGACTTTACATGTTTTTGCACAAAATAACAGTATACAATCTTGTTAGTTGAAAGTGCACGTTGGCAATAAGTTTAGTTTAGTTTAGTTTAGTTTTATTTCCCAATAATCATATACAATCTTATACAATTTAGTGTTTTTTACATTTTTGTGAGGTAATATTCAATTGAGAGAGTATATGAGCGAAGCTCTGGAGCGTTTGAGAAAAGGCAGGAGTTCGTCATTTCATTTTACATGTGATTTAGCCTATAATATATAAAATATAAAATAGGCTTATATTAATCAAAAGTAAACAATATCAATAACAATATTCTAGATTAACCTAAGATATTTGATTTAGCCTATAATATAGAAAATATACTTATATTAATCAATAGCAAACAATATCAATAAAAGGATTAAATAAATACCTAAGATATTTGATTTAGTCTATAATATATAAAATATACTTATATTAATCAAAAGTATACAATAGCGATAAAGGTTTTAGATTAACCTAAGGTATGTTTCATATAAAAACAAATATACATATTCATCGCACGATATGTGATAGTAAACTAAAATATATAATCAACAAGAGGTGGAAAATTTGAATCTGCTAATCAAGTACTCTTTGAAAAAATTCATTTATACTATAGAAAACATTAGTTTGTAGTAATTTTTTCAATTTGTTTTTAAAAAATTTAATGTTATTAGTTTCCTTAAGCCTGTTCGGCAGATGGTTTATAATCTTTGTCCCCATGTACACTGGTCCTTTCCTGTTTACAACGTAATTATATGGAGGTAATAAAAATTGGTTTTTATGCCGTGTATTGTAATCATGTATATTGGAAGATGTTTGCATTGAATGTCTATTTGAAAATGTCATAATAGCCAGACGGTATATATACAAATTTGTAAGAGTAAATATTTTAGTTTCTTTGAAGTAAGGTCGGCATGATTGAATTGGGCGTAGGAGACACAAATTTCGTAATGCCTTTTTCTGAATAATAAAGGTACTTTCTACGTTTGTGGAAACTCCCCAAAATTCTATACCGTACTGCAATATACCATAAAAATAAGCATAGTATACCGATTTTGCTGCGTCAAAACCCAGCTCTGTTCTAATTGTTCTAATTGCAAAAACTGCTTTACTCAATTTTTTGTTTAACTCTAAAATATGTTTTTTCCAATCAAGATGTTGATCAATGTAAAGGCCTAAAAATTTTATGTCAGTAACTGGCATTATGTTGCCGCTGTCTGTGGAAATTATGTTTGGTTGTATATCTTTGTTGGGTTGAAAAATTATATTAACCGTTTTTTCTAAATTTAGTAATAATTTATTAGCCGCAAACCAGTCTAATATTTTCGATATTGTACCTTTAGCCAAATTTAGTAGTTCTGCTTGGATTGAATGATGGAATAAGATACTAGTATCGTCTGCAAATATAAAAAACTTTGTTGATGAAAAGTTTTCAACAATATCATTTACATATAATAAAAATAATGTTGGGCCAAGTATAGATCCTTGGGGTACACCGGTTTTTAGTAGATCGAATGTCGAGTGACTTTTTTGAAGTAGCTGGTTCTCTAAACATGTTACTTCCACAGACATTGGACGATTTTTTAAATATGAACGAAACCAGTCATTTGCTATACCCCTAATTCCATAGAATTCCAGTTTCTCTAAAAGTATATTGTGGTCTACACAGTCAAATGCTTTAGAAAGGTCACAGAAAATGCCGAGGGGAATTTCTTTATTTTCAATAATACCGTTTAAGTTATTAATTAGGTTAAATGTAGCATCAGATGTGTTTAGGTTTTTACGAAAGCCGTATTGTGATGTTGTAAGGAGATGTTTTTTTTCTATATATTGGACTAGTTGTTCTTACACTGCGAGTTCTAATATTTTTGAAGGAGAAGGTAATAATGAGATTGGTCTATAATTTTGTGGTAAATATTTGTTACCTTTTTTATACAAAGGTTTTACTAGGGCAGGTTTTAAACAGTCGGGGAATATTCCGTTGCCTAAAGAGATGTTTATTAAGTATGCAAGGGGACTCTTCAGGATGGCAATATTTTCTTTTATTAATGTTATTGGTATACCATCGTATCCCGTTGATTTCTTTGGTTTTAAATTTTTAACCATTCTTTCAATATCAAAGTCTTGTACTGGTTGGAAAAAGAATGAGTGTGTGTTATCAACATTTAATTTAATTAAATATTCTTTTGCTGATAAATTACTTGAAATATTTTTCGTTAGGTCTTTTGCAGCGCTTATAAAAAAATCTTTAAATTTTTCTGCTACCTCGTACGGATCTTTTAGTACCGCATTGTCTATGTCTAGTGTTATATTTTCAGAGATTTTGCAATTGTTGTTCTCATTTGTACTTTTATTTATAAAGTTCCAAGTGGTCTTAATTTTGTTTTCTGAATTTAATAACTGACTGGAGAAATATGTTTGTTTTGAAATGTTTATAGTGTCTTTAAGAATTTCACAATATTTATGTATATAAGTTAAAATATTTTCATCATTTGTGAATTTTTTTATAAGTAGTAGACACCGTTTATTGTTACAGGAAATTCTAATACCTTTTGTGATCCATCCACTGCGGTTTTCAGTTGAGCTTATATTTATTTTTTTGATAGGGAAGGCAAAGTCAAATGAATTGTTAAAAACACGATAAAACATTTCGAATGCAGAATTTGGGTCAACTTCGGTATACAGCGAAGACCAATCTGTTTGCATAAGTAGATTTTTAAATACTGTTTTATTTTTTTCATTAAAAATTCGTTTTTCTACATAGATACGTTTAGAATTTAGAGAGTTTTCCGTATTTTCGAATGTTATTATTTGTGCGTTATGATCGGCAAGGCCGAAATCTGTATTTTGTATATTATAGGTCTGACCATTGTTGGTGATGATATTATCCAGCGTAGATCTCGAGTTTTTTGTCATTCTGGTTGGAGAGGTGACAGTTATTTTCAAGTTAAACATATTTAGCAAATTTACAAAATCGGTTTTTGATTTATTGTTTGTTTCAAAATGAATATTAAAGTCACCACAGATTACAGTTTTATAATTTTTAAAACGGTTATCTAAATTTTACAATAAGCAATACAGTAAGTCTTGGAAAGTATCTAACTTACCGATAGGAGATCTGTATATGCAAAGTATTAGCATTTTTAATGATTTACTTACTACGACTGTATATTCAAAATCTTTTTCTGCTTGTGACACATTCAAATCTTCCACCTTCTCAAAGTCGCTATTTTCGTTAGCACATATTAGAACGCCACCATGTTTGTTAATAGTTCTACAGAAAGACGAAATGATTTTATAATTACTGAGAAGGATAACGAAGAAGTGAATGCCTTAACCCCCAATGATTCTAAGAATGCCTTGCAGAGACCAATAATTCCAACAGTACTTTTAGACTCAATTCGCAATGCCTTGATAAATAATAATATACACATAACCGCTACGGGAAATGTTGTTGAATCATCCTAAACAGCTGTAGGCGCAGCAGAATGTCTTCGGCTGGCCCCAATCGTAAGCTGGGCAAACAGTATCTCCAGATGTCCAGGTATAATCAATTTGTATACATATAATTATTAACAGGGCACTGCAGGCTAAATAAATACCTTCATACACTAGGAGTTGTAGACAACCCTAAGAGCGCCCGACGCCGATGGAACTGCCAAGCATATGCTGTGTTATTGACCTACTCTCCCAACAAAAAAGAGAATTCATGTTGGAGGCATTCTAACATAGTGTAGCCAATATAGGTGACACTCTGCCGGATCTCCTCTTTAAGTTTATTACAAGCGTTAGTTGCCTTGGAGATTGAGGAGCTCTGCGGAGTCCACTTTCGAGACTTTAGTGCGTGTGAGCTCCACCTACAATTCAAATCTAGATTCGTACACATAGCATAGAGGGAACGTCAGCTGTTTTGGCTAGTTAACTCGATGAGACGGCATTACTTGCTTTGACTGTGTGAGGTGACCTTTTATCTCAATAGGGAATTACATATGCTTCGTAAAGGTGCAATTTAAATGCGTTTTCTGTATTTACTAAAATAAGCAAACTTTGGTTGGTATTAAATAATAGTTTAAATTATTCTGCGTACATGAGGTAAATAGTTTTATTTGGAAATTGCATACTACGATAGACCAAAAATAACACTGATTTCTATAAAAGGAACTGAATTCATTGCCATCCATGAAGATCCAAATGTGCGTTTCCAAAGCAATTGAAAATAATGCCCTAAAACTTGCAACATACTACGTCTTCAATTTGAAAACAAACAAAAATCTGATTGCAATAAGACCCCAGAAGAGAGATTATTCCTATAGAAAGGACCACAATGCAGAGCTGTCGTGCATCACCAGCCGCAGACTAGTTTCGAGCTTGTTAGCTCTCATCAGTACGGCATAATTATTAATCTACTTTGCGTTGGCTTTATATTTTGTTAAAGTTTTATTTGATTTTAATAATAACTTGCTACTCAATCTTTTTCTAATTAAATGAAAAATGGGGTTGTTCTACTGCCTTTCTGTAAAAATGCATTTGTCTGGAAGTATACCCAGTAAACACAAACACATACCAGGTATGTAATTATTACATAATTAAGTATACATAGAAAGTGTCAGACATATATTTTGCAAGGTAAATGCAACTTGCATGCAAAAATTTTTTCGCAATATATGAAAAGACATGATGAAAATAATTATTCATTTTTTAAGGGAAAGTTCCTTTAAGAGTTCCATGTATTCAAGAGCAATTTCAGCTAATTTCACCAGGACCATTTTTCCATAAGAAAAGTGCGGAGTCTTTTGCTATCTCTTTTATTCATAAAAGAGATGCAATGGTCAAAAAAGTAGAATGGCTAGAAGTGTTGGTCAGCTGAAAGAGAGGATTCAGCATTTGATGTCGAAATTTTAAGTAATGGGTATTTCAGCCTGGTGGAATCATTACTTACAGAATATGTGTTCTTGTGTGCGTCATTATCTTCATCGGATGTTAAAATACACATGGGCAAATCGACCTGGACGTTTTCAACTTCATATTCATCGGGATATGTCATTTCGGCAGGAATATTATTATTGTCGTTGCCTCTTTTTGTCTGCCTAATAATATGAAAAGTAGAGGATCTATTATTTATTACATTTCATTTCTGGCGCTTAGTAAGTTCATAAATAAAACTTTTGTGTCGCATACTTGCGAAGAACTCAACATCTCACAACAAAAGTAAAAACGGTATGTATAAGAAATTAAGCAGTACAGAGTACGCATGCGGCCATAATTGACATCTGCAAAAATATTGCAAAATATCAAAATTGAATATTACAAACAAAACAAATATTTTCACTACAAAGTGATAAATTTGTTTGTGTAGAAAAATCTCTATTTGCTTGTACAGGAACATCTAGAGTAAACTGAGCTATAACTGATTATTTAATATACAGGGTGGGGCAATATCTCGAGTTCTACGATAGCTAGAAATTTTTTAAAAAATTTCAAGTAAAATGGATAAAAAAGTCTATAACTGGAAAATATTTTCAAACATGCAGGGCGAGCCAAGATGAAATTACAGGACTAATTGCCTTTTTTTAAATGGAATGCTATGTGTACCAGTACATTTTTCGAAGCCTCTTTCCAGGATCTATTCATTCCAACATTAGCATTGAATATCTCCCAACCACTTGGATGTATAAATTTTTTGTTGAAATAATGCAATCTGCAATTGGATATTTAAAAAATCACCACAGTCACAATTATGGGTTTTCAGAAAAACTTATGTGAATACCAGTTACGAGACATCTAATTAATGTTTTTGAATTATTCTCATTTCCTAAAAATGTACAGGGTGGCCAAAAATTATTTTTCAATTAAGAACATTTTAAATTGAATTTTCTCAATTTTTTTCAAATGGAACACCCTGTATATTTTTCGACGACGTGATGTAGAAATGAAAAACAAAAATTTTTTGTAAGTACTTCTCTAGGGCTAATTGCAACCATTTTCATTTTATAAATAAATAAGTGTCAAATTCCAGATTAAACTTAAAAAAAGAGTTTCCCCCAAATACTTCATTAGAACAATTTATAATAGGTGTTCGACGTGTTACCCATTTTGATTGACACACGTCTTTATGCAATTTTTAAATGAGGCCATTTAGTGGGAACATTTCTGCCAATCCATTGAAATGAGTAAATAGTATTTAACCGGTCTTTTACTGTAATGTTTTTTTCTAAATTTTTTTGCTGTTTTCGTTATTCGACAAGCAATAAAACCTCAATTTGGTATAAATTGTCGTGGATTGTAGAGGGAAACGATAAATGAAGACAATCATAGACGTAGTGAGAATAGTGGTGGGTAGTGGCGATGCATCATCACGTCTTACGTCTTTTATGTCGCGTGCATTAAAATGAGAGAGAAGGTCAACCATGTGGTCCGCCTTCTTAGCGTCTCACCTTGCACCCACTTTTCAATTATATATTTCCCGCACTATACAAAGGAGCATTTATCACACTAATCGGTCGTTACAATTTGTATTGAATTTAAAATATTTGGAATTTTACAACATGACTTGTAATAAAGCGGAACTTTATAGACATGACAAACAGAAATTCTTTACTTGCCAATTTATCACCAACGTTATTCTGAAAGAAGAATTCCTGATGGTAGCAGCTTCCAAATTCTTGTCGATAGATTTCTGGAAACTGGAAATGTCGAATATAAAAAAAGTTAAAGAATAAAACGTATTATGAACGAAGAAAATGAGTTTTCTGTGGTGCTGGCAAGGGTTGAGAATCCCCATGCCAAAGAGAAGTGAGCTCATTATTAGGAATAAGTGAACGGTCTGTGGGTCGAATTGTAAAAACAAATAAGTTGCATGCATATCAAATTCAAATGCAGCAGGAATTAGCCGATGACGATTTTCAAAAGCGCCTACAATTTTGTAACTGGTCCAGAGGTGAAACGAAACATGATGTCAACTTCTTCAATTTGTTAATAGGCACAATTTCCATTATTACGCTTTGGAAAATCCTCACTTTTTTATACAAGTTGATAACCAACACAGATCTATAAACGTTTGAGATGTGCTTTCAGCAAGATGGTGCTCCGCCACATTATTTAAATGCAGTTAGAGACCAATTAAAATATACCTACATGGATTGAAAGAAATGGACCCACTAAATGGCCTGCTAAATCCCCAGATCTTACGTAAGTGGATTTCTTTTTATGGGGATATGTGAAGGAAATTGTTTATAGAGACACACCAACAACAGTACAAAATATGAAGGAAAGAATAATAACTGCCTTTACATCTATAACACCGGCAGTGTTAGGAACAGTGGGAACCTCATTTCAAAAGCACATAGAGATGTGTGTCAGTCAAAATGGGCAACATGTGAAACATTTATCATATTTTTTTCTACTGAGTTATTTGAAGAAATCTTTTTTTAATTTATTTTTGAATTTTATAATCATTGCTCAATAAAACGAAATTGGTTGCAATTAGCCCTAGGGAAGTACTTACAAAAAATGTTCGTTTTTATTTCTACATCACATCATTGAAAAATATACAGGGCGTTCCATTTGAAAAAATTGAGAAAATTCAATTTAAAATGTTCTTAGTTGAAAAATAATGTTTGCACACATAATTGTGATCTGATGATTTTTTTTAATATCCATCTGCAGATTGCATTATTTCACCAAAAAAATTCATTACATCCAAGTGGTTGGGAATTATTCAATGTTAATATAGGAATGAATGGAGTCTAGAAAGAGGTTTCAAAAAATGTACATATACATAGCATTCCATTTAAAAAAAAAGCCGCTTGGTCCTGCAATTTCGTCTTAGCTCACCCTGTATGTTCGAAAATAATATCCAGTTATAGACTTTTCTAGTTTACTTTATATATATTTTTAAAATTTCTAGCTATCGTAGAACTTGAGATATCGAAGTCCGACGTACTATTGCCCGACCCTGTATGTCACGAAAGAAAATGTCACATCGAGACTTTGCTTCAATTTTAAGATCATTTACTTATTAAGTACATATAAAGAAATAAGGCTTTTGGTGCCTTCAAGGATATTGGAAAATATGTGTCACCATTTGTCAGACATGTATTTATTTTATATGCCATGGTTACTCAGGTGAGCTTTCTTCGATACGTGGCAGACATATGTATGCTTACTGGATGTTTTTATCTAACAAATTTGAAAACGAGTCCTATGACAATTGATTTTTTTCAATTGTATTTATTTTCTACACTTAAATTCAGACTCTCAATGCAAAGATTTTTGTGGAAACACATGTAGTTGCGTAATAGCAGGATTATTTGTACTACCCAAATTAAGCGCAAAGTTTCTCTTAGCAGAGAAGCTACTTTAAGAAGAGAAATATTTTGAAGTATGCCAACAAGTATTTAATTAATTTGTACTTTGCCGTGTTTAGAGGCAAGCGTCAACAGTGGATAATTATTCGTTTTAATTTAAACATTAACGAAGTAGCTTTTACCTTATCGAAAAATAACATTAAAGTTATTTACTCTAGCAAAAAATTAATATGTATTTAAACGAATAAATTAATATCTCCAGCCGGAATTTTCGTGCCTTGATAAATTTGAAAAATACTTCGTTTTTAACCGCAATAGTCCGCGGTTGGAGTGAATTCGGTATACTAGGAAGCAAATGTTTCTTAAAGCAATGTACATAAACCCTAGCCAATATAACTTATGTTCAAATGAAAGTTACATATGCGGGAAGAGCCGCATTTGCATATATAATACAATTTTAATTCACTTTGATTGTCTTAAGATCACTGTTATATATTTTGAACGACCAGGCTTAAAGGGCAATAGTCTAGGGAGAAGTAGGTATATACTCTTGCTCAAAAGCAGACACCTTGTAACTACTAAATAAGGTTTTTTTTAAATAATGATAATAATAAAAATAATTACAATAAATGCCTTTATTTCCCAACGACAAAGTTTAACAGTATATACAATTACAAAAAAAATGGGATACACAAGGGCAAGTTCACTTGATTGAGTGCTCTACCACTTAACCCTCCAACTAAAATTAAATTACAGTAACATTAAACATACACGTGAATAAAAGAATCAAGTAACAAATAATCATTAACAAATAATAATTGCATAATTATAAGAAATATACGAAACAATCAAGCTGCGCACCTACGCTACAGTTTGATTCTCAAGAAGGTACCGAATTATATATAGCGCGATAGCCGCGTGGGCAACCGCGATTAATCATACGGGTGTCGCGCCACCGGGTTCGATTCCTGGCTCCGGTACTGGCACTGTTGCTGGAAATGGTTGTAAGTCCGCGTTTTTTCAATGTGTAACCCTCTTCCCCACACCTCTGGATTCTGGAATTTGAGGTTGTCTAATTTCTGTGGTGGTGCTTATTATTTAAATCTTGCATTACTAAGTGTTTTAATAATAATAATAATAATAATAATAACAATATTCACCTCAATGTTCACCCAACTATACAAAAGTCGGTTACGTTGGACGCTACAAACATAGTTCGATCTTTCCTAGTAGCAGCTAGCAATAGCCGATCTAGAATTTAAGGCCAGAGAAGTTTGAGAAAAAATAATAATAATAATAATAATAATTTGGTTCGGGTTACGAACGGATATATGAGCAACGAGGGTCGAAGAGAGGTGTCGCTGGCTGCAAGGAGAACCTGCTGATCGACAGATGTGTCACACAGGACTCCATGCAGTATAAGCGGAACCTCTCTATGGCCTGGATCGACTACCGCAAGGCATTTGACATGAGATCGCATGAACTCATTGTTCACTTGCTCCGATGTCTTGTGGTACCCGGTCCCGTAGTGAGGTGTATTGAAGAACTGATGCCGCTCTGGAGGACTCGCTTTACCATAACATCGGGTAACGATAGAGTCCAAACAGAGTCGGTAACATTCAGAAGAGGAGTATTTCAGGGAGATTCCCTCAGCCCTTTCCTGTTTTGCATCTCACTACTGCCATTATCTGTCTCACTTCGGAAAACCCGTGGCTACAACTGCAGTTCCCCCGGCGACAGGAGGCATAAGGTCACCCATCTATTTTATATGGATGACCTTAAACTTTATGCGGTGACTACGGAGAGGACGCGCAGCTCGTGGACGGAAGCAACTTACACCATCTAGATGCCGGAGAGTCGTACACTTACTTGGGTGTCGAGCAACGCTCCACCCAAGAAGTGAGTGCAGTGAAAAACGCTCTCCGCGGCAAGTATCAGCACCTACTCCGACAGATCTGATCTTCAGAACTGTCGGGGAAGAACGAGGTGTCTGCTACAAATATGCTTGCCGTTCCGATCCTCCTCTACTCTTTCGGAGTAGTGAAATGGACTAGAGAAGAGCTGCGTCAACTGGATGTAGTAACCCGCAAGAACATGCATCTGAATAGGAGCTTGCATCCTAAATCGTCCGTTCCACGGTTATATCTCCCACGACATCGGGGAGGCCATGGACTCTTGAGATGGAGAGTCTCCATAGCATGATGGTTCTGAATGGAACTTGTAAGGTCTTCAGGAGATCGGATCCCCTCCTTTGCATGGTCCGTGACCATGAAAATGCAGAGGTAGAAGCTTTTCTTTTTAAGGCAGCACGGAGAGCAGCCGATGAACTTGGTCTCATCTTCGACGTCAAACGGGTAAACCCCGACTCTGCACCGAGTTGGAACGCGTTCGACTAAAAGCCCACATTAGAGCTGCAGAACACAACGTCCTTCTGCAGCTCCATAAGGATAAGCCATTGCACGGAGTCTTCTATAAAAATATATATTGAGTCCGTTGTGGGGAATGAGAATTGTTTAATTTATTGGAACTACTCGTTTCCCACCGTCAGGCAAATACAAGCCTGACATAGTACTCTTCGACCACCAACTTAAGACAATATATGTCGTGGAATTCTCAGCCCCTGCTGAGAGCAACATTGTCTTGAAAGAGGAGGAAAAACGGACAAAATATCGAGATTTGCTCTTCGAATTCCGCAGGCCTTATCCGGGCCATTTTGTCAAAATAGTGGTAATGATTATAGGAGCCCTCGGTGTAATGAGACACACGTTGCTTTCGGAACTAAAGATCATACCGGTATGACGAGAGCCGGCAGAATGCAGAAGGCCATCATTCTCGGTTCATTGCGTCTACTCAGGGCACACGATTCGCGGACCAGGTAGTCATTCACCCCACGGGCGTGGGGAGTGGCTATTGGTATTTATTATCAGCTCCCCTTTGTGAAGATCGGAGCCACAGAGTAGGGTGACTGGTTTTTTGTAAAATAATAATAATAATAATAATCTATTTATTTCCAACAGGTAAGCACACAATTACAGAAAATACACGAAAACACATACGATAATAGTGAATAAAAAAGTGTTTTGAAGCTTTCGGGGATGGGGTTATACAGTTTGTATATCACGTATTTAAAACTCCTTTCGAAAAATGCAGCTTGTGGGTTGGAAGCGTTAATGGGTTTTTAAATTTTATATTAACATTATGAACGTGGGTACGAAAAGATATTTTATTATAGAAAGTGTCCCCGACTATATAAAAATATAAAATATAAATAAACAAAGGGCATATACTTTAAACCTATTTTTCATGTTAAGCCATTTTAACTCTTTTAACATGTGAGATACATAATCATACTTCTTAATTCCGTGTATGAAACGAATTCTGAATTCGTTGTATCCGCTTAGACCAATCAACGTCCAAGAAGGTCCATAAACAACGGCACAATACGTAAACTGCGATAACACTAAAGTTTCACACAACATTTTTTTTTGTATTTGTACTCAAATATGATTTGTATAGATACAACAATCTTAGTGCAGCATATGCCTTTTGAATATTATTTGACGTCTGCTCTCCCGGGATCTTAGCGACCTATCCAAAATTAAACCAAGATTTTTTTAACTGGTTGAAATCTCTATTTTGACATCCTCAATTACGATATTAATATGTTGTTGTAAATTAATACAATCCGTATTTTTACCAAACATAAGAAGAGCTAACTTAGCGGGGTTTAAAATAGAGGCGGGCCTTGCTCTGATGATATTCTAGAGAGTTTTATAAAATCATTATTGATTTCTTCTGTTGCATCTTCGTGCTCACGGGCATTGAAAGAATGAATTATCTGGGTGTCGTCGGCATACATATGTATTCTGCTATGCTCAATGTATTTAGGGAACTGACTAGTATAAATCGTAAATAGCAGTGGTCCAAGTATAGAACCCTGCGATACACCCCTTGTAAGAAATCTCGCTTCTGATATATTACCTATTATTTTAGTTCTTTGTGTACGACCTTGTAAGTAAAACTAAAAAAGTTTAGTAGTCTGTCATTTATTTCATAAGACTTCATAATAGATAGAATAGAATAGAATATTTAATGACCATTTATGATACAGTGTATATATGGTAATAATACAAAATAGTGGTAAATATATGAATGTAATGTATATGAAATAAGAACAAATGGAAATTGTATATAACAATTATCTTAATACTAACATTATAAAAGAAAAGATAATATATTCAAATTACAATGACACTAACAGACACATCAATCGCTAAAAGAAAAGGAAAAAACACGAAATAATCCACTATGGCATTTGAGTATATAAAAGCCTGTTATGTCATAAAATGAATTGAAAATTAATAATTCTCTTAATTTCTTTTTAAATTTATAAAAGTTCGTTACGTTACTAATTTCCTTAGGCAACACATTGTATAGCAGTATACAGTTATAATATGGGGAATGTCCATATTTTGTTGTGGACTGCCTAGGAATCGACAATAATTGGCCATGTCTCGTATTATATAAATGATTTTCTGATCCTGTTTCAAAGACCTTTAGCATAAACATTTTAGTATGTATATACTGGCTGTTGTAAGGATTTTCTTGTTTTTAAATATATTCCGACATGTTTCACGAGGTTGTAAGTTATAAATTAGCCTAATTATATATATGTTTATAGCAATTTCTTTTCATCCAGTACATCTTTTAGTTGAAGAATAGCAAACTAGGCTTTGTTTAATCTTTTACATAAGGAAAATTTCATATCTAGGTTAGATTAGATGGACATGGATTACTGTAGATGGTAGCCGCCTTTACAGGCCAAAATTGAAACAAACGGTTTATTTCTCATTTAAAATGAGTCTATTCCTTTGACACCACATTCCTAAGTCATCCATAACGTTATGAACTAACAGTTCTACCTCTTCAGGGGTGTCGGCAGATACAGTTACTGTGCAGTCATCTGCAAACATAATTACATGTCCATTTTTTATATAATAAGGCATGTCATTTACGTAAAGTAGAAAAAGAAATGGACCAAGCACAGAGCCTTGAGAAACTTCAAGATTTAAATTGTTTACTGCAGAAAATTCATTATTTAATTTGACTCTTAATGTTGTTCCGTCCATGTAAGACATAATCCAATTCAATATGTTTCCTCAGAAACCCTTGTTATATAATTTATCTTCTAAGTAACTTTTATTGACCGTATCAAAGGCTTTTGATAAATCGAACATCAGTGTTACAATATATTTCCTACTGGAGGAATAATCCAGGCCAAAGACAAGCGAGAAAATTTATAACTTATTCGACAAAGAATGCCACAAGGCTTCTCGAACTTGAAAAGTCCGAAGTAAGGTTAATTACAGGTCTTCTAACTGGCCACTGCCCCTTGAGATATCATCTCAAGAATATGGGCAAGGCGGTAGACAATAAATGCAGAGCTAAGCTACGCTACGCTGATGAGGAGCAATAACTCCGAAACACGTGTCCGTAGCTGCATTGTTGTTTCTCTTTGAGGTGTAAGGCGATAACGTATTTCTTTATTTAATTATTCAGCTCATAAACCCCCATCATCTAATAATATTTTTACTTCTGAAGGCCTAAAAAAATTGGTTATATTAATATACTATTAATTCACTTGATACATTTAATTATTAGTGATGGAGAATGCCCTGTTCAATAAAATCGATTTGTAAAATAAACGATAAATTAAAAGTGGTTAATTATGAACCTATAACTCTGACGTATTTTCCTCAAGCACACTTGATTGAACGCAAACTGGAAAACACCATGCTATGCCCGATGATGCTAATAATGTTAGCGAAACGCTCGTAGAGTAGTGTATTATAGTGTAGTATTCAAGCGTTGTGGCGCTTGTAGAAGCTACGTCAGAGTTAGTTCTACACTAAAGGTTCCAACTCTCTCAAATACTGCAAGACTAATATAACATTTGATTAACTTTATCGGTAATACTCTGTACATTTATTTAGATCTTTTTGCTTTTTAATATAGTCTAATCTTTTACCTTCGCTTCAATATTTGCAAGTCTCCTCACCTCATTGCGAAAATAATTATATTTTTTGTCAAGTGCCTGGATTACTTGCCCCAGTCTACACGTTGAAACAGAATACACTTTGACTTTCATTTTTAATATAGTCAAGATAAATAATTCTCCAAAATCGATGATCCTCCTCCCGTTCAAAAAAACTGTTGTGAATTTATTATTTATACGTTATTACACAAACAGAAATATTTGTGCTATGAAAAATGTTATTGGCTTATATCTCATTCCACGCATTTTCTTTTCGGGTAATATTGCAGATAAATAACCCTAAATAAATATGTTTTTCTTATCCACTGAATAAGACATACGGCTCCTCATACAAATTTTAAAAATGTTCAATATTTATAAAAGCGTTAGTGTGCTCTAAGCCTTCGAAGGCATTGTGTCAGTTGATTCTGATGTACCTCAATCAAGAGAATATTCGATGTACTACCAGCGCTTTACTACTGCGAATTAACTATGCCAGTTTACTAAAAGCAAGCCAAATTATTGGTATACTAAAAGTAGAAGGTGTTTATCTTAACACATAAAGCAATTAAAACAGATTAAGATGCACAATTTACAATCCAAAATAATAAGACACCAAACATGATCATTGTCTATGGGACTGTTAAAGAACACGCCAAAACCCTCGATAAACTTTTCGAAACTGTAACAAAATCTGCCTTTTTACACTTTAAATTATATTTTCGCTCTACGGAGCGTCTTTTATGCAAAAATATCACAAACTCATCAAGGAGTGTAATTTTAGAAAGTGTAGTAAATGTCGCTGCACGGGGACGTAATATTGTGAACGATCCATCTTTTTGAGTCTGAAGAACTTCCACTATATTTTCCAAAAAATGAATATTAACGTTCACAAAGAAGGGTTCAAAACGACTGTTTCAGATGGAGAATAATACAAAATTTATACTTACTGTTCGTTTATGCTTAACTGCTTCGCTGATGGTATCATAGCACTATAAATCTAACACAGTAAGTACTAACACTTTCCTAAAATTAAACCTGAGAAGAAATTTTGAAAACACAAGGAAAGGACAATATAAAGTTCAAAAAATGTATAAATCTCTTTAAACAATCATGTTTTACAAAAACGTTCAAGAAAAATGTATTGACAAACTATAGTTTGGCCCGTGTACAACATATAGTGAGGAACAAAGAGACTCATAATGTACCAACTACCATCCAATGTGCGGTTTATAGCTAACGATTACACACAAAGATTCAAGAAAAGTTCAATGTTTATAAATTTTTGATCGCCTTTTGCTTGCCTGTCTATTGATGTATTTTCAGTTCAATATCAATTTTGGTCGCTCCTCGGAGATTAAAAATGCTTGAATCGCAACGACTTTGAATTGAATTCTATAATTAGATTCATACGTTCAGGCAAGGCGGTCCCATGCACATCTGAGTGCATGGTAAAGATACTTTTCTGACACCGAATCACTGAGGAACCGGTTTAGGGCAAATCCCGTTAAAATCCATCATTTTCCTGTCAAAATCGACTGCTAGAAAATGAATGCTCACCCTTGTCGCTAAAGGCTATTTTTGCTAAAACTCTCGAAATACTTTGACTAGAGACTGGGATTAACTTGTCCTTATATTTAACACAACGCATGAGTTGGAGTGCTGCACAACGTGGATTTGTAAAAGGGTTCTTAATTTTGAAATTTCCGATTTTTGTTACACTTTCTAAATTTTTGTGGTCGGATCAATATTGTTAAAGAACACGATAAAACCCTCGATAAACTTTTCGAAACTGTAACAAAGTCCTTCAAACGCGAAAAGATGGATCCTTCACAGGACCAGAGAACATGCCAATCGTTCTCCATGTTAATAAAAAGTACTGAATACAGGACAATTGAGTTAAAAGTTGAATATTCATTTGTATGCTAAATTCTGTGAAGCGAAATTAGTTGTACAAATATGACATTAATAATAATATACAGGTGATGCAATGACGATTTCGAAAATGTACATGAGTTATGATTTCTAGTAGATTTCTTCAAGGTGATAGGTCTGTGATAAACAAGAAAGAATATCATGTGGAAGAAACCAACTAACAGAAGATAGAAAACACAATGTATTCAACCAGACATCTGAAGCAACTCGAAATGCTAATGTTCAGGGAAATAATATCGATGCCATCTGAAAATCAAAGAAAGGTAATATAGCTAGGACATCAATACGCAGCAAGTCAGCAAAAACTAACCAACTTCCCCCTTTTTCATGAAAATATTCAATACTTAAGGAATAAAGTAAATGAAATAGACATTTTCTTGCAAGACTATTATGTAGAGAATGGAAGTTACGTCGATGTAGTATGTCTTTCTGAGCACTGGATAAATAACCAGGAAATTAACTTTATAAATTTAGATAATTACAAACTTAGAAATAACAATTTCTTAGAAACATTTAAAAATTTTTTTGTTTGAGGATTTTAACTTGAATTTTAATATTGAAAATAATGTTAAACATGAATGAATGAATGAATATTAAATTAATTTGATCTTATAGTTACTCTTGATAAATCTACCAGAGTATCGAAAACGTCCTCAACTACTTCGACACCATCTTAACCAATACAAAACATAAATATATAGCTGATGGATTGGAGTGTCTGATCGTAATGGTCAAATCATAAAGCTTACAAATCTTGATAAAAATTTAATAAATTTTTTTTACAAATTGTGCAGACTTTTTAATAACAAAAATAAAAAACATTTCGTAATTTACTGGAGGCTACAGACTGGACAAGTTATACCTTGAATATGATGTAAATAATGCTCTTGAAATTTTTTATAACCTATTTAACTCATCTTTCGAAACCAGCTTCCCAGAAATTAAGATTAATTTGATGAAAGACAACCTGCGAAAACCATGTGGCTGACCATGGTTTTCTCAGGTTGTCTTTCAGACATCTTGTAAATGTAAAGGCACTTTAGTTCTTATCAAAAAGTACAGTAATGATAAAGCCACCACTAAATATGTAACAAAATATTGCAAAGTTTTAAGGCAGTTAATAAAAATAGCTAAAGAAAAGTATTTTATTAATGAGATAAATCAGTTATACAGTGTGTCCAACTAAGTCGGCACCATATGGGAAATTTTTTTATTATTAGTTTTATGAAAAAAAAGTTATTCTTGATAAAAAGTTCTGCATTGGCCTAAAACCCAAAATGAAATAATCAGATATCAATTTTTTGCAGTCGTATACGAGGTATGTCGAAAAATGTAAATTTTGCTCAAGGGTAAAGTACAATATCGATAAACGTTATTAAGAAAAGTTGATCCTAATTGAAAATTACGGTCAGATATCCAATATTATCCATCTAACATGAAAAAACGATTTTTAATAATTTTTGGCTATAAATTATACATAATTTAATTTTGCAAATCATAAAACATTTATTGTATTGAAAAACATGATAAACTTTCGATTCTTCCTAGATTAAATGTCAACGTAGAGACAAATTACTACTATACAGAATTTGCCAGTGCATCCTAGATTAAATATCGATCTGTAGATATAAATTATCAATGCTAATTACAGAGAAGAGTGTGTAAAAATAACAAAATCTGTAACCATATTTCTATGGTTTATCCCAGTATGGGGTGGAAGTAACTTTCACAAAAAAATTTAATAAATCAAAAAATTGCTATTAGGCTAGACGTCAGAGGTTGAATATCACCAGACTGGTGGAATAATTCCTAAGAAAGCTTTTTTCTTCTATCGCTTCCTTTTATGTTTAGAAAGAGATTTATTGAAAATGACCTCTCCAATTCGGCCCGGCACATATTGTTTAAACAATTGTGTTATTGTAAAGTGTTGAATTTTAAACGTAAGTGTTCTTAGTATAAAAAAGCAGTGGCTAAAAATTCATTCAACCTTCGTTCTTTTTCACCTACTCAGCACGACAGCATTCATACAGACTGTATCATCAAATAAAAGATGGGGAGACATTGATTTGGAACCAACTGAATGGGGATGGAAACGGACTCTGAACGGTTTACTCCTAGTAACCACTGAAAAAGAAGCTGCGCCACCAGCATTGCTGAAAATAATATTTTGTAGTTATCGAGATGGATACAAGGGAAGCTGCGGGTGCTGTAAACATGGCCTGAAATGTTCCATCATCTGTTCCCATTGCGAAGATCAAACTTGCTCCAATGTCGAAACACTTAGAATTGACATTGAAGAAGGCATTGATGAACAGAACAGAGACTGCATAACCTGAAGAGATTGGAGATGTTAAATGAACCAAGGAACATCAAGAAATCAGAGAACCAGAAATAGCAGAGTAACTCGATCTTGGGCATTAATCTAAACGCAAAAAGAGGATGAATTGTTGTATGAATGACAATAAATATAATATGTAGCATAATTCTGAATAAACAATAATTTTAACTATTTCACCAGAATTCGTGTCTTAAATTCTTCCACCACATTCATAATAATAAACTTTTTGCTCTCTTACGCTAATGTGATCCGCGACTCGCTCCTTCTAATGATTCTATCTTCAAAACTATTACACCAATCGAAAAAAATGTACAGCCCTTTTTTATATAGAATTTAGTGGAGAATAAATCTCTATTCTTGATTTTCTGTTCTATTATTAATATTTTCGGAGATATTTTAAAAAAACGCTAAAATTTCCAATTTCAATTGTTTAAACAATATGTTCCGGATCGAATTGGAGGGGTATTTTGAATAAATCTCTTTCTAAACATAAAAAGAAGTGATAGAAAGAATAAAGCTTCCTTAGTAATTTTTATAACAAAAAAACCATGACGCCTGGTCTATATTCATATTCTTATGGGACATAAACCACAAGATTCTCGCAGGCCATTCTTTAATAGTCCCGGTATACATACTGACCATTGTAAACCAGTATATCTATAAATTGGCAACTATAGCATTTCAAAAACGCACACAGCTTAAAACTCACTCAGACTTCCATGGATATGACACCAGAAATAAATCTCTTTTAGGTACAACAGATTTCACCTATAATATTATCAGAATAACCTACCATCTACGATAAAAAATATTGATAACCTAGTAACTTTTAAAAGACAACTATAAAAATTTTTGAAATAAAATATGTACTATAATTTACAAGAACTGTTCTCAGAACACTGCTGTAACTAGTTTATATTTTACAATTAAGTTACTTTTTAAACGCATATATTGAGGCTTAATATACACATATTATGTAATTATTTTAAACTTACTGTTTGTATATATATTACGGAATTGTATGTATGTATATGAAAATAAAAATAATCTAATCTAATCTAATTTAATAAAGTGTTCGTTCTCATTATTGATTTAAAAAAAGAAAATCCATGTGTGATAATGTGAAATGTGAATGCCCAGATTTTTCCATTAACATGATTATAAAAGACTATATCAGGTCAGGATCGAAGGCGTCGATCTGCATCGACAAGATATTGCTTAACCTTGTAGACAGTGTTTATTTTGTTGGAGATCTATACCCTTCGAAGCACTATGGGCTATTTATAAGTATCTTAACAATTTGGAAGAAAATTCTAACAATTCGTACATAAAATAGTTTAATTAATGACGAATTAAAAAGTTTAAACAATATTTAGATACTAATTGGATAATTTTTGACAATTCCCATTTCAGTGTAACTGCCTTATTTTAATTTTTAATCGATACATATACAATTATTAAATATAATAAGCTAGGCAAACTTCTTGCAAATAATTTTAGTGATGAACTCAGGGAGATACACCGTCCTCTCTAAAAATTGTCTAATAGTCTAGGAAAAATCACTATTACTGGTAATACAAATTATTAAATTCTGAAATAAATCGTCAGTCTGCTTATGATTCATATATAACAAATTTCGATAACACGTACAGAGTGAGATACAAACTGATCAATTTTGAGCGAACTAACATAAAATGCTCTAAAATCAACTGTAACATATTACGTGAAAACTTCAATATGTTTTTAACAGAAATACCCCAATGTGTAATCGAAACATTACCCAAGTTGAAAGGTTGTGCCTTAAATATCATGAAAAATGTTCATAAGTATGGCTTAAACTGTAGAATTATTAGAAACTTTGGAAACTACAGCTAACTAAACGAATAAATCTGTGTTTGACTGAGGATAACTTCCAGATGCTTACAAAGACAAAGATATGTCCGATATTTAAAGAATCTTACCTAGATAGGGCTAAAAGCATCGCCCCATCTTCGCCATCGTCTTACGAGGACTCTTCGTACTTTGTTGCCTCTGAGTTTGATGTACCGACACAACCATCCATGTGCTGTCGTTCGTTAACATGGCTGGAACAATGCGCTTCATTTCACTTGTCATCTACTAAAGTCTCTCGAAGGTGAGGTATCTCGTTGTCCGTTCCTGAGCACTCAAAAATTGCATGCTAGGTATGACTGCACAGTGAGCATGCGGCACTTTCACTCCTCTTGCATTTCTCAAAATATACCGTGAAACATTGGTAGCCACAGGGTCTGGTTGAGGTGATAACCATGGGCTCTTTCATATAATTCAGTTAGTCTAGATATTAAATGATTTTTCCATCGATCCGTCATGTTCGAATCCCACCACTGCTAACACCCTTCCATTAGTCGTTGTTGCGCCATCTTTCTGATATGTGCCTTCTGTTGTCTACTGGTGTGTTGACTACACTCTTCATATACCTCTCGCTTTTCTTGTATTACTAGGTAAATTGGCGGAGGGTGAACCAACACCAATATAGCTCCCTCGAAAACACTCCTAAAGGCAAACACAACCCTAACCACTTTGCATCTCTGCACCTCCGCTAGCTTCCATTTCATTGTTACCCTCTGCATTGGATCCGCCCAGACTTCCATTCCATAGAGGATTTAGAATTGACAAAGGTGTATAGCAGTCTCCTTTTCTATTCACTAGGTTTTCAATATTTGGCATTAGCCATGCCAGTGCAGTGGTTGTTGCGGTTTTTTCGGCGATTTTGGTAACACGTTCCCCATATCTAAACCCACCATCAATCTGCACACCTAAGTACCTCGCCGAATTGTTTCAGAACACAATCTCATCGCACAACGCCAATGCAGGTGGCGTGACTGTTTGCTTTTTTGTTATAATTATGGTCCCAAATTTGCGTAGTGCCCTCTCGAATCCGCTGGCTTTAGCCATACGCTGGCTCATCCGATGGCTTCATCTGTCAATACGTCTAGCATTTCCGTTGTCTGCCGTATCCTCTGCAAAACCTATAATCATTGACGTCACCGGCAGATCAAGGTTGAATACTCCAACAACAGTCTTTCAAAAACTTTCCCAAGAGTATAGAGAAAAGTAAGTGGTGTGTACGACGATGGCACATTTAAGAGTTTGTTCCCTTTCCCGAGCAACACCAGCCGCTGTCTCTTTTAGAAAATGCTCCTATACAAAAAATGGCGCTGTATAATTCAAGCAACAATTATGTCCTCACTTCCGCTACCTGGAGAATAATCTTTTGTTAAAAAAGCTCTTCTACACATCCGCTCCGGATTTGATAGACCAGGAATATATTAATTGTTCCCCAATTTCTTGGTGACTATCTTAAAAGGGCGTTCCCAAGAATCTTCATCTATTAAACAATAGAGTTCGGACAAGCACCGTCCTCTACTATTTAATAGCATCCCAAAATGCTTTCTTGAACTCCTTGAATGCGTCGTATAGTGAATTATCCTCGTTGTTTTGAGATTAGGACTACCTATCCATTAAAATACTGGGTATGTTGATTGTTTCTGTACTTTTGCTAAGGTGTTCTTGTGAACAATCCATGCGTTGGATGTCTGAAGGACGTTCACCTGAATGGGGTTCGACTTAACTTAGGCAGACATAAAATACAAAATTTATACTTACTTTGATTTTGCTCAACGGAATTTACCAAATTGTATCAACTGGAACGTCGCTGCACAGTATTATTTCTCACATTTGTTAGTTAACATGAAAGGGAATGTTGTTAGTAATAACTCAGTAGACACAATGAAAAAGCATAGAACTTAGGTAAATTTATATACTGGTCTTTCGGAAAATATTTGTTAGTAAATAATTTATAAATATGCAGAGGTATAAGGTTAATACATGTATCGGTTCATACCACACATGGTGAGGATTAGGACGTCTTCGACGATGACTCTCCAACTATCATTCAATGGTTTACGTTAAGGCAATCAACTGACACCAAAAAAGATTCAATACTTCATTCATTCAATTTAATATTTGCAAATTTGTGGGCGTTTAGCTTGCCTGTCTATACGTAGTTGTAAAACTCGTCCTCATAGTCCATACGATGCTTGAGGAGCAGTGCTTCACAACGTCGGATTGTAGAAAAAAATACGTTTTCGAGATAATTTCTAAAATTGTCATAGCAAATTTTGTTACAGGTATGCAATTTAGGCCCCACGTGTGACTTCTTTCGTTACAGTTGCGAAAATTACATCGCGTTTTTTGTTGTAGTTGCAATCGCGCCCTGTAGGACGTCGTGCATTGCAGTTGCAAGAATTTGCCCCATAGCTGACTTCAAGCAAGATGATCTTTTATACGTTTAGGTAGGTTCTTTGACACACTTCTTGGTTGTCTTGGATAATCTTTTTGGATAGATTCTCCCATGTGTGGTATGTTATCAGACCGGTTTATGTGAAACATAATCTTCTGCAAATTTGAATGATTTTTATAACAATAATCAATGCTGGGCATTGATTTATCAAATTATGAGCGTTGAATGAAGAAATTGGATAAAAAAGAAAAATTTAGAAGCACACTGAAATTCGTTAGTGTTTTTCATTAACTCCGGCTTGCCCCCTGCTCCTCTTCGGGAATCTGGTTATGTTGACCGCCCTTGGTATCGAACTGCATTCTGGATCGGATTAAGTGGTCCTTGGACTGCGTCTCTTTCACTGACCTGGCTTTGCGGCTCTGACTTAGCTGATAACGTAAGAAATTTGGTTAACTAATTCAGGTTGAACATGTGAGAGATTTTTTCCTTCTTTGGGAAAAATTGGAAAACTGCAAGTGATCCTGCATGGTCGTCTTTGAACATTTAGGACTTAAATTTTGTTGACATAACGATTGAAAGATCGATTCGCATAATAAAATTCTTTTCATAGAAGAAAACTGCAACCGAATCTGGAATCCATCGGATCGTCTTCACCTGTTCATTCATCATACGTGACGGCTATTGTTACAGTTTCGCAAAAACCCTTAGAAGGAGATTTTTGCTGACTTGCAAGATGATCTTTGATACGTTTAGCCAGGTTCTTTGACATTCTCCCCCATAATTTTCATATCCTTCAACCATACTGATAGGGAAGTAGTGATAATAGGTCAAATAGAAAGCAGATATCATTTCATAAAATAAAAATTTTACATTTTTAACGGTTTCCCAAAAACTCACAATCTCAAACATCTGATACTATGTGAGTATTACTGACAGTTAAATCAAAGAAAAAATTTGCACTATATCAAAGGTGTGCATCTAACCACTATAATCTATCAATGAATATATCATACTGTAATGGTGGGCGAATATTATTAGAACGCCAGAAAATTCAAAAGAACACAACAGAGGGATAAGCTACAAAAACTTCTTCAAAATAAGTAATATATAAGAATGACACATTAATAATATTTCCAGATCCCTGTTTTATCCAGGAAACGTAAGAGATTTAAATTTTTACTACGTTACAAATTTATTACGAAATTAAATACTTCCGGGAAAGTTGGTAATAACGATTTCTTCTTGGTTCCATTCGTATCAGAAATTCCAAATAAGCCTTACGGCTTCACTTAAAATATGAAAGTTGGAAAATGAGGGTTTATTAAACATCCACAAGTTTTATTTTTTAATTAAGTTGAGCACTTGGACGTATTTAGCACGTTCTGTATCCCGGTTGGAATAAAAAATAACTTTTAAGCCTGGTATACCAATAATGCTGCTGCTAGAGTATTTGGAAAAGATTTAAAAATATTTATGGAGTAGCATTTTATTATACTTATATATTTTTTATAATATACTAAAGTGTATATCTGACATTTCAGAGGGGGAGTCCTGAATTGCAAAATTAAATTCTACGTTAAATTCAAATTGAAACAGTTATAAAATTTAATCCGACTCGGTTAATGAATTAATTTTTGATTTGATGTTTTTATATAATTATTTTGAAATTGCGTAGATACCCGCCGCTAGAACGAATGAAAGTACCTGGGAAAAGATAAAAAATCGTGATATTAAGAATAGCCTGCTTCACTCTAGTGAAGGAATTTAGGGTCCATTTACCGAACGACTTTTGTGTTAGACATATATAGACAATGTTGTTGGGATATTGCTTTAACTTTACATGCAAGAGATAATGAAATCGTACAAGCAATATCTACTAATATACAGTAAAGTAATGCAATGTGCCGTAACTAGTATGGTAACCGTAAATGGAACCCAGATAGAAACGTTAGAAAATACCTGAGACGAAGTGTAACCCTGGGAAAGCAAAATAAAGATATGAAAATGGAGAGAAGGTGACGATTGGGCTGGGTGGCCTTTAGAAAACTACCTTTCATTTTGAAAAACAAAAAGATACCCCAGCATTTGCAATCCAAAATACTTGTAGTGTATTCTACCTGTCATAACCTATGGAGCTCAATCCTGGACCCTCACAAAACAAATAATAACGAAACTGGAAGTGACACAAAGGGTATGGAAAGGACAACGATCGGTATCTCATTAAGACAAAGGAGAGGAAACGAATGGGTTGGGCAGAGAACTAAAGTATCTGAGATAACAAGAAGAATAACACAGTTGAAATGGGGCTATGCTGCGTCTTTTCCAACCGCCTCCGTGTGTTTTAGACAATCCACTGACTGCAGATCAGGTGGAGAACTTCTGGAAAACGCTGTACGAGGAGAGGCTTTTACTCAACCGAGATTCTCCGGCCCTGGCACACTTTGAAGCCTTTTGTTAAAGGTTTCAATAACCACAGGAAGTGTGCCAACCAATAACCCCAGAAGAAGTTCGCAGGGCTTTTGAGTGCTCTAAGAACTTTGTTGCTCTAGGTCCCGATGGGACAAATAACTTTTGGTTGAAAAAGATATCGAGCACCCACCACAATTTGGCCAGAATTTTTAATTCCTGGTTGAATAGGGAGCAGCAAATTCCTTCTTGGGTTATTGAGAGGCGGACAGAGCTGATCCCCAAGAACTTACGAAACATACATTGCAAATACTGTAACACATAATTTTTTCATAAAGTTTACAAGTAAGTTAACCAAAAAAAAAAAAGGAAAAACGGAAAACGATTTAAAGTTGAAAATCTATTCATTGTATTAAAAAATAGAGGATTTTTTAATTTGAATAATTATTTAAAAGTTTCATTTGTTTTGCAATTTTCTAATTTAATTATTGTTCATTATTTTTTGTACGGCTACTAATAAAATAAAAATTGCAACCTATATTAATCCAAAAAAATAATTAGCCGTATAGTATCAATTAAACCCTAGAAAACGTGAATTTTTCCCCTTATCGGCGGTGATTTTTTTAATTTACATTGATAATACCCATTGTTTTAAGTCGGGACATTTCTCTTAAGATTTAAATGTCGTATAATATTTTGGAATTGATGCCGTACAGGATCAAATCACCACCCTTAAGAGGTCTAGGAAGGGGGTTGATTTGGCGTTTGCCACCCCATGATCCAACTGATGTACTGCATAGCAAAAAAGTTCATCCTTGTTAATATGAAAATCGAATTTCATAAAGCCGTATGGTATCGTATCACCTTAGTACATAGAGGTCACTTTTCGGAAAACGAAAATTATTCCTGTACTTCTATCCCGTTATTTTTGACAGTCACAGCTTATGAGAAGAGATATAGAGGATACATCCTCAAGGTTTTCTATACCTTTTGCTAATACAGTGCTATTTAGTAGTGTTTGACCTGACACATCCATGTAGTGTTCAACGCTGGTAATTGAAATTTCGTTCGGTTCAATCTCAACACTGTATTCCTATGTTTTTTGTAATAAATTTCTTGGTAAATATGTCTTTCCAATTGAATTATTTATTATTTTCTGGTCGATAGCCGCATGGGTTAAGGCGCGAGGTGGCAATCGCGATTGATCACACGGGTATCGCGCCACTGGGTTCGAATCCTGGCTCCAACACTGGCACTGTCTAAGAAAATGATTGTTGTCCACGCTTTTAAATGTGTAACCTCCTTCCGCACAAGCCTCTGGCTTCTGGAATTGGGGGTTGCCTAATTTATGCGGTATTTCCTTCCTCTTTGCTGTCTGTTAGGCTGTTTTGGGTTATTTACTTCTATATAATCGAGTTTGTTTTCAATGTTTAATTTTTTAGTACATTTGTTTTTTACAGCGACATCTTCATTGAGGCCACTTATGATATTTTCTAATACATAAACTAATTTGTGCATCTCTAAACTGTTTCGTTAAGTTAAGAATTTTCCTTTTATTTGCTGTCCTAAATAAAATGGTTTGCTTTACTTTATTAAATCAGTTTCTTACACTGCAGTTGATGCGGGTGCGAATGAAGTGACTTTTACTGGTATACAATTTTGTTCCTTATTGTTAAATCGAATAATACAAGCACATCTCGAAGATTCTTTTAAAAGGAATTAGCTAGAAATACATGTTTAATTTATTTTATGCTCTGAAAGTTAAATTAGAGAATATTTTGTTAGTTATTATTAATTTTTAGAGTACTGCGTTGGATAATCGATACAACTGATCATTTATTGATTAGATTTCATCAGATATAGTGTAAAGATTACACAATGAAGATATTGTTTATTATTTTTGTTTCATTTTTGCATTCAGTTTAATATTGAAGTAACTTTATACAAATTATTATGAAGTTTGATAGCATAAAATTAGTGGCTAATCAAAATTCCTTTACTGAGTTTGCTCTGTGTCGAGATTAGCATAATATAAAATTAATAATAGTTTCTTGAACAATACAAATTATCATGAAGTTTGTTGGTATGGAAATAGTGGCTAATAAAATTTACACTGCTGAGTTTGTTCTATCTAGGTTAACATAATATAAAATTAATAAGTTTCTTGAACAGTGTAAAATAATTAGCATCATATTTTCAGCTCCAGCCAGAAGGTTGAACAAAATTTTACTTGCACTTGTTTCATCCAAACTGTTCTAACTGATATTTCGCTACTTGCCATATTTAAGAATTTTGAAATAAAATTCATTTAGACGTGTAATTTCTATTGGAAATGTGTGAATCGAAAAAAAAAGCCGAAAATTATAAGTATCTTGTTATGCAATAAGGGTATCTCCCCCCTCTGTTTTCGAGGATTGCCGAGTACGATGGTGCTGTAAGAATTTTTCTTTGGGGTTGCGTTACCCCCCAAACGGTGAAAGACCAAGGAGTTAAACGCTTATCACATTTTTTCCAACGGTGAAACTTAACGTACTGCCCCGTTTTCGAGAATGCTGAACAAGGTGATGATGCTGACCGGTTTTTTACCTCCTCCAATCCCGCTAATAGCTAATAAACATCCTCGAAAGGGGTGAAAACCTTTTTTTGTAAAATATCGGCGGCAAAATTAATGTACCGCCTGCCTTCGAGAATGCTGAGCACAGTGGTGATGTATTATTGTGCTGTCTATATATCAAGAATATCAATTATGCAATTCAACTTGTAAAAGACGTAGGTTAAATTAATGTAGATAAGATATGAATGAAAAAAAAATTATTGCGAGAATATTAAAACATAATATTTTTAGTCACGGACTCCTCTATAAAATCCTTATTTTACTATAAGGAACGTAACCAGAATGCAACCAACAGCTGCTTTCCCGGCTATGTGCCCCGCCGAGCGCTGAATTACAAGCTGCAAGCCTGGTGTGTTAAGTGAAATAATTTCATATTAACAGAACGCTAATGCTGATAGCGACATGTAAAATAGTCAGCAGGCGCCATCTAGCAGTCCAGTGTTTGTGCAATCGAAAAATAAACCGCCCGACTGTGCGTAGTATAGATCAAATGTACTTTTAGAGGGCGGAATATTAAAACATAATATTTTTAGTCACCAAAAGACAGAAAATTCACTTAAAGAATTAGTTCCGCGAAAGCGATTTGAATTGGATCACTGAGGCTGATTATTAATAAAGTACTTTTTTACTAGAATCTGCCTAGGAAGGTGTCCGGGCACTGTGTTAAATTCGCGAGATGCACCGGAAGACACACTTGGAGTTAGGCTCTGGGGCGACCAAAGTGGTAACGCGGGCAGTGGATTTAATAATTGTCACTAAATACGCCGAAAACAGAACTTGCCGGAGACTTGACTCGCTCCCTTATTTATACTCATGATTGGGGCACGTTGCTCGCTAAGAGCTGGAGAAGCTGGAAAGGGCGCCAGAGCATCATATGGGGCTCAAATAATGAACTATTGTGCAATGCTTGCTGATATTTTGGAATTTTGAGTTGAAAATTATATCACTAAATCGGCTGTAAAAAATGTAACAATTTGATACGAAAATGTCAGCGGAATCTATTTTTGTTTTGGAAATATGAATAATAACTGTCTGATTAACTTGTTAAATTGAATTGGTCCCGTGAAGTGACTTTGAGGGCTTGTACTTTGATCCATATTTAATGTTATATTAAATCATGTTAATGTTATATTAAGCCTTATTGAGGGTAATGTATCGCCGGTGTTGAACGGTGCGAGAGTCCACTTTAGTGTAATTGAAATGAAGATAGTGGACGAGTTGCTAGCAACTCGTGGGGAACATGTAAACTGATCTTATTTTGAGACGAATGGTTTATGGGCTGACTGAAAAAGTGAACGAAAGATGTTTTGAGATATGAATAGAAGATTGGTTTTGAAACGATTTTGAAGAGAAATTTGTTTATTAGAAAGTTCTTGAAAGTGATTAAAAACATTCTGACTTGGGTCTTGGGAAGTGGTGGTTTAGAAGTGAGTTGAGTTGACGGGGGGCTTTATTTTTTTATGCAATCTTTTATAAGTTTTTTCTGTAATTTTGTATTTTGATGTTGGAATGATTTTAGTGATATATTCGGATTATTTGGGAATTATCGATGTTACGTGAATTTTCTCAGAATAATTCATTGGAAATTGGGGGTTTTGAGTTCCCCGAGTGTCTTAATGACTTTTTTATGGGTTCATGGGTTGACCGTAATGATTGAATTATTTGACAAATTTTAGTACTTTTTCGTCGGCCATCTTGTTAATATGGAGAACGTACGATAACACGGGCTACACTTGTGTGCCGCCGTGGCATATCTCGAGTGTTCAAAAAAAAAATCTACAGTCTACAGTGTAGAGTTTTGATTGCACAATAATACTTTCCATATAGTTTTTGTATAAAATTTTTCGTTCTTTCGAACGGCGACAATAGTTTTTTACAAAAATTTGTATTTCAAGAGATTTTCGAAAAAAACTGGTATTTTGTAACTAATTTGTCAAATAAATAATAGAAGCAGGCACTCTTTTGTTGATGACTTTTATATGTTGTTCTTTCTCACAAATAGCTTCCAGGAATTTTCCTTAAGTGAAAACTTATTTTGGCTCCACTAGTGATTTCTAATTTTATTTTAAAAAATGATTTCGATATTTTTACAGCTTAAACACTTGTATGCATAGGTGTCTTGATTTTACTTTTATTAATTGTTTTATTGTTGCTAAGTTTATATTTTTATATTTGTACATTTTCATGTAATATAATGTGTAGTTGACCAATAAATATTTACTTACCTTTGTCACTTTAAACCCGATTATTCATACGATCCTGTACAACTTATGTAATCCCACGCTAAAAATGGGATAAGACTGCGTAACTTTCATATTAGAACTCTCTGAACTTTCCTAAACTTCGCATAACAACCGGTTCTGTTCTTTTTCTCTTATAAATGGATAAGTCGTCAATAGCAAGTAATAAGACTTTATTCTTTCTATGGATTAATAGTAAGGATGTGGAATAGTTTATTTGCACAAAAGTTTTAATTAATTATGACCAAAACATAAAATCTGTTGGTTTATTGCTGTACTTTGTAATCTCCAATTTCTTTTGAAAGCACGCTTAAGGCCCTCCTCAGAATTTGTTATTATAGCGTGAGGTAACCCAAATTAATGTAAAGGATAATCTTCTCCGTGACAATGTGAAATAAAAAACTTTAAGTGCACGATTTAACCGCAACTTCAGAACTACTTAAAGCATTTAGAATACTATATTGAAGTATTTCTTGGGCTTCAGTAATATAATTTATTGTGGAAATAATAGAAATCGTTTAACTTAAATTAAATCTGGTTTTATTATAATATTTCGTGATCACTACATAAATGAGTTGAGATAAATTCACAAATGAAAACTAACGACTCGTTTGTGGGAAAGATAATATCTGCTACTTCCTCTATTTTATTTTTATAGAAATTTCAAGGCGGTAGTTTACCCTAATTTAGTTGCTTTTTACATATGCCGAGTACATATTAGTTAAAGAATATAGAAAATACCAATAACAATCATCTCACTTGACTAAGTGAGATATATCCCTTAAAAAAGGGATAATGAATTTCAGTTACTCTGCATCTTCTGATTCCTTTAAAATATCAAAGTCATATTTTAAACTTAGTCATATGATATCCGGATTCTAGTTTGTATGATATTGTCAACAGGACTGGTATTCGATTGATGAAAATTTCGCCCGGAGTTCGATACAAATTTCTTAGAGAGGTAGATGGGCGCCAGTACCGACTCCAGGAATTCGTTGAAGCACCAACGTCGAACTGCATTATATCTAAGGTCTTTTTCTTTTGAATTGGGTTCGCGTGTGAGAGACCAGGGAGTTGTTTCTTCATGTAGAGAGAGAGAGAAAGAGTTTTCGTGCGCCCAGCTTCGGCGTAGTTTAGATAGCATTTTTAGGTTAAGACAGAGAAGAGGTCACTGACGATACCTACTTTAGATTCAGGGAAGATAGCCCTGCTAGGGAAGGTGTCCCTAGATGGTCATGCGATTTTTTTCTTATTAGATTTCAGGGAAGAGGTCCCTGCTAAGGTATTTGTCCCTAGAATGAGGTGCGAATTTTCCTTATAAAGCTTTTAGAGAAAGAGTCTCTGCTAGGGTAGATGTCTCTAGGTGTAAGCGACTGCCGATGAATTAAAAGTCACGTTCTCCAAAAGTCCGTAAATTAAGACTTTTAAAATATTTACAACTAAAGAAATGATTTACTTTATTTAGTTACTGCTGAATTATAGCAGGCGCTTTTTTGTAGCTAAGACGCGTTACTAGTTAGGATGTCATATTTAAAAAAGATCGCGGTGGACTGAATGTTGTTGAGAGCGCTGTGGCTGGTTGAAGTTATCTGAAGACTCACTGGATACTGACTGAAGGCTCGCTGACTACTGACCCTCGGACGTGGGGGGGGGGGGGTGGTACATATGGTTTCCACCTTGTGGTGCTTACCATGGATTGTGTTTTCGAGTAGTGGCTTGTACTATTATTTGCTGACAGTGTTGTGTGGTTATATTTCTTACAAGGTGAGATTTTAGGTTGTGTAGTTTGTTGTGGTTAAATTATTGGCAAATACATATTTGGTGGTATTGTTTAATTTGTTTTTATGTTAGTTACATACATTTCGTTCTGTTAAACTGGCTCTTTTGACAATGGGTGTTATATAGGACCTATGGCCCTTTTTTGGTCTTTATGTTGTTTGTGTGCATTTATGTGCAGTTTTATATTTTTGGTTTATGTTATATTATTATGTTTTGTTTATTTAGTATTTTGTATATTTTGATATAGTGCAATCAATATGGTGTAAAAATTCCCTTGACCTGGACAAAATTGCAACACAAATGATTCTTTTTGCATTCTATTGTGAACAGTGTCTATTTTAACATATTCAAAATCCCCATGAATCCCGGCGCAGGAAATCAGTCAAAATCCAAGATGGCGGCTGAATGTTGTAATTTTTCATTACAAAATAAATAACTGTGTATAACTTTGTGTAATTTGGCAAAAATGTTTAAAATACAAAGATAAAAGCATAAATAGGTATTGAATAGGTAAGATAGGTATTGAATCACTCAAATTGCCTATTATACAGCAGAGAAAACTGTATTACACATTCGACTTACAAGAATAAAAAACCATTATTTCAAAGTATGTGTTATTTCCCTTTATTGAACAAAAATTAAAATTATTATTTGGCTGTTTTTTTCACAATTCATCATAATCTTCATCTATACTCTCCATTTCTTTATCTTCTATTCGCTGTGGACTATTTTCACAATTTGTTTCTTGACACTGACCACATGAACTGGTACATTCCAAACCATTCTTTCGGCAACTACATTTCATGGCACCACCACAGCCGGTTTTGCAGTTACGTCTTACTATGCGTAATATACTTTCAGGTGCTGGTGGCAAATCCATTTTTTTGGGTACATACATATTATCATGTATACTCCATCCCCAGTCTGTTGGGTTCAAGCCTTCTTGCATTTGCTTCCATATACAAATTTGCAAATATGCACGGAGGCTATGGTACTTGACAGCTGATTCCGTTGGGAGAAGGTTCTGTGGCTGAACGAAACATTTTGCCTTCGATACTTTATCAATAATAGTTCTATACCTAAGTGTATTTAGTGTATCATCTGGATTTACACCAAAAATACATACCATTATCTTCTTTCCAAATTCTTCAACCTGACTGGGATTAAGATTTGTTGAGCTGAACGATATTGCAAGTTCACGAAAGTATTGATCTTCAACAACACGTTTCAGAACTGATTGCTTTCCAATATGGAATATTCTGGAGGTGCTGTCACATCCTGTATACGAATGTATAAAGAATAGACTGTTCGCTAAGTCATTTCCGAGCGAATGACTAATGACATTGATATCATAAATGTTATTCTGTTTGGAAGGTTTTTTATCACTTCTGAAAAACAGCTTGTGGTATGCTTGATTACACCAATAAATCAGCAATACCAATAGGTCAGTGTCTTCTCCTATCACTGTTGTATTTTTAATTTTTGAAGATTCCACTGCATTGTCAACTGCATGAAATACTGAACATCCCTGTTGTCGTATTTCTTCAGCGATTAGAGTAATTATTTTCTGCTTATTTCCCTTATTACCTACTAAATACCTAATTATTTAAATGGCCGCCATTTTGAAAAAAAAAATTAAGTAAAGTCGATGGTTATTTTTTTATATTTTTATCTTTGTATTTTAAACATTTTTGCCAAGTTATACGTTATAAATACAACGTTATACAAAGTTATAAATTTTGTAATAAAAAAAAAAATCAGTCGCATTCTTGGATTTTCACTGATTTCCTGGGCCGGCATTAATGGGGATTTTGAATATGTTAAAAAAGACACTTCACACAGTATAATGCAAAAAGAATCATTTGTGTTGCAATTTTTCCCAGGTCATAATTTTTACTGCACTAATATTTTTTTGTGTTTTTTATTTTATTTTTTTGTGTTTTTATATTTTGAAATGTTGGGTTATGCCTCTTTTCAAAAATCAAATTAGTATTTAAAATTGTATGCGGTGTGCATTATTGACAATATATACAATATTTACACTTGGTACTTAGGGAGTAGGGGTGTACATGTAGTTTATGGATGGGTAGTTTGAGGCTATAAGGAATTTGTGGATGAATGGATCTATAAGGGTGGGATTGGTGGATTTAAGTAGTGAGTTGGCAAAGCTCGGTACTAGTTTTTTAAGTATGAAGTCCTCAAGTAATGTGCCTGTTACATTATGTAGTTGTTTTATTTTAATTGTGCATGGCAGGTTACCTGCCACCCTAAGTCCCTTATTTTGGAGACTGACTCTCGGAGGCGATTTCTGTGCGCTTTTACACTTTTCTGCGCCACCCGAGCTGAGCCGCTGCACACTATAGCGTGATAGGAAAAGCCTAACCGGGCTGCTACTGAAAAAAGCCGACCAGCTTCCTGAAACTAGATTGTGTCATAAATTTATTAACGGATTTATGTTACAATTTTACTGTAATGAGGATTTTTACTTAATCGGAGATATACGAATGGAAATATAAAATAGTTTTAGACTTTTTTATTGTAGTTTGAGTATGTTATAGCGTTGAAGACGTTAAAATTGAATGTTTACTAGATTTAAAATTTAAAAGATTTTATAATTAAACGATGTTTGTTGACAATATCACTCAAACTCCCTCTTCTGCTTAAGAGGTAGTTAGTTTTAGGGGCAGAATATCTATTACAGTCAATATCTTCGTTATTTTTTGGGGACTATTTAGGTCTTCAAAAATCTACACAGTGTCTTCAGGGGACTGAGTAGTGAATGCAAATGTGCAACAAATCGGAGAAAAATTACTGATGGTGCAACCATTATATCTTTGACACTAACTCATACAATTTTTGTTGTTGGAATAAGGATGTAATTTTGCAAAAAATGCTAGTAATAGAATATCTTTTTATTTACTAAATTATATTAAAAACAAGTGACAGTAGAGATACAATAGAATGTTTTAGGAATACAAGAAATTTTTTTTTTCAAAAACATGTAGTTAGAAACGGAAAAAAACATGAAATTATCCGTTCAGTTTATTAAAACGCATATATGCGCATATTTGTGACTAGTCTGAATAAAATGAAAAATTATATAATGGTTTTAATAATTGTATCGCAAAAATGTGAATAATCGAGTATTATAAAATTATTATATACACCGCTTTATTTTAAATCAATGAATTCATTTGGTGTTTTAAAGCAACCTACTTTATCCCATATTATGCTAAATCCTGTTAAACGGGATTACTATCTCCCAGCGGTGTAAATCGCCAAAGTTTCACAAAATCGAAATTCTCACGTTCTTTCAATAAACCAACTATATCTAAGCATGCTCTAAGTTATCAATTTCATTTTACAGGTGAGCTGGAGACTAACAGGGAGCTGGATAGCGGGTAACGTGGCATGCAAAGTGTTTTTGTATCTACGAGCCTTAGGTCCTTACCTTAGTAGCAACGTGTTAGTCTGCGTGTCGCTGGATCGCTACTTCGCAGTGTTGCATCCCCTGAAAGTCAACGATGCCAGAAGGCGGGGTAAAGTTATGTTGACAGTGGCCTGGACTGCATCGCTTATATACTGCATACCTCAGGTGAGAATTATTCTTGCATTGTTTACTTATTTTAATTGAAAATTGCTTATTTAATTAGAACCTGTTCTAATAAAATTAAGTCATTCAGTTAAGTGAAATTTGATGTGTACTGGTTCATTAATAGATCTTGATCTGGCCGATAGCCGTGTGGGTTAAGGCGCGAGGTGGCAGTCGCGATTAATTGTTTAGTGTAGATTTTTTATTTCATTTCATTAGTTTGTTCTTTTTCATTGTATTTCATTGCTTCCGTGTCTTTCTGTTTCCCCATGTGTGCCCATCCATTTCGTTCTATTCCGTTTAATTCCTTTCCACTCTGTTTAATTCCATTCCATTCCATTCCACATCTTTCTATTACCTCATTTTATTTCTTTCAACGTATTTATATTATATCTGAGGATTTCCTTTAACGTGTATGGTACGTGGTTCTGTTTAAGTAGGCTACACTGCGTTGCTAACAACCACTATATGATTATATAATGTTGCATGATCTCTTCAACAAATTGAGATATATTCGTAAAGTACCGTAAAGGGCGGTGACTTGGAATGGTTTTGAAATTCGTAACGAATATTTTTTAAACAAATACATTTTATAGTGAAAAATCTTCAGAATATTGAAATCTATGGTATAATCAACGGATTTTAAATAAAATGAGCTTATTTGGTTACATACATTGTAGTTTTTTTTTTTAATGTACTATTTCAAGTCACCACCAAAAAGGAGCGACTTGAAATATGTGTTTTTTAGTTCATATTTCATTTTCAAGTATAATAATGGCGACATGAAATACAATGTATATTTAAAAAAAAATCTCGTAGATTTTCACCCAAAAAAATCAATTAAACTCCATAAAATCACAAAATAAACTTTATTAAATTTAAAACATACATAAAGACTCTAATGTAGGTAAACAAAGTAAAAGGAAACACCCACCCAAAACTTTATAAAACATAAAACTTAATAAAGATTACAAAATGTAAATAAAATAAATAATCTAGAAATGGTAAAATAGGAACATATATTTTATTCGGTCAAGTTTAAACCTATAATTCTAACACCACCTCTTCTCAACTTTTCTGAGTCTGTAAGAACCCTCACTATTTCAGTTTCTTACACGAACGTTTCATCAGCTACATTTGGGAAAAGATAACAATCATTCATTTTGGAACTCCGCCTTAGAAAACTGCATTGAGAATTGCGATTTTCTACGACAACATCAAAATATGTTTATTTTAAGAGTGTAAACTCAATCATAAGTAACTGCATTTTGCACGGAATTTCATTTCGCATCGGTTGCCAGGCAAGTTGCTAAGTGACGAATGCGATATGAAATATTTCGTGTTAGATTTCACTCATTTTAACTGTTTTTGATGACAAAATTTTTAAGGCGGCTTAGAGAATATGACGTCCAACGACGGAGTAATGAAATGTCATTCTAGATTGTCAACATCTTTGTACATTTGCAGATAATTTCGGAGTTATTTCCAATAAATCTGATGATTAATATTGAAAGTGATAGTGATAATGATTTAGAATTGACACCCCCAAACATAAAAGAAGCGGCAAAGTTGACAACACTAAATTTATTACCAGAAACGTCGAAGAAAATGTATCAACGCGCTTACAACCTCTTTTTGGATTGGGGGAGGGATCAAAACGCAAAATCGTTTTCCGAGGACGTTTTAATGGTTTATTTTAGCGATTTGGCGAAGAAATTCAAAAGTTGTACTTTATGGACACAATACTCAATGCTGAGAACGACTCTTAGTATTCATGAAAATATAGATATCGCCAAATATTTGAAACTGAAAGCATTCCTCAAGCGACAATCCGAAGGCCCAAAAAGTCAAAGACAGTCAAATGACATCAAAAAATTTATAAATGAAGCGCCAGATGAAATATATTTAGCGACAAAAGTAAGTTTAATTATAGCCATTATGTGATAATAATAAGTAATTTGGTTAACTATTTAGGTCGCATTAGTTATGGGCGTAATGGGTGCATGCAGAAAACATGAGCTACATCAAATGAAAATTACTAATTTCAATGATTTAGGCTCGGCTCTTTTAGTAACAATACCAGACACTAAAACCAAAATTGTACGAAATTTTACGGTAACCGCTCCATACTATGAAATTTACAAAAAATATGCAAATCTGCGCCCTCCAAATGTTAATGGTCTATGGTTTTTCATTAACTATCAAAAAGGAAAATGTACTGTTCAAAGAATAGGCTTGAATAACTTTGGAGCCATGGGCAAAGACATTGCTAAGTATTTAAAATTGCCAAATCACGAATTATATACCGGGCACTGCTTTCGCCGATCTTCCGCAACTATCCTTGTTGATGCTGGTGGTGACATAACCACGTTAAAACGCCACGGTGGCTGGAAGTCCACGGCAGTCGCTGAAGGATACATCGATGAATCCAAGAAAAGTAAGCTTCACACAGCTAATAAAATTGCCAATGCGATACAGGACATTTCAAACATACCATCGACTTCAGGAATGGAAAATCGTGAAAGGCCGTCGACTTCAACAACGGAAAATTGCCAATATCAAGAAAATATTAGTATCAAGCATTCCACAAATTCTCCAAAAATGATTTTCAATAATTGCAAATTTATCTTTAAAAAATAAATAAAATAGGTAGGAAGTTATTTTATAGTTTATTTTTTCTCAACTAGTTGGGCATTGCTGTCCAGGCACTCTAACTTATGGTTTATATTCAAAGCAATAAAGAAAATATCTCCATATTTTTTGTATCGATTATTATTTATTTTAGTATATTACGCGTGAGCAGTGGGTTGTCGTAGCAAAAATATAGTATGCAACTCGCACAAAATAGCAATTTTACAGTCGTATGAGTTGCAGCACTCGTCTTCGACTCGTGCTGCAAACTTTCATACTCGTGCAAAATATGCATCATTTTGTGCTCATTACATGATATACTAATTATCTAGCTCTTGTAAGATTATGCCAACAAACCGGCTGAGGCTTGTAACTTGTAATTCAGCGCTCGGCGGGGCACATATCCTGGAGAGTAGCTGTTGGTTGGAGTCTGGTTACGTTCCTTATAGTAAAATAAGGATTTTATAGAGGAGCTTGCGACTGAAGTATTATGTCATAATATTTCTGCCCTCTAGAAGCATATTTGAACTATGCTACGCCCAGTCAGGCTATTTATTTTTCGATTGCAACAGACACTGGTCCGCTAGATGGCGCCTGATTACCATTTTACATGTCGCTATCGTAAAGATACCGAGATGTACCAAATAGTCAAGGGATCCTCGTGTCGTTCGTCACATGCCTATCTTGCACTGACGAGAGCCAACAGCTCGAAACTGCGGTCTACAAGTGGTGTGAGACGATTGGCACGAGAGCTTCTTTAAGTAGGATCAGTCTTTCGGCTGGTGTTTGTTGCAATCGAAGCATTAGCGTTTTGATAGTAATATGCAATTATTACACTTAACGCGCCAGGCTTGTAACTTGTAATTCAGTGCTCGGCGGGGCACATAGCCCGGAGAGTAGCTGTTGCTTGCAGTCTGGTTACGTTCCTTATAGTAAAATAAGGATTTTATAGAGGAGCTTGCGACTCAAATATTATGTTTCAAAATCTCTTTCTTCTTCCTTTACGGTCTCCAGTTCAGTTGAAATAATTCGCCCACCCTGAATTATTTGTCATTACATCCGTGTTCGTCCTCTACCATCATACTGGCTCCATTATCTGCCAAGTCTACCTCATTAACTTCATTGGCATCTTCATTTTATTTATCATTTGAATTGGTTGGCATATGTTGTCTTGGTTCTCGTTAAGGTTTATTAAAAATTGGAGCTGTAGATGGTAATTCAGCCTCATCAATTTTAATTTCCTCTTCAATTTCCACTTCACTGAATTTCTCCTGGAGTTTTCTTTTACGTGAACCTTTTTTGCAATTGTTCATACTGATGCTGTAAGATTATATGCGCTTACATTCTATCCTAGTTCAATGTTACCACTGATCTTCTTCTTTCTGGCGGTTTTTACAGTCGTTCGATATCTCACTTCATTTAGAATATCTTTTAGAACATTTGTGGCGTTTTTATTCGCGTTTTCTGGCTCAATATATTTAGGTAACTTCTGTAAGATTTTCTGCCTCTCCAGAGGTATTAAGCCTGTCGCCCTAAAACCTGATTTTATATTATCTGCAGAGTTGGCTTCTACTTTCTCTATTGTACTCTTCAATAATTTGGGAAAATCTCTTTTCTAATGACGCCCCTATGAGATTTTTTCCAGGCTCTCAGTACTCTCCTCCAAACCATTATTGGTTTGAAACAACTTATATCAAGGGGTTGGCACAAATGAGTGGCATTAGGTGGTAAAAAAATTAATTTTATATTATTGTTTTCACAGTCTGTAATGACCTTTAAGGACAAGCGATTGGCAAAGTTATCTCCTATCAGTATCTTTGATCCCGGCGGCAGTTTTTTAAAATGTGTTAAGGCAATTGTAAAAACCAGTCTTCAAAAGGGGCTTGGTCAAACCACACTGACTTGCTCCTATTACATCTAGCTCCATTTGGACCACGTTCTGTTCAAGTGGACCAAATGTATTCCATCTTATTGTCTATATACGTTGGTAGTATGACCCCGGATGCTGTTACTGCAAACATTACGGAAGTAGCTGAAATTGACGTATAATAATCTTCTCTGCTATTTTGGCTCCACATCTGACAATAACTTTATTTCTTCCTGCATCGTCACAGAAATTTGTTTCATCGTAATTAACGATTCCATCAGGCGACACTCCAGTAAAATTTGTGTTTAGCTTGTCAAAATAGCTGTTTATAATTTCGGGAGATATTTGAGTCCGGCTTGCTTTAATACATTGTGAAAACCTAGAGGAAAGCACTTTATGCAGTTTCAAAACATCTGCGTACCACTGATCTTCAGGTTTATTATTATTAAAAGTAGGAATAATTCCACCCATTTTGTTCAGGTAAGACTGAGTGAAATTCTTTACATCCTCCCTTTCAAAAGGATATCCTTAATCTGCAGCTACAAGCAATGCATTTGTTATTGCCGTTTCGTCATCCTCGGTTAACGCAGTTTGCTCTCCAGGCCGTTTAGAATGTAAAATTTTTACTTTTTTATATATCATTGCTGCAGGTGTTCCAAATTCTGCAGAAATGACTTGATAACTTCTCCCAGTGGTTCGCTTTTCATGCCCAGCTCTTGCCAGTTATTGTGAGTCATAGTTCTGGTATTGTCTAGCTCCAATTTTGCGTTTATACACCTTTACCATAATATTTCAAGATACACATGAAAAGCACATTTTAAATAAAACCGACCCTGTGCTATTTGATGTTTCTTGTTTACAATATTTTTAGGTTACAATTAATTACCTGAAGTATAGAGACGAATAAAAAAATACACAAGTAAAGAAATGTTCCTTGGATTATGTTGCATAATCAGAAGTATTCGGTGTTCAAGAACTGGCACTTTCTTTAAACGAGAGCAATAGGTGTTTATTTACTCCGACGAGAACTTCAGCAACATACAACTACACTGTAGTTAAATCTAATATCTGAATAGATATTTTGTTCAAATCGCACACCTATACTACGCATGGTTAGGTGTCGGGATATTTTAAAACAAAATGCTGTCATCTATTTCAAGACACCTGCAGGATTTCAAGACGCTACCTTTTACGGTACGAAATCCGAATTTTGTATTGAGGTCGAATACTGATGTAAGAATTGGTGCTATCGTAATTTATAAATAAAAGTCCAATTTAAATACAATTTCAAGGATAATATTTGGAAGAAATTTTATTTTGTTCTCTGGAGTAATGGCTGAATGTTTACATTCCTTGTGTATTTTATGGGCGATAATTTAGCTTAATATACTACAGATTGTGAGTAGGCACATTATTTGTCGTTATTTTGATGAGTTTCTTCTGAATTCATCCATCGCCTTAAGGTAAGCTTATCCTGATGTGAGAAAAGGAGGTAACTCGTTAGAATTTTGCTGCTATAACTTCATATCATCGAAACACAATAAAGTATTTAAAAAAATGTTAAAACCAGAACTAAATTTAACATAGTTTGGTTGCAATGAAATTTCTTGACGAAAGCCGCGTCGGGCCGATAGCCGCGTTGTTTAAGGCGCGAGGTGGCAATCGCGATTAATCACATGGGCATTGCGCCACCGGGTCGAATCCCGGCTCTGGCAATGTCGGAGGAAATGGTTGTATGTCCGCGTTTCTTTAATGTGTAACCCCCTTCCGCACAAGCCTCTGGCTTCTGGAATTGGGGTTATTTAATTTCTGTGGTGCTTATTTATTTGTTTATTAATTAATTAATTAAGTAATTAATTTCTTTGTTTGTTCGTTTGTTTATTTGTTTATTTACTTATAATTTATTCATTCACCCATCCATTCATTTATTTATTTATTTATTTATTATTTAATTCGTTTAAAATTGGATACACTATTAATTCATATGTCAATTTAAATGGCAACACAGGTGCTAAGTTCACTATTTCCAAGAATATGTTTTGAAAAAAATGCCTAACATTATGTTTAGCGTTAGTACAGCATAACTCATGTAAATACGGACACCACCCGTAATGACTCGGGTAGTTTAATGTATCCTACGATGCAAATAAACCCCTGTGGTAATATTTGATGAACCCTCCATCGCTCATGTATACCAAGATGGCACAAGAAAGTTTTTCAACTTCCCTTTCGTTGAGAGGAGAAGGAATGTTCTGTTTTATAACGTGATGCGATTAGTATGAAACATTTCCGGAAGTTTCCATTTAATTTTTCTTGCCCCTCGGCATTTAAAGTATTGTTTTGCATTAGCCGACTTCCGGGTTGAACCATAGAGAAGCCTGCATATTAAATTTCAATGCTGCTTATTAAATTTCTTTGTATCAAGACTGTTTCATGGCTTCCTCTCAAAGCAACTAGAAAATGTTGCTAGATAAGTTTGGTATGTAAAATACACGCAAATGATTATATTAATTTCTTAAAGTTTCTTATTGCTAGACTATAAAGCTGCATTCAATACAACAAATAGTAATTTTAATATTCCCTTTTAGACAGGTCAAATTGTTGAATAACTTGCTAGTCAGTTAATATTCGCAGCTTGAGAAGTAATTTTATTGAATTTTTCATTTACATAAATTACCTAAAATGAAACATTTTTTATGTAGGTTTAGTTCATTTAAAGAGTCTGGATTTATGACGAAATTACCGAATGTTTGCGTCTGGGACTAGACAATATCTCTTCCCCGTTATCGAGGGTGCTGAATCTATTCCCGGGATCAAACCAATTTTTCCACCTCGGCAACCCCCTCAAGTTGGCAAAAAATCACCCCCGATGCCTCTTTTCCGTGAACCCGTTTATTTTCCTCAGTTTTTAGACTAATTGTAGAACGAGTAGAATGGAAGGTCCTTCGAGGGACTTGACCTTAGCCACCCCTACCCTAGGTTTTTTGTGAAAAAAAAAAAGATATTACAATACAACGTTTCACATGACGTAAGAGTATGGTTGTATAAGAGTCATTACAAAAAATTATATTACCTCGTTATTGTCTTGCACGAAGATAGATGGTTGTATAAGAGTGGCTAAAAATATGATAAAACTTCAATAGGACCTTTGCACGAGATAGTATCCAAAATTGAAAGGAGTCGTAAAAGAGGTTATATCCGTTTTGAATAAGACCTCCATATGACCTATAAATGAAAATATGACGTCCAAGATTGATAAGAGTATCAGAAGTTTATCATCCTTGAAGCTGAGATATTTTACGAAACGTCTCTAAACTCTTTCTATATTTTGCACACGAATATTGTAATGAGGACACCATATGATGGAGGCATATTCAACAAGAGAACAGTATAATAACTTGATGATATTAATATTATTAAATTCGCGTGTATTCCGTATCACAAAGCCAAGAGATCTGAAGGAGTTTGTTACTATATCATTTATATGGTCTATAAAGGATAGGTTATAATCGAAAATTAGGCCAATGTCACGGATAGTGTTGGGCCTATGCAGAAAAGCTTCATCAATAGAAGAATCATATTTTATGACATTGTTTTTCAGAGAGAAGGACGTTACATTTGGAAGGATTTAGAAATAGACTGTTTGATGTGCACCAGTTATTAATTTTGTTTAATGCTATTTAAAGTTTATTACAGTCATCAGAGTACTTAATAGCAGTGTATATTTTCATATCATTCACGTATAATAAACAACTTGCTTTCACTTCATTTATAATATATATTAAATAATAATGGTTCCAGTATAGAACCTTGAGGAACCCTCAGCAGTGACAGATATCTTGGTAGATTGTTGACCGCAACATCGTATAAACTGTTTACTATCTCCAAGGTAAGATTTGAAAAGAATATAGCAGATTTCTTGACAGACCAAAAAGATCCAATTTGTGAAGCAAAATACCATGATTGAGTTTATCAAATGCCTTAGAGAAGTCCGTGTATATTAATGGTATCTGCAGACCGGTGTCAAATGTATCTGCTATGAATTGCGTTATACAGAATAAGTTCGCAGTTGTGGATCTTCCCTTCATAAAATCGTGTTGTTTAGGTGTGATTTTATTTTTTAAATGAAAAAAGAGGAAATCATGGAGGAGCATTTCAAGACTCTTAGAAAAGTTATTGATAATAGTAATAGGTCTATGATTTTCAATTTGGTTTTTCCGTCTTTTCTTGTATACAGGTATTACTTTAGAGAACTTCCAAGAAGAAGGATATGTAGATGTGTTAATGGAGAGATTAAATATATAAATTCTCAAGTGTGCAGCTTATGCCTACTTATTTAAAAATAAGTAGATACTATCAAACTCGAAGCAAGTCATTAGTAAAATACTTGTCTTGTTGGCTTATTAACTATAGAGAGCGCTTGTAGCTGAAAAGCTAGAATGCCAAAGCCCTTTTTGCTTAGAGAAGGGGACATAAGATTACATTTTCCTAATAAATTCAGTCATGTATCAAAATTAAAATTTGCATGTTACACGTATTTGCCTGAGCACATACTGCGGTAGATAGTCCTTGAAATAAATTGACTATCTTTTACTTTTACGTTAATTAGTATCAAGCAAGGAATGCCGACTATTCTCTTGTTGAAAAGCGTCACGCAAATTATTATTATATCCATAAGTTAGCTAGAAAGACGCGTTCTTAAACGATACGCTTCGGGGTTGGTTAATTAATTTTGTTAGGTAAAATACGTGGTTGAAATTATTTTCTGTATTTCTGTTTGAAAAACTTAGTGGATACTCAAAGAATATTTGCAAGTAAATTGCTTACAATTAATAACTACAATTATATTAATATGCAGCTATACAAAGTTAGGTAATTACAATGTAAAAAATTTGTAAAATATATTCTTCAAAACTGATCATTAAATGTAATTATTTAGTGCAGGCAAACTGTCGAAAAAAGCCTAAATCGAAAGAACTAAATCTAAGTGATGTATTACAAGCTGTAAATAATGAAAAAAATATTGAAGTTGCCAACGAAAAACGATCATTTTTTGCAAATTGCCCTTATACAATAATGCAAAAACATTAATTATAATAAATTTTTCAATGGTATATTACTAACTTCGATTAATAATATAAAATTTAATAATTAAGCAAGCCTTATTTTTAAATTTAATTAAATAATTAACAAAGATAATTATTGTATACACCAAAAAAACGCTGTTTACTGAACATTGAAATATTCCCGACAACACCTGTAAGTTGCACAAAAATAAAGTATTTTTTTATAACTTTTCCAGGCGTCAATTTTTTGGCAAGTTTTGGTATCGCATTGCTATTGGATCAACTAGCCACAAATTATCACTAATTATTCCAATTTAACTGTAAATTTTCATAATTTTTACAACTAAATCTTAAAGAGCAAGAGTTAGGTTTTAGAATGAGCTCAAAAAGAATTACCTCAATTATTCTGGTATTCTAGTCGATAGCCGAGTGGGTTAAGGCGCGAGGTGGCAATCGCGATTAATCACACGGACATCGCACTACCGGGTTCGAATCATGGGTCCGGCATTGGCACTGTCGGAGAAAATGGTTGTATATCCGCATTTGTTTAATGTGTAACCCCCTTCCGCACAAGTCCTGGCATCTGGAATTGGGGGTTGTCTAATTTCTGTGGTGTTTATTTTATTGCACTAATTGTATAATTATATTTTGAAATAAAGTTATTTGTTAGTTACTGCGATTTTTCAAACAAAGTGAATTTTAAAAATGTCGAATTTTAAAAACTAAATTTTTGCAATTTTTTGTATTCTTTGTAGTAATCAACTAAAAGGTCTAGAAAATTAATTTATACGGGAAAGGCCATTATAAACTTAATTGTTTATTAAATTGCGTATTGTTTGAAAGAACAGCCTTTTGTAATTTCATCTCTTGTGCATAGGGGCGAGCGTGGGTGCGTCTATACTTTGTACATACTTCGATATGCGATGTAAAGCAGCGTAAGGCGCGGATAGTAGTTGGATGGGTGACCGTTCCAACGGAAACCGAGTTCTCGCCTCACACATCTTCCAGCGGCTTGTATATCAGTGTATGCGCGGAAGCTATATAACCTTAGGCGAGGGTTGCATAGGGGATATGCCATCCTTCGGTGGGGATGTTAAGCCGTCGGTTCTTTGTCTATTGAATGTTAGGCAAGTAAAAGATCCCTACTCTTCTTAAGGGAAGAGGTTCGGCAAAATTCCTGATTGGGGGTAGCTCGTCTACAGGCGTCGGTGTTAGGCCTCAGTAGCGGAAATAGGCCGACGTTAAATAAATGTATAAAAACAAATCTCTTGTGCAACATACACAAAATGAAACCTTAAACAAATTTTATGAAATGTCTCATAACTCATAACTCTTGTTTAAATTGGACTATTTTAATTAAACAAAGTGCCTATCGAAAAATGATAGTTTTTCACATGCGACTATTATGACAGAACTCAACATTCTCTAAAAGAAAATATCATCAGTTCTGTGTAAGTAGTAAGTATCTATGGAAATAACATAAACAGAATCTTAAAGCTGTGTATTTAACATACACAGCAAAATAAAAGTTCTTCCAAAAAAAGCTTTGAAAACGGAAGAGACTACTTTCCGAAACGTCAGCAAAATACATTATTTCTGTGTTTACTCCGATTTATATTATTTGTAAAACATAACTCTGACTGCTCCTTTGACGTAAACGTCACGGGCGTTGAGGCTTTTTTCCAATAATTCTATTATTTTGTAGATTCGGTGATTTGTTTTTGAAGAGGATAATAATACATGTGGTAGAAAGCAGAAATAATAGGAAAGAATATTCTAGGAGATCTAGATTCGTCTGAGTAAAGGAGATGGGACCTTACAGTTTATAGTGAGATACGAACTACTTCTTGGGGATAATTTATATTTGAAAATTACCTCGCTGTAGGTGGGGCTCGCAAAGAAAAAAGTGTAACCTTGTACACGTGTTTAGGACTAAGCTAAGATGAAAAGATGGGCTCAACTTAGGAAAATCGACACAAATGGAACACAGACAGGAGGCCACCTGCTTATTTGTGGCGCCGCTGGAAGACCCTATACCCCAAAGTAACAATACAGCATTGCTACTGAGGCAAACTAATGCCACCTGCATGGAATTCCATGGCCCAAGTATTCAAGAGAAGAAGATGTTAATGCGGGAGACAAATTAAATTTCTATCGATACTGAAACAGATGTTGATTATGTTCAGTGAATAGCGGATACAGTTGATTGATAAAATTGTCATTATTCTATATTATAAAGTCGTAATACGGTTTCCATAAAGATATCGTTAACATTGTGTAAACATCGTCGATAAAGGACTCCACATCCAGTGTCTGTTAAATTTCACCAATTTTTGATATTCCAAAACAAAATAGAAAAATTATGTATTACCGAGTTGTCACATGTAGAATTTTAGTTACATAAAATTAAAGAAATTTAATTTAATTTATTTAAAAAGTGGGAATACATTGATAAAACAATTGAAAACGTATGAAATTGAAATAATTAATAAATACAATTTACCTGTTTGATGTTCACATACAAAGAAATATGGACTATTAATGTAATATTACTTACTCGAGGATCTCACAATCGAAAGTTCGTAGGTTTTATTGTTAATCAGTTTAGATTTGGAAGGCAAATGGTCACTTCCGAGGACTGATTAATAAGGTTACATTTTTATTAAAATTTAAATTGCGGCACCAATATGTAAACTTAAAAGTGTCAAAAGTACCTATATGTAGTATTAAAAATATAAATAAAATTAACTAGTATCGCCACCTGTTGATGAGTGACTTACGTACACAATCAGATTCCATTTCTAAACGATAATTATGAATTAAAGTAGTCGCATCCTTGTAAAGTTTCAATACAAATAAACAGAAAAATTATCAATTATTCAAATAAAGCATTACACAATAAAAGCCGCCTTGAAACACTGTACAAAAGTTCCAGTGATATAAAAATAAAATCTAAAATTAATGTTTCTTAAATTATATTTAAGACCTGTTTTACCATACCAATTAAACACAAATAATTAGATTTTATATAATTTAAGATATCGATTTAGAAATTTATTTTTGTTTTTCCAGTTTAACCTAAATTTAAACGAGGAAACAATCAACGACCAATCCCATTCAGTTAATTAATATGGGCAGAGTTAGTAGTAAACAAGGGTTTCCTTTTATTTTCTTTGTTGCATTCTTCCTCGTTTTCAATGGCTTCTCTGCATTCTTTGTAATTATTGATTGTTTTAGTGATATGGTCTACCAATTTAGAATAAAAATATTCAAAATTTCTAATTTAATGCGTATTAATATACCATAATATTTCAAACAATTATGGCAGTAAAGGTTTCCACATTCAGATATAACGAAAATTTTATTTTTAGGTTTTGACGGTCGAAAATTGTCTATTTATAAATCTTTATTAAATAGGCAAGTCTAATATACATAGATAGGAAATATACAAATTGTACTACATTATTGTTGTTTGTGTGTATTATATAAAGTAAATACCATATCAGTAATATTATAGTGTAAGCAATTATTAATTACGAAAAAAATATAGTCTTACATTTTTAGTTAAAATGCGTCATTACAATTATAATAGTAATTATAACTAATCTAAAGTCAAATTTAAAGTAGATCTAAAATTATAGTAAAATATAGGACATCTTTTATAATTTAACGTGTATTGTTTTGTAAAAGATCAATTAATTTTCTTTTCAAAACATCGACAGGTACAGAGTTTTTCATACTACTTAAGAGTTATATGCATTAGCTCCTTTGCAAAACAGTGTATTTTGGGCTTTGGTAATTTTCACTTGTTTTAAATGTAATAAACTACTTCTGGTTTCATAAGCATGTATATCTCCATTGTATGTAACAAAACAATCGAAATACGGTAATAACTGATGATTTGCAATTTTATGTATAAAAACCATTGTAAAATATTCTAAACGGGTATTTACTGACATCCAATGTAGCGTATCCAACATTAAATTTATTGGAGTATACTTGCTACATCTCAATGTAATGCGCATTCCTCTATTTTGTAACTTTCGTTGTTGAACTGAATTGCTGTCAAAAATATTTATATATAGGTAGATGTAATCGGTAATCAAAATGGTGTTGTATTATAGATTTATACATAATGATGTTAGTTATTAATGGCAATTTATTCGATATTCTTGAAAAAAAGCAGTCTTTAAGATATTTTGTTTTTTATATAATTGCAATGTTCTTTAAAATTCAAATTATTGTCAAAATAAAATCGCAAATATTTTATTTTCGTGTCAATTTCAATGTTCGTTTGTTGAAAATATAGGTTAATATTTTGCGTATTAATATTTGTATATTTGTGGTTTGTTGTTATAATCATGGCTTTAGTTTTATTTATGTTTAATTACAATTTATTAGCATTCACACAAAATCAAAAGTTTTCTTATATTTGTAAGTAATACATCAAATATCTGCATAATAACTATGGCACTAACGTTAAAGTTGTATTTGATGGGTACAGTAATACATGAGTAATATTTCCATTAATTATTTATTTAATGAAGACATGCCTTTAAAGATCACTATGGCGAACAGCTGTAATAAAAATAGATTTATTAACCTTCTTTGCGAAAAATTTATTGAAAATAATGTTGTCAAGCAGAAAGTGATGCTGATTGTTTAATTGTACAATCTGCTCTATATTGTCTCTTGTAGCAGAGGACTATTGATGGCTCTATTGTCCGATGATAAGGAATTGTTCTTTTTGAAACCGACAAGAAATAATGTCGCGAGTTTATTCAACGAAAAAAAAAAAAATTAAAGCAGTTGGCAAATTTGAAAAAAGAACATATTTTCTTTCCCCATACCTTCACAGGATATGGTACTACATCAGTTTTTTATAATAAAGAAAAAATAATTTTTTTTAATTTCCAATTCTGCTAACAAATTACGCAGGAGCTGAAACTTCTATGACTGAAAACCATAAGTGAGGAAAAGCTTTACAAAACAGGTTTTCACTGTATGATTTTAAAACGGCGAATAGTTTAAATGAATTAAGATATAAACGATTTATAACACTAGTGTCGAAAGATAAAAGCGTACAACTTAATTCATTACCTCCAACAGAAGATGCAAGGAAATAGCACATTGGAAGAGTTTATTTTAAAGTTCGGCAATGGAAAAATATTTCTAAAATACTTCCCCAACATTGGGGTTAGCAGAAAGAAATTTATTTAACACCAATAAAGTGACATAACCAGCAGCACCAAATAACATCTTAAAAATATATTCCTTCTTGTAAAAGATGAAGATGTGAAGATGAAGTCCCAACACTCCATATGGGAATGAAAATTAAATACTATTTTTTTGTATAAATTATCAAATTATTAACGTATATTAAAAAAAAATCGAATTTTCTTAAATATATAAATTTTTATAACACATTTAAATGTAAAATAAATAAAAAATCATTTATAATTGTTTATATTTTTTTTGGCAATTTTCATATAATTTGAATCTTTTAATAATTATAAAATAAAAAAGAAATATATTTTTTTAGCCCTTTGCTACTTAAAAGTTAATAAATACCGTGAAAAAATTAATTTCTGCATACATTCTGTTTATATTGCTTAAACAGTATAAATATATAATTGCGCACATTGAAATGTTAAATTAAAAAAAAAAAAATTAAAATCGGACCTGTTCCTGAGAAGAGAGAGAAGAGAAGAAGTTTTAAGAATTTTGACGCTTAATGGAATCGACTATAAAGTATTTATAACGCCTATAATAGAAATTTATAGCTATTAACATGAGGTCGGGGCGAGCATAGGTGCGTCTTTGCTATGTACATACTTCGGTATGCGATGTAAAGCAACGACAGGCGCAGTTAGTACTTGGATGGCTGACCATTCCAATGGAAACCGCGTCCTCGCCTCACACATCTTCCAGCGGCTTGTATATCAGTGTATGTGCGGAAGCTATACAACCTTAGGCGAGGGTTGTATAGGAGGGGATGTAAAGCCGTCGGTCCCTTGTCTATTAAATGTTAGGCAAGTAAAAGATCCCTACTCTTCTTAAGGGAAGAGGTTCGGCAAAATTCCTGGTTAGGGGTAGCTCGTCTACAGGCGTCGGTGTTAGGCCTCAGTAGCGGATATAGGCCGACGTTAAATAAATGTATAAAAAAAAACATGATGTCTGGAGGATTAAGTTTTATTGATTGAAAACGATATTTTTTATAGTTTTATAACAATATCATATTGTAAATTAAACTTATAAATTTAAGTTTTTATAATACATTTGTTTTCAAAATGTTTAAGGTGTAAACACTAATCTTTGCCATACTTTTATACTGTACTATTTCTCTATATCTGGTCGACGCATATATTGATTTTAGACATAATCACAGATATGCAGATATAGGCTTGAGCAGAGGTGATGTTTTAACAGCGCTGAAAAAAATCCTTTCTGCTCATGTACTTAATCTGAATATTTTCCTTGAATCTCTTCAAATACATAACAAGCTGGAATTAAAATCCGTTCAGGGGTACACAGTTTAATTATAATCGCTATTTACATACCATCAAATGTCCATATCATTCATATTATTCATATGAATTAATATTGAGCTATTCAAAAATCTACATTTAATCATGAGGTAAAATATAATTACATTGGAAGGTTTCATATTACATACATATATAATTTTATTATGTGTTCTGCTGAATAAGCCTATTTATACAACTTCAATAAAGTGGATTTACCTAAATTACATGGGGCATATTGGAACATTTTATAAAGATGTAAATAAAGCTTTTGACATTTATCATTTCAGACCATCTTTGAAAAAAATGCATTTAAAACCCATTCAAAATTATTGTAGTGTCATAGCTTGATAAACACATAATAACGAATATCTAATGTAAAAAACGTGCCTGGAAAGATTATAAGAGAATAAATGATAACAAGATTGAAAAAAGCCGAAGATCAGATGGTCATGAAGCATGACCTCTGTTTTTCATCTTAAGCCATAAAATTGACAGGAACGAATATACAAATATACGAATATACAGATAACAACAACTAATACCTAATAATATAACAGCTAAATAGACAAAAAGTGGAAATAAAAAAAAAATATTGAACTACTGGGATTTATTATGCACTAATTCATGGAGTTATTCTGCTCTTCTAACAACAGCTTCTTGTATACATACTTAAAAGATACAAACGATTTGATTTTTATATCCGCGGGTATGGAGTTATATATCTTGATATGTGAATGAAGCTTTGACTAGTTCCGTATGATGCAAAGGGGGAGTAAGTGTACCTTTATGTCGCAAATTCAGATTATAGAAATCTGTTCTAAATGCAACTTTATTATTCAAATATGCGGGTATTTTAGTTTTTATAATCTTTTTAAATAAGCAAGCAGAATGCAGTATACGTCGCCTTGACATATTTAAACAGCTTACTTGAACAAGCTTATGCGAGATGTGTTGCCTACGCCTAATACCAAATATTAATCGCACGCAAGAGTTTTGTATGACTTGTATCCTTTGAGCATCCTCGGCGTATATGAGAAGGCTATAAATCACATCACCAAAATTAAATTTGGACAGCACTAATGACTCACACAGGATTGCTTTAGTTTTTTGGTTAAGGAAAAACCGATTTTGGAATATCATTTTTAAGTGTATGTATGCCACACGTATATACTTATTAATATGAGCTCGAAATCGTATAGCTGAATCAAAAGTCAATCCTAGATTTTTGGCATGTTCAACTGGAGATATTTGCTGCCCATCAACACTTATGTGGATTTGTTGTGATAACGATAACCTTATATCTCGTGGACCAAAAACAAGTACGGATGTCTTATTGGCGTTAATGTTCACCGAATGCCATTTAGATATGTCTATTATAGCCTCAACATCCTTGTTAATATTATTTACGGCAACGGCGCTAGCAGCTGGGTCGAACGACAAATAGAGCTGCGTGTCGTCAGCATAGAAATGTACATTGCAATGTCGGGGTACATTTACAAAGTTAGACGTGTGTAAAATGTACAAAAGAGGGCCCAAGATCGAGCCCTGTGTTACACCAGACAATATTTCAAGTGGAGCAGATATGTCATATCATCAAATTTTGACTCTTTGGATTCTGTTAGAAATATAGTTTGAGAAAAAGTTAACTACGTGTTCCGACATTCTTAGATATTTTAATGCAGACAGTAATACTTCGTGATTTAAGGCATCGAATGCCTACGAAAAATCGACAAGCACCAACACCGTAGCTTTTTTATTATCTGTTCCCCTCAAAATATCATCTGTAATATTCATCAGGGCCGTCTCACAACTATGCAGGCGACGGAAACCAGATTGGACTTCAGATAATATATTGAATTTAGAGATATGTTCTCGTAACTGCTCGTCTATTACTCGTTCAATTACCTTAGATAGTTCAGGTAAAATACTGATTGGAAGCAGGTCCTTAAATTCCTCGGGGTTATCAACTTTGGGATCGGTTGAACTAAAGCCTCTTTCCAGGAATCTGGAAAAACACCCTCCTGGAGACAAAAGTTAATAATGTGTGTTATATACGGTATAATAACTGAACAGCACAACAATATTAATTCAAGTCCATCATAGCCTTGAGCATTGGTTTTTATATTGTATACTTTTTTTGCACGTCAATATCTGATACTGGCTTGAATTGAAAAAGGTTCAATCCCCGCTTTAACATTATTCTTGTAAAAATTGACAATATCTTGATTAGCTGGTATTATAGGAATGCAATTTATATAATAATTATTCAGTCCGTCAGCGTTTTTTAGGCTGTTAGGTATGGATTTTCCTTGTTTATGTATATTTAACAGATGTATATCTTTCCATATTTTATTACTACCTATTACACATAGTTCAAATTCAAAGTAAGCTTTTTTTCATTTCTGCATGCCAGTGTAGTGTAATTGCGCAAGGTTTTGTAATAATTATAATTGTCTATATTTTTGGTTTTACGCCATTTAAAAAGAGCTTTATCTCTGAGTGACATGATCAAACGTAAATTATCGGTAATTCAAGACTATTTTGTAATTTTTATGTAAAAGCATCAAGATAGCTTCATTGAGAAAATAAACTTTTTCACTTACATTGTCCATATAGTATATAGATTCAAAATCTGTAGCCTGTAAATCAGCGTTAAATAAATAATTATCAAATTTTTTGAAGTCTCTTATTGTTTTAAAGACGGGAGAGTCAGCCTTTTGTGTGATATTTAAACTACAACATACTAAATCATGATCGGATATTTGATCTGAATTAGTTATATTTACATTTTGTATAATATCACTATCATTATTACTGGTTATAATTAAATCAATTAACGTTAAAGAATTGAGCGTCACACGGGTAGGTTCAGCAACTAGTTGAGTAAAACTGTGGGCATCCAGTAGTGACTTCAGTTTGTTAAAGGCAGGGCAATTAGGTTTTAAAATATCTATGTTAAAATCTCCTAAACAAAAAACTTCATCATATTGCGGCAAAAACAAAGATAGGTTTTGCTCTAGTGTATTTAAAAACTCTATATAAGGAAAATCAGGTGGTCTATATGCGACGCCAACTGCATAATGCTGTTTATTTATTTTCTAATTAAGCCATAATTGTTCTATATTGTTTTGTGTATTTATGACGGAATATGAGAATTACTCTTAATGTAGATACATACACCTCCCCCTCTATCTAATGTGCGATACTTTCTTACCAGATTATACCCTTATAATTGAACTGCGTAATTATCTATAGCGGGTGTATAAGCCATGTTTCACACAAACACAGTACTGAGTACTTAGCAGACAGAATATGCTCCTTAAATTCATTGAATTTTGGTAATAATGATCTTATGTTAAATTGTGCTAATGTAATGTTTTCACTCATTTTTACAGATAATAAATATGATATTATTTATAGCGACCTTCGTACTGTACAAACATATTCATCTAATAATTTAGTCCAATACAATGTTACTATAAAAATAATAATATTCGTTTTGAAGCAAATGATTTGTATCAAAGACTGATGAGGAAATTGCAACAAATTTTACCAAATAATTGAAATAATACAATTCATCCCAGTTACATACACAGGGGTACCTGTCAAAAATGTGGTAATACAATCCTATTTCAATTCATTTTCATTGCTAACATTGAATGGGCTTGGATCCATTGTTTCTTCTTTAGACAGCAAATATAGTACTAATCTGATACTAAATTCTAAGATCTTAAAAAGCCCTTTCCAAGTTATTGGACATGTTATTCTTTATTTTGTTACTACTAGTTTGTCTAAAGATCAATTTCCTGAACACTTAGAAACTATCATAATTGTCCCAGTTGCAAAAATATCAAATTCATATCAAGCTTGCAATTTTCGATCAATAAATACACTACTCCCTCTGGAGAAGATACTGGAATTAGCTGCATGCCATCAACTAGTGAATTATTTTACATTAATAACATTATTATAAGTACTCAATCCGGTTTTAGAGGGAAGCATTCCTGTGAAACTGCATTACAGTTAACATTTGTAGAGTGGAATAATGATATAGATAATAACAAATATATAGTTGCAGTATTTCTAGATTTTAAAAGGGTATTGAGACAATTGACAGGAATATTCTAATTGAAAAACTTATGAATTATGGCATAGGCGGATCCGTTCTTGAATGGCTTAGAACTTACTAAAATAACAGACCTCAATGCACAAAATTTAATAGTGTTACATCAAATGCTTTTCAAATCAGGACGGGTGGTCCTCAGGGAAGCGTTTTGGGACGACTTCTTTTTATTATATATCTTAACGACATAAATTTTGTCATTGATTGTGACTTCATTAACTTACTTGCTGATGATACCTTGATTGCAGTTGCAGACACTAATTTTAATGTTGCCATTGATAAAATGAGTAGCAAACTTGATAAACTTTCACAATACCTAAATGGAAATAAATTAAAACTAAATATTAATAAAACTAAAATAATGATTTGTAAAAAAATATAATTGCACCAAATTAAATGTGAATAATATTAATATTTCCTTCAATAACAACAAACTTTAAGTGGTTACTGAAATTAAGGTTTTATTATTAGTAATGATTTAAGTTTAAAAAATCATTTTATGTAAATGTACAATGTGTGTTTCATTGGCAACTAGTTTAACTATTTACAAATCAATAATCCAACCTCACTTTGGTTATTGTGCAAGTATTATTAATTTTTTAGATAATTGTATTGCTATGTTTCAAAAGTTGCAAAACAGGGAAATGCGAATCATTTTAAGATTCAATAGATATATACTAATTTTAGCAATGTTGTTGACACTTGATTGGCTAAGTGTGAAGCAGCGATTAAAACATTTCACACTAATTTTTATATACAAGATATCAAATAACTTACTACCATCCTATTACCAGTTATTATTATTCTTTCCTCCATATTTTGTACTGTTGTTGGTGTGTCACTATAAACAATTTCCTTGGCGTATCTCCATAAAAAGAAATCCATTTTGGTAAGATATGGGGATCTAGCAGGCCATTTAGTTGGTTCATTTCTTCCAATCTATTGATTAGGGTAGGTATTATTTAAGTGGTCTCTAACTGCATTTAAATAATGTGGTGGAGCACCATCTGACTGAAACCACAAATTATTTCGAATTCTTTCAGAGAGATTTATCAATAATTGTGGCATATAGTTTTCCAAAAAATGAGCTCCAGTCAATGTACCATCAAAGAAATGTGGCCCTATTGCATGTTCTCCAATAATTCCTCTCCAAACATTTATAGACTATCTGTGTTGGTTATCGATTTTTCGAAGCATAATAATGGAAATTGTGCCTATTAATAAATCCATTTTTATGAAAAGTTGATTCATCACTAATAAAATAGTATTGATGAAGTGGGCGTTGTGTTGCATTTCACGTCTGGCCCAATTACAAAATTATAGGCGCTTCGTCATCAGATAATTTCTGGTGCATTTGAATATGATATGCATACAACTTATTTGTTTTTAAGATTCGATCCACAGACAGTCTACTTATTCCTACTAATCAGCTTATTTCTCTTTGACTTACATGGGGATTCTCAACCGTTGCCAGCACCATAGAAAACTCATTTTCTTGGTTCAAAACATTAATTAGATGTCTCGTAATTGGTATTCACATAAGTTTTTCTTAAAACCCATATTGTGACTGTGGTGATTTTTTTAATATCCATCTGCAGATGGCATTATTTCAACAAGAAAATTCATTACATCCAAGTGATTGGGAGATATTCAATGCTAATATAGGAATGAATATAGCCTAGAAAGAGGCTTCAAGAAATGTACTTATATATATAGCATTCCATTTTAAAAAAGGCACTTGGTCCTCTAATTTCGTCTTGGCTCACCCTGTATGTCACCCCACCCTATATATCTATATTAGATTATCCTATTTAATAAACTTTATAACGACTAGTCTGGGTTTTGAAATAATTCAAATAGCCACTGTTTCTCTCACTACGTTTTATTCTAGTGAATTGTCATATTAAAATTAAGAAAGCAAATACGCGATGCCTATCATTCTCAATCGACTTCTTCACTTCATCACTTCTTGTCACCTGATTCATATTCAGCGACAAAAAATACTTGGGATAATGTTTTTTTTGTGTGGCTGTGTAGCGCATAATTTATCGCGTTTTTTCCACCTGGCGACTTCGCCAAATACTGCAATATTATTCTGTACCAAAATAATAGTTCTGTAACACGACCACACAAAAAAAATCTGACTCCGAATTGAAACATCTCCTTTTTTATGCATTTTGGAATACATATCAGTAGTTAAAATAGGCCTTTGTTCGCGGATTTTTCGTTATTGTCCAATTATAAAAAATAAAATAATAGGTCTATTTGCATACAAAATGACATATTTCATTTCGCGGTCATATTTTTTTTGTGTGGCTGTGTAAGCTATAGGGTTGATATAGAGTAGCTTTAAGGTAAATTTCGCCCTCCAACTAATATTTAATAGTAATATGTTTGAAGTGTATCTATTCATTTCAGAGTAATTTTCTCTGACTTCTCGATACTATTGTAATATGATCTCTTGGAATAAACTATCTATCTATCTAACTATTTATAGATACTATGCAAATAAAGATATTATTTCCAATACATTCAGTGGTGAAAGCTATTAATTGAACAAACATCATGTCTGCCAAAATTCAGTAGTTAGATTCAGTTGTGCATTTAAGTAAATTTTTATATATATTTGTATAATATAATATTTCGTCAAAATTGTAAATACAATTGTAGGAAATCCTGAAATGATCCGTTTACTGAGTTATTTTTACAACTACGTGCTTTTTAATGTCTATTTCAGTACCTTATTTAATAACTATATGCATCCGTAAAAGCCACTATATCCCTCTGATTTATCCATTCGCCTCAGGCTATCAAATGCGATCAAAATCGTTTCCCACTCAATTTCCTAGCAGTCAAATCCGCACCTAGTTTGTGTTCTGTGAACATGCATCCAGTTGAAATATATAAGAATTTACTATTTTCCTCACATAAAATCGAAATAGCCGTCATTCAATTTGCAAAGAGGGATGTAAAACCAATTTATTGATTCACAAATTACTTTGTTGCAGTTTCAGCGAGTTGTAAAACTGTACACCGCATTTCAACATTGGGTTGAAAATAACGGGTCCCGCAGAGTGATGTATCCATTTCCAAAGTTAATTCATGTCATAATGTAATGAGATGTAAATTCAAATCAATCGAGATAAAGAAAATTTAATGCAGTTGTTATAGCGTTTGCGAGAAATGTCAGTTTACCTGTGAATATGCAGCATTGGTCAAATATTTAACTTTTTTGCGGTTGAAACTTATTTAAGAAATAGCTATTCTGTTGTAGTCAAAGTAGTAGTAGTCAAATAACAATTAAAAAGTGGGTATACGCAGTACTGCTTCACGTGCCAGAGAAAATCGTTCTGTACGCGCACTTGGAAATGCTGAAAGAGTATAGTCCAGTTGGATTAGCTCCGAAAGTACCCAAGTCAGTACCTAAATCTTAGTGGATAATTGCGAAGTGATTCATGAACAGGAAATTTGAAAGGCGATATGTACATACTTAGTGGATGAAAATTCGGTGACATTTGTTTATAACAGCACCTTAAATGTTGTAATAAACAGGTTTTTCTTAATAACTATGGTTGTAACGCTCGGCGAGAGAAAAGTTTAGTGTAAAAGATGTAGGTATTGACAATACGAACATTTTAAGACATAGTTTATCAAGATCGGTTCAATAGTTTTTTCGCAAATGGTAAAAAACCGTTGAAAATCAATGATTCTTCGATTGTTCTTATTTAATAGAAAAATAAACAATTTCCGCTTGTAAACTATTTGAAAGTTGAGTCTGTGGTATGCTAAAACTACGGATTAAATTTGATCAAATAATATTCAATAGTTTCCGAGATAATTCAATTTGTTTATAGAATAACGATGACTTTAACGTACAAAAACGGTCAACTTTTCAATAATACGACTATAAAAATGGGCTCATTTGTAAGATAAAGTTTGCTACTTCTTAATGCAATTGTTACCCAGTCAAATAATAACTTTTTTGAGTATTTAAAATGGCTTTAAAAATGGCGTTAAATTTTCCGCATAAAAAATTTTTTTATTACTCGCTCAATTTTTAACGCAACGTATTGTCAAATGAATCAAATTAAAACTAATGTCTTAAACTTTATATTGTGCCGAACTAGAAATTTCCAAATTGATTTGGAGCTAAGACACTTTTATTTTTTTTTAAATCATAGCTCCCATGTTTATTTATATGATGCTATGAAATTTGACCAGTATGTAGATGTTTAGTTGATTTATACTTGGATAATATTTTCAACTTCCCTCTAATAAATATGTTAATAATAATGCAAGGAAAAATATAGCGTTGATGCGCGTCATTGGAGAGGGAGCAGGAGAGGCGATAGACGCGCTCCTGGGCTCGCGCTGGTGTAATTGATAGAAAGAGGATCGGCAAGAATGGTTGTGAATTAGTCGTGCATATGTACAGTACAAAAAAAGACGAAAAATGTTTGCATGAAATTCGTTTCATTAATTACGAAAAGTCTACAATTAGGTCGGCTTATCAACAAATCCAGAAGTGGGTAAGAAATGAAGTAGATAGGAGAAGAGTCAGTATGGCTTGAGGCCTATTAAGTGTGCAGAGCCGCTTGTACCGGAAAATATTTTAAAAATAATAACCTGCGACAGGTTGTTTGAGAGCATGGTTTACAATGTTCAAATTTGTGTAATAATTGCGAAGGGAAAAACTCTTCAAATGCAAGTGCAGTATCGATTAACAGTATGTTGAATAAAAACGATGGTATGGATGATGATCTTTCGACAGACTCATATGGAGAAATTGTTAGTAATTTAAATATAGAAAAAGAGATGGGAAATGAAGGTAATATAAATAATATTGATGACGACGATGTGTACGATGAGCGTGATGAGTGTGGTGAGTTTGAGGATGATGAGAATGAATATGTAAATATAATAAAAAAGGCGTAGATTAAATTTTTTTATGCATTGTTTAATAAAATAATAATAATAATAATAGCGTATTTATTTTCCACTTAAAAAGATTTACTTACAATTTCCTCTTATATACACATTTGAATGGAATAATAGGCGAAGTTCAGCAATGGATTTACAATATTGACAATTAAAACAAAAAGATATTCTTAAATACTAGCTGCTCTTCCACTTAACCTAATCCGCGCACTACATTCAGTGAGAATACACCGAAAATAATTGTACTTAATTGTAAATGTAAACAATAAGAAAAAAAATTTTTTTACTATGGTTAATAACAAAAAGAAAACATTAACTTTATTAAACTAAAATTTTAAATTAAACTAGGGGGCTACTAGTATTAATTATGCCGATTATAAATTAATATTTTTAAATTTTTTTTGAAACAATTTAACTTCATTTCTTTCATGTTTTCAGGTAGAGGGTTATAAACTTTGCAGATCTGATACCTAAAACAACGCTTAAATTGTTCTGTTCGGTGGATAGGTGGAGTTAAAAGACCTTTGAAACGTAAATTGAGGTTATGTACATCGGTCCTAAATTTTATTTTATTGTATAAATATTCGGGAGATTTTTTAACTAATATTTTATGATATAAGCATGCCGAATGAAACAATCTGAGCATCTCCATATTCAACCAACCTGCGTCCTTTAGCTTATATGATATTCTCTCACGTCTGCGAATACCGTAAATTAGCCTAAGGCATGAATTCTGAATTTTTTGAATCTTATTCTTGTATAGAGTGGTTAAATTGGGGCCATATAAACAGTCGGCAAAATCTAATAAAGACAACACCAGGCTTTCACATAATATCACTTTCACTTTTTGAGGTAAATAATGCCTATTTCCATAAATTAATTTAATAGAATTATATGCTTTTTGTGCAAGTTTATTTATGTGTTTTTCAAACCGAAGCTCACTGTCAATAATAACACCCAGGTTTTTTGAATGTTCAACTAATTCAAGGTTTTCTTGATCTACACTTATATGAATGTGATTTTTAATAATTTGACGAGAGTTTTTTGGACCAAAAAGTAGAGCGTTCGACTTGCTGGCATTAATGATAAGGCAGTTTTCTTTTGTTACTTTTAAAAAAGATTTTAAATCCTCATTGATGTGTAAAGATGCACCATCAACCTCAGAAGCATTAAATGAGTAATAAAGCTGTGTATCGTCAGCATATAAATGAATTTGGCAGTGTTTTAAACAGGAAATAAACTGACTGATATACAGTGTGAAAAGTAGTGGCCCCAGAATAGAACCTTGAGGTACACCTGATCTTAATAATAAGTCTTCTGAGGAATCGTGCTCAATACAGACTTTTTGTTGCCTATTTTTTAAATAGTTTTTAAATAAATTAACTGCTTCCTTCGTAAGACCTATATGTAACAAAATTGATAAAAGTATTTCATGATTAAGCGTATCAAACGCCCGACTAAAAAATATATATAAAATTGAATTTTCCAAATACTCTTCTATTGTCTCCATTTTACAGTGAATTTTGTAATTTCTTTTTGATAAATTTGGAATGGGCTCGTCGAGCTAGTGCGAATCAAAAAAAAATAATCATCGAAATCAGATGATTAAAAGCCGAGATATCGACGATTCATGAAGCGAGAAGCAATTGGAGCAAATATTGAGTGAATGCGAGCCCAGGAGCGCGTCTATCCCCTCTCCTGTCCCCTCTCCAGTGACGCGCATCAACGCTATAATTTCCCTTACATTATTAGTAATATATTTATTTGAGGGAAGCTGAAAGTACTGTCCAAGTAACATTCAACTAAACCTCTACATACAGGTCAAATGTCATAGCTTCATATAAATAAACATGGTAGCTATGATTTTTTGAAAAAAAAACAAATCAACTCGGAAACCTCTAGATCAGCGCAACATAAAGCTCAAGGCGTTAGTTTTAATTTGATTCGTTTGACAATACGTTGCGTTAAAAATACAGCGAGTAATTCAATTTTTTTTATGCGGAAAATATAACGTCATTTTTAAAGCCATTTTGAACACTCAAAAAAGTTATTATTTGACTGGATAACAATTGCATTAAGAAGTAGAAATCTTTATCTTTCAAATGAGCCCATTTTTATAATCGTATGATTGAAAAATTGACCGTTATTTTACGTTAAAGTCATCGTAATTCTATAAACAAATTAAATTATCTCGGACACTATAGAAGCTATTGAGTTGGTGCGCCCTAATATTCACAATTTCACATAAGTTTAAAGTTGGGTTATTACTTTTTATCCCACATGGGCGATTGATTGTTATTGCAGTTTTTATGCAATAATCGTTTGCTTCTTGCTTGCTCTCGGACAATGCCTGTTTATATTTTGTTTTCTAGTTTTTTAATTCATTGTCACTTAAAGGCCTCGATTTTTTATTGATATTATTCAAAACTTGAAGAGTTTCTCTCATTTGTTTAATATTCTCATTGAACCAATCGGCTGGGTCCTTATGTAAATCGCACAATATATCTACTTTTTAAAACAAGGAAAACAAAAACATGAAACCCACTTTGTTCGCCAGACACAGCAAATTTGCAGACAACTGTAAAAGAAAACATTTATTTTTACATGCATTTAGTGGGTGTGATACCACTTCAGCAGTTAACAGACAAGGAAAGATAAAGTTTCTTAAAATTTTAAAGAATCAATACAGTTAACCAAGCAATATTCCAAAGACCTTAATACAAGTCCAGAAACCATTACTAAAGCTGGAATTCGATTTTTATTGGTACTTTATAGGGCAAAAACTGACGACATGTCACTACATATTTATAAATGCCAATCTTTTGCGCAATCCATAACAAAGAGTTTATTCAATCTTGCAAGATTGCAATGCACTATGCAGCAGTAGAAAATCAGTGTTGCATTGTTCACTAGTGTGTGGTTCTTACAAAGGAAGAACTTGTTCAAATTCAGAGCCTATTATAGAAGCGCCAGACGATGAGAAAGTTGACTATCAAACAGGAGAATTTATTTCCGAAGAAAATCTCGAGGAAACTAGTATTTGAAGTCGGTGAAAGAGCATACTGACCAGTTTACTGACCAACCTTCCACGTTGGATAATGTCAAAAAATAAAAGTAATTGTCGGGGATTACTAATATAAGTGGATTAAATCTATTGGGGAAACAATATAAAAAAAAATGCGCGTAATTTACATCTAGGTGGTGTGGAAACATGTATAAGAAAAAAAAGTAGAACCTTATTTGCGAAGAATTGTATGTGCTGTATTTTCACTTATTTGAACATTTTCCCTAAAGTTAACCCAACTATTCATAAAAAATCATAAAATATCAATTTTATGGTTGTTTTTCAAACTGGTGTCCAATTCCTGGATTGATGGATGATGGAAATATACTATTAATTAACATTATCATGCAATAACTGTGATTTATTCATAATTTATTTGAATAACTCCAAGTGATATTTTATTCTTGCATAGACATATTATTTTAAAATACAATAATTACACAGAAATCGTCGAATCAACAGCATGTTGGTATATTCACACAAGTTATCTAATAACTAAAAAAATGCCGAATCGATTAAAACTAGTACCGACTTGGGACAATTTTCAAACATTTTTTCAATTTAAAGAAGGGAGTTTCTGATATGATGTGTGATCCAACTCTCCTCCTAGGGGTTAGTTTCCAGAAGGTAAAATTTTAAGTATGCTATTTTTCATTTGTTGCGTTTTTTACTGCTAGAATTTTTACTTTTTCAATGTTTCCCATTTATTCGATTGCATTATCTAAGGGTATAATAAATGCTAACTTTAAAGGACACACAAAAGTTGACTTTCTTCCTTGACAGAGTACCTTCAGCTTTTTACATACAGCATGAGTCTCTTGGTCCGAACATAGCGTGACGGTATTTTTTTTAATTTAAAAATGAATCATGCGCTTCACTTTTTTTTATGGCTTTGGGCCAGAGACCATGCAGTCAGTCACACTATGTTAAAATTATCTAACCTAAACAAAATGGAGAAAAAGAGTGAAGAAGAGCAACGAAGGAAAATACAGGGAAACACGCTTCTCGTCCAGGAGTCTGTCAGGACATTGAGTTTGACATCACAAAAAAAACCGCGGTAGGGTAGGTAAAAACATAAGGTGAAACAAGGGGAAAATAAAGCTAACCTATAATGTGATATTAACATCTATCAAAAAACCAATGATTAATTCATAGATTTGATTACTACTTATAGTCAGTAAACTAACTACGTTGAACGGAGCCATCATATTGAAGCATGAACAGATATTTTTAATAAGTGAATCTGTAGCTGTCTTGTACTTATCGCAAGCGAAGAAAAGGTGATCAAGATCGCCGATAACACCACATAGATCACAAAGTTGTGATGTGACTACACCAATTTTATGCAAATGGGCGGGAAAGCAGGCATGACCAAATCTTAGCCTAATAATTGTGGTAATATATTTTCGTGAAACGTTTAAACTGTCATGCCAGAACTGTAGAGAGATAGTTGGCTGTATTTTACAAAACATTGTTGAGCTGTTTAAAACGTATTGTTCCCAGGTGTGAATCCACTTATTTCTTAATTGAAGTTTATATAGATTGGAGCAATCTGTCAGACACAGTTTGTGGTCTAATAGAGTACCATTAATGGCGGCGTCTTTGGCCAAAATGTCAACGTGTTCATTATGTTTTAAGCCTATATGGACTTTAACTCAGAAAATGTGACGACTTTACCAGTTTGTGCGATATTGTAGACGGCATCCTTTATTTTCAAAATATATGGGTTCGTTTTGTATGAAAAGGAGTCAGTAGATTTAACAGCTGAGAGAACCGAAAGAGAGCCAGATAGAATTATTATTTCCTTTGAGTTTCTTTCTTTGATATAGCTTAAAGCTTTGTAAATGACAATTGCCTCCAAGGTAAAAATAGAGCAGTTTATGTCAAGTTTGAACTTAATTTCTTTGTATTCAAAGGGAATAAGAAAGCGCATCCATTACCGTCCTTGAATTTTGAGGCATCAGTGTAAATAAATGTTGGATTAATAAACCGGTCAAGGACATTAAGAAACATTTTCTCACTAAAAATGGAATTTTCGTTATAGACGTGGATGATACCACTAGGTTTGAAACACATAGACCAGTAATTGATATCATTTACAGTAATTTTTTCAACATTATGAAACTGTTCGTTATGCACTTCACTTATTTAGTACTATTTTCCGAATTAATAGTATAATATTAATAATATTTAGTTCAGCTATTTGATTACAATTAATGTTTTAACATTTTTTTTTCTATAGATAAAAACAAAACTGATAATTTACATAACTATAGATATAGGGAATGAAAAAGACAAAAAAAGAAGCAGATACAAGAAAATTATGTGTAAATTTTCTATAAAATTTTCTGGTAAGCTGAATAGTTTTTGACGTTTTTTTTTTGTTTTTTATTATTGGTGTTTCTTATGTGATCTGATATTAGGTTATACAGTCTTGGACCTAGATATGTTGAACTTTTTGTAAAGGTTGGATTTTTAGCCCTAGGTATGATTATATTTTTTTTTTCTTGTATTATATAAGAACCTTTTTTGAGGTAATTTTTGTCTTTGACTTCATAATTTAATATTTGTTTACAATAAATTTGCCTGATATTGAGAATTTTATATTTTTTACGTGAGCATCTACTATATAATAATAAATAAACGCCACAGAAATTAGACAATCTCCAATTCCAGAAGCCCGAGGCTTGTGTAGAAGGGGGTTACAAACGCGGACATACAACCATATCCTCCGACAGTGCCAGTATCGGAGCCGGTATTCGAACCCGGTAGCGCGATACCCGTTCGATTAATCGCGATTGTCACAACGCGATTATTGCATATCTCACATAATTTTAATTATTCTTTTCTGTGCCCGTATTAATCGGGATAGATGCGTTTGGTGCAATGCTTCCCAGGTTGTTACGCCATACTGTATGATACTCTACTGGACTATAGATTATTATAATGAACTGATGTTCTTTGAGGATATTGCTCGCTTGTCTAAACGTGTAAAATAAATGTCTCATTTTTCTGCATATATTTTCAATTTGAAGGTTCCATTTCAAGCGTGGATCAAGGATGATGCTTTGGTATTTTATGTAAACAGTCTGGTCAATTTCTGTATCAGCGTTTTTTATTTTTTGTGGGCAGTTAGTATATTATTAGTTTTAGAGATGTTCGTGGTAAGGAAATGCTGATTGAACCATTTTTTTGTTGTTTTAAATAATTTATGTGATTTTTGGAAGACTTCTCCTATGTTTCTCCTTCTACAAAGATAGCAGTTATCTGCAAATAAGATGATTGTACGTTCGATGGGTAATGTGAGTAGATCATTTAACAATATTATAAATAGCTGGGGAGTTAAAACCGTCCCTTGTGGCAATTTATATGTGACGATTCTAGTTCCACTTTTAGTGTCGCCCAACTTCACACTTTGTGTTATGTTGGTTAGATAGTTCTTTAGAATGTCATATATTTGTCCCCTAAATCCCAGACCCAAAAGTGTTTGCAATATTTGGCTGTGACTTATAGTATCAAAGACCTTTGATAAGTCTATAAAAACGCCAAGCGAAGATTTTTTATCGTCTATTGAACTATAAATTTTCTCGATTAAGTAGTTCATTGTATTCTCAGTAGATTTTTTCTTGCGGAAACCGAATTTTCTGGCATAATTTACATATTTCAAAATTCTTCACTTCAAAGCTTTTTCAAAATATTTTGATAGGTTGGAAATTAAGGAAATTGGGCGATAGTTTTGTGTTTCAAGTTGTTTGCCGCTTTTATATAAGGGAATTATTTCTGCTACTTTAAAATGAACTGGGCAGGCACCTGTTTCAATTATGAATAAGTAACAGCTCTTATAATTCTCGAAACTATCAATTATTTCAACTGCGTGCTTCTTTATTCATCAGTCATCCTTTGTCGTAGCACAGGAAGTCGCAAATGTTCCCACGCCTCTTTCAACTAAGCTTCCAACTACCTGATAAATTGATCCTAATAAATTGTCTGAGAACAGAACGTGTTGCATTTTTTTCATGTGCCCTTTTCAAATTACCCTACATAAACTTAAATGGGGCGGTTAGGTCCCTGTGAGTTCTGCACGCTCATAGCTGGTCTACTAGTCATCAAATGTGCCACATTTAACATTCTGTGAAACGTTCCGACGAAAATATGTGAATTACCCCAGAGATGGGGGGTTTAAGATGAACACGAAATTGACATTTCCTCTTCCAATGAAGCTGGGAAGTGGCCTCGAAAGAATAGCTGACAAGTAAATCCATTTAGAGAAATTCCCAACAATAGTTGTCAACTCTAAGTGAATTCCGCATGTTCTCAGATATGATGCTTTGGAAAGCTATTCTTTGTTTACAAAAAATAAATAACAGTGTATTTTGAATGTGCATTCTTACTGAGGTTGACGCTCAGCAAGTGAGACCTTAAAATGTGTAGCAAAACATTATTAACAACAGTTATTTATAAGTTTGCCAAGGATTTAACATTTAAACTTTAAAACTCTTTAACATTACTTAAATTATTAAGAGATTCTAAAATTAACTACCTGTTTGAGATCAGTTACCAAAGAATATTTGCTAAATTAACTACAGTCTATCATAAAGGAATGTGGCAGTCCCAAAATAAAGATAATTGAATAACCTTTTAACTTTATGTGGAATATTCATGGCTTAAGCTTCAAGTAAATTGGGAAAATATAGCATACGCATTTGATGACGAAACAACTAAAAATAACAACATTAGCTGTGACTATCAATTTTTAACTAGAATTGAGGTAGTCTAATATGTTTATAAAATTAATTTCTGTTATTAGAACCATTACCAGCAATATATCCAAATATCTTGCTTGAGCATGTTTTGGGGCAAACTCGCTTTAGTAAGACTGCCCCCGGCATCTACATTTTCAATGTTGGTAAGTAACGGATGTTGTTTACGTCTAACTCCTTGGAAGTTGTATACTATACAGGGTGTCTCACCGGGAACTGAATCGATCGATATAGAGAAAAGTACGCATCAGAAATTTTTTTAAATTTGATTATTACTAATGTTGGTATGGCCAATCCAATTAAAATAATTACAAGCAGCAGGCACTTCCGCTTATACCGGAAGTCGATACCAACTTGCTTATTTCAAATGAAACACCCTATATATTGTAGGATTTTCGAAAAGAGCATAAAATTCTGAGTTGAAAATATGTAGCATATTCTGTGTCTAAACCTAGCCGTTTCAGAGATATTTGACATTTTATAGAAAATTTGACAGGTGCAACGGTTTGCAAGAACCGTTATAAATTTCTTCGTGTAAAAGATCCTCATTTGCTTCTTGTCACGTAAAAAGAACACAAGGAGAACTACGTTCTACAACTGAAACAAATTCAATAATATCATACCAAGTGTTCCGTTATTCGCGTTACATTTTGTCAACTTTAAACCGCGAAAACTTGTTTAGGTCAAATAGAACACCCTGTATTTTTTACGCCAGGTTGTGTAAAATTGAATTCCCTTTTTCTGATATTGACATTGTGGGGGTTAATGTTACAACTTTTTGAAGTATTTGCGATTTTATTAGAAATTAATGAATTGTAATCATTTCATCAAAATAGCCATGATTAGAAACAATCAGTCATTATCTTGTGTCAAACAATGCCAGCACGTTTAAATTATACCAACGAAAACTTTTTAAATTTGTTTATTATTTATGGAGAATGCTATAAAGTAATATCAAGAGCTTGCAGCACATTTGCTACTAAAATTATGGCTCTGCCAAGGCAAAAATGCAAAGAAGAAAGCCTATTGTTGATGATGAAATAGTCATTCTGGGATATTTTCATGCATTTCCAAGGATGCAATTAAGACAAGCATCTTTTCGAAAACTTTAAAATATATAGGGTGTTCCATTTGAAATAAGCAAATTGGCATCGACTTCCGGTATAAGCGGAAGTGCCAGATACTTATAATTATTTTAGTTGGATTGGCCACACCGACATTAGTAATTATCTAAATTTTCAAAATTTTCTGTTGCGTACTTTTCTCTATATAGATCGATGAGACAGCCTGTATATGTGGTGTGCTTATGCTACATATATATATATATATATATATATATATATATACCGGGTGGGGCAATAGCGCGGCGGACCTCGATATTTCGAGTTCTACGATAGCTAGAAATTTTTTTAAAAAATTGCAAGTAAACTAGATAAAGAAGTCTATAACTGGAAATTATTTTCGAACATACAGGTCGAGCCAAGAAGAAATTACAGGACCAAGTGCTTTTTTAAATGGAATGCTATGTGTTTCAGTACATTTTTTGAAGCCCCTTTCTAGGCTCTATTCGTTCCTGTATTAGTATTGAATATTTCCCAACCACTTGGATGTAATGCAAATTTATTTTTATTATATAAAATTTAGAAAACGATCACAACAAGCGTATTTAAACACTTTAGATAAACTATCTGGAGTAATGACTGATCTATAATTTTCCAATATATAAATACTCACTAAAGTAAAAATTTTAAAGCTTTTGAAAGCGTTTCTGCAAGTACCTAAACTGTTTGATCCTGTAATTAAGCGTACTGCATACTTCCGTAATATGCAAACTTTACTTACTTGTGAACTATTTCCCCAGTTAACTATCCGATATTTTAGTCTCGAATGAAAATTGGAATAATAAAGGGCAAGTATAGTTTCACTGCTACAATGGTTGGACATAAATTTTAGTCCGAAACAACTAGTTTCTAGTTTCCCACATAAGGTATGTATATGTTGATTTCATTGCAGATACATATCTATAGTAATACATTTTAATGGATTCCGTAGGAAATATTTTAATATTGCTAGAGCAATGCAATTTATCTCGGTTTCTCTTTAAAGCTAACACTATTGAAGTGGTCTTAATCTTATGTAAATACAATGTGTTATTGCCTGTCTACTTAGTTATTGCATTTTATTAAGTGGAAAGTTTTAATGTATCTAAAGTATCTTTTGCTACAGTTCCATTAGTTCACTCTCTTTTCTTTTTACTGAGGTTATTTTTCTGGACCAGTTGCAAACACTAAAAGCACATTAATGTTGATACATAAAAGCAGCCGGTAAGAAAACTTTCTTTAAAAACAACAATGTACAGTAGGCTTCAAAGCACATGCATCTAGTGGACACTGTTCACCCGAGTTAACGGCTAGATAAGTATCACTGTAGTTGGAGACCAAATCCACAGCATAATAGCCAGTAATTAGCCACTTGCCGTATTTACCACGTGTTTTCTATGCTTCCGTAGGCGTGACAGCAAATGTCTTATTATAATTAATTATGTGAAACAAGAATAAATAATCGAATACTTTGATTTACCGCAGTTTTGATGCATGTATTCATTTTGGGCAACCCAACTCGGTTAGAATAATGAAATATATGAGTTTAAAAGCGCTTAACGTGCTAAATAAATCGAACCAAACACGCTGCGATACTTTTTTCAGTTGGCAATAAATCACCGACAAAAGTCATTATCTACATTTTCACTTTGCGACCTTCTGCGTCTGCGATAGCTTTTTGAATGTTACTAAAGGAGATTTTGAATTTCATTTTAAGTTTGATAGATCGAATTTAAGCTTCTAAGAATCTCTAAATTCCTATATACCTATTACGAATATCAATGGTTCTATTCTTGATTGACTGATTTGCTATGTCATTGTTATAATATGCAAGACTTCGTAAAAATACGTCACTACTGTGAGTTATATTTAGGTTTTCAGAATACATTGCCTCAAATTACGCAAAAACTCCATGACATGGAATTGCAAATTAATTCCTTGCAAACATAAACACGGTTTGCAACGCGAGTGCTTTCGATGTCGAACTACCAGTGTGATAGCTGTTGAAAAAGAGTCCGTTCTAGAACGAGATCCTCGAATCGAGCAAACAAATTCGATTCCTCTAATAATAATAATATATTATTTTCATTAGCTGTTCAGGGAGAAAGCTTTTAAATGCGGAGGAACATGGTGTCTTTTTATTTCACAACATAAGGCACAGAAGTTTTATACATAAAACTAATAGATACCAATGTCAAAGCGATAGACAGTGGTCTACAAGATATCAGTCGCCGTCTTTTTATTTGTGACTTTACTAATAAATTGCAATTTTTAATTGACACAGGTGCAAATTTACAATACAACCCAAGGAAGAACAACACTATGGTACTCCTCGATATTGAGAAGGCGTTCGATACTGTCTGGATCCCGGGATTACTGTACAAAATGCACGACTACAACTTTCCGACTTATTTCATCAAACTCATTCACTCATTCTTGACGGGTAGATTCCTGCAGGTTCTAGTGAATAACAAACTCTCAATACGGCGGAACATTCGCCTGTCACCAAAGTTATACAACCTGTACGTCTCCGACTTCCCAGGGTGCCCGAATGCGAAACTGGCCAAGTACGCCGACGATACGGCCATATACGCGCACTCGCATAACGCCCAAGCAGCGAACATGCTGTTGAAGGCGTACATGGCTCGTGCCACGGAGTATTACGACCAGTGGAAGATTCGGGTATACAGGGTGTTGCATCATGAGAGGAACATAGCTTAATAGGAGGTAGAGAACATCAGTGGTAACCGGAACCTCCCATAGAAATGTCTCATTGGGCCTTCACTACGAAGTTACAGGGCGTTTTATAATTTTTGGCCAAACCTGTTTTTTGTCATAACTTTGACAGGGAATGAAATAACGGATTCATATTTGGTACGGCTAATGTATTAACGAGCCCCAAGAGGTACATGTATAAAAAAAAATATATCCAGGTCCGGACTCACTATAATTTATGTTTCTTCTTTGCGTCAATAAAACATCACCCTGTATACATTTTTTTGAAATTTCGATACGATATTCGAAAAGAGCAAGAAAAAACAAACAAAATGGCCTATTTCATTTTTTTGTTACACCTTCGTGGTTATTTAAATACGTTGTTAAATGTGCAAGAAAATGGATTACAGAACCCTATTAAATGAGAGGCACGTGAAATAAATAGTTTTATAACTAAAATTTGCAAAAATTCTATTGAGCCTAGGTGGTCTGGGTGAATCCTAATTCCGGCACGTTTTAAAGGTCCATTTTGGTAAAAAGCTGTGGTCCTAATAAGTAATCGGATATGAAATAACAAAATTATTAATCAATCACAGTAGGATTGTTCAAAGAATAAAAGTGACAGATAATTTAAACCATTTAGGCCTAAGCAACCAGTTACTTTGATCAATAAAATCATCAACATTTTATACTTAATAAAAATTGGAAAAGAGAACAAACTAAAATCTAAATAAATAAAATATTTTCCATTCAATTACCAATAAATAACAAAACAATAACTAAATGTGTTTAAAAATAAAACGTAATTGACACTAAAGTAAATTTTCAAAATGTCCTCCCCCACATTCTGTGCATTTTCTTGCGCGTTTAGAAAGGTCACCAATTGCTCGACGTATCATTTCTGGATTATTCCGTATTTCGTCGCAGGTTGTAACGATGCGCTGGATTAAATGTTGTCTACTTTCAATTTCAATGCTATAAACCTCGTTTTTTAAGTGGCCCCATAAAAAGTAATCACAAGGGTTACAATCAGGAGATCTTGGTGGCCATTCATGTGGACCCCCGCGTCCAATCCATCTATTAGGATACACATTGTTTAAGTGTTCTCTTACTTGAAGGTTAAAATGTGGTGGGGCCCCATCATGCTGAAACAACATGCCTCTTATACCGATATTTTCTAACATATTCGGTAAAATGTTTTGAAGAAAATCAAAGTAAATTTCACCATTCAATCTTTCTTCAAAAAAATGTGGCCCTATCAAATGTCTATTCACAAGTCCGACCCAAACATTTACAGAAAACCTGTGTTGCGAACGGCGTTGGCGTACCGCATGTGGGTTTTCCTGTGCCCATTTATGATTATTTCGTGAATTGTTTACTCCATCCCTTGTAAATTGTGCCTCATCCGTAAATAAGGTTCTGTAAATGACTGGGCGATGGTTAGACAACCAATGACAAAATGCCAGGCGGGGGATATCGTCGCCTTGTTGAAGACGCTGTACCTGCTGGATATGATATGGATGGTAACGTTCTCTTTTTAGGGTTCTCCATACTCGCCAATGAGGAATACCAGTTGCCAAACTGATTCGTCTAGTGCTCATATTTGGGTTTTCTTGAACTACGTTTATAATATTGTTTTGTTCCTGCACACCTTGTTGTAAAACACGCTCCACAACTGCAGAATTAGGAAGCTTTCCGTGTTGTCTTGCATACTGGAACACCGTACTAAAGGTTTTATGATTAGGGCATCGACGACCAGGAAAACGCAGCCGATATTCTCTTTTCGCCGACCTACCATTTCCATTACAGAAACCATAGATGAATATTATGTCAGCATATTCCACGTTTGTAAATTTTACTGGCATAGTTAAAATATTTTCACAAGTTTTCACTAACTAAATGCGGATTATTGACACATTAAATTACTAACAAACAATTATTCAACTGTTTAGGAGATTTCTTTTTATTATCTGTCACTTTGAACAAGCCTACTGTGATTGATTAAAAATTTTGTTATTTCATACCCGATTACTTATTAGGACCACAGTTTTTTACCAAAATGGACCTTTAAAACGTGCCGGAATTAGGATTCACCCAGACCACCTAGGCTCAATAGAATTTTTGCAAATTTTAGTTATAAAACTATTTATTTCACGTGCCTCTCATTTAATAGGGTTCTGTAATCCATTTTCTTGCACATTTAACAACGTATTTAAATAACCACGAAGGTGTAACAAAAAAATGAAATAGGCCATTTTGTTTATTTTTTCTTGCTCTTTTCGAATATCGTATCGAAATTTCAAAAAAAAATATATACAGGGTGATGTTTTATTGATGCAAAGAAGAAACATAAATTATAGTGAGTCCGGACCTGGATATATTTCTTTTTATACATGTACCTCTTGGGGCTCGTTAGTACATTAGCCGTACCAAATATGAATCCGTTATTTCATTCCCTGTCAAAGTTATGACAAAAAACAGGTTTGGCCAAAAATTATAAAACGCCCTGTAACTTCGTAGTGAAGGCCCAATGAGACATTTCTATGGGAGGTTCCGGTTACCATTGATGTTCTCTACCTCCTATTAAGCTATGTCCCTCTCATGATGCAACACCCTGTATGCTGAAAAGTCAGAGGCGATAGTCTTCACACGCCGTTTCACTGAAAACAAAATCCTAACACCAATCTCGATCCGGGGAATCAAAATTCCAACTAAAAGGTGCGTGAAGTACTTGGGGGTCAGACTGGACCAGCGACTGACGTTTAACATGCATATAAATGAGACAATACGGACGGTTTACTCCCTGTCCAGGAGTCTGTATCCACTCATGATCAGGGGTAGAAAACTTAACCGACAAAATAAAAAATTGTTGTACACAATGATGGTCAGGTTATCCATCACATACGCGGCGCCGGTGTGGTGCAGCATACCGGCCACGATAATGAGTAAACTAAAAGTGTTTCAGCAGAAATTTATGCGCCTCATCTCTAATTCTAGAAGGTATACCTCCCTCAGAGACTTATACGCACTTTGCCACGACATAACCCCAATAGCAGACGTTACCGATCTTCCGGCAACCTCTATAGCCAAACTTTACCAACTTCATACCTTTTGAATCTTTAACACTTTCCTGTCCCCCTTTTCCTTTCTGTTTGTTTCCTTTTATCCAGTTTATTCTTGTATTATTTTTGTACATTTTTATCTCTGAATTCATTTCCATTAAAAAAATTTCAACAAAAAGAAACAAAATTCTCGAAAAACCAAAAATTTAAAAACCACAGTTTAGGCCAGCCTATGCGCAGCCCGGCGATTTCACACCCCGCGGAAGGCCCCTCGTTTATGTTGAGGTGTCTGCGTCAGTGTCAAAATTACTTGGTCAAAAGTGAACGTTTTAAAAAATGTGTAGTTCTTAAGTTTTATAAAATCTGTTTTTTAGATATATATATAATTTTAATTCCTTTTTTAATCTGTTTATTAGCAGAAGGAGTATAGGTTTTAAGTTTTAACTGTTTTTTAGCCAAGCCAGATCCAATCCGCCCGGCCCTGCTATCAGCCACCGCGAATCGCGCGGTGGTTGCACGACCGGAACCGGTGTGGGTTCTGAGGAGGCCACTGTAATTAAAATTAAAAAATAAACTTTACATTGAATTGAATTTGTGCAGATTTATCAGTTATACCACGAAATGCTTTTGAAGATTTCAAAAGGATAAAGATTTAGTTCTCACTGCAGCTAACTATTCAAAGATAAAAATTTTAAAGGTCAATTTAGGGCTACGGTGCTATTTTACTTTTGTTTCTAATATTGGCGATATCAGTTATCCTATTATTGGAGCAGATTTCTTATTGCATTTCGGAATTGTCGTTGAATTAAAGACAAACATGTCAGTAAAAATTGTCCTATTTCATCACCAAAGATCTTTTCTTTAGAAAATTACTATAAAAATTGTTTCACAAATATCCGTAGTTAATTAGTTCACCAGATTTTTTTATTACCTGTCAACGTTTTGTCAGACATAGAGTCGTGAGAGAAGGACGTTTGCTATTTTTTCACCCACGTAGATTAGATTCTAATAAATTTAATTTAGCAAAAGAGGAGCTCAGACAAATGGCGAATCTAGAAATTTGTAGGCCTTCTTCGCCATCTGTCTCTTCACCACTTCATATGGTCCATAAAAAAGATTAAAACTATTGGCGACCTTGCGGTGATTACAGACAGTTACATACTATGACTCTAGTAGATAGATATCCATGACCTCATATTCATGATTTCAATTCCCAATGTACAATTCTTTCAAAGATAAACTTAGTCCGTGCATATAAACTGGTACCTGTTGCTGAAGAGGATATTCACAAAACTGCCATTACTATACTACACTTTTCGATTTATGAGTTTTTACGAATGCCTTTTGGGTTAAGGAGTACAGGGTAAATATTTCAAAGATTCATGCATGAATTACTCGCAAAAGATTTTATTTGAAAGTCTTAATGATTATGGTATTACCAACCATAAAACCATTCAAATGCGTTTTTGGCGTAGATAATCTGAATTTTCTAGGACATAATTCTCATAAAATGGTAGGGGCGAGCGTAGGTGCGTCTTTACTATGTACATACTTCGGTATGCGATTTGAAGCAATGACAGGCGCAATTAGTACTTGGATGGGTGACCATTCCAACGGAAACCGCGTCCTCGCCTCACACATCTTCCAGCGGCTTGTATTTCAGTGTATGCGCGGAAGCTATACAACCTTAGGCGAGGGTTGTATAGGAGATATATCATCCTTCGGAGGGGATGTAAAGCCGTCGGTCCCTTGTCTATTAAATGTTGTGCAAGTAAAAGTTCCCTACTCTTCTTAAGGGAAGAGGTTCGGCAATATTCCTGGTTGGGGGTAGCTCGTCTACAGGCGTCGGTGTTAGGCCTCAGTAGCGGAAATAGGCCGACGTTAAATGAATGTATAAAAAAAAATAAATGGTATTTTACCAAATGAGGAACGAGTAGATAATACGTTGTCACTAATTGACTTTATAATAATAAACTCAACGTTAAGTTTCAGTAACTGTACTATATTTGCGCCAAATATTTCAGAACTGTGTAGTATCGTGCTATATAGAAATTAAATGCGAAATTCGGGAACCTATAATTCGAACTTACAGAGAATTTTCAAAATTTGACGTCAACAGGTATGAGGCTGACTTACTTATGGTGCCGTGGCATCAAATTTATGATCTTGAAAATGTAAATGATAATGTAACTTTTGTAAATGAAAATTTGTTATTTTTAATTGACATACATGCACCACTAAAAATGGCTAGATTTAGTAGACCACCATCTCCCTAGCTTACGGCAAATATCAGGCTCATGATGACGCTAAGAGATAAGGCTCTAAACAATTATAAAAGAACTAAAAATGTAAATCACTGGAATTATTATAAACAACTCGATACAAATTATGCAATAAAAACAGAAAAAAAACTTTATATGAAATTTAGACTTAAAAATTCAAGTAGTAAAGAAATGTGGAAACATCTTATAGACTTAGATATAAATAACAAAAACAAAAACTTCCACCTAAACTCAGACAAAACTTCTGACGAAATCAACAACTACTTTTCAGACATTTGCTCACAACAACAACTACCTAATGTAGATGTACTAAGTTTTTACCAAAATAATTCGAGAACAAATTTAACTGAGAAGTTTAAATTTATTCCAGTTTCAGAATAAGATGTTCTCAAAGTTTTTTCTTTAAAGACTCTAACTGGCACAACCTGAAAACTAAAGTTGAAAATGACCTGAAAAAAAGTTAAAGACTATTTTGATAGTAAGTTATTAACCTTAAATATATCTAAAACAAATTATTTACCTTTTTATCTTAATGAAAAATCAGCCCCTCCATTTACCAAACTTTTCATTTATGATAAATTAAGACCAGAACCAGCAAAAGATATTAAATACTAATAATATAATTATAGGTTGTATAATGAAATGGGACCTACATATTAATTATGCATCAAAGAAAATAAGAAAACTAATATACAGACTTAAATGTTTAAAATATGTTCTTCATTATAAACAAATTAAAATAATATACCATTCACTTGTCGAATCCCACTTAATATATGGCATTCTAGGCCAGGGAGGAGTACTTGATTCTCACTTAAAATATTTAGATATATTGCAAAAAAGACTACTAAAAATTATGTTAAACAAGGAACTAAACTATCCCACAAATTGCCTTTTTAAAGAGGCCAGTGTAATGGACATTAGGTTATTACTTTTACCAATGCATTTTACTTCAGCTGCATCAAAAAGAACAAGAAAACAGAGGTATTCAAAGAACCAGAGGAAACTTAAATAACCACCTAAGAATTCCTAAAATGAATTTAACATGTGGGTAAAGATGTTTTACATGCCTAAGTCCACGAGCTTACAACACGATACCAAATAATATTAAGAACATATCTTCTTTATATAGCGCAAAGTTCAAAATTAAACTATACATTCTAGAAACACCTAGGGATGTAATATATAAATCATCAATCCCAAACAGTATTCCAATACATTATTTTAGGTCTCCGTTCCATTTTAGGTGTCAAATTAAACGGTGTATTATTTTGTCTACAAAATTATTGATTAATATTTATAACTTCATTACCCTCCAACTATAATTTTATGTTTAAAATTTTAGGTTTAAATTTTTAGGATTAATAGTAAATTGAATTAAATTACATTTTATTTTTTTCTGTTTTTATTGTTATATAAAATATAAGACTATTATATAAATATATTGTTTTAGAATGTTTCCTATCTTCATGCACAGTGCTTGTTATGCACTTCTATGAAGTAGCTAGTTTATTTACAAATCTATATTAGTATTTTATGTGTTTACTCTCTAATCATAAAATTATTTTCCTTCGTAAATAAATTTATTCCGCGTCCTCGCCTCACACATCTTCCAGCGGCTTGTATATCAGTGTATGCGCGGAAGCTATACAACCTTAGGCGAGGGTTGTATAGGAGATATACCATCCTTCGGAGGGGATGTAAAGCCGTCGGTCCCTTGTCTATTAAATGTTAGGCAAGTAAAAGATCCCTACTATTCTTAAGGGAAGAGGTTCGGCAAAATTCCTGGTTGGGGGTAGCTCGTCTACAGGCGTCGGTGTTAGGCCTCAGTAGCGGAAATAAGCCGACGTTAAATAAATGTATAAAAAAAAAAAAATTTATTATTATTATTTATAATTCTTTCATTGTGGTTAAACCCACAGTAAGGACCCATTGAATGGATTACATTCAGATGAAGTTAATTTACAATTAGCGAGAAAATTTTAATTATTTATTTAGGAGATATATAACTTTTTGAAATAAACAACGAAATAAAGTAAAACAAAAAATTTCCGTATTACTGGAAAGTAAATATAATACAGACCAGACAATATGGTTGAAATATTTGTTAATTATGCATATTTTACGCTCATATGTTCAACTTCTGTTAGAAGCATTTTCATTTACATTTTATCATTTACCTACAAAACTATAGCAAACTGTCAGGTGCAGTGTTTCAAAAAAGTTCTAGTGGTACAAAACAGATAAGCACATATAAGCTTTTGATGATAATCTCTTTATGCAGAGAATGAGCATTCACCTATTAATTAATATTACAGACACAACAACTGTGAGATAAACAGGAACTGATTTAATTCTGCTGATTATTTCATATGCAACCATGTAATAAAGCATTAAGTTTAATCACATTAGTAGGTATACCCACTTCAGGCGATGCATAAAAGATGAGGTGGGCTGCTATATTGCATTAGAGTATTGTATTAGATTTGATTGAACATTCCATTGATTATATTTTTAAGTAGATTTATTACAATTTGAAAATGCTAGCAGTGCATCTTTCCATGTGAATGTGAACGTTTCATGCTATGTGCGTTTGAGGGGCGTTTTGATACCGTTAGTAAAATGGATACTAAGATTTTCACATTCAGAAGTAAAATACAAAATTTATACTTACTATTTAGTGTTGCTTAACAGCTGACACTAAATAGTGTTGATTGGATGTCGTTACATTGTCTTAAAGCTAACATTTCTTATAAATAACACTTTCTGAATTAACCTGAAAGGGAAATTTGATTAATTGGACTCAGTAAGACACAATCATAAGACAGAATTTTTAGGTAAATTTATTGATATGGTATCTACCTTCAATGTTTTATAATAATGTTTATTTGTTTCAAAATATCAGAAGTGTTAAAGTTGTAAAATCGTTAATATTCGTAAATTCTGAGAGTTATGTCATTTTGATAGTTTGATGTTTATGATTAGTTATGTCAATTCCGACAATTTTAAGTTAAGTCATTTTCGACGAAGGCTATCAACTCAACAACAAGATATGCAATTGGTAAATGCTTTAGTAGAAAATCCATTTTACTCAGTTATTCAGGCTGCTGAAGAAACGAATTTTCCTGGATCGAGTAGTACTGGTCGGCGACGAATAAGAGAATCGGAGCTACGCTGTCATGCAGCAGCACAGAAATACTTACTTAAAGCTGAACATAAAGAAGCTCGAGTAGGATTTGCCCTTGAATTTTTAGCGCATGATGTACATTTTTTGGAACAATGTAATCTTTACAGACGAAAAAACTTTCCAGTCAACAGACAGCGGTCGTATTCGTGTTTACCGCCCTCCGAATACTCGATTCGATGAGAAATATATATCTAACAATGATAAAAGTGGTAGATTTTCCGTCAATATGTGGGCTTGGATATCGGCATATGGTCCTGGTGTTTTGTGGCATATTGAGGAACGATTTAATAGTGAAACTTATATTAGGATTTTAGACAATATTATGCTCTTTTCTGTGTCACAATTATTCCGTTCATACTGCTCATACCGTAACTGACTGGTTTCAAGATAACAACATTGATGTTCTTAACTGGCCCAGTCATAATCCAGATCTTAACCCTGTGGAAGAAGTATGGGGACTACTCGTAAGAAGTATCCAAAAACGAAATGTGAGACCACGGAATGCCGAAGAATTACTGGATATAGTAAATAATTCATGGGAAAATATTATTACTAATGATTATTGTATAAGGTTATTTAATTCTATGCCAAACAGGCCTATAGAAGTTGTAAATAGAAATGGTACAATAACGAAATATTAATAGTTAGTTTCTTGTTAAATAGGATATCCTTTGTCCTTTGATCCAGGATTTCTACTAACCGTACCGTTTATTCTATACTTTCTTAAAATGTTACACACCAAATTTTTGTTAATGTTATAACGCAGTGCAATTTGTCTCATTAACCATCCATCATTTACTATAGCAATAACTACAGCATTAAAATGAAAAATAAATGAAAAGTGATATCTGTTTTATTTCGGCTACTCATTACATATTTAAATAGAGACAGATTTACATTAGAAAAAAAAGTTGTCCTATTTTTTCTGCTTACGACAGTACCACTAACAAAAGGTTAGATTTATTTATTGGGAAATATTTTGGGAGAAATAATCTCGGGAAAGATATGTTATTGGCAAATATTATGCTGTGCGACATCTTGAACCAAAATTTTCAAAAGTGTTAAATTGGTTTTTATTAGTATAAGACACCCTAATACAAACCCTGCAGAACGTTATGTACAAGAAGTGATACATTTTTTAAGATTTACAACCATACACAATGGGCTAAACATCTTAATCAAATAGAAATGTATTTAAATAATGTGCCCAACACAATTACCTAAAATTCCACCAATGGCAATTATGAAAGATGAAAAACCATTTAGGTCTTGGATAGAAAATGAAAGTTTAAATTATGACAAATTAAGAGAAAAAGTACGTAAGGGAATCGAAATCAATGAAAGAAAGTATAAAAAGCATATCAATGAGAAAATTAAGAAGAAAGTGATGTATGAATTATATAGGTGACAGAAATCAAATAAATAAAGGATAATTGTGCAAAGCTACAATTTCCTTTTGAAGGTCCATACATGATTAGTAATAGAATACATTAGGGATATTTGTTTTAGATTGATTCAATTGAAAGCGTAATAATAACCTTTATTTGTTTCAAAATATTAAAGTTCTAAAATTGTTAATATTCGTAAATTCTGACACTCATGTCATTTTGATAGTTTGATGTTTATGATTAGTTATGTCACTTCCGATAATTATAAGTTAAGTCATTTTTGACGGTCTAGTAGGTACGTCAGGTTGGCAATTTGGGGTTATGTCATTTGTATTTGTATAATTTGGATTTATGTTGTTACTTTTAGTTTAAAATTGTAGAAAATAACAAAATTTGAATGAGACCGTTAAAAATAAAAGAAAAAAAGAAGGTTGTAAAAAAAAGAGAAGGAAAGGTGGTTTTTGGATTGGAGAGGAAAATTGGAGATTTTATTCTTATGGTTAATGAATTAGAAATTCTATATGAAGGATAATAACCTTTAGAATAATCTAGAAGGAGATTACGAAACAAAATAGTAAGAATGTTTGTAAAAAGAAGGAGAAGAAAAAGAAGAAGATTTCCAAGGCAAGGAGAGAAGAATTGAGAAGGATTGGATTGAATTGCAAAAGAATTAGAAAGTTGGTGGTAGAATATTTAGCAGATGATAAAAAACAAAAATAACGTATTACGAAATTTTGATTCAATTAGAAAGCCGAGTACTTAAATTTTTAAATTTGTTGTTTTTTTTGTAGTTTCAATCTGGTACCAATATAAATCTAAACAATAACGTCTATTACTTGGGGCATACCTTTTGATTGCTAAGTTTGTATGTTTCTAGAACCGACTCCTGTTTGTTTAATAAAATAAATTTAATTGTTATTTTGTTCCTTATATTATTAAGGTAGGAGATATCATAGCAGTATGTATTGACATGTAGTTTTTTCTATACCAATGTAAAATATAAATAATTTAATTAAGAAAGGAAAGAAGAATTAGTATAACAGGTTAAGTGCAAAGCACAAATATTAATTGTTCAACATAAAATATTATAAAGAAACAAAAGAAAATAACAAAAGGGAGGTATCTAGCTTCTGAGGATAACACTAAAAAGTAATAAGTAGATATTCATACTGTTTTTTGTCTCACACAACGTGAGGTATGTAACAAATATAGATAAACACAATATTTTGGCGCCCGACCTGGGGTCTCTCGAGTTAACTTGAAGACCATTGCTCATCCAAATGTATCAGTTTTAATTTTTTAAGGTCTGGAAAATGTAATGATTGGTCCTTTACTTGGTGAAAATCCATGTTACAAGTACACCAAAAACAAGTTTTATTGTGTGAATTTCACAAATTTATTTTTATTAAAAAACATAACTTAAAACATAACAATTGTTTTGCCATACTGTGGCTTCTGCAGGTGTTGAGTATAATACTAAGTAAAGCATAGGGTATTTGTAGTCTAAAACACGTAATTATCTAAAAAATATATAAATAGCTTAAGACCCTAATTTAAAAAGAAATTTAAAAGTATATTTATAGTCTAAAACTAGCAATCTTCTAAGAAATATATAATAGTTGAAGGCTTCAATTCAGAACAAATTTAATAGTGGTGAACGATTCAAATCTAATTGATCATTTAATAATACCTCTGTGTCTTGAAATTTAGTGATTTCGAAAGAATCTAATAATGTCAATTTTAGTCCTTTATTTTGTTGATGTAAAATTTCGAAATTATTATTAAAACCATAGTCTTAAAACATTTTTTCCTTTATTCTGGAAGGCAAACGTTCACACCCAGTGAAGGATTGTAAAAATTAAACATGCTATTTGCATTTTGGAAATATATCGAAGCTTTTAGATGACAAAGTTTTATCGGCTTCTGAACCAGAAAAAGATTTATAAAAATATTTTTTTAGTTAAAACCAGAATATCAGTGCCTTGACATACGATAACAGCTTTAGTCATACTTACCGACTGTTTAACAGCTATTCCTATGATTTTTCTATCATACTCGCATCTGAATAAACAGCATTTTTGAGATTCTGTTCGTAACTTATAATTATGTACGAATTTAAAAATTAAAATAAATTTTCACGAATTTAGTTTATGCTTTTAAATTTTAGTGTTATAATAAATTATAGCTAGTACATATTAATTAAAATTAAAAAAAACCAAACTTTATGTTGTCAACTCTCTCCAATCCCTGGTAAGGGACAAAATTTGAAGGGTTTTTCGTGTATTTAGGCTTATCTTAGTTTTGTTTTACGAAAAGCAACATAGACAATTAAAAGAAATTGTCATTAGAATACTTGTATTGGTTGACAACCAACGGATTATCAAATGTTTAGGTGCTCAAATTATCATAAATTATCATGAAATATGAGTTAAAATTTTCTAAACACTTCTTGTTCTATGGAGTATTAATTCATTGTGATAATGCCGATTCTACTAATAAACTAAAAGACACCCTAACACCCCATTTGGAATAAAACTGTGACATAACTATTTCCAAAAATATAGTAGCTAAATTAATTATTTATGGCACAGAAAAACCTGATGTACGGATTGATGATAACACTCTAGCACAAGATATAATAACAGCAAATAATATCTCATCGGATGCAGATACATTTTTATTTGAAATAGTTAGAAAAATCAATCATGATGGATTAGTCAATCAGATTGTTGCAGTTGACACAAATACAAGAATGTCTATATTAAACGTAGGTCGTTTATACGTTGACTGGAAGAGATGTTCAGTAGCAGATTCGTACCATGTGAGGAGATGCAACATTTGTTGTGGTTTTGGCCATCTATCAAACAGTTGTCATAATAAATTTCCAATTAGTTACCTATGTGCAGACTGTCACGAACCAAAAATGTGCAGTTCTACCATTAAAAAGTGTGCTAATTGTATATGGTCTAACAAAAATGTTAAAACTAATTTCGACATACACCAATCGGCCAAAGACACTAAGTGCCCTAACTACGTAAATAAACTTAATTTAATCAAGCAAAGATTTTTACAAACTGTTACAAGTGAATAGCAACTAAATTCAAATAATACACTATGTATCGCTCATCATAATTTACAGTCTATAAAAAACAAAATTGAACAAGTGGAACTACTTTTATCCCAAGAAAATATTGATGTTCTATGTATCTCGGACACCTGGATTAAACCCGAGGAATTTGATTACATGTACTTTCAAGGATATAATTTCTCGAGAAATTCATATATACATGGAGGAACTCTAATACTGACTAGAAACTCAATAAACGCAGTAGAAATAACTGATTTAGTTAATATAAGTGTAGAAAAAGTCTTCGAATGCTCATCAGTCAAAATCACTTTTGATAAAGTTATATATTATATCATGTGTATTTATAGAGTCCCCAATACTGATATTAAAGAATTTATGTTGAAATTCTAGGAATCACTAATCATCATATTTAATAAAATTCGGCCTACTTATATCATAATTTGTGGTGGTTTTAACATAAATTTTTTATGCAAAAATGATCATACTTTAGAACTTATTGATCTTATAAATTGTTATTGTTTGTACTGAGTATTTGAAGAACTCACACGTATTCAAGGTAATAATAAAACTGCAATTGATTATGTAATTACAAATTTTAACGATATTTTGTCAGAGAGAGATATTTTAGGTACAGGTCTGTCAGTCATACCTGTCAAAAAATTATCTTTGAGGTGAATAAATCAAAAAATAGTTTTCATACTTTTAGATCCTTTTCTAGGGCAAATATTTCAAAATTTAAAAGTATTTTAAGTACTGAATTGTGGTACAATGTTTTAAACAGGCAATCAGTAGAAGATAAATATATTGAATTTAATAACACTTTATATTCTTATTATAACGCATCATTTAAATTTATTACAAGGATGAAAAAAATAAGTGGATAACTGCCGGAAATAAAAAAAATAGCATAATCACTGTGGATTTTTATAAATCTTATAAAACTATCTACGTCAGGCAAAAAACATGTAAATAAACTCATCTAACAAGTCAAGTGCTGTTTGGAATGTATTTAATCAATCGGTGTGCTAACGCGCTAATAGTAATCCAGAACTAGAAATCAACAATGTAGTAACTACAGATAAAATGGTTATTGCCAATGAATTCTATAAATACTTTTTAAATATAACAAAATCCTTAAATATACCAAATGATAATTTAAATATGATTCGACCTGCAGCACGTATGCTTGAAAATTCAATCTATTTAAATCCTACCAATACATCCGAGGTTATTAATGTAATAAATGGTCTAAAAAACTCTAATTCAATTCACTTCTTGTTCTATGTAACATTTCTATGAAAAATTAATATAAAATCCGTAGAATATATTTTTCTGCATTTCAGCCACTTCGAATCATTCATTTTGAATTTTCTCTATTTAACATAGCGTAGTTAGCCATCCCATAACCCTCCAGATCAAGTCATTTTGTTAAGTTCAACAACAAACTTCTTCAGATCATAAAAATCTTTCGCAGTCTGAAGGGATATATTAGTATAAATAATACTCTTTCTCAACCACTCGCATACTACATATTTTGTAGTTTACGAATTTAATTATATTTAGGTAATTACAAGTTATGTTCTCAAATTTAATAACCCTGTAACTTCGAAACGAACAAAAGTAGACTTACTACTTTCGTGTTTTCTGGTCTTACATGTAGGGCCACTTTACGTCCCTAAAATTTGAACATAATATGTCCCCACATAAATATTGAGGTATAAAATCGTGTCATATTAATCTAAAGTTTTATAAAACTTCCTTGATATTATAAACTACCTATACTGATTTATAGCAATTTTTTACATTAATATTCATTGCCTTTTTCATTTATAATGGTGGGACGACTCATCTCATTTTACTGTACAGGAAATACGTTCCATAATCAAGCCAGTCAACATTTTTAATGTAAATTTCGCTCTATATTGAGGTAACAAATATTGTATTAACGATATGTCAGGATTGCTGATGTTTTTTTTAAATTAATGAACATGCCGCTGAAAATATAATGATACAGAAAGTTGAGGTCAACGTCCATAAGGCCGCTGACCTTAGGTCCAAATGAAAAAGATTTCAATATGTTGAAGTTCCATAATAGATAGAAAATTCGGCAAGTAATTGAATTTATAATAAAATTTCTATTAGATGCAATTTCACACTTCTCAATCACTATATAGAGAATATCTTATATTGGTTTCTGTACCAATAAAATAATCTGCTTTATGTATAAATTGCAGCAAAGGATATTGCTGAAGGGTGCAATAAGATTGCATCAAATAAATCTCGGATACATGAGAAATAAGTGATATGCGCTGTGTGAACCATATAAAAGACTGGAAAATATTGATTTTATATAGGAATATAATATAAATTACTGCATAACCACATAGCATAACCCACTGGTATTTTTACGGTGATTATTTTTGCTGTTATTATGGATAATAATTGCCTAAATTGTGTAAGCTAATTAACCATGATACATATTATAGCGTAGGCTCTGCATAATTGAGGATCCACATCACCCAGCATTGGACTTAGTATGTCAGCCGTACATAACTGAAGTATTTTTCTCTAACAACCAAATTTCAAATTTTAAATTTAAAAAGTTTATTTTGTAACACTGTATAGTAGTTTGTGACACACTGACAGGAATTTATTATATGATATATCGAATATTGATCAAGCAACACAATTATTTTATGATGTTATTTATGAGAAATGATCCTTGTACGTTCCAAAAACACTTCCGCGGACAAATAAATATCCTTAGTGGTTTTCGAAAAAACATAATTAGAGATCTTGAACATAAAAATAAGATTTAGAGTAAATATAAAAAACTAGAGACTCTACGTTGTATGAGGAATACAAAAATATTAGAACAAACATAAAGAAAGATATTGATGAAGTACACAAAAACCATCTGCTTGTAATAGAAACTAACTTAAAAAATAAACCAATAATATTCTAACCTAAAACTAGTTTAATGCCAAACAGTATGACCTAAGAAAATGTTCCATATAATGACCCACATGAAAGATATAAATAATTATTGACTAATCACTATAATTAATAATTTCTCAAAACATTGGAATTCATTCTGTGTGACTATATCTTTCCGAGTTGTTCAAGGCCATTATTTTATGCTTAAACGATACCAAAACAGCTAATATGGTATTTTCTACTCGTAGCATACTTTGGCCCATTTTTCTTCAATAAACTCCCACTACACATTATCTCTTTATCATATAACCAGTTTTGTAACGAGGTTAAAAAGTTACTAATAAACGGAGTTTTTTATAATTTTCAAGATTTTTTATTCACTGAATATTCAACTGAACTTATGTAAAATTGTATATTGATTTAAAAATATTTTAATGTTATATTTTAAGTGTTTTAACTGTTATTTTGATTTGTTTTCAAATGTGTAATGTTATACAAGCAATTTGTTTTTAAAAACTGAATATTGCTAATCATCAATATTTCCGTATTATTACAACTAATCTGTAATATGATTAATTTGTCTTGTGTAAAACTGCAATAAATTCTATTTCTATTTCCATTTCCATTTCTTTCCTAATATAGAAAAGAAAATATCAACTAACCAACATGGATTCATGTCCGGTCGGTCTACAACCACGAATATACAATGCTTAACTCAATATCTTTGCAAAGCGGTCACGTTGACGTTATTTATACAGATTTTCTTAAGGCGTTTGACATTCTATCTTATCAAATAAATTAACAAATTTTGGATTATCGTACGAGTTTGTTTCTTTTTTTTTACTTCATGCTTTGACAATAGGCTACAATATGTTTATACCATGGACACAATGTTGAATTTCACGAATTGGGAATCCCGCAAAGGTCAGTTCCTGGTCCGCTTTTGTTAAATGTCTTTATCAATAACACAAGTATAAACCTTCACCTGCTTTATGCCGATGACTTAAAAATATATTATAACATTAACTGCGTTGATGATATGGAATTGCTCAAGTCAGATATTTAAAGTATTTATAACTGGTATAATAAAAATAAATTACCGATAAATGTTGAAAAATATAATGTTGTCACCTACTCATGTTGACATAATATTCTCATTAATGACTATAAAATAAATGATAGTATCATACAAAGAGTTGATAGTTTTAAGGATCTGGGTGTCACTAGTAATAATAAGCTAACTTTTATTTATCACAAAAACAACATTGTATCTTCAGACTATAAATCATTAGGATTTATAATAAGAAAATCTAAAGATTTTGGGAACATTGAAACATTAAAACTTCTATTTAATACGCTTGTTAGAAGTAAACTGAGGTATGCTGATGTAGGTTGGAACCCACACTATACCGCTCATGTCAATCAACTGAAAAGTATTGAAAGAAAATTTCTTATATACTTAAGTTATATCAAGGACAGAATTTATCCACCTGTAGGGATTAACAATGATGTTTCACAAAACAGATTTTCATTTAACTCACTTTAAACTCGTTGTGAACTACATACATATAACATTTATTTAAAATATTAAATGCGCTGACCTATAAAAACTCATTGGATTGATGTACCAATTTATTAATGTATTAAACAATTAACGTCATATGCCGGAATTATAATCAAATACAGGATAATATGGATATATTTTATTGTAAAATTAAGGATTTGAAGTCGACATAGAACATAATATTATATAATAACTTTGTTATTGTAGAATCTTTACTGTCAGTATTCAGACTCTATAATTAAGACATTGTCATGTTGTTGTGTAAATAAATAAATAAATATTACTTAACTTGGTAGCAACATAAGAGGGAGCTGTATATCTGCGCACCAATTAGCCTGATTGTTTTCATAAATAGTACGGTTAATTAAATATTTAAAATCAGTATGTGGACGAACTGCCATGTGAAGAAACATTTTTTTACATATTCAGTACGACGGATTGTACCCCCCCCCCACTCAAAATTTATGAATGTCTTAATGAACAATTGCAGAAAAATAGATAGTCAATGCTGATCTCATTTTGTGACTTGCAGGATCTCCAGATCTAGCAATCCTGAATTTCTTTTTTTGGGATCAGATAAAGGAAATAGTATGTTGGAATGAAGAAGTCCTGAAGTTTTATATTTGAATTGCCGTTTCTTGAGGATATAAAAGCAGATTTCAAGGCATTTCAGAAACGTATTGAGGAACGTACGGATAAAAGAGAAGGTTTTACTGAAAAAATAAATATTTAAAGTGAATGTGAATATTATTATTTTAGTTTGGAAATAAATTTAAACTTGATATTTTCGACGATTTGTGTCTTGTTATTTTCATATTCTTATTTCTTATAATTATATAAAGGTCTAATAGACGGATAAAAGTAAACCGATCTTGCTGACTTTTACAAAATTGTGTAATTTATTATTGTAACAAATTTTCTTAACAAAATTTGCCAATATCTTCAGCATGGACCTTTTGAAAAATTTAAGAATAAGATAATATATCAAAGTAGGTAAAAGGCATTGATAATGTGGATGCTTACTCCTTTTCACTTTATGAACAAATGTGTTATTAATATTTTGTTATATCTCGTGTAAAGAAAGCATTTTACTAGTGAGAAAGTTAATTTTAAAAGATTAAGGTGCAGGTACTTAATTTTATTGAACTAAATTTATTGCACGAATAAGTTTCTATTCAGACAGTGATGGATCTTGGAAGAAAACATTTCAACTTAAAAATTTTCAAACTATTCATCTATTCATGTATTGATATTGTTACGGACCTCTAGCGTATGCGACCCACCATACGCTTTAGCGTTTTGTGGGCCGCATTATAACAACTGCTACACGTCCGAAACACATTTCGCTATTCTCCACGGGAGGGCGACACGTGATCAGCAAAGGAAACGAAAGCAACCATTGTTTTTGGTGTGATTGTTTTTGGCATGGTTGGTGTTAATTAGTTGGTAATTCTTCCAACTTCGGTTTTATCCAAGGCATCCTCGTGGATTTTAGAATAATCAACTCAAGAAAATTTCCTCAATCTGTTGTTGTTCCGTTTAGCGGAATATTTTGTGGTTGTGAGTGAATTTTATCTGCGGAAGCAGGATATTAAATTACACAAGGTAAGCTAACCTCTTCACGCCATCTTGCCCGTTCTCTACCCACGTGTTTCGCAAATTTGCAGGCTCTCCTTTGGGAAATACAGTGTCAACTTAAAAGGCGGACTCGACCCCATTTATCCGACTGTGGCTTCCAGGAGTTTTGGTGGATTGTTCCCTCATCAGTGAGGGTTCTACGGACGGGGCATCCACACACAGTGGAAGGTGCAGGGCTGGTGAGGCTACGATCAACCCCATCCTTGGGTCCATTTCTTGTGTCCCGAAGGCATCTCTGCAGGGCTTCAGTTCTTCCACGTCCGGACTCGGTATCGTACCACCCTAAATAAGTGTTGTGGTATTTGTTTTACTTACCGGGGACCACCTTCAGTGGTTCCGCTGGACTTCAATTCATACTTTTGGTATTTTAACCTGTACATATTTAAATATTTTATGCATATATTTAAGGAGGTTCTTTAAATCAAACCTTTGTGGCAGAATTTATGACAATTCATGATCATATTGTAAACCGATGTGTAGCTACACGAGGCATTTTACGAATGTTATAACTTTTTAAGCGAAAAATTTGCCACACCTTGTGAACATCACCAGGTTACATGCTAGAGAACCAATTTTGTAAATTGTTCAATATAGTGCATTTTATTTTTAAAGAAAGTGTCATTATTTCGTCTGCGACCACTACATAGGGAAACCTCAATGAGTTGTTAAGTAAGTAAACTAATAATTTATCATAGTTTATGTAAGCTTGGGCTTAACGCCCTGAGATAGTCAGAGCTAGAGAAATTTTATCGTAGGCACGTACATCACTTTCCGGATAAGTCAGTGCCTACGGTATCTGCTACGCTACAGTAGCCCAAGTGATTTCTTTACGTAATATCTGATAATCATTAAGGTCCAACGTATCTATTTGTTTATGTACGTTCAACCCGTAGCAATATGAATGATACGATCCGAATACACACATTTGTATATAAGCGAAGGACGTCTAAGAAATGGCGGAGGATCCGGTTTTAAAACCATAATCTATGGTAATTTAAAAGCACTAAAATAAATACATTTTACATTCCAATACCATACATATTTCAACTTGTTTTTCTTTTATTCAGGACAAAGATACAATCGGTTGAAACCAATGGTAAAATCGTCATTTTTCAACTTCTAAAAATGACCAACTTTGAACGTTAATAACTTTTTATTTATAGCAAATATTTGAAAAATTATTAACAGCATATTGTAGGCACAATATGTATTTTTAAAATACGACCTTAGACGTATTTTCGCACTTAATAACAATTGAGTAAAATAAAAATGGTCGAAGAAGGTTTTGAATGCGCAAAATCGCTGAAACCAGAGAGCAGAGAGACAACACGGCTCTATTACTCCTAAGTTCGAATCTCAGCTGCGGCTTTTTAATAAACCTTATACAATTCGCATATTTTTTATCTTCCAATGTACATAATAACGATTCATAACTTTCTGCATATATTTCATTTGTTCATTTTTATTTATTGTTTAATAATTTAGTATGACTGATGGTCGAGAGGTGAGCGCACTTGCCTCTCACCCAAAAGTTCTGGGCTCGATCCCCGGTAGTAGCAGTGGAAAATATTGTGAGAGGGATTTTTCCACTATACACGGATATTGGGTGTGTGTCCCTTGTCTCTAAATGTGTAGCCCCCTCCCACACAAGGCTCTTTTAGAGCCATCCGGGATAAAGGGGATCGTCATTACCTGTGGTGTATTTAATTATTATTATAATTACCACAAACACATATTTTGATACAAATTTTTATATATTGCGTATGTGATACTTGCTCTTGCAATTTATGGGAAGGTGATCAAACCCAGAGTAAGGGTTATATACTTGATGAGTCCTTTACACGACATTTGCACCAGCTTACATAAAGATGTTGTAACTATATGATGTAATAAAAACGCTGTTGGCTTTTTAATGATTCTATATTCAATCAAAATTATATCAATTCATTACATTATAATTATTGCTAGGAAGTATCAAATTAGTCTACATCAACATTTTAATGACTGCGCAGTATGTTGACCTGTACTGTTAAAGTCCACAATTCGATTACCTATACATTTATTTATAATTACGAAATATCTAATGCTTGACTATGTATAATTATTACGAAATATTCTAATATCTAAATTAACTAAGTATAAACCCTTACACAATCCCTTCTAGGAGAATGACCTTCACTATGGCCACTTGTCAAGGGCATTCTTTAGTCAGGATGAAAAATATCGAGAGTGGTTTATATGTAGTTAAGTTTAACGATATAATTACATTTGCTTATTAAGGGTTATTAATATTACTTACAACTAACAATTAATTATTATCTAATTACATTATGTATATTTTCGTACACGATTTTTGTGTACTGTGGTTGATTTGCCTTTCTCATTCTGAATTGTACAATTCGAACCATCTACATGAACAACGGGGAATGGACCATTATACCACGCGTCAAATTTATGACGGTTTTCGTTAGTTACCGTAACAAGATCTCCTGGTTTTAATTCAATTTCGCTTGCCTTGTTATCGAAACGAATTTTGCGATTTACCTTTGACTTTTCAAGATACTCCTTCGCTCTTTTATGTACTAACTGTAATCTATATCTAAACTCTTGATCGTAAGCGTCGATATTGTAAAGAGGGTCGACGTGCGATCCGATTAGCATTTCTGGAAGGTTTGCTTTTTTCCCAAAAACAAGTTCAAATGGTGTGTAGTTATGGTAAGTGCTTGGAGTTGTGTTGTAACAAAATGCATAATATTGACACCATGTTGGCCAATCAGTTTTTGAATCATTTATGTACATACGAATGTACTCATTAAGAACGTGATGATTTCGTTCGCATCCTCCAATTGATTGACTATGATACGCAGTAGATATTTTATGACTTGTCTTCAATAGTTTTGTTAAATTTTCGAAAACTTGATTTTTATATTCGGTTCCCATGTCTGTTCGAATTTCTTTCATAGGACCGTATACCAAAATAAAGTTTTTTACGATGCTAGAAGCGACAGTTGCTGCTTCTTTGTTTACAATTGGGATTATTACTACGTATTTTGTTAATTCACACTGTATTGTTACAGCATATTCATAACCTTCATTTGATGTGGGAAATTTACCTATAGTACCTATACAAACAATATCAAAGGGTTTTTGTTGAGTTGGGGTAATTACGAATGGTTCAGGTTGTTTTATTTTAATTTTGTTCGTTTGACATTTATGACACTTTTTTATAAATTTTGCAACGTCGCGCGACATATTTTTCCACATATAAGAAGCTTTTAACTTTTTTAGTAGTCTTTTTTGACCACAGTGACCTCCTAACGTGGGATTATCATGAAATGTTTCTATCAGTTTTAATTTTTCATTTTTATTTGTGATCACTTTTCTTGCATGACAGAGAATAATAGTAAGTTTTTTAAGATATTTTTGCCCTAATTCCTTAAATTTATTGACAGTGCACTGTTTAAAAATATCATCGGCTAAGCTTAGTCTCAATTTGTCAAATTTACAATCATCAGCAATAATTTGTAGCTGAGACAATACTTGCTCTAATGCAATATCGTCGTTAATGATTTGTATTGTTTTTTGAGCGCTCAATTTTCTTTTACACCTAATCACCATCCTAAGAGATGTAGGTTTTATTTCAAATTGTAATGTGGGCATTTTAATAGTCTCGTAATTGTTTAAAGTTTCGTAAACTTTGGGACTTGTAGGTAAATTTGTTATCGTGTTATTGTTTTGTTCAGGGTTCTTTGACCTTGACCGTGTAATTGCGAGTATATGAGATACGTTTCTATTAATGTCTTTAAGTTTATCTATATTTATTCTAGACAGCGCGTCAGCACATACGTTATTTTTACCTTTTACGTATTGAATTTCGAAATTGTACTCTTCTAGGTCAAGTCGCATTCTTGTGAGTTTTGATGTGGAATCTTTCATGGAAAATAAATAAATTAAAGGTCGATGATCAGTTTTTACAACAAATTTTGTACCGTATACATAACAATGAAAATATTTTATGGCCCAATGTACTGCTGTTAATTCCTTTAAAATTGTTGGTTTATGAATTTCTCCTTTCGTAAAACTACGTGAGGCGTAGGCTATTGGTAATTCATTTCCAGAAAAAAATTGAGATAATAAGGCTCCACAGGCCCCACCTGAGGCATCAGTTGTTATTATAAAAGGCTTAGAGAAATCAGGATATTGTAATATTTGAGGAGATATTAATGATTTTTTAAGTGTTTCAAACGAATGTTGACATTCCGGTGTCCAAGTAAACTTTACATTTTTCCTTGTTAATTTATTTAATGGTAAAGTTATTTCCGCAAACCTCGGTATAAATCTGCGATAGTAATTAGTAAACGCGACGAATCGTTTTACCTCATCAGCGGTTTGTGGAATAGGATATTTGTTTATAATGTCATATTTAGAATCATCTGGTAAAATACCTTTGTCCGTTATTTTGTGACCTAAATATGTTACTTCATTTCTAAAGAACTTACATTTCTCGGGATTTAGTTTCAAATTATATTTTCTACAAGTTTCAAAAACTTTTTTAAAATTATTTAAATGATGATTTTCAGAACAACCAATTACTATTAAATCATCCATGTAAAGAAATGCCTTTTCAGGAGTGATTCCTGCAAAAGCTATCGACATCATTCTTTTAAAACTATTGGGGCTGACTGACAGTCCAAAGGGTAATCCGGTAAACCTAAAAGATCCAGAGTCCACGCTGAAAGAAGTTATATTACGTGAGTTTTCTTGTAAGGGTATTTGGTGAAATCCTGAAATTAAATCTATTACTGAAAACCACTTGGCTCTACCAAGCTGATCTAAAATGTCGTCGATACGAGGAAGAGGGAATTTGTCGGCTATTAATTTTTTGTTTAGCTGTCGAAAATCTACTACTAGACGCCATTTTTTTTTACCATCAGTAGACTTTTTGGGTACTAATAGAACAGGACTATTGTATTCTGAAATTGACGGCTCTATTATATCGTTATCTAACATTTTTCCGATTTGATCATTAATTTCGTCTTTTTGTGCCCTAGGTGTTCTATAATTTTTTATATAAACCGGTTTATTATCTGTTAGCTTTAATTCCTGTTTGTAAAAATTACTTACAGTTAATTTATCTGATTTTAGTGCGAATATATCTGAAAACTGATTACATAATTGAATCACTTTATTTTTAACAAATTCTGGTATACCGTCGGTATTTAATTGTTTCATTAGATTTGGAAGTCGATCATTGTTTTCGGATTCAATGTTGTATACATGGAATTGATTCAAACTGAGGATTTCAAATTTGACATTTTTTAAAGTAACATTTTCAAATGTAATATTGATAATTTTAACTATTGGACAATCTTTAGATATTATTGTTCTGGCTACAAAAACACCAGGGTGTATCTCCTTGTTTATCACTACAGCATCTTGAGGAAGCTGAGTTAGACTTTTTACTCGTCTTAGTACCTCGCATCTAGGCGGAACGAACAACCAATCTTCTTCAGGACCACTATAAATCGGAATAGTAATATGGTTATTACCTAACCTAATAGTCATTGTCCAATTAGAATAGTCCAAATTGCATTTATATTTAGATATGAAATCTCTTCCCAAAATCGCATCAGAAGGTATAGGAAAATTTGAATCGACTATGTGAAATTTGTGTCGTATTTTGTAACCTTCAACAAAAATTTCAGTTTCCGTGACGCCTAACGACTTAATGACGCCTTCTGTTACACCTTTAATTTTACTGGGATTAGAAATATCTAGCATTTGATCTGGGTTAATTTTTCTTCTTTTAAAAATGGATATATCAGCGCCCGTGTCGAGCAAAAATGTGTTTTCTGAACCCGTCATTTTTGTTGAAAATATTACAAAATTCGAGAATGATAAATTAAAATTAAAAATGTTTACATTTCTTCCCCCAATCGAGCCTGTTGGGGGCTCGCTTCGTTTCCCGACTCTGTATTTATCCCAGCAGCCCTTACTGCCGTTGTACGATTGTTTCCTCGATAATTTCGCCTATCACTACCATTTATATTTTGCCTATTGTTATAATTAGCACGTCCGCGTCTACCTCGATCGTATCGCCTTCGAGCGTTATCATTATGATTATAATTTTGTCCACCGCGATTGTTACTGTAACGCCTGTAATTGTAACTTTGTCTAAAATGAAAAACATTAGACGTACTAGCTTGACTGTTATTACTAATATTAACAAATTTTGTAACAGCTTCTTGAACTGTGCCAAAAGTACCTGCTTCCATAACTAATCGTGTTCTTTCCGAATTTGAATTAGTACTGAGGGATCTAACCACGTGTTCTGTAGAGTACCGACCCGCAACTTCGTAAGGTACACCTTCTCTTATAAATGCTCTTTTTAGGTTTTCAGCTAACGACTCGATTTCTGCGGCGTAGGTTACAGCATCCTTATGGTTCTGTTTCATGTTTAGTACTTTAGCTGTTAACGACTGAGAACTTTCGCCTTTAATCCCATTTTTTAAAGTATTTATTATACCTAAGAGAGAATTTTCCGTTGTTATTAAATCTCTAGCCTTGCCCGTTAGACATGTTTTAACATAAGCGACGGCGTTAGCAGTATGGTCATTTGAATTAGTATCAAGTAGTGCCAATGCATCTAAAAAGGATTGTAGTTTATCGGGAGAACCGTCAAATTCCTGTGGCAAAATTTTGCTAGCTAAATTAAAAAATTCGACGTTCGTCATCGCCATTGCTAATGAATCTTCGTCCAACACAACGTCTTCGTCAAAAATCAAAATATCAATTGGTTCTATACAATTCGTAGGAACCTTATAATTAACGTTTAATAACTGAAATGCTCTAATTATTTTATCTCTAATTTTAAGAAAAATAGATTTAACTGCGCTTCTTTGCCTATTATCTAGGTTGGACCAATGGATCCAATATATTTAGTTGTATCATTAAATAACTGTACAAGAGTATCTCGAATATCTTGTCTAGTTAAATCACTTTTAGGTACTTCCTTTTTTATGGCGCGTTCAGCTTGATTAACTACGTCCTCTTTATATTTAAGTAGATCTAGCTGAATCCGTTCCCAGTTGGTCGACATAGAAATTCAGAATAAGAAATGCAGACATTTAAAAGTAGCCTAAATATCTATCGGTACATAAACATCACTATAAATATAAGTCTAGGAAGGAAGACTTACAGTAGTTCTAGGTTATCCTTTGTTTTAAAACTAATTTTGTTGTGTTTTTTCTTTAATCACCATAGTAGCGCACACTTTCACTAGTCACACAACACTCACTTAGTTTTCCATCACAAAATCTTCTGCTGGAATCTGCTGGAAGCCGGAACTTTCTGCTGGAGGCCGGAACTGGAGGCGAACCGGGGTGACTGTCTTCTAAGGATCCATACTGAGTGTTGAGGCTGCTAAGTTTCGCTTCATCTGTTTTTTTAAGTTTCTCCTGTACATTTTAAATACTTTTATGGCCAGGGAAACCACCATTAACGGAACTATAATGTACAATATGATTTTCACGTCCTTTGTAACATTGTACTCTTGTTGTTGGACGATGAAGTTAGAATTGACTACTCCATTTTCTTCCAAATTTTGTGTGGTCGACTTCGTTTGACCCATTTTGATTGTTTAACTTTATTCTAATATAGAGTCGTAGACAAAACATTTGACTATTTAACATATAACTTTAAGTTTCATAGTTAATTTTTTTTCGCGCTGGCAGGATCGCCATGTAATAAAAACGCTGTTGGCTTTTTAATGATTCTATATTCAATCAAAATTATATTAATTCATTACATTATAATTATTGCTAGGAAGTATCAAATTAGTCTACATCAACATTTTAATGACTGCGCAGTATGTTGACCTGTACTGTTAAAGTCCACAATTCGATTACCTATACATTTATTTATAATTACGAAATATCTAATGCTTGACTATGTATAATTATTACGAAATATTCTAATATCTAAATTAACTAAGTATAAACCCTTACAATGAAATATGATAGCAACATATCATTGTAAATTTTGAAATTTTTATGTTCCAATTAATAATAAACTTAATTAAACCTGATATTTATTATCCCCCTCTATATGTTGAAGTTGAACTGGATTATAATCAACACATAAAATTTAATATCAAATAACTATTGGAAATACCAATTTACAGATCAAACTGTGTCTCTATAAGCGAATAGGTATAAATTGGAACGCAATATTATGTTGGATACCGAACACAAATTGTTAATTTTTTCGGTATTACCTACACCGCCGTAGATACATTTACAGCGCGCAGCGCTTAAATTTGAAATCAAACTAATAACACATAGCTACGCTTTCTATTAAATAACATTTAACTAAAATTAAATCACAATAATAATGAACCTTCATGATCACATGTTAATTTAAAACGATATCTAATAAGTATATGTCATAATGGCATTAAACCAACAGGTAGAGCAAAATTGGCACAAATGTTTGATGATTTTTTTTCAAATCGATGTATTGGAATAATTATGTACATATCTGAAACAATAAGACCAACATAGATACATATTAGCATCGACACATTTTCACATCGGCGGATATTTTAATAAACTTGAGTCCTCAATATTTTGTTTGTCATTATGGGCGCTACTGATAATCCAATATCTATGGCAATTTTCTGTAGAAGGGACCAAACACTCGAATGGAGAGCTGATAAATCGCATTTCATGTTATATAGGATGGAAAGAGAACCATAAATCCATGTTTTGTAAAAACTGGAAGTGACCAGATTTAAAAATCTAGCAATTTCCAATAGCAGCATTACTGTAGGATTAATATTTCTTTAATTAGAGTGCGGAAAATGTAATACTTATGGGAAAAAAAATTAATTTTGTATCCCTACGTCAAACATGTATATAGTCCGGAGGGTAAAACACATGCGGCATTTTGTATGTTTAAGGTCAGAAGTAAGTGTCCTAGGGCCCCCACGGCCCTTTTTTCAAAATGACAGAGGGGGAAATGCACAAAATAACGTTATTTTCCGAAAAAGTTTACGTTATCGTATTTCTTCGAGTGAGGTCTCGTTTCATATATTTTTGGGGTCACTGATTTCTAAATATCAAATTTGTAGTACGTAGGGTCGAAAATAATGAGAGGGTGAATAAATTAATATGCCAGTTTTCTTGAAATAGCAATTTTATTTCATACCAATGCCAATAAATCCCAACCATTTCCGAATAAGATGTCTCAAAGGCTCAAAAAAAATTAAAAAATAAACTCACTACGGGTCCCGATGGTATACCAGCTTTCTTGTTAAGAGACTGTGCCCCAATTTTTATCTTACTACTGCCTATAATCTTTAACTTAGCACTACGAACAACTACTTTTCCCCACATATGGACTCAATTTAAAATCTGTCCTGTTTTTAAAAAAAGTAATAATACTCTTATCGAAAATTATAGACCCTTAGTTATCCTGAATAATTTTGGCAAACTCTTTGAAATTGTTTTACACGATATAATCTCTTTCCATGCAACATCTCAACTCTCCTTCAGTCAACACGGGTTTTTGGCAGGTAGATCTACAGTTACCAACTTGGTAAGTGTTACACATGTTATCGCAAATACGCTGGATCAAGGTGGTCAAACGGATATAATTTACAGATTTGAAAAGTAATGTCCTTCTATATGCCGATGATCTTAAACTGCTTGCATCTATTAATTCCGAAGAAGACTGCAGTCGATTACAACATGACATCTCAAAAATAAATTCGTGGTGTGAAATCAATAGGCTACCTTTAAATATATCCAAATATAATGTGATGACTTTTACGAGGAGAAATAACTCAATAAACTTTTCCTACAAAATAGGAAATGAAATGGTTACAAGATGCACTCAGTTCAAGGATCTCGGCGTCATCCTTGACCCAAAATTAATTTTTGCTCCTCACATTGATCACATAACTGCTAATGTCTACAGAAATCCATTCTTTATCTCGCGTAACTCAAGGCACTTTAAAGATATTTCCACACTTTCTCTCCTATTTAATGCTTTTGTATGGCCAAAATTGGAATACGGTAGTACTGTTTGGAATCCAAATTACAATAATCATATCCTTAATTTGGAACGGGTTCAGAGAAGACATGTGAAACATCTTTCTTACGAAGCTGATGGATTCTATCCTCCCAGGGGCACACCACAATCTGACTTGCTAGCCAGATTCAATTTAAACGACTTAGCAACACGTAGAGTCTACTTTTCTGTACTGTTCTCATTTAAACTTTTAACAACTCAGATAGGCTGCCCGGATATTCTTAACTCCATCCAATTTAATATTCCATATTTTCAAACTCGCTCATATGCTATATTCTATTTGGACACACCAAGAAAAAATGTACTAAAATCTTCTATTCACAACATGTGCTCAAATTACCTAAGCTATCAGGCGAACCTAGATGTATTCAATTGTAGCATTAATAATATAAAACAATGTATTTTAAATCACTCTTAAGTTAACCTTCAGTTTTCTACTACGCCACCGTTTAAACTATGTCCTTATATATATTTTTTCTTTTCTTTGTTGTTTCCTCTTTACTTTTAGTTTTAATAGTAATTATTCCTCTGTAAATTATTTAGTATAAGTTTCTATTTCTGTGCTGTATATATATATATATATATATATATATATATATATATATATATATATATATATTGTATATTTCGTACCCTGTAATTGGATGTATGTCTGTCTGCACAGCCGTATTCGTGTAAAATAAAAAAATTAAATAATTAGTACATGTGCATTGGTCATTAATTCGAGTGGCACATATAGAACTACTATAAACTTTCAGATGTGTTAGAACTACATTTACATAGATCAAAGCATTTCAGATTGTTCTTACACATTGAAAAATCTTTTTATTTGGGTTTCCAACATAACCATCGTTAATTTAAAAGCTAATGTGAAATCTCTCTATATATATAACAGTTGATCTAAATCTGATCAGTTACTTACTTTATTAGTAAAGCTAAGTCAGTGAAAATATTGTGCAATAATTTCCACTTTAAGGGAAATCAACAACAATCTCAAAAAATACAGTGATACTTTCAGATGCGTCAGAACTACATTTACATAGATCAAAGCATTTCAGATTGTTTTTGAGACAGTTACAGCAGGACATGTTAGTCAAGATGGCACAGTATTGCGGGTTTGTCTATGTGCACCTTGCGGGGAAAATATAAGGACAGACCCGCAACAGAGCGACGTCGAGGGTTAAATACTTCATTTACCTGTCTAATCGGACGAAGGTGCGGCTTACTTTACGCGGTCTAGGCAATTGACCACACGGCACGTGTTGTGGTACATGGCCTTTAGCGCAAGATTCGCTCGTATTTGCGTGTCCTTGAGTTTTTTGGCCGTTTCGTAAATTTTCATACTGCAATGCATTGTGAATACTTTGCTCAGCATCTTGGTGCGGATACCATACAACTAGCAGAATAAGGAACAGTCGGGGAGAAAGACTCTTTTTCTAGTGCGAGTCTTAACAGGTAAAATAGTTGTTGGTTCAGCTTCTGTTTTGAAAATATTGATTTGCCCCTGAAGGTTGACAACCATGCTATAACAGGACTCCCGCAGGGGCCCCAACCCTGGCAACATTTGTTATATCAAAGGGTAGGGTCTAACGAACAAGTGTACCAAATTTCAACGCTTGAGTATAAAATACAGAGAAGGTGACAAAATATCCTAACATGGAACGATCTGCATAAACTTGTAGGTTTTAAAAATAATTAACCATGAACTGTGAAAAAACAATATGTAATACCTTATTATGTAGTCCCGATATGAAAAAATTAAAACCTGAAAATAATGTAAAATTTACCTGTCTCAACGAGTTATGTTTTATGTGTTTATGCACGAGTGAGGGAGTGAAGTTATTACGTATTTTTTTATTCATAGTAATCAAGATTTTAGTACGTACGGTATTTTTTGCTTAAAGTAAGATAAATTCAGTTCATATAAAAGGTTCACCCTTATATCGAATTACGTTCATTGTATCTTAAATCTGAATATAAATTAAATACTTATTATAAACATTAACTTTAATGAACTATATTATTATTATTTAGTATTTATATTACGTGCTGTATACGGACGAAGTTTCGGGGACATGATTAATTTCAATAATAAAATTTCTATTCCAAGAGAGTTTGTATGCAATTTGGTTACGTAATTCGATGCCACTGATAGGCGTTATTATATACATAGAACTTCTATAATTAAATGTACAATCTTGACGTTAGTAAAGTCTGAGAACATGGAAGTAAACTTGAGAAAGCAGCCTCGGTGAATAATTAGATTATATACAAGTTTGTGTAAAAAGATAAGGATAGAAATAATTTCCCTATAGTATTAAACTTGAAGAGCAGTCCTATTTTAATAGAGGTGATAAGTATATGAAACTAATTATTTGCTCTCAAGTTTAGAGCTTACTAAAATAAAATAAATATTTTTGGAGGCAGACGCATTATGAAGGCAACCACGAGTCGAAATGATGGAACATAACATGAGAGATAGTTGTATTACGATAATCAGAAAAGTTTGAAATAAAAGATGATTCCTAGATTATTATTTAAAGAGCAGCGAAAGAGTGGAACTTATTGAGTAAATATTTATAAATTAGCAGCTCAATACTCTGCGTTAATTAAACAACTTTGTAGTTAGGAACTTGTAAGTATCTTACTTTCAATATACCGTCTTTCATAACTTAAACGTTTTCTCTTTAACACTGTTATATAAATTGTTAATTTCTGAATCCGACCTAATCAGATAATAGCTCAATCTTTATGATGACTTAAATCTTTACTTACGCATAGATGTCATGCTTATCATGGTTTATGGCATCTTGAAGGCAACCGTATTTACATTTTGCGATATACTGTATTTTTATCAATAAAGCACATATTGCTCACTATTAGCAAATGCAATCCCGGGACCTCAATTCCTGGGATTCCGGGATCCCGACAAGTTTTTGATTCTAGCAATCCCGGAACTGCAATGGCCTTGATTGTTATTGTATGTGCTTGCGCTTAGCCTGGCTCTGATGGCGCCTTAATTTCAGGCAATTAGGATACAACTTGGATCCTAATCCTAACACTAGTAAATAGTTGGCTCTCGAAGGTAGATGTTTAGGTGTTCCGCTGTTCCGTTGTTATTTATTAAAAGTTTCATTAGTTAGCTAAGGTATTTATTATTGTATTACGTGTGACGTATAAGTAACATATTTTTTTTCATTGATAGATATTTAGAGGTACCAGTGCAAAATGTACAAAATGTTCCGTTATACTACTCCCAACAGGAGGTTATACAAATGGTTTTCTGGTCCATTTATTAAAAAGTCACAGAATCTTTTTAATAGAAAAGCGAAAGAAAATGCTGAGGCTGATGCCTGTACCAGTGCCAGTATATCACAGGAGACTAAATGTACATCAAGTAAATAGAAGAAGATTACAGATTTTATTAATCCGAAGAACGATAAAAGTCTTAAAGCGTTGCCCTCGAGAATGACAACTTCTGGTGGACTTCTATTTTCAGTTTTTGTATCATCGCAAGACTTACATGAACCGCTGGAAGCCAAAGGTTCCAAGGTTCCCAATTTTGTAGATACAATATGATATAAAGTTATGGAATATAGTGAGAAAATTCGTTCTTTTGTCACAGAACAAGTTAAACATCAAACAAAATGTGTTGGAATACTGGTTTAGTGAGACTTAAAGAATCCATGAGTGCTGAAGTCTTAGCTAAAACTCTTGAAAAACGACTCACACCATCTCTCTCTTTCACGTGATATAGTGTGTACAACTACAGATGGAACCAACACTATGGTCAAAATAGGTGAAGTTATAACTCCAGTGAAACATCAGTTATATTTGATACAGGGTATAAAGCTTGCTGTCATTGATGTCCTGTACAAAAACGCTGCAATCTTACAGTCAGAACAAGCTTACGTAAATGAAGAACAAGACGACCAAGAGAACTTGGACGATGACGAAGACGAAGCAGAAGGATTTCAAATTTCTACAGTTCCATCTCAAATATATAGAACTCTCTGATAACTATGACATTCATTTGATCATTGCCTTTAGGAAATCGACGACAAAAAATGATACACTACAAAAATATGTTAAAGAAGAACACGGAAAGGAACTGAAACTGATATTAGACTGCAAAGGAAGGTGGAGTAATCTTCCGATAATTATACAACGTTTTGTTTTTTCGGAAAAATGCGTAAATAACTTGATTGACTATAAAATGGCGCTTCTGTCGGAGTCAGATTATAACTTACTTAAATATTTGGTTCAGCTGTTGGAACAAGTGAAAAAAACTGATGAAGCCTTATGTAGACGTGATGTGATGCAAATTTGTGTTTATCAGACACGACTTAAAATGAAATTAAAAATTTTCGTTGAAAGAAATTGCGAAAGTCAGATCTTCTTTTGGACTGCGACTGCGAGACACTTTAGTGACGAAGCTCCGAGAACGAATAGAAAAGTGCCGCACGATTTTCTCTGGTATTCTTCATTATTTGCAGAACCCAATGGATACGGATATTGACGACCTCTTCAGCATTCCTAAAAATAACGTCATAAGGGAAACTTAGAAGAGTTAATTAAAAGAATGACTGCCGACGAGGAGGAAGCTGATAGAGATGATGAGAACTCTGATGCAGAAGACAATATGACTCTTGCACAAATGATTCATTAAGGACAATTGATATAGATAGAATTGATTGAGATTGATAGAATAAACGTATGGAATCATTCACATTTCGAAAAGAAATTAATTCTATGAATATGTCTGCTTTGTTAATACAAGAATTAAATCTGTTTGAAAATAGCGGAATCTGTGAATTTTGATTACAATTAACATATGACTATTTAATTTCCATTCCGCCAACAAGCGTGGAATCGGAAAGGGCATTCTCTGCATCTGGTCACGGCTGAGTGACGAAGTATTACGTGAATTTTTGTTTCTGCGCAGTCACTTTCAAAAATGAATGCAGTTGTTGAGTTTCATTTTATTAAAAAATAATTGTTTTTGTTTTAAAATGTTTAAATATTATAGTTTTTTTTACCAAAGAGTTGATTTTTTGTTGTTTATGTTTAATATTATATATTTATACAATATAAATAATACAGGTATACGTTTTTTAAAATAAATATATGTATGTTTTTTAATAAAGCTCAAAATATAATAATTTTTTAAGTAGTTCTCACTCACGATAAATCCCGGTATTCGGAATTTTTAATCCAGAAATCGCGGGATTGAAATTCTGCCTCGAGATGGAAAACGGTATTAACTGTTATCTTTATTGGTCTAAGTTGTACACTTGCTGGATATAGATTGAATCATTCTCCTTCTCAAGTGAGCAATATTTAGTTTTTTGCTGTTTATACAAGATGGTTTAAAATTGTACTCCTCAAAAGGGAATAATATATTTCAGTTTTTCTGCAATATCTATCGACTCCCTTAAAATGTCGCACTAGTTTACATGTCATCAGTCAAGTCATTTCTTCTGCTTCAGGGGTAGTTTTAGGTGGTGATAGTCAGTATTTTCCTCATAACTTTTATTTCTTTCCATATTTCTAAAAATTATTATGAGAAACTAATTTTCACATCATTAGAAATAAAAAATGTATTAATATTGCACTTTGATAAACCAAGTCGGTCTCGAGTAATTTATATTTAAAAAAAAAGTGCATTTGCATTTTATTAACAAATTCTTTTACACTACTCCTTAAGCAGAAGAAAACATTTCGAATTTGTGTGTCCGTTTTTGCCATTTTATTTACTTTTTCAGCCAACCCAGTAGATATTGTGGTTACTGACGGTATTACATTACTCCATATTTTACTTTTATGCTTCTTAAAAATATTTCATCAGTCAACATAACTAGTTGAATAGAATAGGGTAGATATCCAAATATTTACAGACCTCTTAAACTTCACTTCAAATTTCATTGAGTTTGGATCCAACTTTACATGACAAATGCTAAAATTAACTACGACTAAGTCAAATAATTAAGATACTCATTGAATATTGAATTTCTCCTGTTATCTCAATTTTTTTTTTCGTATTTACACTATCATAGTTGAGCTAGAAATATTAAGGTCTGTCGATCGATCAGTTATTTAACATTTAAACACGCTAGTTAGAAAATTATATTATAATACAGGGTGGATTATTAATAATAGGACATAGTTCAGGGGTAGATTCTTTGGGCCAAAATATGAGGATATAACCAAATATGCTTTAGTAAAATGTACAGGGTGTCAAAGTTCAAATTATTTTTTCGTTTTTTGCAATAACTCAACAGCCTCTTGACAGATCTTAGCCAAATTTGTTAGAGGAAATTTTTTTATTCTAAGAAATAATAATTTTACTTTTACTAACGCATATTTGGTTATATCCTCATATTTTGGCCCAAACAATCTACCCTTGAACTATTTCACATATAACATTTTTGGATAGAAAAAGCAGTTTTAGAGTGAAATATTTTTTTAACAATAAAACCAGCAAAACTTTCTTTTATATGAAGAATTTGTAATGAAACAATAGGGAACTTGCACATTTTTTTACTGCATAAAAATGTTCTACCATACTAAAAAATAAGACATGCAATATATTACGCCTTAATTCTTAATAATAAATTTGTTATAAATTATTAAAGATCCGCGTGCGTCGAGTTACTTTGTCAAACGTTAATTTCTCGAACAAAATTACTAATTGGCAAAATTATTTCTGAACCCATAGCAATAATAATTACTTGCATTTATACTACAACAAAATAATAATTATATTTATATTTTGAAACTGTTTGAAGGAACGGTTATTACATACACTTGTTATAATTTGTTTGGTTTGCTATGGTAATTTCTATATTTTCTTCTCTAGCTTCCACATATGTTTAATATTTGTTTTGACTTTTCTTATCTAAGGCTCATGTATAATTAACAAGATTTTCGTGATGTTTGGGATCGGTTCGGAGGTAGGAGATAATTGTGGTGTTGAGTCCAATTATTTCAGTTGCATAATTCTTGGACCAAGTGCTTCTCGTATTAATTCCAGTGAAACATTTTTATTTCAACCTTTAGAACTTGTGTTTTTCCAAAAGATATTTGGAATTATGTTTTTCATTCTCTTCTCGAAGAGAAACATGGAGGAACAGCAATCATGTCACAGATAGAGTTAGACGGAAGCCGCGGGAAGATCTATTACAAATATAAAAAAAAATATCACTTGAATGTTATGCTACTGAATGGAATTTTATAAACAATGACTAATTTTTTATATTTATCATCCCCCAAATGGTTGCTTAGATATATTTTTTTACGAATTAAATGTGGCACTGGAGGGTTTTTTGAACGAGAACAAAGCAGTCATTAGTGATAGCATTCATTAGTAATAGCAAGTAACAGTTGACGCATTTCCTAGTTAATTTCAAGAGCCATATTCCATATCTGCAAACTTTTCATATCTTGTAAATAGCACTTACATCAATACTAACAATTTATGCATTCCCTATATTACCGAGAATGACGTACTCAAGGTAATTAAGAAAATTAAGCCCTAAAACACTACAGATCCTGATGGTATTCCGGCCTTTCTCCTTAAAGATTGTGCCATTTTATTTACAAAACCATTAGCTAGCATTTTTTATTTATCTATTAAAACTGCTACTTTCTAGAAATCTGGAATATATTTAGTGTCTGTCCGATATTCAAAAGAAAATGATAGATGTGCTGTTAAGAATTATAAACCAATAGTAATATTGTGCAATTTTAGTAATTTATTTGAAAACATAATATATGACATTCTTTGTAATCTCAACAAATCTCAGATTTGCCTCCATCATTCATACCAAATCGCTGTATCACCACTAATTTGGTATGCATTATTCATTTCATAGCTGAACATTTTGATGATGAGGGCCAAGTAGATGTTATTAATACAGATTTTTCTAAAGCCTTCTACAGACTGAACCTCGGAATTTTGCTAAACAAATTATACGAGTTTGGACTAACTGCACACATCCTAAACTTTTTTGAATCCTATTTAATAAATAGACGAATATGTACAATACCGTGGATTTTGGTCTATAGATATCTCAACGATATCGGATGTTTCCCAAGGTTTTGTGCTTGGGCTTTTGCTATTTAAAATTTTTATAAATCATATTGTCATAATGATCTTGTACATTCATAGTCTTGGTGTAGCGTAAACAATTTACAGTTCAATATTTCAAAGTCAATGACATACTTTTGTGCACACAATCGAATAAAATTTATCTACACAATTAATAATGAAGAACTGAAGAGCTATAGTCATCTCAAAATTATCCTTTGTTAACCATATCAATCAAATCACCACTAAATCCTTCATAAATTTAGCCTACATTATGCGTTATTGTAAAATATTTAATGACAATATACTAAAACTTCTCTTTAATTCTTTTGTGAGGTCAAAATTTGAATATGCTTCAATGGTATGGAGTCCTGGTTATGAAAATCATAAATACACCACTAAAAAACCGTTGTCTTATATACCTTTGGTTCAAAAAAAGTTCTGGAAATTATCCAAAGAGAGGTTTTCCAGGTGACTTATTACATAGATTCAACACAATTGATCTCCAACTACGTCGGATGTATCACTCTCTTGTATTCCTTTTTAAGATTGTAAATGGCACTGTTAACTACCCTGAAATTCTCAGTTGCATTAGATTTCATGTTCCTAATTTGCAGACTCTCTCCCATTCGTCTCTATTCTATTTGCCTGCCCCAAGAAGAAATTTGCTGTCTGCCATGTACTATGATTCACTATTTAATAATATAGATATTTTTAAATATAGTATATCCAAAATGCGAAATGTTGTTCTCTACTGTACAATAACTGTAACTTCAAAAATATTAGGTTACAATTTTTAAGATTATACTAATCATGTATTTATTTTGTAAATTTTTATCATCACTTAATTGTTTACTTTAGTTATTTAATTATTATTTAGTTTTCTTTTTTATGTTTGTAAAATTCCGGTCCTATACTTGGATTTCTGTCTGAGCAGTCGTAGCCAAAATAAATAAATACATAATTTATTAAATAACCTGTTATTCAAACATAAATTTTGCTACTGACAAAAGTGTTATTGATGGTATATCAACCAACATATTGTATACAAACTTTAGTCACGCCACTTGTGAATTTCTTCAATACATCTCTATCGCAAGGATCATTTCCTACTTTATAAAAATTGGGAATTGTAATGCCCTTGTACAAGAAAGATAATAAAAACGAACTGAAAAATTATCATCTTGTCTGTAATAGGCTGCTTTCATTCTTTATTAGATATAATTTATTAGTAACTTTCTGCGCGAGTTTAGAAAAAACCACCCGGTCCAATTTCATTGAGACAGATATACATGCTCTGAGCGATCAGGAAATTATCTGTGGACTCTTCCTTAACTAATCCAAAGCATTCGATAGCCTAGATCACCATTAATCTCTTAAGTAAGGAAGCTGAAAGAAAATAATGGCAGAGGAATTAGTCAATGGTTCTCATCATATCTGCAAAACACTGGCTCGTCTCTATTCCACAGTTTTGCAATTTTTGTATATTTTCTTTGTCCATTGCTAGAGAGCATACATTTCTCTGGAATAGTTTGTAATCATCCCGTTTATTATTTCTTGCATCACAAGCTTCTTTAAAAGTTATATCGGTAAAGAATAAAATTGAATACTGTCCTTACTGAAATAGTTTTCTTGAATCACCTTGACAGTTGAATTGCAGATTGTTTAAAATGCATACTCTTTATAAATCTCTCCGGATTTCTATTTCGTATTATAATGCCAATCTAACAGTGAATAGTTACTTTTATGTTACTAGAACGAAAAATGTCATATCAAGTTTTTCACCAAGTTTCTTGTGAGTATATTACTTTAAGAAGGAAAGTCAGATTGTATTGAATTTCGGCCAATAAGTTAGCTCAAGCATCCTACTTGTATTCTAAAAATCCCACAAAAATGTATGTAACATTTTTATAAAGCGTGCTATTTGATAAGAATGTGCATAAACACAATTACCGCTTGTAATTATAGCAGATATACCTAAATAATTTACTTATTTCAAATAAACTGCAAAACGCATATCATGTAATGCTCATGAATTATTTAATGTCAATAAATCCAGTTCAGTGCTTACCTGTTAGACAAGAGGTCTCTGATTCGAATTTTGTTGACGCTACGATGTTTAATGGCGTTTGTAATGTGTTTTTTTGTGGTAGAGGGGAAAACCTTTTTGACACCCGGAGCTAGGATCTACCGCATCGGGTAGTGTTGGACTCCTACCGACTGAAACCACTTCTAGTCTGGGGTAAAGATCAGCCCGTTAGTGTAAAATATGTGAATATGTGAAAATGTGAACATGTCGATATGTAAATATGTAAATACGTAAATACGTAAATACCTAAATACCTAAATACGCAAATACGTAAATACGTAAATACGTAAACAAGTAAACAAGTAAACAAGTAAACAAGTAAACAAGTAAACAAGTAAACAAGTAAACAAGTAAACAAGTAAACAAGTAAACAAGTAAACAAGTAAACAAGTAAACAAGTAGACAAGTAACCAAGTAAACAAGTAAACATGTAAATATGTAAATGTAAATATGTAAATATTGAAAATAACGAGATCTGAAATTTTATTACTATAGGGCTGATTTTTACACTATTGTTTAATTAATATTTTTTAAATCGAATGGTCAAATTGTCCTACAAATTTTCTAGCAGGTTTTCCAGTCATGAAAGTGTCAATTCCACGATCAACATGTTTAGAGGCTGCGTAGAACTTTATCTACCGAGAATTTTTGCAAAGCAAAAAATTGGAAGACTCGTCAAAACGAAGCCACTCACGAAAATTTAAATCACTTTAAAAAAGGGGTATGGGGCCCCTGACCATTCTGGATCAGTGTTTCCACGTGGCCTGGAACTGTTCTCGCTTTCCATCAGACCACGGGTCAATCACAGTATATTGGTGTTAGTGCAACTTCCCACGTTTTGCCTTACATCCCCCATCTGTTACAACGATTAGGGGTTCGGGGCTGGGTTCCTTCTAACCTCCTCCTTTGTTTTCATTATACGATTTATTGCTTTTGCTACACTTTCCCAGTTTACCTCCGATTCCAACATGTAATTAGTTAGGTTATCAGGGTTCCAATGACCTATTCACTACGTCCTCCACCAGTTGCAGTAGAACATGGTATGTTCTGCGCCGTCGTTCTCCACACAATATACACACTCCCTTTTGTCAAACTTTCCAATATCAAACAAATATTCCACAAAGCTACCATATCCCTGGGTGAGGTGAAAACTCATCTCCCCATGCCCCTTTTCCACCCACGTTCTTATATTTGGAATAAGTTCTTTCGTCCACCTCCAGTTAGTTGAGTAGTTCAAGCTAATCTGCCATCTCTGGGAGAGTCTGTTCCTTGTTTCTTGCTTCTCCGTCCCTTCATATGCCTCTCTTCCCGCCTTGGCTAGTAGATCTATTTGGGGGACCCCCGCCAGCACCAAACCCTAAGTGCAGCACCCCAATGTTGTTTTTCTAGCCTCTTTCTCGTGCTCTATACCGCCATCGAACTCTCCCATACGGGAGCTGCATTCCGTAAAATGGAATGCACTACACTGCATTACACCCTTCTGTTGCTGGCATGTGACCCATTCGTGTCGCTCATAAGCCTTCCTATGACAGAGGCGGTTACCCCCACCTATTCCGTTGTCTTCAATGCATGTAGCCCATAGATTAGCCACAGGTCTTACCGTATTCCTACATATTTTAAGCACCTACAAGGACCTATTTTCACCTGCTCTACTGTTGCTGTAAAGGGTGGGAGAATTCTCTTCTTGGTAATAACGATGCATTATATTTTCTCTGGGGCTAGTTCTAATTGCACCCCATTCAACCACAGCTTTATTCACCTAATGGTTTCATTTACCCCTACCTCTACCCAGTTTCCTGTAGTTTTTAAGGCCAGGTCATCAGTACCCTGTCTCCATGAAGCCGCCCACCAGGAGCAGCTGTAGAATCTTATTTAGCATTAAATTACACAGGGTTTTATCCAGAATCGATCCCTGTAGAACTCCGCAGGTCACCTTCCTCCAGTGCGCACCGCTTTCCGCCTTCCACCCAATCCTTTTGTTCTCCAAATAACTTTTAGTGGTTCTGAGCAAGTATGGAGCTACTTAGATTCTCCAGAATTGTGTCTAACCGATTTTTTTATGTTGCAGTGAATATCCCTATTAAGGAATATGTGTCTATTGTATAGTGTTATTTAAATGACTACCTCGCGTTGTATTTTATTTTATACCATATATTTTACCATATTCGAATGTATGATTTTTTTTCATCATTGATTTTTAAAAAATTATGCTGCAAAGATTATGTCTTGTATCATGAAAGGGAACAAGCTTTCGACGTCATCAAATTTTGTCCTTCCGTTAATGCCCCGAGTACTTCCATGTACCCTACACTGACTATTTTACTCAAAAGTGATAATACCTTAGACATTCCTAACAAGCATAATCCGAACTTTTATACATATTAAATCCAGGCACGCTGGGGATTAAACAAAAGCTGGAACTGCTGGAAGGATAACATTCCATTTATTTAATGAATTAACCTTTTTTCAGTTGAGTATTAAACTACACACCATTAAGGAGCAAAAAGTTGTATTCAATTAAGAGTTAGACACAGGCGTATTTCTCTAACATGAACTGATATAAAAATTAAATGTGTTATAAGAGGAATACATTTCTGCAGAAATTATAATAACTTTTTTTTGGTTTTCCCCCCGTTTCTATTTATGAGAGAATGGCATCAAGTTTAAAAAAATCGAACAGATTTTATGAATAATTTACAAACACCTAATTTCTCATTTTTTCAACATCACCCAGGAAGATGTGAGGACAGCAATTAGGTCATTAAAAAATTAAAGCTTTCTTGATATATATGAACTCAATGCAAAATAATAAAATCGCCGAAGATGTTATTGCTGCTCCATTAACGGCAATTTTTAATGCCTATATCGCACAAGGAGTTTTTCGGATGTACTCAAATGCTCTCGCACCATGCCAGTCTACAAAAAAGAAGATAACTCCTCCCTTGATAACTATCGCCCCATATATGTCCTTCCCATTCTTGAGAAGATAATTGAGAAGATTCTGGCAAAGAGATTGACCAGCTATCATGACAGACATTCACACATTATTCCTGATCAGCATGGTTTTCGTTCCGGACGTTCGACCTCCTAAGCTATTCTTAGGGTCGTAAGTAATATAGTTGAGGGCCTTGAGGCAGGTCGTCACACAGTTATCTCACTGTGTGATCTCCCCAAGGTCTTCGAGTGTATCTCTCACGAGATACTAATAAAAAAGTTGCGATTATGTGGTATTAGAGGTTTACCTCTTATCTTTTTCGAGTAGTATTTGACAAATTGCAAACAGTGTGTCCATTAATAATAAAAATTATGATTTTCTAAACGTCATATACGGTGTACTACAAGGTTCTGTCTTGTGGCCGCTATTGTTCACACTATATATCAATGACTATTATCAATGTATGGACCCCACCAAGACTATTCTGTTTGCAGATGATATCACGCTTCTGTGTTCTGGTAAAAACATTATCAACTTGTTGGCTCTCTTCATCTCACAAAAAACTCACTCAGAATTGGTTTACATCAAATAAATTCAAGCTCAACCATAGGAAAACGCAAAAGCTTACCATATCTTCAAATATACAGCTAACTATGGGTGCCTGTGTGAATCTCCTAGGAATTTATCTCGACGATAACCTTAACTGATCACATCATATAGAACAACTTAATTTGAAGCTCGCTAGCACTACTTTTTTTTTTTTACTCAAAACTGTGTTATGCAGTTGTCTTGTGTGGAAATTCCTCACATGCAATAAAAGTTTTCCGGCAACAAAAGAAAACTGTAAACATTAAGAAACGTCAACTTTAGAGAACACTGTCAACCTATATTTTTTAAAGAAGGCATTATGCATCTTCCTTCACTCTACATATATTACAGCTTGATCCAAATTCATAGGAGCGTCTACAACTTCTCTACCCTCTCAGATTATCAATAACACAATACTCATTCTGCAGACCTTCTTATGAATCCACGACATCGATTAGCAGTTAGTGAAAAAAAAACCTCAAGCAAAATCTGTACAATTATTTGTCTATACAAATCAAGCAGTTAAATCTAGTTGGCTTTAAATAAATAATTAATAAATTTATTTTAACACAGTCTTATTCTGTTGATGAATATTTACGAACTCCTTAAATACTGGGATCCTATAGGCATGAATGTTGTATGCATTTACTTGCTGAATATTTGCCATTTTATTTCATCTTTCCTCATTTGTTTTGTTTTATTCCCTACTTGTATGTTTGTTATAATTATTTGTTTATCTGCCGAATACATATAATTCGCGTGATATACTTAATGTTAAGACATTATTCTACTTTGATTGTTTCTGTTAATTGCCGACTGGTAACTAGCCAGATCCATGTACTCTGTTCACTTGCTACAGATATTGTAAAAAATGTGAATGTAATCAAATAAAGCCCATCTATCTATCTGTACTTACGGTGGAACTATACTGTAAATTTAAGGTTCGTATTACATGAGAAATCCTTAAATATTTTAAATCTATAGATAGTTTGATGCTCATGTAAGCCTCAATTCAAAATATATCACATAAACTCGATAGCTGCAATACGAACGAACTTTGACATTTTTTTATCTACAGCGTCATGGCAGACATCTTGTGGTCCATATATTATATAGTAGTAGGGTAAATAGTCTGTGTTAGTGATAGGTAGATAGACTACTATACAGTGTGTACAGAAACTGACATCAAAACCTCCGTATAAGTGTAAAAATTATTTTATTTTATTTTATTTTTTTTTTATTTTAGTTTTACACCATCCAACAGTACTTAAACCAATTAACGGATGGGAACATACAACAATAATTACTATAAATATACAGATAAATAATAATCACGAAATGTCCAAAACAGCATTGGCAACAAAATAAACACAATTCATAATACGATTAATTCGATAAATACACTTTTTTTAAAGACCTGTAATTACAATTGAATATATCCAGACTGTCCTGCAGGTTATTGCAGTTTTCACACATAAAGAAAAGGGGGGAAAATTTTAACATGTTTGACCGCGGAGTACTCAGATAAAATGTACACCAGCGACGAGTCCCGACTCTAGGAATATGGAAGTTAAGTTGCTCTAAAAGTTGGGGACAATCAATTTTGTTATTTATTAATTTATTTAGAAAAATCAAGGACTGCGTTTTTCTACGGTCTTGCAAACTCAATACAGAAAATCTGTTTAATAAGTTCTGCTGAGGTATTCCAACATGAGGGTACTGGCCATCCATTTTAAAAGATAAAAACTTTAAAAAACGCCGTTGAATATTCTCCAAGCTTTCAGCGTGAACGTTATAACCTGGTTGCCATATTACAGCAGCATACTCAAGTTTAGATTTCACAAATGCATTAAAAAGTAGCATTAATACCTGCACGTCGGTGAAACCTTGAGAGTTCCTTATAACAAAACCTAGATTTCTGTAGCCAATCTTAGTAATTTCATTTACATGCAGGGTGAATGATAATTTGTTATCAAATGTAACTCCTAGATCTTTAATCGAGTCCAACCGATTTAAGGTGACATTGTCCAAGATATAATTGAAACAAATAGGTGAAATTTTTCGAGAGAAAGTTACAATATTGCACTTTGCAGCATTCAGGGGGAGATTATTTGATACACACCATTCATCTAATTTACTAAGATTATTTTGCAATTTTAGGCAATCAGAAATATTATTTATTGAGCAGAATATTTTTATGTCGTCAGCGTACAATAAAAAGTGTACATCAAGATTCTCCACAATATCATTGATGAATATTACGAAGAGAAGTGGACCAAGAATGGAGCCTTGAGGCACTCCCGAAGATACAGAAAATTCATTTGACATAAATCTGCGACATTCAACGAACTGAGTTCTATTAGATAAATATGATTTAAATAGGTTAATCAGTGGTAGAGACAATCCAACTTTTTCAAGCTTTTGAAGTAAGATACCATGATCTAACCGATCAAAAGCTTTGGAAAAATCTGTATAAATTACATCCACTTGAACATTCATATCAAGATTCTGAGCAATAAATTGAGTGATGCAAAATAAATTTGTTGTCGTTGATCGATTACGCATGAAGCCATGTTGATGAATAGAAATCTGACCCTGAACGTGCGGATACAATATGTCATGTAACGCAATTTCTAAAACTTTGGCAAAATTACATATTATTGTTATAGCCCTGTAGTTTTCAACATTATTCCTATCACCCTTTTTAAATACGGCACAGACTCGAGCAGTTTTCCAAACATTAGGAATAACACAAGTACGCAACGTTAGATTAAACAATATAGTGAGAGGTTCCGCTAGAGCATAGGCACAGTCACGAACAATAAATGCTGGAATGTCATCAGGACCTTTGGTAAACTTCGGTTTCAATTTTAATAAAGCGGTTAAAATGTCGTTGGTATTAAACTGATCAAAGTGTAGATAATGATCACTGTGATAGAAATCGTTTGCATTATTGACGTTTACTGGTTTGGTAAATGCACCGCTGAAAAAGCTGGCGAAACCATCAACAATATCTTGCATGGAGGTTAGATGATTATTGTTGTATATTAAATTATTTGGAATGTTTGATGCATTCGTTTTAGAATTGATGTAACCCCAAAATGACTTTACGTCATTCTTTACATTAAGTTCTATATTTCTTAAAAACATCTTATGTGCAATGTCGATATCAATATTTATTTGATTTCTAATAAGTTTAAATTGATTATAAACATCAGGATCGTTTGTTTTTTTGTAGCGCTTCCAAAGCGAAAATTTGGTTTTAATATTTTTTATAATTAGACCGTTAAACCACGGGGGATACTTTTTACTAGCATTACGAGGAATGTATTTAGGAACACATATGTCTAGTATATCTCTAAGCGTATTATAAAATTGATCACAGGCGATATTTACGTTATCAAAGTCTTTTAAAAATGACCAATCACAATTTAATATCATTTCATACAATAGAACATAATTGGCTTTACGAAAATTATAAGTTTGCACTGCGTTGGTTTGAGCAGTATGATTTGAATTGTTTGTGATAAAAAAACATATGCAAAGGGCAGGGTGGTAAGCATCCTCACTTAATAAAACATCATCAGCTTTGTTAACTTTACTTGAATGATTTGTTATAACCAAATCGAGAAATCTGTTATTACAATTATTTACATTATTTAATTGCGCTAAGTCAAAAAAGCTGAGAAAAGCCTGAAGTGCCGAAGTACGAGTCGTACTGTTGTTATTATTATCAATGCTCAGTTTGTACTCAGGTATATTAAAATCGCCGATGAAGCACACTTTATTACCGTTAAGGTAATCGAGTGATTCAAAGCATTCGAAAAAACTAGTATAATATTGGGCATTTATTGAGTTCGGTATATATATAACAAAAACAAAGATTAGGCTATGATTCAATTCAATCTTTATACCAACTATATCAATTAATGGAGTGCGGTTATGGATATTATCTAAATTAAGTTCGATACATTGATATTTTTTATTTAAAGCTATTAGTACACCACCTCCGCGTTTAGTATTAGTCGCTTCAAAATTTCTATCACACCGGAAAACATTAAATTTATTGGATAATATTTCAGCATTGTTTGTTCGAGCATCTAACCAAGTTTCAGTTAACGCGATAGCATCATAGTCACAGGTATAACTTGAGTTTAAAATATCATGCGTTTTTGTATTTAATCCCCGAACATTCTGATAGTAAATACAAAAAGAACCGTTTTTGCCTCTATTTATGTGCGTAGATACGAACGGTTGAGTGCATGAACCACCAGTGGTCATGTTATTAAAGTTAACCGAGCCTGACCCTAATTGCTATACGTATAAATTTGTTTTAAACTCTTCGATATTTTGTATATAGATAGAGCATTTGCTATCCCATGCAGCGTGATTGACATCGACAATCGCATCTTTATTTTTATCGTTGAATTTAATACAATTTATGCATTTTAAGTTATCACCTGAAGCTTTACAATTTATAAGTTGATGCTGTTCAGCACACCTAGGACAGTAAATGTTGACACTATTGCATTTACTCGAATGGTGATTGTACCCATTACATTTGAAACACCTCTTTAACGCAATGGAGTCATATACTTCACATATATCCAATCCAATAAACAATTTACCGTTACCAAAAGACATTATGTTGTTGTAAGAGGTTACATCAACCTGCAAGACAGCTTGGAATATATACTGATTTTTTTTTGTCGGCCAAATTCTAAGTACACTGCACTCTGGATCATTAGTTTTGAACACATTTTTGTTTTGATATTTAACGTAATTTAACAATACTTCCTCCTCTAACTTTTCAGACATGCCTACTATCCTTATTCTCGGATTAATACACTTAACATCTTTAACCTCGTATCTTTCACCTAGTTTAGAGTTTGCTAATGTTTTAAACTTCACAACTTCTGATTCATTGCCACAACCGACAACTATACCACCATCCCTGATATTTTTCACGCTAGAAATATTTATTTGAGATTCAACTGGATTTATGTTGTGTAGAATGTCTGTTTTAGTTTCATAATTCTTCTGGTTGGGATTCTTAGGTTTAATAATTACAGCTGATTTACCCTTAAGAGCGGTTGAGTATAAGTTTAAAGTACTATTCTTGGTTGAGCTGGTGCTCGGAATACTTTGAGAAGGGAGATTTATTTGACTTATTTTATTCACTGCATGTTGCATATACTCATTTTTCAAATGAGAATTTATTTCCTCTAACTTGTCAGCGGCAATTTGAGTAATATCAGTTTTCATTTTACTTACAATATTTTTCATTTCATTAACTACATCATTTATTTTTTGTTCGAATACTTCTTTTAAAAAATCAGGTTTAATTTGGTTCGATAGAACACGGCATTGGTCGCAATGCCACGAGAGTCCGGCAATTTTCCCAATGTATTTAGATACATCAGAAGGTATATGACAACAGCCAGGATGATATTGATTACCACAGTAACCGTCGCAGGAAATTGTTTGCTCTCGACTTGAGAATTTCACTTTACAAATGCCACAACTCATTTTAGTTATTTAACACAACCATTATGTTTATTACAGTCCAGATGTTGCACTAGGTAATTAAGGTGGATTAGGGTCTATGCCGAAGTGGGCGTTTAGCACGTGTTCGCCACTCTACAACGGCCCGAATCACAACACTGCACTTGTAATATGTCACTAAATCAAAGTTTTTTGATGATCGCCACTTCGTTTTTAGTTCAAACTTTCTGCAAAGTTATGTAACACTTTTGTCTACACATTAGCCAAATTTCATAATTATTGACGCAACTTTTACCACTTTTCATAACTATTTTATGGGAGCGCTGTCGCAACACGTTTTGTAAAATGCGAGTTTTATTGGGCATTTTCATTATCATTATCAGTCAGTATTGCTCATGACGGCGGTATACTAAACCAATTATGTATAAAGAAATTGATTTAGTTCTAATTCAGAAGTGAAATAAGCACCAAATCAGATTCATTACACGATGGATCTTATGTATATTTCTCGTTGAAGAAATACAACGGTTTGAGAGTTTTTAAATGTGCACACTATAATTATTTGAGAGAAACGACTTTTTATAGTTAGTTATTTTTTTTAACTGTAATGTCTATAGTTTTTTCTTTTATTTCAGGTGTTCGTTTTTAGTGTAATGGTTCATCCCGAATATCCTACTTACACCCAATGTGTATCATTTGGATTCTTCTCATCGCAAACCTACGAAATAGCCTACAATTTAATGTCTGTAATGTTCATGTACTTCATCCCACTTTTCGTAATCGTAACGTCGTATACTGCCATCATGTGTGAAATTTCCAAAAACTCAAAAGGTACCCTAGGTAAGTGAATTAATACAATAAATTAATATTTTATGAAATGTTAATGTAGCGGGTACATTCACACCTGTGACTTTTTTTTACAAGTAGAAAATATTCGTCAAATCATTTTATCTTCAGCCATATAATATTATTGCTTTATAAAATAAACCCTAAGAAATAAAAACAGGATATTGAATCGGGCAGTTTACTCAATACTTCAGTAACTAACAAATGGAACATTTATTTATCTTCTTGCGTATCAAAATGATTTATTTTTTTGGAATGAAGTCTATAATGATTTCATTGATAATCAGTACTATAATAATTACGAAAACAAAAAATTTAAATGTTTATTTGAAAACAGCAAGTTTAGCGTTTAAAGTTTTATATCTTTCAACATTGATTGTTAATTAACATGAATAATAATGCCTTTTCGCGCAGAATATTCTTAACGCTCTTCTAGTAATATCAACTTTCGTACTGGTCGTTTTCATAGACGCTTTTAAATTTTTTGGGGCAGAAAATCAGTAACTTGCTGTGGCGAAGTCTAGCCAAATAGCTATTCCACTTAACCACATAGGACAGAAGGAAAGGACAAATCACTAAAAAATCGCTCGCCTATCCATAGCCCATTTATGTAGGATTTGCAGACTTCTGGAGTATATTCCACATCCTACCCCATCCTTCTTTTTGATCCGTCTGTGAAGATGTTGATCACACCTTCACCGGCTGTCTCATACTCACTATTCGCTGTGTTATTTAGGGTATGTCAAAGACAAACCTGGGAGAAATGCCATCAGTGCACGCCTGTAGAAGACGCGTCTTTCTGACAGCCTCATTCCACAGGCGACTTCTACTCTCTCCACAGCCTACATCTGATTATATGCCAATGGATTTGAGGCGTGCCATTGTCGTCAGAGCCACTTCTCCTAGATATATATATCTATTGGTGTCAGATATAGCATTACCTCCATAGCTCTCGTTGGCGTTGTTCGCATAGCTCCGGTTATGTTAAGGCAGGCAACTCTCTGCACTTGGCTGAGCTTGACCTTAACTGTAGTATGTTTGCTCTTAGGCCACCCAACCACAGCTCCATTGGTTATCATTGGTCTTATGATGACAATGTATATCCACATTACTACTTTGGGTTTCATTCCCCAGGTTTTTCCCCACGGTAAGCCAAACGTAAGCCTTCTCTATTTCCTCCATATATGTGAAGATCCCAAATTAAGGTATTTCACTTGCGATGCGAAACTTAGTGTTGTATCCAAGAGGGCAGGCGCCTTCAGTGCTCCTAGTTTCCTTTTCCTTGTGAAGAGGACCATCTCCGTCTTCCTGGGATTGACAGACAGGGAATTTTCTTTGCACCATTTTTCGACTATTCTTAGGGCCCCCTGCATTCTTTCAGAAAGGACTCCTTCGGGTTTTCCGTTAAGCATGATTGTTAAATCATCTGCTTAGGCAATTGTGTGGAATCCATCTGAATTGAGGCGGCACAAGAGGCTATCAAGAACGAGGTTCCGCAGCAGTGGTAATATTACACCTCCCTGCCGATAGCCTCTTGCGACCATTCCTCGTACAGAAGCATCTACAGAACTGATTTGTATAGCTCTCTTCGAGATCATGTTGAATATTCAGCTTTAGATGATTGTAGGGACATTCTTCTCTACTTTGGCCGCTGTAACTTTTGGAAAAGCAGTCGTGTCGAACGCACCTTCTATCTGTATGAAGACACCTAGGGTGGACTCTTTATTGTCCAAGGATCTCTCAATCCGTCTCGCGACTGCATGGAGGGCAGTGTCGGTGGATTTTCCTAGGGTTTGTGCGTGCTGGTTAGGATGCAAAGGGTTGTCCTTTACTACAACATCCCTTATGTATCGTTCACATCGTCTTGAGCAAGAACGAGGTTAAGCTAATAGGTCTATAGCCTTTAGAATGAAAACAACTTTCACTTCTCTCCATGTCTCTGGAATATGAAGGTGTGCTAAGCAAGTCCTAAATACTCCAACCAGGTGCGGCAGCAATTCATTTAGTCCCCTTTGCAGTAGGGCGGGATAGATACTGTCAATGCCTGGTGACTTAAAATGGAGAAGCTCTGTATTACCCATCTTATTCTGTCCTCACTCACTATTTGCTTGGCCATTTGCTAATCCAAATCCGAGGGTTGGGTGTCTACTTCGTTTGGCCACTCCTTTCGTTCTATTATCACAGATGTGAGTCTACATGAGTATCTCTAGGCTTTCACGAAAGTCGCTTGTTCTTGTATCATCACTCCTTTTTAATAAGCAGAGATCATGGTCTTTGCCTTTGGCAAGGATTTTGCATAACTTAGCAGTCTGTGAGCAGTCTTCGATTTCCGCACAGTGGGTTCTCTTTGTCTCTGTCTGACTAGTTTCTTAAACTCTTGCATATTGGTTTTGTATAATTCCCAATTGGATTCCTGTATTGTCAGTTTTGCTTTGTTGAACGACGTCCTAGCTTTCTTCTAGAGGTCAGACAGGCCTTGAAAACACCACTTGGTGGCCTTTGCAAGATTTTGACATATTGCTCTATTTCGCCACTCGTTCTGGACACCCTCTTATAAACTCCTTCCAAGTTATCCCTGAGTTGACATCGATATTTATCTCTATCAATTCTCCGGGATCTCGAAATGATTTTCTGGGTGACTTAATGAGATTAGTTTCTAAGTTTATCCATTGGTGGTTTTATAGAGACACAAAATCAGACACATGCCATTTCTGGATTAGAATGGATATACGCTCCGTTGTTATTTTGATATCTATTATAGTTTAACTTTTAGTGTTAATAAATGTCGGTGTACAGCTTACTTACGCTAAGATTGTTACCGGTAATATAATCATAAAGCGACTTGCCTCTTGCTGTCTTCACTGCCCTAGGTCATATGGTCTGCGTCTGATTGCGGCAGTGTGCTACCAGGTCCTCCATCTCCCTTGTTGGTGGTGGAGTAGTCGAGTCTTGAGGAAGGTACACTGATGCCAAGACAACATTTGTTAGTTTGCCTGCCACCAAACATTCCACCTTCACGGCCGCTTGGTCAGATGTTGAGAGGTGTTGAAGTGGCTGTGTTTTGATATGCCGGGGAACGTAGATGGCTGTCCTCTGCCTATCTGTTGTTGGTGAGCTGAAAATAAATCCACTTACTCTTGATAACCCTGTTATCTTAGTTTGAACTATCCAGGGTTCTTGAATTAGTGCCAGTGTGTCTTGCTCCACATCAAGGTGTCGGCACAGTACTGTCGTATCCGCTCTGCTGTGTTGCAGATTGCACTGTATTATGCTTACTTTGCTCTGTGTTTTTGGCGGAGCGCCCTTAGGGTACCCGGCCCCCTTTGGGGAATGTCAGTTCTTTGTAGGGGCCGGCACATGTAGGGGTGCCCTGTCTTTGCTTTGAGCTGTGCCGGGTGCGCTGCAGCAGCGTAAGCCTCCTCTTCGCGTGAAGTTTGAAGTAGTGTCACTTACAAGAACCAAATCGAAGTGCTACCAGATCGTGCTAAACAGAAACAAATATCAGCCGTTTTAACAATGTTGTTAAATGGACATAGGCCATGTAACAATATATTTATCAATAAATGGACTGCAATACTTAAGCATTACAGCCGAAATATTGTCCACCCTAAGGGCATTTGACTTAATACTACTTATTATTTTGTTCACCCTTTCAATTGTGGTTAAGCTAAATGAGAATTGGTTATTATCTACATAAGTGCTGTTAGTATAATAATTAATTTTTTCATCAAAACTGTCAGCGGTATTTTATAAAAGGGGAGAAACAGAATTACTGATCTCATTAGGATCAGCCAAGTGTTCAGGTAAAGCATATGTTTCATTAGAAGCATACGTTTAAGTTCTTCACGTTTTCCGAGAATTTTCATCAGCACAAACCGAGTCTAAATAAGCCTTTTTCTCCCTACTCACCCTAGAAAGCGTCAAATTTCTGAGTTCTTTATAATAAGCATGATCGACTACTGAGCGAGTGTGTTTAAATTTTTGCAAAGCAAAGTAAGCTAAGGGGCATAAGATTTTGTGACTCTAACTTCTTTTACTGGGGCATGTTTATCAAATGTAGATAACGTGAACAAGTTTAGGTTGCAGTTTAAAGTTTGGAACTCCAGGTCACAGAAAACCAACGTATGGTTGGAGATATTGTCTGTTGATAACGTCTCAAATGATTTAACTATATCAGTACTTGAAACAAAAACTGGGTCCTTAAGTGTGCTGGTGGAACAGGTAGTTCTCGTAGGCTCATTTAAGATTTGTGTTAACTGAAAACATAAGTTAACAGATATGTGGTGTACAGTGAACAATTATCCATGTTAACTAATTTCTTATACATTCTCTCTTGATTTTCCTTGCCCCTTTAAAAAATAAACTAAAGTATTTTTCGTAATAGCAGGAAAATGGATTTATATAAACTTTTTCAAGAATACTTCTTTTTCTAAGTAAGTATTAAGTATAAGTATACTGTAACTGTGTAACTTTTTCAACTAGGTCGGCTCAAGAATCTCTAATTACATTATGGAAACACGAAATATGTTAGCGACGACCCTTGAAATTTTCTCCTAAGCGGGTTAGAAGTAACTTTTTTTGTAATTTAAATTATATTGCTATAATGAACGATAACGATATTTTAATGATGAACAGATGGTAAGAAGAAGTAAAAGTGCTCCACATCGAACATATTATGAATTTAATAACGTCACGTCCAGACCAGACGTAATTGTCTATGATACAATCGTGTCACGTATTGAAATATGACACGAATTTTATATCAGAACTGTGTCTTAAGCAAACACTTGTTTTTAATCGAAATATTTCTCTGAAGTAAGAAAACTATGTATAAGTATTAGTTTCTAGTAATTATAACAATAATAAATTCATTAAAAAATGTTTCTTGAATTCCTATAATATTATGATTAATATACAATGTGTACATTAAATAATGAGACATTTCTCAACCGTAGAACCCTTGAGTAAAAATAAGTCATTTCAGCTAAACATACCTTAGTATTATGTTTCAAATGTGCTTTTAGAATGCAGATTATTTTTAGTCGCAAACTCCTCTGTAAAACCCTTATTTTACTATAAGGAACATAAACAGACTGCAACCGACAGCACAACAAATATTATGTTTTAATATTCTGCCCTCTAAAAGCACATTGAACTATGCTAAGCCCAGTCAGGTTATTTATTTTTCGATTGCAGCAGACACTGGACCGCTAGATGGCTCCTGTTGATTGTTTTGCATGTCACTATCCTAAGGATACCGAGATGTACCAAATAGTCCAAGGATCCTCGTGTCGGTCGTCACACGCCTACCTTGCACTGACGAGAGCCAACAGCTCGAAACTGCAGTCCGCAAATGATGTTGGACTGGCACGAGAGCTCCTTTAAGTAGGATCAGTCTTTCGGCTGGTGTTTGTTGCAATCGAAGCATTACCGTTCTGTTGATAATATGCAATTATTACACTTAACGCACCAGGCTTGTAACTTGTAATTCAGCGCTCGGCGAGGCATATAGCCCGGAGAGTAGCTGTTTGTTGCAGTCTGGTTACGTTCCTTATAGTAAAATAAGGAATTTATTTTTTGTTATATCTCTATTACTATTTACGTGATCTGATCCAAATTTGATATGTATGGTTTTTTTGGAATACTAAGAACAGTCGTGTTAATAACTTAAGGGAATGTTGTAGAGGGCGCTGGAAACGTCTAATTTTTGTTTTTGTTTTGGTTATTATTCTTTTAAGGATAAACTTTTCAATAAAGTAATATGTTTTTTAATGCAGTACTCAATTCTAAATAAAATAGGTTCATTTGTTTTATATCTGTAGAAAGCCCCGTTTTTGAGAAACATTCATTTCAATTTCTTGCGGTATAATGTACCCAAATATGTTAAATTTTGTTTCTTACTAGCTTCGGAGAGTTGTGGGAAATTACCGTGACAAATTTGTGGAGGTTTCTTCATTAGCAGAGACGCTTTAAGATTAAAAAAAACTTGGTAAGACGAAAATTAAAAACTGTAGACATTATTTTTAGTCATTCACATACCAATATATATTGCTTCTCACAAAGTGAGGGGGTTGAGAATAAAAGTATTTGGTCTAATTTAAGCACCATCTGTAGCAAAGTCTGTATTGAATCTTAAACCCATCACTCTGTCAAACTCCTACAGATGAGTTGTGGAAAGACATATTAACAATTACTTTTAGGTTGCAAGTTTTTATTATGACGTAAATTTCTAACAGGGCAAAATTTATACAGTGAGTATTGTAACAATGGAGTGCCAACACTTGGTAAATTAAGCCTTAACACTTAGAACAGGATATATAGTTGGTCAAAATTTCGGCAACAAGAAATTAATTAAAATATGAATAGTTAAATTGTGTCTTAGAATTAAACAAATATAGATATATAGATAAATAAATAGGAACAATAAAACTCTTTCCTTATTTCAGATATTACTTTAGTAAATTCTCATCAATTCCTATTAGTTGCTCAAGGTGGTCAACGGGTCTCGCTTCGCTGGTAGCTGACAGTGGGAGCGGGGACCTAACGTACGGAATAGTTCTGGGTTTAATCTATGAAGTTGGTTATAATTTTTCCCAGCAACAGATATTAATGTGTCGTCTGTAAATAAATTTACATAACTGACTTTCAAGAATGTACATTTAGTCATATATGTAAATTAAAAACAATAACGGCCCTAAAATAGTCCCCTGAGGGACCCCTATTACACTTTCCACTTTATTTGAAACATTATTACTAACCCTTGTCCTGTAATATCTGTCTTCTGGATAGTCATTTAACCGATTTAATCCGAGTCCCTTAATCCCATATAATTTAATTTTTCAACTAACTTCTTCCTATCTATAGTCTCAAATGCGCATTTTAGATCAACGAATACACTTATTACTAAATTACCTTCACTTATATCTCTCATCCAATTTGAACGCACATATTGTAGACTAGTTTCACACGAATGCTTATCACCAAATACAGATTATCCATGATATAGTAAATTATTTTTCTCAAAATATTCCCGAAGTTTTTCAGCGATCAGTATTTCTAGTATTTTGTCGATAGAAGGTAACAAATTTATTGGTCTGTAATCACTAGGTTCCTTAGGCTTACGAATTTTTGGTATTGGCACTATTACACTAGCCTTTAGGTCACCTGGAACACGGCCCGTTCTTATAGATGTCTTGATTTAGTTTAATAAAGGCTTAAGGTTTACATCAAATAAGTATTTTATAATTTTAATACCAAGGTCATTGTAACTTGTCGATTTATTTTTTAAATTTGTTACTATTTTTTTAAGTTTATTTATTCCTCTAAAAGTATTTAGCTGCGCTGTACTTTTATATTTAAGTTAAAAAAACCTCCTTATTGGGAATTTTATACTTTGAGCAATTTCGTACAAGCTCTCTGCGTAGAAATTATTGAAATATTCTCCACTTTGCCCCTATCATTTTCAAACACAGTTCCATCTTTTGTGTGTCCTTCGTATCTTTTTGTTAATATTTTTAAAGTTTGCCACATTCTTTTACTTTCGCCTTTTCTGGCATCAATGTTTTTTTCATTTTCTTTCGCTTTTTTTTATGGCAGATATAACCTTGTTTCTTTTCCTCTTATATTCTTCCCAGTCTCTGTTTTCTTTTGTATATTCAAATCTTCTATATGCGATGTTTCTTTCCTTCTGAACTTGTTTTATGTCTTTATTGAACCAGTGTTTACCATTTTTTCTTATTTGTCTTTGCAATGGGCTTATGTTTTTTAACACTTCCGTAATAGTATCTACCAGATTATTGTAAATTACATCGACATTATTTGTGCTTAGGTAATTCCATGTTTTACTCATTAGATATTTTCTGGATATTATTTTTGTTTAGATCCCTGCTGTATATATATTCTACAGGCTCTTCCTCTACATTCAAACCTATCTCTGTATCTGTTGTTTTATGATAAGATATTATTGGATAATTTTCTGTTTTCAGTGGCTCTAAATTGTATACATATGTAACAATTAAATCGATATAGGTTCCAGATGTATTCGTAATCCTTGTGCCCTCCTGTGTAATTTGCTTGTAACCGGCAGACTCTATAGTGTTCCTCAACAAACGTTGCTGTCTAGACACTCTGTAATAATCTATATTAAAATCTCCCATTACTATTGTTTTTGTAGTTTATGTATCATTTGTATCTATAATATTTTCAAAGTTTTTAAAAAATTTACTAGGTGAAATGTAAATGACTCCAATGATATAAGTCTCATTGGATACACATATTCTCACTAACAGGAATCAATAATCTAGGGTTTTTACTTCGATGATACTCTTTGCTTGCACTTACGATTGCGTATAAATTATGACTCCCCCTGTATGTCTACTATGAGAGTAACATACAAACATATTATAACCAGGCACAGATAACTCACAGTCCTCAATGTCTTCCGTAATATGTGTTTCAGTAATGCACATTATTAAGCGTTTTTCTTGTGCCATAAATTGACTGAGCTCTGAAATATTTGTTGTAAGACACTGAATATTTACAAAAAGCATTTTAAACTGAGTAATAAACATATCTGCACTAGTACTTCTTAATTGCTATATAGCATATTCAATTTTTTCTTTACATTGTTCTATGGCTCTTTTATAAGAGAGACGATTTTTGTCACCTCTCTCTTATAAAACATGTAATTCGATGACCCAACTGGTATGCATTAAAAAAATTGTATTATTGTATTGTTGACAAAATCTCTTATCTTGTTTTTCAGGAGATTCATATCGAGCATCGAATGGACGAATGAGACTGAGGCGTTCTGATATAAGCAATATTGCAAGAGCTCGCAGCAGAACCCTTAGAATGACTATCACAATTGTGGCCGTTTATATATGGTGCTGTACTCCATATGTTATCATTACGCTCTGGTAAGTATTGAATCTTCAAAATTTATTTATCTACTTTACTAGCACAGCAAAGATTAAAACAAAATTTTTAATACATGAAAATAAGTAGCACGCAAGATTTTTATCTAAGAAATTAATTAATCGCCGTATTAGTTTTAAATCTTCATCGTCTGAATGAATATTTTTTTTGTGAGTTCTTCTACGTGAATGTGGTCTTTCGGTCTTTTAATATGTTGCCATTAATATTAAAATATTGCACTTCTAAGGAACGTGCTATTTTTGTACAAGTATTAGAATAGAATCTATTATTTGACTACTTTATGTAATGGTCTATTTATAGCAAGTCTAGAGAATACAGTGTATATAAGCAAAAACCGAGGTTTACAAAAAATAAAAACATGACAGTGTATAAAAGAAAATACATGGAGCTGCATATTAATGAGCAGAAGCAAGATGTAATGTGGCACATGACTACACAATACCAATAACGAAGTCATAAAAAACAGGTAAACATAAAACATTGAGTTAGTAACGCAAGTGAAATCATAAATTCAGTGGGCTGATGAGACAGTAAATAATATATTAAAATGCTTTAATCTCATTCAAGTTATCGACGAACCAACAAAAATTCGTGGGACGTCTAGTTCTACAATAGATATAATATGTATAAGTGATCATAAAACGTTAAATAAAGCCGGAACACTATACATGTTAAACCTGACAGATCATCTATTAACTTTTTGTGAATTAAACTATGAATCTACTACACAACAGAAAATAGTAACTTATAGGGATTACTTATTATTTAAAATTAATGAATTCACCTCAGATATTAACCTAATAAATTGTAATTATGTTGATAATCTCAACTCACTAGATGATAAAGTGGAGTATTTAACGGATGCAATTACTTTCCTTTTTGATGTACACGCCCCCTTAAAAACTATAACAATAAGAGGAAATTATCGTCCTTATATAACTCCGACTATTAAAGAATTAATCCACCTAAAAGTTAGGTCCTATAAAAATATAAAAGGACAAAGTCAGTAACTCAGTTACAATATTACAAAGATCTTCGAAATTATCTTTCTTTGACAATATAAAATGAAAAAATTGCTTATATTCGACATCAAATTAACGTCTACAAAAACAACCCTGCAAAATTATAGAGAGACTTTTCATTAGGAAACATTCATGACAAACCAGTTTCAGAAATCTGCAGAAGGTAAAAATATCAACATAGACACACTAGATTATTTCACTAACCATATGCAATATAATATTATGGGAAGAAATATGTTCAGCAATATAACAGAAGATAAAGTTGAAGAAGTTCTTTCTTCAATAACCTCGAATGCAAGCGGCATTGACAACATCGACTTAAAAATTCTCAAGTTTGCTATACCTCACTGTAAGTCTTCTCTGACTCAAAAATCAATTATATTACCAGTAACTAAAGCTATTGAGCTGAAACAACTTCGTATCATTAATATACTACCAACGATGTCTAAAATTTTGGAAAAGATAGTAAAAGAAGAAATTACTAACCACCTTCAACTAAATAATACATTAGCAGTCAGTACAGTCTAGCTTTCGAAAATACCATAGCACCAGTACCGCTTTAATGAAAATTACTAATGACATCACACAAGAAATGGATAATTCACATGGAACCTATCTCATTTTGCTAGACTTCAGTAATGTGCACTTATATGCAGACGACACCCAACTATATAAATCTTATCTACCAAATGAAGTCAACCAAATAATATATGAACTTAATGAAAATTTAAACATCAGTGCTTGGTCGGACAATAATGGTTTGAAACTAAATGCTTCTAAAACAGTTGCTACGTGTGTTGGCTCAAAAGTGTTGCTAAATAAAGCCAAAAGTAATCAATTTGTTGAAATTGTCTTAAATAATAGTATTATTAATATACGAGGTCAAAGATTTAGGTATAATTTTAGATCAAAACTCAAACTTTGAAAACCATGTAACAAACAAATAGGTGTCTGTTATTTTAAGTTTAAGTTCCTGTGGAGGTATAAGTATAAGTATTATCTCAAGAAACTTGCAAACGCCGTAATTGTTAGTTATATGGACTATGGCAGCTCTATTTATTTTAGCTACCTCACTGAAACTTTCAAGAATCAAATACAGATTCTTCAAAACTGTTGCCTACGTATTTCGTACACTTACATTAATAAACGAGAGCATATAACTCAGCATTATAATAATCTGAACATCCCCATAATTAATAATCGCTTTAAACTGTCATATGCTACTCTCCTGTATAAAGTTGTCACTTTTAAAATGCCTTCTTATTTATTATTACTTGTCAAAAGATCTACTGTTTATACAGCCAATCTTCGTAATGCAGAAATGTACCTAATACCTTTACACCACACCGCAAAATTGAACGTTGTGTGTTGATAAATTCTTCCAAAGATATTTTTGACAAGCCTACCTTAAATTAATTTCGCGTTGGATATAAAAAATTTCTTTTAAACAAACAATGTTTAGTTTAAGAGCTTTGTTACATCTGTTCTATTTGTCTTTTAGTTTCCTTTATGTATTTATACTTTGTTTACTCTTTCCTAATATACATATGTATGAGTGTGTATTATTAGCTATAAACATCACACTGTTTAAAGTATTTAATTTATGTAATTCCCAGGGCATGGTTGAAAAATGCTTAGGCAATACCATGTCCTCGTGTTATATATATGTATGAAGTGTTATTTTACTTCCGGGTACTCTCCCTCGTCGAAGGTCGACTTCTCCAGGAGTCACGGTTGTCTAAACGACGTTTCGGCATAATCTCATCTGCCATCTTCAGGTTCTTCATATAAGCACTTTAAAAATTACAAATTTTTCACTTTTTCATTCTCAAACCTGCCTATTCAACACCTCAGACTAAACAGAAGAACGGAAAGTGAGCATGGATTTCAGCGGGAGCGCAAAAAACCATTATTAAAGCAAAAACAAGTTAAAGAATTCAGAAAAAAAGACAACAATAAAGTAATCGCAGAATACAAGTACCATATCAATGAAATCGTCTTATACCATCAAATTATTTAATAAACGCATAAATATTTAGGAATTACATTACCCAGCGGCGGAACGGCGCAAGGTTCTCGACTACAGTCATTGTCATTGTCAAATTCGTCAGCGGATAAGCAACCAATCCCTCGGCTTACGTTTACCTTATTAGTTTCCAAATAATTTTTATTTTGGAAGAATTTAAACCGTAACACAATTCCAAGCAAATTGACAATATCTCCACTAACAAATTTATTAACTTTTGAGTCTTGTCCTCATTTAAGTTAAGTCTATTGCTTGTAAGCTACTCTTGGGCTCGTTTTTCATAGACTTTCGTTGTTTCTTTTAAATCATTAAAATCATTATTTGATCAAATTAACGTTGTGTCCTCTGCAAGTAGAACACAATTACTCGGTAAAAGAAAGTTACCTATATCATTGATATAGATAATTAACAGTAATGGCCTCAAGGTTGAACCCTGGGGGGCACCACTTTTTACAACCTAAAAATTAGAGGAGATGTTGCGGACACTCTGAACTCTTTTTGATAAGTACGAACTAATAGAGAGAGGTTAAGGCTGTATCCTTACCTTGATCATCAAGACCTTCGAGTATGTCCCTTACTACTTTTAACGCTGCTTGTGAGGTCGAGTGTTTTGCCCGAAATCCGAATTGAGAAGTATTTAGAATTTGATTTGATTCGATGTACCTGGTAGGCCTAAGTTTTAATATACTTTCAACAATCTTTGCAAATTATTATTATTAGCCGTTACTCGAGTCCGAGTATAAAAATGTTACAGTCGATAGATTGTGTACAATAAAAAACGAGTAAAAGGTGTAGTCTATTGTAATTCCCATTCATCTACGGTGCACACGACTATGGCTATAGAGGCCAATTCGGGAGAGCACATGTCGACCGCAGTCAGGACAAACATAGACCTGGTTAGGTCTTGGATTCGGCCTTCTTGCAGCAACATTTCCTTGATAGCTGGCCACAACCCCTCGCCATTCGGTTCTGTCCGCTGCAAGTTGTTCCCATTGCTCGTCTGCAATACCGCAGGATTTTAGATTTTCATGGAGAGCGTCTTTGAACCTCTTTCGTTGACCGCCACGCCTTCTTCTACCGCTTAGCAATTCACCATAAAGTGTACATTTAGGAGGGCGGTTATCATGCATACGATGAACGTGACCTGCCCATCTTAGGCGTGCTCTTGAAATAAGCACCTCAATTGGAAGGCAGTTTGCTCTCCTGTGTACTTCCACGTTTGATATGTGATGGAACCAACGGATTTTCATCATACTTCTGAGGTGTCTTTGCTGAAAACGTTCTAATTCTTTCACATGACGACGGTAAGTGACCCAGCTTTCACATCCATATAGCAGTGTTGGAATGACAACTGCTCTGTAGACAGCCATTTTCGTTGCCAAAGCAAGGCCGTGGTTGTCAAATACTCTCTCTCTAAGTCCCCAGAGTGCTCTAGATGCAGCGTTAATTCTATTGCGAATCTCGCTGTCCATGTTTGCTTTGTCATTAACAATGTTGCCTAAGTAATTGAACTGATCCACTACTTCAAGAGAATTTCCGTTAAGTGTAATGTCTATTTGGTTCACTTGATGAGGAGTTGACATAATCTTAGTCTTTCCAATGTTGATTTTAAGTCCCAAGGAATCATAGCTCTGGGCATACACATCTAAAAGTTCTTGAAGCTCTTCCGGCGTAGAGGCTAAAAGTGCACAGTCATCCGCATACTGGAGATCACAAATGAATCGTGTGCGTGTCTTCGTGAAAGCTCTAAAGCGCCCTATGTTAAAGAGACCGCCATCAAAACGGTATCTGAGACCTATTCCTCTGACTGTCAGTTTGTTGTCAACAATAATTGTTAGAGCAGTGGTAAACAAATTAAAGAGTAGGGGTGCCAGGACACATCCCTGCCTAACTCCAGTGAGGGTTTGGAAAGGTTCGGTTGCCTCATTATTATACATAACCTGGGCGTTGTTGTTTGTATGTAGACTGCGACATACTTCCACAAATTTTCTAGGGATACCTAAGCGGAACATAATTTTCCAGAGCATTTCCCTATCCACCGAGTCAAACGCCTTGGTTAAATCAATGAAGGCCATGTGAATTTCTCCTTGATGTTCGAGTGCTTTTTCTTGAAGCTGTTTAAGTGTGAAGATTAAATCCGATGTGCCTCGGTTTGGTCTAAAGCCACTCTGTGTTTCAGGAAGTAACTTTTCCATAACAGGTGTTAGCCTATTTGCCATCGCTTTAGTGAGTATCTTCCCTCCAACAGCCAGGAGAGCTATACCCCTGTAATCTCCACAGTCCGCAGCGCTCCCTTTGTTTTTGAAGAGGTTGATTAAAAGTGTATCACGAAACTCCTGCGGAGCATGACCACTTTCCCACACGACATCAAACAGTTTTTTGAGGTAGGGTATGAGCTCTGACTACACAGCTTTAAAGATCTCAGCTGGGAGTGAGTCGGCGCCGGGAGATTTGTTATCTTTTAGCTGCCCAATGGCGGTTAAGATCTCTTCCGTTGTTAGTGGTTTATCTAAGTCTTCGAAGGTGTCATATTGAGGGATAAGATTTATATTATCGTGATTGGCTTGACTTTGCTGGTTAAGAATGTTAGAGTAGTGTTCCTTCCATCGGGCTCTTATTTCCTGGTCTTCTTTGAGGAGATTTCCATTTAAATCTTTAATAGGGCACATATTTTTCCGTCTGGGGCCGTACACTGCTTTTACTCCTTGAAAGAAATTCCTGTAGTCGTGTGAATCGGCGTACCTTTGAATTTCTCTGGCCTTGCTTGCCCACCACTCGTTCTTTATTCTTCTGATTTCGCGTTGCGTTTCACACTTAGATTGGGTAAAAGCTTCTGCTTTTGATGAGTCGTTGGGGTAGTTGATAGCGTTTTGGAAGGCAATATGTTTGCGGTCAAGAAGTTCTTGTATAAAAGCTTCATTATCATTGAACCAGTCCTCCTGTTTTTTACTTGCTGCAGTGCCAAGAATTTCCTCACTCGCACTTTTTAAACTGTCTTTAATTTGTGTCCAGGTAGCAGCGACCTCTACAGAATTGGTTTCTTTTAGTGCACTCAAATTCTCTTGAACTTTTTGCTTTAGCTGTTCGGCGGTTTGTTGGTCACGCAATTTACTAATACAGAGACGGAGTCTACGTTTTACTTGAGTTCCTCGGTGTTTGGGTCTCATAACAATTTTCATTTTAGAGACAACAGGACGATGATCGGTCCAACATTCGCTATCAATGCGCGCCTTTGTAATTTGGACGTCCTTGAGATGCTTCCTACGTACGATAACATAGTCCAGTAGATGCCAGTGACCTGATCTGGGGTGACGCCAGGTGCCTTTAAATTTATCCTTTTGTCGGAAAATGGTGTTTGTTATAACTAGATCATGTTCGGCGCATTTAGTTAGGAGTAGTTGACCGTTAGCGTTCATGTTGCCCAAACCGTTCTTGCCTATGATGCCTGGCCAGGTGTCTGCATCTCTCCCTACTCTAGCGTTAAAATCGCCAAGAATAACGAGTCGTTCTGTTTTAGGTATTCTACAGAGGGTTTCTTCCAGCTGTTGATAGAAGCTTTCCTTGGTTTCGTGACTTGCATCCAGAGTGGGAGCGTAGGCGCTTATTAGATTTACCGCGTTGCCATCTGATAGCTCATAGCGTAGCAGCATTAGACGCTCGGATAGGCCTTGTGGTACTTGTGTTAAGTTGGATACAAGTTGATTCCGAATGGCAAATCCTACTCCATGTTGTCTTCTTGAATTGGTGGGAAGACCTTTAAAATAGAAGGTGTAGTACTTTTCTGTGAGAGAGCCTTCCTCCAAAAATCGAGTTTCGCTGAGAGCTGCAACGTCAACATTGAGTCGGTGAAGTTCTCTATCTATTAGAGCAGTTCTTCTTTCAGGCCGATCGGTGCGAGTGCTGTCGTTCAAAGTACGAACATTCCAAGCGCCGTAGATGAAAGAATTAGTTTTCTTGGATTTAACTTGTCGGTGTTTTTTCGACATTCGATGAGGTGTCCCCGTGGGCACCCTCCCCCGGAGATCCGATCGGGAGGGTATTTTACCTCCGGATGATTTTGTCCCACTTGAACGCTCCATCATTTTTTTTTTAAGTCTTAATCGACTGAAAACGAAGCTGCATTTGAAGTTTTAGCTGGAGCAGGTATGCAATTGACCAGCTCGGTTGCGGAAGGCGAGTGGTGTGGTCCCATGGCACGAGACTGCGACGATGGGGTAACCAAACGATTCCAAAAGCAACCTTTATGTGCGGTGGGTTATTTTTACCGCACTCTTCGTGAGAAGGTGGATGTGCTCACGGCAAAAGGTAAGGGTTATTCCGCCCTTACTCGGTCGTTAGAGCCTCGTTAGTGAAAGTTAGTTTGCAAATATCGATATGATGGAGGTTGGTCGGTAATTGTTCTCCTTTGAGGGGTCAACTTTTTTGAAGATAGGTATTATTTTAGAGTATTCCGGTTTCAAAAATTAAATTTATGAGGCACGTTAATATGGTGTATAATCAAAACACACTTAAATATTTTACAATTTAGGTCATGGACATCAAAAGAGTGTGTATTTTTAATGAATTTATTGCATCGAGTACATCCTCTTTTGTAACAGGAAACGGAGAAAATGAGCAAGAGGGAGTTGCAGTGTTTTTATAATTGTGGAAGTGTCTTTATATACTATCAACAATATTCACAAAATAAGGATAGCGGGGTGTATATTTACTGGGCAGTCAAAAAAACGCAACAAAAACTTTACGGCCTCATTAAAATACCGTTACTCTCTGTACTATCTCGCCTGCAAATTGAATCACTTATCTTTATAGGTTTTTAATGTGCGTTGATTTGTTTGATAAGGCCATGCCGAATGGTTCGCCGGCGTTAATAATAGCTCGTAAAATTTCTGTTGCGTTTTTTGACTGCCCAAAAAATATACACCCGACTATGTTTAAGCTGTCCTGTGATAATTAAATTTTGAGATTAAAATGTTTTTATTACGTTCTCAATTAATGAATTGCCAGCTAAGTTTAGACTTATTTTCCGATCTGATGAAAAAATCGTTATATATGGCTTTTCTTGTATTTATTGGTTATTGATGATATTCTTTTTTATCATATTCATATCATTATTCAATTATCATAATTCGTATTCTTTAAAACTAACTTTTAAACAACCATGCGTGCCGCTTATTATCTAGTTACTCGAAATTTAAGAACACGCTCTATATACACTTTTAATAATGCCTTAAAGTAAAGAATCTCCATTTATTTGCATCACTTCCAATGCGTCAGTTCAAATATGAATGATTTAGGTTGACTTTTAGTATGCCACGTGTGTTAGCGGTGAAACCGAGTAACACCAGAATTGATTAGATTGGATGGTCCGTAACTTGACCTTTACATTCAGGAACTAAGTGCTTGTGAATTAATTGAAGGGAATAAAATCAACAATGTGGACACAGAAGAAAGCAACTTAAAGAAAAACACTTCTGTCCTCCACTTGTTCGTGAGTTGCTCTTAAAAATGATGAAGTAAGAGAGTTAGATGTAAAGCATTGTTCATGTGACAACGCAATATGTTGTTGATTATCAAAAAGCTATTAAAGAAATCAAGTCAATCTTTTATGACCATTTAATGGCCGATAATATGTTATGTAGATACTTTTCATTACGCCACGGTGAGTGGTGTTTTAAAATTGTAATTGAATGTTTGAAAATTTCTAAAAAATAATAATTGTTTGCCAGAAGAATTTTAAAATTTTACCGTCATTAAAATAAAATAATGGGCTTCATTTTAAATTTAAATTATTATAATTTGACAATAATTGAAGTTGTTGAAATGGACAAAAAATGATAGATTACACGTTTGAAATCAGTCTGTTTAAATTATTAGCTGAAATCGTATCACAAAGTGACACAGGAACAATTATTTTAAACCGGATTTTATATAAAACGATTGGTCCCACGTTGTTTAACAAAGATAATTCTTTTTATGTAATTTTGATCAGCGAAATATAGTCCTGTAAAAAAATAGGGTATTATTTATTTATTAAATGCACATTTTCTAACCCTTACACTGTCCCGATGCTAATAGGATAAAAACTTTGAGCAAAAAATTATCCTTTGTGGTGATTTCAACATTAACTTATTGTCGAATAGTGACCAACGTATTGATTTGCTTGATATTTTGATGGTATATAATATTAATATAATGACTAACAAACCTACCAGATACCATACACATTCTTTTAGTGCAATTGATTACATCTACACAAATATTGATATGTCAGACAATGAAAAATGTTATACTATTCAAGAAAATGTTATGTCAGATCATTTAGCTCAAATATTAAGTATAAAATATGATCCTTAACAGACTGACCTTGGTTATGGAAGAATTTTTAATAATAGTAACTATGAGTCATTTTTAAACATTATCAGTAATGAAACTTTTGACCGTATTTATCACACTCATTCTATTAATGATGGATTCACTAAATTTATATTTATTCTGCAAAACTATTTTTACATTTCATTTTCTCTCAAAAAATAGAAAAATACAGCAAAAACCAATGAATAGTGGGCAACTGCAGGATTAAGAAAATTTTCTCAGAAGTGGAAAGATCTTCACAAACTATCAGTCCTATCAAATAATCAGACCAACAATGATTTCTATAAAAAATATAAAAAAATCTTACAAAAAGGTTATAAAAGCAGCAAAAGCACTGGACTACAAAAGATCTTTTGATACATCTAATAATAAAAGCAAAACTACATGGAATATTATTAATAAGACTATAGGGAAAAGTCAAATAAAAAATAAGATCACGAAAATTCACGTTGAAGAAAATATAATAACATACAAATATCTATTAACTTTAATAGGTTTTTTATAGGACAATTGCACTGTTTAGGTTCAAAATTTCCAACCGAGGATAATATTTAAAATATCAAAATAAACACATCCCATTAATGTTTTTTGACCCCTGTTTTATAACACGAGGTCTATATTGCAATAAAAAGTCTTAAACAGTCAAATGCATCTGAAATAGATGAAATTGCGTCAAACTTTTTGAATGAAGCTATAAACTTTATTATTCGACCACTAACTTTTCTAATAAACAGATCATTAGCAGCCGGAAAATTTCCAGATATTTTCAAAACAGCCAAAATGATACCTATTCATAAAAAGGTTAGTAAATATGAGATGGAAAATTATAGACCATTATCTCTTTTAAGTGCGGTATCATAAATTTTAGAAAAGATCGTCTTTAACAAAGTTACACATTTTCTCGTTAAATTTAACATGCTGAATAATTTTCTAGATGGGTTTCAAAAGGGAAAACCACCTGTAGTGCCATATTAAGTCCTATAAATAAATTATATGATAATTTAGATAATAACAACTAAAGTTTATTTATGGATCTAAGCAATACTTTTGACCTTGTGAATCATAAATTACTCATTGAAAAGCTTAGTAGATATGGCATCATGAGTAAAGTTAATGATTGGATATCATTCTATCTCTCAAATAGAAAGTAGATCGTTGATATTAACAGTATGAAATTGAGCGAAAAAAATATAAATGTCGGAGTCCGCAAGGGTCTATTCTGGGACCACTTCTATTTTTGATATTTGTTAATGATTTGCCAAACTTTAGCACCGAAAATAACATTGTTGTGTTTGCCGATGATAACACTTACTTATGTTGTGATAAATCAAAATCTGAAGTTTTAGTTAACCTACAAGATATGGTAACTCGTTTTATTAACCGGTTTTATTCCAACACCCTGCATATGAATGTATTAAAAACTATCTTCATTAAAATCTCTATGCTTAAATATTTTATCATTATAACTTTTTATCCAGATTGAAATATGGAATAAGATTTTGAGGTTATTCTCCACATGCATCTCGACTGTTTAAATACAGAAACGGGCAGTAAGAAACATTGTTGGTGCAAGTAGACTTCAATCTTGTAAAATTATTTTCAAGAATTTTATTCTTTTAAATTTACCATGCATATATATTTATGAAATACTAGTGTACGTAAAAAATAACTCACTCGATTTCATTACCCATAGTGATTTACATAACGACGATACCTGTAATATAATGAATTTAGTGATACCAGTTCATAACTTATCAGTATTTGAAAAATAACCAAAGTTTGTTGGAATAAAGCACTTTAATAAGCTACCAAATAATCTTAAAATTATAAACAATTTTAGAGTACTTAAAAAGAACCTTTTTGGAATATTTACATGATAATATGTTCTATAGTCTCTTAGAACTAATAATTAATTAAATTATTATAATTACTATTACTATTATTATTATTATTAATAAACAAGTCTAGATTTTCTAAAGTGATGGTAATTATTTAATTTTGATTTGAGACTTTAAATCAGGAGTTCGTATGCCGTAACTAATTTTCACATCCGAATGATGAAAAGTAAATAATTTTTAATTAAAATTAATATTACATTATTTTTTGTTATATTCTAAATGTGCTATTCTAACCACAAAGGGAACCTTAAAAAATATACCTCATTCGTACCGGACGTATCTCTAATTTACATACCATCACAATTGACTCAATTTCAGTGAATAACATCGCCTTCTGTACCCTCTGATATAATCAGGAACCCTTCAACTGTCCCTTGTTTATAAGCGAAATTAATATTCAAGTCGCTAAGCGAATCTGATCTTTAACAATACAAATGCTGTTGAATGGGATCCGGCGGCTCATTGAAGAATAATTTCCGCACTTCTCCATCGAGAAGTTTTATTTGCGCTTAATGTCTTTTTCCAAAATTTATTTTACTCCTATCTCAATTTTCCACGGGGTTAAATGATGCAACCGATAGATTACTTCAACCTAACTTATTTCCAAAGTCGATGATTTATGCCTAGTAAATAGAGGTTGGAAATTACCTTATTAGAAATTGCACTTATTTTGTGGAAATCGTTTTCACCCTTATGTGTGTGACGATCATGAATTTCTAACTAATTAATACTTATGTTATAAATGTTCTTTAAAATGTCACCAAATTGAAAGTCCAAGAGAAGAGTTAACAAAATTGACTACACATGTCTTAGATTTATTGCAAGAAACAAAAACATCATTAGAACTCTAAATCGATATTAGTTTATTTCTTCATTGTCAAATCTGTCTCACAAGGCATTTTCTAAATTATTAGACATGGTCCAGGTCACCTAGCGATACTTGTGTGTTCGTTGTCAAAAACTTGGTGAGAAACTTGATTGTTTTGGATCATGATAAATACTAAGAAATTTATTTTCATTAGGATTATTTTTATTTGTGATTTGCCTAAACTAAAAGTGAATTTGACAGTATTAAACGCATCTCAGTACATTCTATTGGCAAGGAATCAATTATTAAAGAATTCCGCACACAGTATAGGAAAAAATAGCTTCCATCAAATTGGCCAAATTTTTTAAATGATGTTGAGCCGTCATCCGTATAAAAAGTTTTAGTAACATTGGCCCCTGAAAAACGCTCGTTTTTAAAGTAGACCACAAAATGTGGACAAAATCGAGGTTTTTCGGTTTCGCGTATGTCACGGGAGATCGGCGTATTTTATTCCTACTATCACATGGGCGCAGGCAATGTGGTATTTTTTGTATGTATGTAAGTTTGTTTAATATATAGAGTTGCGTTCCGCTCTTTACTTTTCCTAGGAACAACGAGCAAATATTATTTTCAATCATCAGATATCCCGTAAATTAAACAAATCGTTATGAAATCCCTTTTTTAACACGCTGATACTATTATTATTACTGATAATAATAATCTCCATTTATTATTATTTATTTTTTGTAGATATTACATTTTATTCAACTACAATTTTCACTTTTCATTCCCAACATGCTTCAACCATGTTTTAAATAATAATTTGATCATAGGTGAAATTTGTCAAGTATTGTCAAAAATAAATATACTTGACTAATAACGTGTTTGTTCTTAATTAAATAAATTCGTTTTGAAAATGCTACAATACTTCAACACAAATGCATAAACTATTTTTGTAAGCGATCTATCTGACTTATATATGGTAACATAAAAAAAACAGAATATTATATACATAAAAATGGACATATAGTTCAAATGTGCTTTTAGAGGACGGATTATTAAAATATAATATTTTTAGTCGCAAACTCCTCTATAAAATCCTTATTTTACTATAAGGAACGTAACCAGACTGCAACCAACAGCTACTCTCCGGGCTATGTGCCCCGCCAATACTGGCATAATGAGGTATTTATTTTCATTAATACCTTCAAAAAAATTAAACTAAAATTTATGGCTGCTCGGGTATTTTGGTTGCATCATTAGCACATATTATTAACATGTCCTTGCAAATTTGTGCATCTTATGACAAATGGAGACCATCTAAAATTTGTCATATACACAACAAAGGTAGTAAAGTGGATAAAAAATTACCGCCATATTACATTCATAAATAACTAGTATTTGAAATCGCCCTGCATACGGTACTTTATCCGCAGATTGATTAGAGTATAAGCAACAACCAACATGGTTTTGTCTCTCAACGATCGACAACAACAAACCTACTTTGTATAACACAATACTTAGCTGAAATTGATGAGTTATGGAAGTCGATGTCATTTATATGAACTTCTCTAAGGTTTTTGATAGGTTGGACCATGGTGTCTTGCTAACAAAATTAGTTTCTTTTCGTTTTAACCTTGGTTAATAACTTAACTTTTTTTAATCCTATCTGGTTAATAGAAAGTCAGTTTGTACAATATCAGGGTCATAGGTCTATCGAATTTATATCTCAATCAGGGTCGGTCTTAGGCCCTTAATTGTTTAACATTTTCATTAACAATATCGTCATCGATCTCACTTATATATATATATATCTCTTATATACTGATGACTAGAAGATATACTATAAGATTAACAACGAATCAGACTACGAAAAGCTTCAAACAGACTTAAGCGCAATTCACGAGTGGTGTAACAAATTCAGATTGCCTCTTAAGGCATTCTTAATTGCCTCGAAGGCATTCAACGACAAACTTCCTGGCATTTACAATCGATCAACAATATCCCCCTATAGGACATAATCACTTTTTTTTACTGACCCATTTTTCATACAATTCTATGAAGCAGTGGAGAGAGATTGAAAGTGTAATATTTTTATACAAACTTCTAAACAACATTATTGACTGTCCGCAATTACTTGAACGAATTAATTTTAGAGCATCTGCCAGGTCAACCAGATCTACATATTTTTTTACTTCTCTAATACACAAATATATTAACATTTTCTTCACTATATCTGTAGTAATTGCGAAACTGTTGCAAATGATATCGACATTTTTAACGCTAAATTAAGTAAAAATTTTCTTAGATTAACAATTTTTGTTAATATATTTTTTATTATTTAATTCTTTTCCTTTTTCATTTTTCCTTTCTTATTGTATATATTTGTATATGGAGGTATATAGATATATGTAATGTGTGTATAAGTAAAAGGCATATGTATGTATATAAATGGTCATATATATATATATATATATATATAGTTAAAATTTTAAAAATTTAAACTTGGGTATGCAGTCGTGTGGCACAAAAAATTAAAGAAAACTTTTTATTTCTGTTCAAGCTTTCGAGGCTTTATTGTCTCTTCATCAGGAACGCTACAAAGTATGACATCATATTACACTTAAATTAGGGTTGATATTAGAGTACTTACGATATTTTGAGGTTATATAGAAGTTGCACATGTGAAACAATTTTTCGAAAATATGGACCAACACTTATTACTAATAGTAGTTAACAAACTTACAAGTTAAAAATTATTTAAAACATAGATGGATGTCAATTGATAAAATAAAATTGTTAAAAACATTGAAATTTAAAAAGGATTTAAAAAAGCATGGTATCCTGAAGGGATCCATCTTGTATTGTAAGGTTAAGTTGGAACTTCCTGTGAAGATGGCCAACCTGTCAAATTTATTCCTCAAGGGTAAAAGTAACTAACCTGCACTTGTACCAGGTGTCCCATTCGATGCTATACCTGTTGGATTATACTGGTTATTGTTGTCAAGATGTAGAAGAAAGGTGTAAATAATGTTAAGCCCTTCTATGTCCTTTTTCGAGTTTAAAGCGTTGTTACTTTTGTAAATATTCGTCATTTTTAATTTGAAAATTTTTTTTTCCAAATTATTGACAAAGATCAGATGTTGGAGATGTCCGGTGTTGTGTATTGCATACCTTGTGGCGCATGCGATAAGAAATATATAGGCCAGACCGGTAGACTCCTAAAGGACCGGTTGGTTTCTCATAGAAGCGATATCAGGAATAACAAGAAATCCTATACTTTAGCAAAATATGCCATTGACAACAATCACGTTGTAGCATATGATGACGTTAGTATTTTGGGTAAGGAAAACAATAGACACAAATGAGAATTTCTCGAAATGACGAATATTTACAAAAGTAACAACGCTTTAAACTCGAAAAAGAACATAGAAGGGCTTAACATTATTTACACCTTTCTTCTACATCTTGACAACAATAACCAGTATAATCCAATAGGTATAGCATCGAATGGGACACCTGGTACAAGTGCAGGTTAGTTACTTTTATCCTTGAGGAATAAATTTGACAGGTTGGCCATCTTCACAGGAAGTTCCAACTTAACCTTACAATACAAGATGGATCCCTTCAGGATACCATGCTTTTTTAAATCCTTTTTAAATTTAATGTTTTGAACAATTTTATTTTATCAATTGACATCCATCTATGTTTTAAATAATTTTTAACTTGTAAGTTTGTTAACTACTATTAGTAATAAGTGTTGGTCCATATTTTCGAAAAATTGTTTCACATGTGCAACTTCTATATAACCTCAAAATATCGTAAGTACTCTAATATCAACCCTAATTTAAGTGTAATATGATGTCATACTTTGTAGCGTTCCTGATGAAGAGACAATAAAGCCTCGAAAGCTTGAACAGAAATAGAGAGTTTTCTTTAATTTTTTGTGCCACACGACTGCATACCCAAGTTTAAATTTTTAAAATTTTAACTATATATATATATATATATATATATCTCTTATTCATTAGCAGAATTTTGCAATAATTACATTAGTAGGTATCTACTAAGATGTAGGTTATAGCAAGCTATATTATGCAATAATAGCATTATATTTTTACTTCATATCACAAGTTATTATAATCTATCTGTATTTTAGTTTCCGGCATTGTAAATGGAATGTAAATTCTGTTGGGTTTGTGTAGATAAATAAATAAATAAATCAAGGTGCACATAACCAGACGAAGCCCTGCTTCAAATCAATCCAAACGTCGACGTCGAGACGATTTCCATAATTAACAACAAATTTTACTGACAATAATCAACCAACCGACCTGACTACGTGTGAACAAAATCTATTCTCTCGCGTTCACTCATTGTTAGCAGCTGCGCCGAACCCGACCGGCAGACAGATCTGTAGCATGTCGCTCCATTTTTGCGTTGATGCTCCTCATATTTACACGCCCAGAAGTATTTTCAATACTAAAATTGTTGAAAGTATAAAAAAATTCTTGAAAATATCACTAGATAGTATCAGCAAATATTAGTATTGAATAAGCATATTAAATATAATTAAATCTTTGTTCAATGATGGTTAAGATATACAGAGTGGACCATTAATAATAGGCCATAGTTCAGAGGTAGATTTTTTGGACCAAAATGTGAGGATATGACCAAATATGCTTTAGTAAAATGTTGCTGTGGGAAAAGATACAAGGTGTCAAAGTTCCAATTATTTTTTCGTTTTTTCGCAATAACTCAGCAGCCTCTTGACTGATCAAACAATAATTTATGTATTACATCACGTTAGATCATAGAGTGCGCCGCAGGACCTGTATCTGATGATGAATTTTTTTCATATTTTTTTTTACGAAACGTTGTGGTACTTCTGACCAGAAAATCTGATGAGGGCGTCATTTCCACGTATTAAAGGTACACTTGGTAGAACTTGATAACTCCACCCGTTTTCGAGGAAAAGTGCCGTAAAACATTTCAATAATTTTTTGAAAGACAAATAACTTTAACTCCCTGCATCTTTTTCTACAGCAACATTTTACTAAAGCATATTTGGCTATATCCTCATATTTTAATAAATGATAATAAATAAACGCCACAGAAATTAGACAACCCCCCAGATCCAGAAGCCAGAGGCTTGTCCGTAAGGGGGTTACACAAAGAAAAAACGCAGACATACGACCATTTCCTCCGACAGTGCCAGTGTGCTGGAACCGGGATTTGAACCCGGTGGCGCAATACCCGTGTGATTAATGGCGATCGCCACCTCGCGCCTTAACCAACGCGGCTACTGGCTCAAAGAATCTACCCCTGAACTATGGCCTATTATTAATGATCTGTATATGAAACACTTTTTTATTTTTCTATAAACTCAGCCGAGTTAATAAGGCCCGCTAGCGATAGAACCCGATACAAACAACAAATTACCCTTCCAGCTATAGGCGTCCGATTTAAATCAAAATTTATTGCCTAACACTTTGCATAAAAAGGTACGTTTTTAAAAAGACGCTTAATCAGCTATTCCAGGTTCACTGGGATTTCTCGTGCTGCTCAGTTTGCCAAAGCTTTATTTATTACAGAATCTCGAGCCTGAGCTGCAAGAAATAAAATGATTTATGTAACCCAACATCAAAGAGGTAAACTACTACTCTAATTATTCAACGAAGTACTGAACGGAATATTAAAAGGCTGCCCCGCTTAACCCATATGAAAAGTGGTGATAGGTTGAGTTTGTGGTGCTTTGAACTATTGTAAATGATTAATGTGTTTCCAAATGCTCGCGCACTGGATTCTATTAAAATGTATAAAATGATTTATACATTTTTTTAAAGCTATGTTTAGATGGAAAAATTCACTGGCGTACTAAAAATACATGGCATAGCTGTTAGTTTTCAAATTTGAAATTTATTAAAGCTTTAAAAACCTTAAGTTCTTTTTGAAGCCATCAAGTAAGCATAATGAGGGTCTTTTTCGGTTTTATATGTGACTGTAAGATGGTAAACTACTGTATCAAATTTTGTAGGGGCACTTACAAAAATAAAAAGTTAATTCATAATATAAGGAAAAAATATGGAAATAGTGCTTTTCATATCTTCATCTTTCATGTATTCCATAGAGAAATTTATTGATCACATCAGGCAGGTCTCTAGTAACAGATAAAACAAGGATGTTCAGTACTAATGTATTCCAATAGTTCAGTAATGCATTGTGCAATTAAGCTAAATATATGCAAGGATAACGGGCTTGACATCGAGATTAAATAAAAGTAATAAAAACGCTCGTTGCTTAATCATTCGTTTGTATTTAATGAAAATTATATCAATTCATTACATTCTAATTATTGCTAGGAAGCATCAAATTAGTCTACATAAATATTTTAATGACTACGCAGTATGTTGACCTGTACTGTTAAAGTCCATAATTCGACTACATGTGCATTTAGTTATAATTACGGAACCAAAAAAACTCTCGACTGTACTGAAAACACTCGATTGGTAAATTTAAGCATAGACAAAGTTTTCGAATGTTCCGCAATTGAGTTAAAAATTAGTAATGTAGAATACTGCATAATTTGCCTCTATAGAGTACCCAACACGGATGTAAATGTTTCTTAATCTAAACTTGAAGAATGCCTAATTTTACTAACTAGTAGATGTAATTTACCACATACAATTTTATGTGGTGATTTTAATATAAATTTTTTATGTAGAGATAAAAGTACCACCGATCTAATAGATTTAATAAATTCATATCATGTCACTACAGTTTTTGATGAGCCCACTCGAATACAAAATAATACCCAGCCAGCGATTGACTATGTGATGACGAATTTCCCTGATAAAATAATAAACAGCAATATTCTAAACACTGGTCTATCTGATCACTGTGGACAGAATATTATTTTTAATGTCCAGATTCCTCAAAAAGAACAGCCCTATAAATTTAGATCTTTTTCTAAAAAAATATAACTAAATTTATTGAATCATTAAACTCTGAGTCCTGGGAAAATATTTATAAAAAAGATAGAGTCGATACCAAATATCAGGCCTTTAATAGTACTATAAGCTATCATTACAACTCATCTCTCCCGTTAGTAACAAAAAATAATTTTCAAAATGCAACAGTTGGATAACCACAAAAGTCAAAGTCTCATCATCTAGGCTAAAGGAATTATTCTCATTGGAAAAAACAGGAATGGTAAATACAGGATACTATGAAATATATAAGAAATTCTACAAAAAAGTTATACGTTGGGCCACGCAAATGTACTATGATGAACTCATTGTAAACTCGGCAAACAAATCAAAAGCAGCGTGGAAACTAATTAATAGCTCATTAAAAAATAACGCTAAGACAAATAAGCCTGAAATTGAAATAAATGGCAATATAACATCGAATAATTCAGTAATTTCAAACGAGTTTAATTCTTACTTCATTAGTTTACCCAAATCTCTCCGCGATTCCTTAAACCACCGAAAGCTAATCAATCAGTCATTGTTAACTACACTAAATGAATCAATTTATTTAAATCCTGTTACAACCACTAAAATTATCAATATTGTAAATATGCTAAAACAATCTAACTCTGTAGGTCCGGACGATATATCGATCAAAATTATAAAAAATGCGCTCATCAATTAGCTGAGCCATTATGTCATATAACAAATAAATGTTTTCAAGATGGCACATACCCTGACATGCTAAAAGTATCCAAAATTCTGCCACTTTTTAAAGAAGGTGATCACAAACTTCTCAGTAATTATCGACTAATAGCAATCCTCTTGGTATTCTCAAAAATATTCGAAAAACTATTAGCAATACGCATAATTAAATTCTTGGAATCAAAGCAAATATTATCACCAAATCAACACGGTTTCAGAGAACATAAATCTACGATCACTGCACTCCTAACTACACTTAATGAAGTCTACAGAAATTTAGATCAAAACAAGAAAGTCCTTGCCAGTTTTATCGATATCTCTAAGGCATTCGACTGTGTTGACCATCAAATTCTTCTCGAAACTATTGACTCTTATGGTATACGTGGCAAATGTGATGACTTACTTAGGTCATATTTAAGTGATAGGAAACAATTTGTGGATTGTTTTTGTCATAGATCCGATGAACTCCTGGTTGATATAGGTGTACCACAAGGTAGTGTGCTAGGTCCACTTTTTTCTGTTTTGTATGTTAATGGCTTGAACAACTTTATTTCGTCTTATTACGGTTCATTTGCGGATGACATAACCATAATTTCTTGCGGTGACAATTCTGAAGTCGCACTAGAGCAGCTCAAAATTAACATTCAATCAATAACCGAATATTTTAACAACAAAAAGCTTAATCAAGACAAAACATTTTTTATGCAGTTTCATCCGGTTGCAACAAGATATAATAGTCGAAGAAATAAAGCACAAAATCAGGCCAAACAAGCTCAAATTGGCGCAGTAAGATGGATCGCGATGGGATTTTTTGCATTCGATTCATAATGCCGTCCCGAAACTTTGTGAAGATAGTTATTGAATGCATTTCGAATAAATAAATTATTGCAATAAAAATACTCATTTTAGAAAAGCAACGCTAAGAAGTATTAAATAACTATTTTACAACACGGTCAATTATTATAGAAATAAGTCCAATTTTGTTACTCGGGGGTTTTGGGGGTCGCTGAGCACGATTATGCAGTCGGCGACGGCGTCCGATGCACCTGACGCCCAGGGTGGGCGTCAAACACGACGTCTTCTGGAGTTTTGCCTCCAGTTTATAAAACATGGAGCCAAAATACTTACTCTCTATCCCTTGATTGGAAAACACATGTATCCGCAGTATGTTCTAAATGTGCATGTAAATGCTTTGCTTTAAAAAGGTTAAAACTAGTATCGACACTGTTAAAATGTAGTATTTTTCCAATATGGAATCGCACATAAGATACGGAGTACTTTTTTGGGGAAACTCGACAACAGCTAATAGAGTTTTTTTATGACAAAAACGAGCTGTACGTTTTATGTTCGGCTTGGGCTATAGAGAACCATGTAAGTTAACCTTTATTAGACAAAAAATATTAACGTTACCATGCCTATAGATTTTTGAAATATTAAAATTCGTTAAGCTAAATTTATCACAATTTAACTTTTAAAATGCGTATCATCATTATCCCACCCGTCATGGATATAATTTACAGCATGAAATCCATAGGCTTCAATTATTTGAATCAAATCCATATTATGTAGGTACTATTCTCTATAATAGATTAAGTAACAACATAAAAAATTTACCCAGCATTAAACATTTTTTTCCTCTGTTAAATTTTTATTGATTGCCAATGGATTTTATTCCGTAGATGAATTTCTGCATTCGCAATTAATATAGATATTTAAATTGGTCTTGTTAAATACTTATATTTTACTTAATGTGTCTGCCAAAATGTATTCTGACTTGTCCTGTCATGTTTATGACCTATTGGAATTAATAAATGATTATTATTATTATTATTCTAATATATAAGTCAACTAAATATAAACCCTTACCTCATCCCTTCTAGGAGAATGACCTTCACTATGACCACTTGTCAAGGGCATTCTTTAGTCAGGCTGAAAAATACGGAGAGTGGTTTGTATTAAGTTTAACAATATAATTACATTTGCTTATTAAGGATTATTAATATTACTTACAATTAACAATTAATTATTATTATCGAATTACATTATGTATACTTTCGTACACGATTTTTGTATACTGTGGTGATTCGTCTTTCTCATTCTGAATTGTACAATTCAAACCGTCTACACGAACTACGGGGAAAGGACCAATATACCACGCGTCAAATTTATGACGGTTTGGTTAGTTACCGTAACAAGATCTCCTGGTTTTAATTCAATTTCGCTTGCCTTGTTATCGAAACGAATTTTGCGATTTACCTTTGACTTTTCAAGATACTCCTTCGCTCTTTAATGTGCTAACTGTAATCTATACCTAAACTCTTGATCATAAGCATCGATATTGTAAAGAGGGTCTACATGGGATTTGGTTAGCATTTCTGGGAGGTTCGCTTTCTCCCATCAATAACAAGTTCAAATGATGTGTAGTTATGGTAAGTGCTTGGAGTTGTGTTGTAACAAAATGCATAATATTGATACCATGTTGGTCATCAGTTTTTGAATCATTTATGTACATACAAATGTGCTCATTAAGAACGCGATGATTTCGTTCGCATCCTCCAATTGATTGACTATGATACGCACTAGATATTTTATGACTTGTCTTTAATCACCATAGTAGAGCACACTTTCACTAGTCACACAACACTCACTTAGTTTTCCATCACAAAATCTTCTGCTGGAATCTGCTGGAGGCCGTAACTTTCTGCTGGAGTCGAACCGGGGTGACTGTCTTCTAAGGATCCATACTGAGTGTTGAGGTTTCTCAAGTTTCTCATGTATATTTTAAACACTTTTATGGCTAGGGAAACCATCATTAACTAAACTATAATGTACAATATGATTTTTACGTCCTTTGTTACATTGTACTCTTGTTGTTGGACGATGAATTTAGAATTGACTACTCCATTTTCTTCCAAATTTTGTGTAGTCGACTTCGTTTGATCCATTTTTATTGTTTAACTTTAGTGTGATATAACATTATAAGGTCGTAGGCAAACCATTTGACTATTTAAAAAAATTACTTTAAGTACCATAGTTCATTTTTTTTTCGCGCTGGCAGGATCACCATATAATAAAAACGCTCGTTGCTTAATCATTCGTTTGTATTTAATGAAAATTATATCAATTCATTACTTTATAATTATTGATAGGAAGCATTAAATTAGTCTACATAAATATTTTAATGACTACGTAGTATGTTGATCTGTACTGTTAAAGTCCACAATTCGACTGCATGTGCATTTAGTTATAATTACGAAATATTCTAATATCTAAGTCAACTAAGTATAAACCCTTACAGTTAGTAATTTATTATTATGCTTAATGTTAACACAGGTGGTCAAGACCCCTTTCAATGTATTATTTTTGCTATGTATCGCTTACTTAATTTTTTGCTAAACAAACTTGATTCATTTTCAGGTACATGTTTGATAGAAAAGGAGCGCAAAATCTACCAGAATGGCTCCAAGACACCTTCTTCATTATGGTTGTATCTAATAGCTGCATGAATCCTGTCGTCTATGGCAGTTATGTCATGGGTTGTAGGCAGCTCGACTGCAGTTGTTTCAGTTGCTTCAAAAAAAATACCACTGGAACACGTGTAAACAGTGAGTAATAATTTAACAATAAAGTAATAATAAGTATGATAGTAACCCTTCCTATAACTATGTAACTTAGGGACATTTTTATGATAAGTATGATATTTCAGTCAGTGGAATAATAATAATAATATTGATGACAATACAAGACAAAGTAATAGCCACCCGCAACTATATGAAACACATAGTCAGGGATGCCACGGTCGCCAGGGACATATGCAGGGCGTGCTCCAAGACCGGGGAAAGCATTGAACACATTGTGGGCGGATGCCCTATCCTAGCCCCAACCAGCTACACAAGCCGCCATGACAACGCAGCAAAAATAATCCACCAGGCACTATTAATGCAGATCAAACCGAACCACACTCAAGCACCATACTACCAGTATACACCCACATCAGTCACATTCACTGACACAGCCAAACTGTACTGGAATAGAATGGTCATCACTGACAAGCACATACCCAGCAACAGGCCGGATATTATACTAACATTAGACAGCCAGACATACCTGATAGATATCACCGTACCACTACCAGAGGATATGGAGAAGAAGGAAAGGGAGAAAATCACCAAATACTCACCTCTCGCTGAGGAAATTAGGCAGATGTGGCAACAAGAGAAAGTAACCATAATTCCTATTGTAGTTGGTGCCACAGGTGAAATACCCCCAGTTTGAAACAGGCTCTAAAAACGTTAAATATTAAGGAGAACACCTACCTTCAACTGCAGAAATCAGTATTCATCGATAATTGCAACATTGTCCGCACATTTCTATATCTCCAATAGAGATAATCAAGCTGGCCCCAGGCTCCTTGATTATTAGCGCCTATCATCCTAAAGGAGAGAATCCCGTAAACAATAATAATAATAAACATTTATTTCTCAAATATACTTGCGTTACAAGATGAGTGGTATAGACAAGGAAATAAATAGATATATTTGTATATAATATCTTATGTCCTGCTTAATACCAACTTTGTTACATTATTATACTAACAAGTACTATACCTTTATAAAGGTGGAGAGGAAGAACGAAAATTAAATATGCTGCATATACGTACATACGTAACATGTAAGCAAACATAATGAATTTAGAAGTTCAGTGTGGCTATATTTTTTTCAATTACATCGCATGAGTAATACAGCTTCAGCGACTTGCACCGTCAGATGAAACAAAGTAAATATATGAATGTATGTACCAAGTAGCATGTGAGCATGTATAAAGTGAAAATACAAATCGTGGAAAAGGACTATGAACATTGCGTTCCCAGGAATTCAGAAATACTAAGCATTGACGTGAAGTAATGCTTTTAAATAAATAAATAATAAATAAATAACACCACAGATAATTACGACCACTTTTATCCCGGAAGGCTCTAGAAGAGCCTTGTGTGGGAGGGGGCTACACATTTAGAGACAAGGGGCACACACCCAATATCCGTGTATAGTGGAAAAATCCCTCTCACAGTATTTTCCACTGGCACGACCGGGGATTGAACCCGGAACTTTTGGCAAATACGCTCACTTCTCTACAACCAGTCATACAAAATATTTTTTTAAAATCGATATGCTTCTAGCACTTTTTATAGGACGGTAAGTGGTTAAATATTTGTGTACCAGAATATAATGTACCTTGTCTAATTTTATTACATTTTTAATTTGGTAATAGGATAGGATCAATACACTCACCTTATATATATATATATATATATATATATAGAGAGAGATTTGGTATAGTAAATATTTTTAATTTCGAAAAATATGACCTGCATGATTCTCTTGGGTGTAATCTACAGATTACTCGTATGGCTCGTTTTTGCGTTACAAGTATGGTTTTAGCCAGCGTAGATGAGCCCCAGACTTCTATCCCATATCGACTATGGAAATATGCGTGATAAACGGTCACTGTTGATCTTACATCCAATTCTCCTCTTATTATCGCGTGTGCAAAAATTGCGTTGCTAAGTTTTTTACTTAGTTCTTGGACATTAAAATCCCATTTCAAGTGTTTGTCAATGTACACCCCCAAGAACCTGGTGTTTGTTGCAGAACTGATTTCGCCAAATGTAGTATCAAGATTTACGTCTGGAATGGTGATATGTGATTTTTGAAATGATATATTATTTGTTTTATCTATGTTTAACAATAATTTATTTGTATGAAACCATTCTATTATTTCTTTTAATTTTTGTTCAGTTTGTGTGGTAAGCGAGGGAAAATTTTTATTATTAATTATACTTATATCATCGGCAAACAATGAGATGTGCAATTCGGGAAAATTGAAGACTAAATCATTTATATATAACAAGAAGAGAAGTGGAACCAGTATCGATCCTTACAATACACTACAATTTATTACCTCGTGAGTTGAACTTTCCTTTTTAAGCGTATTATTAGTGTGATCAGTCATTTCGACATATATTTTGCGACCTGTCAAATATGTTTCATACCATTGAAGAGGGAGACCCCTTAAAGAATAAAATTGTAGTTTATCTAATAAAATTTGATGATTAACATAATCAAGAGCTTTTGACAAGTCGCAAAATGTGCCAATAACATAATTTTGGCGCTCTAACAATTTTTGGATCTGGTTAATCAGTGAGTATGTGACGTCGCTGGTGATTCTTCTATCCCTAAAACCACACTGAGACTCACTTAGAATATTGTTGATTGTAAGGTAATTAACCAGTTGTCTTTCAACAACTTTCTCAAAATTTTTGAAAAAGCTATTAATAGTGAAATTGGACGGTAATTCGATAGAACAGTTTTATCCCCTTTTTTGTATACCGGTATAATTTTTGCAGTTTTAAATTAGTTGGGAAAAATTTCTGTATGGTGCGAATGAAATGATTAATGGACAAAAAAACAAATTATTAGTTATATCTCTTTAAATCTGCAAGGAAACTAATGATTTTTTTATTATAATATGAACTGAGTGTAGACATTAGATAGGTAGTTTTTTATTAATTGTTCTTCCTCCCATCCTCCTTACATGTTATTTCCGTTGTAGTCACTTTTAACATCATTTCTTATTTAATTTGGTCGAAGACTTCATTGATTTTGTTGATCAAATGGTCTTGGGTTTGTACATCTTCATTGTAAACAATATCTTCGGTAGTCGTGGTAATCCAATGGTGTTAGGCCTGGGGACCTAACAGGCCAATGTACTAGTCCACATCCACCTATCCAGTTATCAGGGAAAGTGTCATTTAAATAGTCTCTAACAGAAACACGAAATTGCGCTGGGCAACCATCATGTTGGAAAATGATAGGTTGATGATCCTCAAGAATTAGTTCATCAACTTAAACAAAAATAAAAATAAATTCTAAAACCTTGAAAAGATACCTTGAAAACTCAACAGGCAATGGGGCGAGGAAAGGAGCTGCCAATTCATTTAATGCTCAAATAAAGAGCAATGTGTTTGACAGCAGATTCACTAGCACAATCTTTTGTTAAGTTGATTCTCTGAACCGTTTTTGTATAGTAATTCAAAAAATGTTCACGATACCTCCGATTGGCAAATACTATTCAACAGAACAGAAATCACAGAAGTTCTTGAAAGTATTTGAATATCTTAGATGTTGCATTTTTTTCATAAACTTTAATGAACAATCATAATTGACAGACATGACATTAACACTGTCTGCGAAATTAATATGACATTATTAATTTAGAGCTAGAGAACAAACTGAAAGAATGAAGACAACATCAATCATTATTACGTAATCAGCGTATAGCTATGGATCTATGGGATTTAAAAAAAAATCGGCAGCTACTGGAAGCGGCTGGATCTTTGAAGCCGAAAAGAGCATTAAATTGTGTGCCAAAATGGCATTAAGTGTAATCAGATCTCAACCAAAACCTTTTCAGATCTTCTGGAGTACTAAACTCATGCAATTTTTTATCCAAATCCGTTCAGTAGTTTCGGCACTATCGTACTAATACTCACACCATCACACTCATACACACACACACACACACACAGACATTTTTCAAAAACCACTTTTTTGGGATCCTAGGACCTCGAAACGCAAAGATTTTCGTTTTTGGACCAATTTTAGTAACCTTTCACAATTTTATTGTGGTGAGGTTAAAAGTTATGGCCAAAAATAATAAATATTTGCTTATCGTATCTCTCTCTCTCTCTTTTGGATACGCCCACCTTAATTGTACTCATAACCGGATGTTGACAACGTAACTATAGTTAAAAGTGAGGGAGCCATGCTATAAAACACTTCATTAAATGCATTAAAATAATTTTGTGGCAACTTAAGCACCTTTGGCTTTACTGTGACTGGGATGGCTTATATAACATAAGCAAGTTGAAGTTCCTTACACATCACTATGCCAGTAAAGTTATAAACTAGATTAATTACAGTATTTTAGCGCAATAAAATGAGATGAAAATTGATCACTCATGTGAAATTTTCTTTGTGTGAGTGCTTTTCTGTTAATTTAGAAAGAAATTCCACTTTAGTGCAGGTATCCTTTACGGTACGTTAAATTAAATGTTCAACTTTATGTAGTGGTAAAGCAGTGAATTTCCATTTGGGTTAAACGTTTATGTAGCGTGTGAGGTAGAGGAAGGTAACGGATCAACTGCACTAACTTATCTTACCTCGATAAGGCATATTAAAAAAGTAAAAAGTCAAAGTGATGTTCAGTAAAATATATTGCAAGTGAATAATGGACTTGACACAAGGTTATGTAAATATTTTTATTTATTATTTTTAATGTCTTGCATCACGTCAGTTAAAATGGAAGTTGAAATAATGAAAGAGATATCAGCAGTCACGTTTTGATAGCAATTAGAAAGTGTTAACTTTCATACAGCATTAAGTGAACAAATTTCATTAATTTTTTTCAACGTTGTCTTGTTTTTTTCTAAAAAATAATAAAATACAGGTTGTGCGTTGTTATCCTCTTCTTGGTTTATCCTTTTAGATATTATAGTTCTCGAGATAAAAAAAAATACAAAATTTGTAATATTTTGGTCATTTATAATCTGCATGAGTTTGTTAAATGTCGTGGCCGATATGGTGCACCTTATGAACGCATATCTCTCCAACAATTAGCACAAAAAGTTAAACTGAACCGTGCCGCTCGAAGTCCCGCGTTTTTTGCTATACCCACAAGCCGACCGGACTCCTAAAGCATAAAACGCGGCACTTTGAGCGGCATGCTTCAGTTTAACTTTTTGTGCTAATTATGGAAATATAAACAGTCTCGTATATATTTCTTCCCAACTATAGTAATAGTAGTAAGAAAATCAGATTGGGTTTATATGGTAACCGACCATGGTTTATTATGCCAAAAGCATTTAGATCAAATTTTGCCAGATAAATCTTCAACTTTTATTCCTAGAGCTGAAAAATAATTAAATAGCTCACCAATGTAAATACTGAATCTAATAAATACGAATTACGTTAAGTAAAATGTAAACGATGGATGTTATATTCAAAAAAATTATTTAAAATATTTTTTAAAACAAGCTTTCTGTAAAAAGTCGTACTAAAAAATAGAAAATAAAAAAATACTAATGTTCATGTACAAGAAAAGCAAGGCGTGTGGACTTTGTATGATTGTACGCATAATTGTATGAAAGGGGTGGAATCGTTGTATACATAGTGCCTTCAGTCATGCGTACATAAAGATGATACATATACTTATGCGCATTCCTTGCCTCTCTTGCATCCGTAAATTAGTATTTTTTTGTTTTTTACTTTTTTGTACGACTTTGTACAGAAAAGCAAGTTTTAATTTTTTTTTTTTAAATTGTATTTTATACTTTTTAGTCATACAATCTGGGGGGGGGGTTACTCCTCAGAGATCGCACACTTGCCTCTTAACGATTTGCTTTGATTTGTCGCTTCTTCGTTTTGCAGATTTTTCAGTTCAGTTCAGTTCAGTATTGTCACCTAATCTTAGTAACTGCGTAAAATTTCATCAACTGATTATGTCAGGAAGTGTGTTAAATAAAGGATGCAAAATTTGAAGACAAATTTTAAATTTTCACTCCCGCGCTCCCTACGTGCGGATATTTGCAAAAGTAACGATGGAAATTATCATCCAATCTTAGTAAAATTTCATGAATTGATTATGTTCCGAAGTGTGTTAAATAAAGGATGCAAGATTTGACCATAAATATTTTTCACACATTGCGAGTTAAAAAAAAAGCAAGTAACAAAACATATTTTTATTATGATACTAAGTGTATACAATTAAAAATATTGGGGGCGAGCGTAGGTGCGTCTTTACTATGTACATACTTCGATATGCGATGTAAAGCAACGTAAGGCGCGGTTACTAGTTGGATGGGTGACTGTTCCAACGAAGACCGTGTTCTCGCCTCACACATCTTCCAGCGGCTTGTATATCATTGTATGCGCGGAAGCTATACAACCTTAGGCGAGGGTTGTATAGGGGATATACCATCCTTCGGAGGGGATGTAAAGCCGTCGGTCCCTTGTCTATTAAATGTTAGGCAAGTAAAAGATCTCTACTCTTCTTAAGGGAAGAGGTTCGGCAAAATTCCTGGTTTGGGGGTAATTCGTCTACAGGCGTCGGTGTTAGGCCTCAGTAGCAGAAATAGGCCGACGTTAAATAAATGTATAAACAAAAATATATTGTGTTAGATTTTTGCCTTCTTAGTGTATTAAGGAAATGCGGGAACGGTAAAAAGTATCTATAATTACTAGTGTTTGAGTTTTTACTTCCTTTCCATATATTAGATTTAAAAAATGGTTCGTTGTAATTTGTCATATTTTTCATAACTGATATTTTATAATTTATGGTATTCTTTCAATTCGCAATAATCCTAAGTGCACATATTTTATTATACTGTAATTTTATATTTTTATAATCATCTGAAAGGGAACAAATTTAATGCATTCAATAAAATATTATCATCTAGTATATAGGCATAGACATAGACATAGACATATTTATTTGTGTTAAACATACAAAGTATATATACACACGTCCAATAGAAAATACAATAGAAAAAAAACATTGTATAATAATGGTACATACATTATATAGTAGTAAGATACTGTGAAATAAAACAAATATTGTATAATTACATTCACAATTCATATTACATCTGCAGGTAGGTAGATACATTACAATCCATGAACTCCTGGGTGCTATAGAATGCCTTTTCTATTAAAAACGTTTTTATAACACATTTAAATTTATTCAGAGGAAGAGCAGTGATGTCTGTGGGTAGTTTATTATAAAATAATGGTCCAAAATAATTGGTTCCATTTCTACTACTTGTAAGTTTTAAACACTTTATTCTTATTTTGCGTCCCTCTCTTGTATTGTGTTCATGTATTCTATTAAGACACTCGTATTTTGTTAAATTTTCCTTAACATACGTAATGCACAGGTAGATATATAAAGAAGGCAGCGCGAGTAGTTTGAGTTCTGTGAATTTATATTTTACATCGTCCTGATATCCTAGATTGGTTATAATTCTTATTACCTTTCTCTGTAAGCCGAATATTCTTTTAGCATGTGGTGAATGACCCCATCCAAGAAGAGCATACGAACACTGAGACATAAAAAGTGAATGATATGCAGTAATAATACCCCTTTTTGGCATGATATTTATTAAACATCTGATGGCAAATATGCTTTTACCAAGTTTACCAGCTAATTTGTCCACATGTATATCCCATGACAGAGTTGGGTCTAAATACACCCCTAAAAATTTTACCTCTTCATCATTTTTTATATCGATATATTTGTGAGTAAACATAATTTGCTTGCTTTTTTTGTCATTAAGGCATAATTTATTTTTACTAAACCATATTTTTGCTTGTAACTGTGTATCGAACAAATGCTGGCCGAGCAAATCTAAATTTGGTTCTTCGAAAGTTATTGTACTGTCATCTGCAAATAAGATTTTATCTAGTTTGATATCGGGTAATTCAAAATTTATGTCATTGATATAAATAAGGAACAGTATGGGTCCTAAGGTCGAACCTTGAGGTACGCCATTTGTGATATTTGCAATTTCAGAATTCTTGCCATTAATAGTTGTGAATTGTTTTCGATTAGTTAGAAAAGTTCTTATTAATTCAGTACTTATATCATCAAATTTATAATATTTTAATTTCTCGATCAGCAAAGTGTGCAACACACAGTCAAATGCTTTTTGCAAGTCACAGAAAACAGCTGCCAATACATGATTATTTTCATAACTGTCTGTTATTTTATTGATTAAGTATAAAATAGCATCCCTTGTAGATTTATTGGCTCTAAAACCGTATTGGTTCGGGTAAAATACACTGTTGCTTTCAAAATGTTTGGTTATTTGCAATTTTAGAGCAGATTCAAAAATTTTTGACAATACCGGTAACAATGAAATGGGCCTAAAATTGTTTTCCTCTTGGACCGAGCCCCCTTTATGAATTGGAACTACTTTCGCAAACTTTAATGCATCAGGAAATACGCCACTAGCAACACTTTCGTTTATTAATTTTGTTAACGAACTATAATGATATTTTTTATAGTTTTTATTAATTCAATATTCATTTCATAGACATCACGACTAGTTTTATTTTTTAATTTGTTTATTATATCTCTAACATCGTTATAGGTTATTTCATGAAATTTAAATTCTGGATTGTTTGTAATACTGAGGTATTCTGAGTACTTTTTATCGTTTTGTAAATTTTTGGTTAACTTATGCGACACCTCTACAAAAAAATTATTTAATACATCCGGTTCTAAGTCCACTTGAGTATTTGATTTGGTGTTTCTGTGTCTATTAATAATATCCCAGTATGCTTTTGGAGTATTTCCTGATTTATTTAATACTTTTTCATTGTAATCGTACTTTGCTTTTTTTATTTCGGTTCTATATGTTTTCTTAAAATTGTTTTTTATATTTTTTAATTGAGGACTATTTATAATATGATACATTTCTGCCAACAGTTGTAAGTGATCTCTAATTTTTTTCTAAATCTGGGATAAATCAGTCATTTTTTGTGCGCTTTGATTTCCTTTTTTTATTAGTAGCAATTCTCAGAGGAATACAATTATCGATACCATTACAGAGATGTCCCAAAAATGTGTTCGTCTTGCTATTTATATTTAAATTCTTGTCGTCGACAAATGACCAGTTAATTTGTTCTACATAGTTATAGAGTAAATGCATTCCGCTTAGACATGCTTCTTATTAATATATTTTTGTATATCAGGCCAAGCCATCACTGCTCTTAAGCCAAATATTATATTATTAATAATTTAAGTCTCTCTGCTCTGAAATATTACAGTACCAACATAAATAAAAGATGGCGATCACATTGGACATTAAGAAAAGTAATCGATCATAACTTGTTTCTGGGTTGTCTTACGTGAATTCTGTACGCAACATTTTTTATTCATACTGGAAGTATGATCAGCAAATATTACTAAGAATGTCTGAATACTTTCTGCCGATAAGGAGTTAAAATCAGCCAAACTATAATATTTTGGCACTTTTAATTTTCAAGCATTTCAAAAATATTTCATACACAAATAAATACATTCTAGAGATTTTATACGTCTTTCTAACAATAATAATGAATAACAAACTTATTTTCAAGGAGAGCATTTCAATTCAGTCAAATATAAATACTAAAATTAAGGTGCGGGCTCGTTGGTTTGTTTCTCTCTGTCAATTATTATTATTCTCACTGGAATTAAATATGAAATCTATTGCTTCTGACTTGACATCTTATATTTTTGTGATTCGCTGTAGTAGAAAAATAAATTTTCAACTGGACATGATGACATTTCAGGTAAATCGCTGACTTCATAGTTGACATATTAACCCACATAATAAATGACTTATTTACGGAGGGAATATTTCCCGTAGGTTAAAAACTTCAATTGTTCCTTCTATTTTAAAAAAGTCACCCAGGAATGTGGAGAATTATCTTCCTACCTCTGTGCCACCTGTAATATCTAAGATTTTTGAATGTGCGATGGTATTTCAATTATTTAAATTTCTTGAGGTTAATAATATTTGAAATTCCAATAAACACGGTTTTCGTTCTTGATACTCAACTACCTCAGTAGTGCACTCTCTTTATGAAAAAATATTAGGTACAGTTGAGACAGGAGAGAGTCCAACTGATACATTATGTGACCTCAGTCGGTTCTTCGACTGTGTTCAGCATGACCTGTTACTAAAAAAAAAATTATGAGTATGGAATAAGAGGAACACCCTACGACTGGTTTGCCTCCTACCTTAGTGGCAGGAATCAGATGATAAAAATAAATGATCGGGAACATGATCAGAAGACATGTTGCATGTAGTTAGACAAAAATATGGGCGTGCCGCAGGGCTCTGTCTTTTGGCCGGTGCTTTTTATAATTTATATTAATGAACTTCCTCAGATACTAAATGACATTTATTTCATTATACACTGATGACGCTAGCCTTCCCATAGATAAGATAGTTGCCACTATTGAACAATTATGAGGCTGCTTTAGCAACAACTTGTTTTTCTTCAATGTAGCCAAAACTAATTATATGCACGATTGACCATTAGAACAAGTTGCGAGCTCCGCCTCCTTATTATTTATTTCAGAGTTACCTAATATTTGTGAAACTGTTTTCTTTCTATTTTCGGTTGAATACCCCTCTGCAACTGTATTTGAATGTCAGGCACCACAGCGTTGTATAGTTAAAAAACTTGCTCCCGAGTCCGCCAATAGTGACGAAGACGACGGTCTAAAACAGTGTCCGGTAATTCTTTGGGATGTTCGAGTTTTAAATATAAAACGGGTTTGAGCTAAGATAATGTCGAACTCTCCTCCATCGTTTACATTGCTCTGTAAGTGTGTAAATTCCTCATTTCTGCATGCCCCAGGTAGTCCGACGATTAACATTACTTTCACGAAAAGGCAGTGTTCATAAATCTAGCAACGTCTCTTTTGGTCAATATCCTGGTCTTTTTTGCTTCATATTGGAGTAAATCTAGCTGATTATAACAATCAATAAGGATACTTTTGGGACACACCCGTTTTTCTAACAATATGACTATAATCTGACGTTTTCTACGCCTTTTTTAAATAACCTCTTCTTCTGTTGACCGGATTGATCTAAAATAAAGGCATATTGTCTGTGGCGAAATTCCGTAACACCTTAAATAGGTTTCAAGATTAAAATAAAACAACCTAACTTTAATATTATCAAAAAAGAAGCTAACCTAATTTTCTTGATTTTTATTAATAACTGTTCAGGTGAGGAACAAATTAATTAACATTATCTTTTGTTAACTTGAAATCACTAATCATACATAATTGATTAACTTAGTAATAATATACTAATATAATAATAATGGTCCGTGGCTTGAACAGATAAATTTTCTTGAATTTAAATGAGCATTTAAGGTAACATAAGTAACACTGACCTATATTTTAAATTGCAAAACATTAAAATTGACACGACAGTTTATTGATCTCGCCTCTGCTTTGTACAATTTCGTCTACATCTCTGCACTTATTCATGATGGCACAGTTTGGCATAGCCTCAACGAGTCTTCAGCAATATATTTACCGCCTCTGTATTGAAGATGTGAGCGCGCTATTGCGGCCGACAAAAAGCAATATACTGATTCCCCGTTGTAAATATGATTCTATTCATATATTCCAAATAAGAAATCAAATAATTTAGATGTCTGCAAGAAAGTAGCAATTTTTTAAGATATGTCGTAGTACGGGTATTTCCGTGAACATATACTAAAAATTCTATAATTTATGTAAAATACAAAATAATTATTATTATATCCATATAATTTCCAGAATCATGATGTCATAAGATTTAAAACTATAACGAGCTTTTGTTGCTCTCTATAATTTCATAATAAGTAAAGATGTGCCTTGATTTACTTAATAACTAAACTGAAAGAGCTCAATCCGATGTGAACGTCGATGATATTAAATTTCTATTTATTGTTTACATAAGTAGCAATTTTGGTATTACATATTTAATCGATAACTTAAAGCAAATGTACCTAAACCGAGGGTTTAATCTGGGATTATACTAAGAAGATAAAGGTATCAAATGGTAGCACAACTGTGAGAACTACAAACAGATTGTGTTTATTTAGGACATTGTAGAGCCCTTCACTTAAATGTCATAAACACAGCTTTTGTTGTTATAAAGCAATAATAGTATATTGTTTTGTATGAAGTAAAAGTGACAGTTTTTGTGTCAAGGATGTACCTGACAATTGGGCGAAGAGAGTCCGGCAAGGACAGTTGACAAACGCTATTTTTTCATCAACCATTAAATATGAATTAAATAAATAGTTAAAGAAAGTGAGTTAGTGCCTTATTCCTCAAAAAGAAACAACACTGCAGCTACAGACACGTGTTTCGAAGTTATTGCTCCTCATCAGCGTAGCGTAGCTTAGCGAATATATCTTAGGCGAGCAAAACTATTAAAAGTAGGAAAGTACAGTACACAGTACTCCATTTGCACTTTCATACCTCATGTGCCACATTTTGGGCCACAAATGAGAGCAGTCCGTACGAGTACTGTACTTTCCTACCTTTAATAGTTTTGCTCACCTAAGATATATTCGTTAAGCTACGCTACGCTGATGAGGAGCAATAACTCCGAAACACGTGTTCGCAGCTGCATTGTTGTTTCTTTTTAAGGAATAAGGCACTAACTCACTTTCTTTAATTATTTGACCTCATAAGCCGTCCATCTTTTAAATAAATAGTATTACTTTTTATCAAATAGTTTTACTGCCGCCCGCGAGCAACAGTAAAAAAACTTTTACCTCCGCTGAGAATGACGTAAGCGGAAGTAAAAAACTTCTACTTCCGCTCAAATGGAGTGTCAGAGATGTACCAAGTAACCGATCATATTAGATGAGTGAGGTTTTCTTCCCACCATTCATCAATCGCATAAGTGGGTGGGGTTTATCTCCCTCGCTCGATCAATCAGCACGGTGGTCCCTCCACCTAACAATCAATCACAGTGCACGAGAGGATCATCCCCCCCCTCCAGCATTCGACCAATCAGATTAGGTGGGCAGGGCCTAAATCCGTTCATTGGTCAATTACGTACGGGTGGGGTGCGGAGTGGGGGGAGTATACAGGATGGTGTGGAGGGGGGTACATGCCGTTTCTCATTCTTTACCTACTAATATTTAAATTTCATTTATACTATACTAATTAATTAGTTTAGAAATTCACAAAATTTGTCATAAACGTCGTGTTCTTTCAACGTTTGAAGAAAACGTAAATTTTTGGATATTTTGAACGTTTGAAGAAAAAGTAAATTATTGGATATTTTGATGGAAACTATAAAATGTAGTGAGTTGTTAAGTATTGTTGGTAAATAACGATTATGACGATAATTAACCTAACGCAACGTTACGAATAATTTGCAAATCATGTCTATACTTCGGCCGAAAACTCGAGTCAGTAACGCACAAAATAAGCGGTAGTCTCGTCAAAGGATAGTAGCTCTTATTTGATACTAAAGCGGCACCTCGTTTTACCATATAATCCTATCGAATCGAGAGAAATATATTAAGTTTTATCCGCCTACTAGAAATGGAAACCACGACCGCAAATCAACTACCACAAACAATTTTAATTACCGCATAGAGTAAATGATTTAACGCGCAGCCTTTATACCTAATAATTTGCTCGACTAACTATTCAGTCGTAAACAAACTTGGAAAGAAAGAAAGAAATCGTATATCCCGGGCAATCAGTGGCGCCACATACGTATTTCTGTAGGTATATATAAAATAATATTTCATAAAATAAAAAATAAATATAATTAAAGTCGTATTCACTCTCAACTCAGCCAAAATGAAAAACTGGGGTTCTTTTATGAAATTTTTTAATGGCAGGCATAATTTTATTAGGAGTGGAATACTTACGTTATCCGACATTAAAATTGTAGAATGGTTGATGTTTATACAAATTTTAACCATGCCAGTTGTTCTTATTACCCAGCAAAGACCAACGTGGAGGCGTGAGCATATTCCTTGCCGGGAAAGGATGGTGACAGGGTTGTTAATTAGGGAGTAACAATTTAAAAAGAAAATAAATAAATAGACTTACTACTTAAAAATAAATAACTGTTCTAACAACATAAATAAACTTTCTTGTTAATGGCGAATAATTAAAAATAAAAGATACCAAAGTTAAAAATAAATAACGGTTCAAACAACATAAATAAACTTCCTTGTTTAAATAGAATAATTAAAAATAAAACTACTAAAGTTAGAAATAAATAACTGTTCTATAGCAACATAAATAAACGTTCTTGTTAAAATAATATAATAAAAACAAAACTTACCAGCAATAATTTTCCACAATAAATAATTCATAATATCACAATCACTACATGACACTATCACAGATTATTACTCACTCACCACTGTCACTGCCACTATCAATCACTGCTGGCTCCCACGGTTATTATTATTGGCTCAATCACCAGGTCAATCCAAATATCCGTATTCCACATTTTTTCTTCAACTTTTTTAACGTGCTCTATGCTTTTTTGCCAATAATAGCTGTAACTATTTTTAATGCACTAGATAGAAGGCCTTTTACATGTTCTAATTTAAAAGTTCTAATTTATCTTGCAACATTCCCCTTTACTTCAGCCCAAACAAGCTTAATCGGATTGAATTCACAGTGGTAAGGTGGTAGCCGTAATACCTCAATACCTCTAGTTTTAGCCATTTCATCCACAATATATTTCTTATTTATATATATATATATATATATATATATATATATATATATATATATATATATATATATATATATATATATATATATATATATAGGGTTAGCAGTTCGGCTTTCAGCGAAGCACGATCGAATAGGATACCTTTATCATCTAACCATTCTTGAATTTGCGCTATTCGCCATGCACTGGTTGGTAATTTTTCCAGTAATCGACTGTGGTACGGGGCGTTATCCATGATAATGACCGATCCGGGTTCAATCTTAGCGAGAATTTTTGCAAACCATTTCTCGAAAACACCCGCATTCATATCCTCATGATAATCGCCACTTTTTTTCGACACAAATGATAGAAGTTCATCTTCCACGAATCCTGAATAACTTCCTACGTGCGTTATTATTATGCGTTTTCCTTTTCCTGTTGGCATTTTTAATCCTGTTGACAAATCTTCCATATGACCTTGACGAACACTTTTTAGATTTCTATCTTGCCAAAATTGCGTTACAGTATGTCCTTCAGTTAATCACGTCTCATCTAAATAATAACATTTTCTTCATCTTTCTCGGGCAGCTCTAATTGTCCGAATGTAATTCCTTCGCCAACAAATATTACCATTTCTCTCAAGTAGGAGGCTATTTCTCTTTCCTTTTGCAAATACAAAGTTCATATCATGCAAATATTTTTTTTAACATCGATTTGCCCATTTTGGGTATATGTTCATCATCATTCAGGGACTGTAAAATTTTCTTAGCAGTAGGGATTTTATTATCATAGAAGAATTTATGAACTTTACATCGAATTCCATTCTTCTGGAATTTGTATAATATTATTTTTTTCTTCCAGATTTCGCTTTAGATTTCTGAACATCCTCTTCATTTTTTTCTTCATTCTGTAACTGATCCGCTCATTCTCGCCGGTATACCTTGAAGTCATGTTAACTAAACCTGTTGATCCTGATTTTTGTACCATTGGATTATTTTTCTCCAATGCGTGATATACATTCAAAATAATTTTCTTCTCCTTGAAGCTCAATGGAGACTTTCTAGGGGTATGAACTTTTACCACTTCCTTTGAACAACCGGAAACCGCTTGCATTTTTGCACATTTATTACAATATCCCACAATTACACTTATTTTCACTAAAGAACTAACAAATAAAACTTTAAGGCACTGTGATACAACAAGTACGTGATTTATAAACAAAAATTAATGCCGCCAAATTCATAAACAATTCACGAAATAAAATTTTAAGGCACTGATATCACAAATACGCAATTTATAAACAACAAATTAATACCGCCCAATTGATAAATGACCGCACTTTATGTACACTGATTTTAAACTGAGTTCTAACGGTTTAACGCACCAAACACCACTGAATCACTGGAGACTGTTGCCAGATTTAAGAATAATATTTTAAATTTAAGATATGGTAGTCTATGCATAGTTAACTCAATCCGAGGACTTTCATTCCTTCGAAATTGATGTTATTCGTCAAAATTCTCCAAACTTAAGGAAAATAAATAGGTAACAGCGTAAACATACTATAAGGGAATTTACAAAACTCGTAAATCCGCACGCCCCTGGCTCTACTGAGTAGAGTTTTTCGGCCGAAGTATAGTCCGGCCGATAATAAGTAACACTGCCATAGGTTCCACAAACACCAAAATATTTAACACTGTACTAAACACTACACTTGAACACTCGACGCGCATTTCGCTAACCGTATTAGGTTCAACGGAAAATATTTAAAATTAGTTTTAGGCACTATCTAAAAGGACAGTTGTATGCCTTATTAGTTCTTGTGAATAGTCTTTTGCACTGATATTTTCCAAATAATGCACCGTTTAAGTGAGAAAAGTGGAACTGCAATATTTAGTAATTATGATTGGATGTGGAGACAAGGCTCGAATTATTTAATAGTATGTACTCAACGTATCCAATCAGCTCTAAGTACGATTAAAAACAATCTGAGTTATGGTCATATAAGGGATGCTTATGCAACGGGTTCTGCAGTTGGACAAGAAGTTTAGTTAAATGTTTTATTGAGGTTGCAGGAGAAACTAAACTTAGGCTTGCAACCATGGAGTCCCAGGTTCGAATTCTAGCTAGGGTATGGATGTTTAGTGGCATTATTTATGTATTACCGACTTGGTGGCAGTGGTGTAGACGAGGTTGTGTGAGAGACAACAGACCTAGTCGCTGTATCACTCCCGAGTTCGAGTCTCAGCTGCAGCAGATGGCAATGTCGTAGGGAATAGTCGTTGTATAATTGTCTATGTGTATGTCTATAACAGGGGACATTGTTTCTGTAGAGTGGTGATTAATGAGTAAAATAAATAAATATCCCAATAAACCTAATCGAAAAATTGCGTCAGAGATGAATATTAGTCAGACCTCGACTTTAAAATATTTATAAAAAAAGAGCAAATGATATTATTTCAAAATACAACTAACTAACGAGCTAAATAAGGATAATTTTGATCGTAGAACAGAATTTTACGAAGTGACGATAGATGGCAGTGTGTATAGATAAGTGTGTCCATAAAATTTGGTATTTAATTGAAAATGATGAATTTATGGGTAATTACAAAGTTTTAGAAAATGTAGTCAGTTACTTTCGGCGTTATTTGTAATAGAAATTACCTCAACGCGTTCAGGCTAGGAAACGCTCTCCCTTCTCTCCCTTGGCGCAAATCTAGATGGGTGACGTCACATTCTAGTTGTTATAGTATTGTAGTAGTTAGTTTTGTAGTTAGCTTTGCAGCTGTTGTGAGCTATGACGGGCCGGATATTTTTACCGATATTTATCGTAGTCATATTCATCTGTGTTTTGAAAGAAATATGGTGGCAAGGAGATGACGTTTTGTGCCTTGATGCGCAAGTACATCGTAGTCCATTGTGGAACTGCAGAAAACCACGAAAGAAAAAGGGGGGAGGTGTCTTTTGCTGCGTTCCCAGTATATCGGTCTTTGCATTTCCACAGGAGCCTAACAATCAGAACACCAACAAAACTATTTATAAGTGTCCCAAAGCAAATAATAAATAAAAAAATGCTTTGCGACAGTAAGAAGACCGGACGTTAAAATAGTTTCTTCGACATCAAATTTGTATTATTGCCATCATTTAAATGTAAGTTATATCTAGGCAAGTAGGTACCCTTTATTAAACATAATTTCATATAATGGTAGTTTTTGTTTTTTAGCTTGAACAAGTACATAGATAATTATTTGGAATATAATCTTAGCAAAGGCACGTATGAGAGATCATGTGGTGCCTCATATATTTACCTGTCAAGAAGATAAAACAGTACATAAAACAACTCGATTAACCAGTGAAAGGAGGGTCCGAAAAAGAAATCTACCAAATGTTTAAAGCATGTGCCGGAATCACTAACTTCTCATAATTCAGAAGACATTGGACCGCAGAACTGACTTGGCAGTAAGATATGATATATCGATTCAAATCCGAATACTTATTACAGAATTAAGAATAGTCAAGTTTCATTTTCAATCTAAAGCAAAAATATAGCCACGTTTTCCATAAAATCTAAATTACTTAAACAAAAGGCATTTAAAAATCCTGTGACACAAAACTTACTTCAGTCGTATGATGATGATTCAAATAGATACCGACTAGTTTTGCCACTACTCGATTGATTCTGGTGAAAATCAGTATTTAATGTGAAAAAATCGGATGCCACAATCACGTCTACGGTTGGCAAATTATGTGAATCTCTTTTCTGGAAACCCTCCTCCATATTTGAGATTAGTAAGCAAACTCTATTTAACGTTCTAAATAGTAAAGGCACTATTACTGCCGTGAATCCAAACTTTGTTCTAACGAGAACAACACGGAAGAAACCTAACGCAGTTTACAGCTGCCGAGCCAGTAATCATGTGATGTCAAACCAACGAGAATGCGTTTATTTGATTGAAGTAATGCAAACAATTTCTACGGCCGCTGTTGTAGTTAGGGATGAATTTTTTCTAGCACACTTTCAATATTGTTCAAATGTGCTTTTAGAGGGCGGAATATTGAAACATAATATTTTTAGTCGCAAACTCCTCTATACAATCCTTATTTTACTATAAGGAACGTAATCAGACTGCAACCAACAGCTACTCTCCGGGCTATGTGCCCCGCCGAGCGCTGAATTATAAGTTACAAGCCTGGCGCGTTAAGTGTAATAATTGCATATTACCATCAAAACGCTAATGCTTCGATTGCAACAAACACCAGCCGAAAGACTGATCCTACTTAAAGTAGCTCTCATGCCAGTCGTCCCATACCACTTGCAGACTGCAGTTTCAAGCCGTTGGCTCTCGTGCCAGCCATCACACACCACTTGCAGACAGCAGTCGCATGCCTACCTTGCACTGACGAGAGCCAACAGCTCGAAACTGCAGTCTGCAAGTGGTGTGTGACGGTTGGCAAGAGAGCTCCTTTAAGTGGGATCAGTCTTTCGGCTGGTGTTTGTTGCAGTCGAAGCATTAGCGTTTTGATGGTAATATGCAATTATTACACTTAACGCGCCAGGCTTGTAACTTGCAATTCAGCGCTCGGCGGGGCACATAGCCCGGAGAGTAGCTGTTGGTTGCAGTCTGGTTACGTTCCTTATAGTAAAATAAGGATTGTATAGAGGAGTTTGCGACTAAAAATATTATGTTTTAACTTTCAATATTGTTATTATTCGGTCAAAATCATTATCTTTCACTACTTTTAATGTATATTAATTTTTTGTAGACATGCTTATTGTCGATATTGGGCACTAGAAAAGTCACAGTTATCAGCTAGATTATTTCGCGTATGTTTACCCCAAATCCAGGGTTTATCTGTTTAATCCAATAATATTGAGGGGTTATAGGACGGAATTAGATTAGTTCAACAAGTAACCCGTCATAAACTTTAGATATCATTATGATATTGTTAAGAAATACATCACAAATTTTTTTATCATTTAATTCAAATTTATTTAAACGATTGCATTAACGTTAATGAAATCATTATAAACATTTGGAATATTTCATTCTCGAAATTATTATTATGTGTCAGACTAATAATCTCTAATGTTTCACATGTAATAAATATATGCTCTCAAATAGACTCATCAACAATGGAGATTGCTATTAAAAAAGTGTCAATTGCGTTTCAAAAATTTCGTTTGGACATTAAGCAGGTACAGATGTGTATTTAAAGATCGACCTATATCGGAGAGATTTTTTGATAGTCGCTCTGTAACTGTATATTTATATTATCCCTGGATAATACGATTCTCGCTTACCTTCAATATTGTGAGAGCATTAATCAAATAACTATTTGGTATTTCATTAAATCCTTGTCCAACTTTGTTGTGGAATTGTTCGTTGTCTCGACATCTGATTCTATACCGGATTCTTAACTATGTCCATAAATAAACATTAGCAACACCATATTTGGAAACTTAGAGAATCCTCCAACTTTCTTGATTCAGTGCGTTTATCTTTCTACTGAAATTCAAGTTTCTACGAAAAAACAAAATAGAACAAAACTTTATTACATTTTCCAAAGAAATATTTCGTCTTTAAAGCAATCTCGCATTGTTCGTTTCATGTTTGTTTGAAAACGTGCATAAGTATATAATTGAAAATATAAGTAAACTAAATCAGCTAGCAGTTTCTCCAATTAAATGCAATTTTTACACTTTAAAAAGTTAGTGTTGTTACAAATTTTGTAACAAAGCATTGTTGTATATCTTAATTCTATATTTGTCATATGTTGAATTTTACATTTTATAGTATTAATGTATTTAGATCTTTCAAGATCTTTGCATGTGGATTTTAGATGGATTTACTCATTTTAAAACTCTCTGATCTTAAATAATTATTTGTTAAAAATGCCTGTCTAACTTATACCTATCTGTGAATACACCTAAAGCCCAGCGCACTAGACTTACTTTGCTCAAATGTTGCAAGCGTGTTAAAGACAAACACACTTCGAGGCAGTATGACGCGTTTTTTTCCACCTCAGCCGGTGACGAGGAGGACACCCTTTGACACACGAACTCGGATTTACCTCGGGCGTCAGTTCTAGTTACAGTGATAGGACACACTACCCGCAAGCCGGATACGCGAGGCTGAGTAGCTCAAGTGGAGAAACGGTACTCTGGTGGGTCAATTTTAGAAATTAAACATTCACACACAAATAGTAAAACTCAGAATTTTATAAATAATATCAGTTTATTCAATTAAACCTACTATATACAAATCTACGGGTTTACTAATTGGTTATTTTCTGCTAAACTCTACAGGTTCTAAATACCAAGATGAAGGTAAGCGATGCAACGAAAAGAGTAGTACTAGATGACTCATATGAAAGCGTTAAAACGAGTGCGGACTAAATATGGTTACCAAGCATGCGACGCAAGACCACAGATATGTATATAAAAAAACTACAGTGCAAAACTTTATAGAGAAGTTACATACAGTACTTGGCCAGGGCTAATAACTAGAGGTCTGAAAGAAAAGTTCATTAAGATCACCTGGAACGGAAAAATTTGATTAAAACCCCAAAAAGTAAAGATATGGTTAGTCAATGAATTTGGAACTTTTTATAGTGGGGGTTAGTGTCACTGCTTTCAGGCATTAAGGCACACCACTTCGTACATACATTATACATGCATCCTAATGTCGAATAAGAGTTGTAGCCACCATCGGTTGTTGTGCGCGGCTCATATTTTGCGGGTTCCCTACCTCATAGGCGCTGAACGAGAAATAAGGTTTATAATACTAATCCAGCAACGAATTTGCAATATTTTGGAAGCGAAATCGTAAGAAATTTGCATTCAAATAAAAGAATTGTCATTTTACACTATGAAATATTGATTTATTGACAAAAAAATTAAAAATATGTGTATATTCGTGGTAATTAAAACTGTAAGTTTAAGGCGCTTCATTTTATTGTAAGTTGGCACTACCATTGCGGCCTGTTACTTTTATTGAACTAGGTTTATGAAGTAATCCCAGGATCTATATGATACAAACAGTAAGTAAATCGCTGCACCAGAAGTTGTGAAAACAATTTGGGAAATAGAAGACAAAAGACTGCACGAAAGAAGAAACCTTTTAGATACGATCAAATTAAATAAGTTTCAAATGCTTGGTACTGCTGCGAGAACTGCCAACAAAGTTAAGGCAAAAATAACTGAACTAAAAAACGACTACAGTCTTTTCAGTCGACTCTATATTGCAACATGCGAATACAGGGCAGGTGATTTGGAAACTTTTTTCCACATGAAAATCAGGCAAGTCCTCCCTGTCTGTCTGTTTTAAACAAAATACGATCGTGCAAAAAATCTGACCTTATAAAATGTTTAATTGAAGGCACTGAATTCAGCACGGCTCCAAATGCCCCAAGAGTCACAGCAAAAATTCTAGATGGAACGGCGATAGTGCATATATTACAGTCCAGCCATAGTACGACTTTCTTGGATTACTGCAACAGAATCTTCTTACACAAAGAATTGTCCGGTATTTTCAGGCTGGATTTAATGCGAGACAGGTTTAATGTGGACAGCTTGAAGAACTCTGATAGAGAAAAACGCGGATCTGGTTCCCAAGGGATAGGCCAATTTTCTGAGAGGTGGAAATAATAAGGAAAAATTTTTCCACTTTTTGGCCACGCAGGCTATGTTAGTAAATATTTGTAATAACAAGGCAATTTATAGTACTGACGGGCTTCAAGTATCAACAGCAAATATCTCTCGACAGTCAATGAATAACCTAGCTCCTTGTAATCACGAAGAGGCGGATCCGAGGATAACGGTGCAAATAGCAGATGCTGTACTTGATGGCCATTCCAAAATCATAATCCGCACCGTGGATACTGATGTAGACGTATTAGCTGTTTCTTGTTTAAATATTTTGGACACATTGGAGGAGTTTGGGTTCACGTTGGAACTGACAAAAATCATCAGTTTAACTCTTGCATCTTGACGAGTACAATTAAGTGTTGCTCTTGTTTTCGCAACGCACTGGTTTAATAGCATCTCTTATTTGTATTGGTACAAGGCTTAACAAAGCATCAGTTTTGCCTATTTTTCCCGCATTCACGGGATGCGACATAGTTTCATCTTTCAGTGGCAACGGGAAGAAGTCGACCTATCAAACGTAGACAGCCTATGCAGCTTTAGCGGATGGCTTCAAGGCAGCCGTCGAAGGGAACTTGGATGAAGATCTACGCATTTTTGAGAGGTTTTGTTGGAGCAATGTGTGACATGTACTACAATAAAGAAACTTTCTCTATACGTCTCTCTAATAACATATCTATACGTTTTGTAACAGGAAAAAAATTACAGTTTAAAAAACTGAAAAACACGCTTTAATAGCAAACTAAACTAAACTAACTAAAAAGTGAAAAATAATGTTTAAAAAATTCATTTCATTGTAAAAAGTATGGGGTGCTTTTTACTATATTTTTATAATTCTACTTTTATCAATAGCTATCAATAAAATATTTATAACAATTCATATCAAGCACCCCACGCTTTTTACAATAAAATGAATTTTTTAAACATATTTTTTTACTTTTTAGTTCGGTTTGCTATTAAGCGCGTTTTTTAGTTTTTTAAACTATAATTATGGTGCTGAGCTAATGATTTTTAATAAATCGAAGCCAATAATGCGATTTCTACTACTATTAAACTATATTTATTTTTTCATATAACATAATAAAATATACATTAATAACAGCGACGCCTCCGGCAAAATGTCGACAATAGATTAGTCATTTTTTTATTTTTTATTTATCTAATGATCCTGGTGAGGACATTAGGACAAAGTTGTCAAATTATTGTATTGTCATTGGTCCTTGATAAGTGTGCAAAGTTTCAGATTAATCTGACGTTTTGAAGTGGGATAGAATCACGTTCAAAGATTCCGTTACATACAAACAAACATACAGGTGAAGCTAATATAAAGCGTGTAAAAAGACACAACACAACTTGTGCAATATTACTAGTGGATTGATAAAATTTTGTGTGTGTGTGTGTGTCAGTGAAGTTTGGCATTGGAGAATTCCATCAGCCACAGAATATTTTTTCGTGATTTTGGGAGTAATTTAAACGTTAATTTTAACTTTGCCAAGGAATTTAACTATCCTGTCAAATACATCTTTATTGTTGCTGCATAGCAGAGTTGTCAAATTGATTGGAAATTGAATATTTATACTATCTAGGAAGGACATGAATTCTGTAATTTCATCACTATGATTTCTACAAGCAAAAAAGATATGATTTAAGTCGGCGACCGATATATTGTCGCAGCTGCATATTTGAGAGCTTACGATTCCGATTTTTTTCAAATGGCTTGGTATTTTTGCGTGACCTAGTTTAAATCTAGTTATAGTAGTAGAGTAACTCTTTGGCACGTTATAATGAAATATATGCGGAATATTAATGCTGTGAGGTAAACTGGGGTGGATAAGCGTATATGAGTTATTTGAGGATCTAACATAAGATAACCAGTCTTTTTGCCATTTTCTACGAATTGTATGTTTCGATATACTAAATAAATCATATATGCTAACCACGTTTAATATTTCTGGATTGTTGATAGATTCCTTGGCCTTTTTGTCAGCAATTTCGTTCCCCGCAATTCCTACGTGACCCTTAACCCAGATAAAGGTGACATTTCTCCTACTTTTATGTAACATGTGAAGCAAGTTCTTTATGTTGCATATCAGGCTATGCTTATAATTCTTGTGTGTTGGACCTTCAATTGCCTTCAAAACAGATTTAGAATCCGATAGAATAATTGAGTCTCTATCCCAATTTTCATAGATCCACGTTAGAGCTTGTTCTATGGCATAAGCTTCGGCTGTATAAATTGATGAGTATTTATGTATGTGGAAGTTGAAAGACACTTTGTTGTTGGCTATATAAGATGCACATCCCGTACCATCATTTGTCTTTGACCCATCGGTAAATATTGTGAATCTCTCACTGTAGTTGCTGATAATTGCGTTTATAATATTGTTATTAATTCTTGCTAAGTCGGTGTAGGAAGGATATATGACAGTTGGCTTGAACATCAGTGCATTATATTCTAGTTGAAATATTGGGTATTTTTTTGTGTCAGTTATATTTATCGTATTTTCGTGGTTATTGGTCTCTTGAAAGGCCTTTACAAGTGGCGGACTGTTTTTATGGATCCAATACTTATTAGTCAGATCCTCGAAATTAAGTGCATTTATAGTATTTAGTATATTATTGAGGTTGATACTTCTAATTTTAAGTAGAGTCTTGTCGGCTAGGAATTGCCTTCTTAGGTTTAAAGGCGGTTCCTGAGCCTCAGCTAGGATTGCAGGACAAGGTGATGATTGCATTGCACCAATGCTTATTCGTATGGCTTTAAATTGTATTCGGTCTATAACTAACAAATTGGAATTAGACGCTGAACCGTATAGAACACAACCATAATCTATTATTGAACGTATGTAGACCTATAGAACATTAATGATATTAGTGGATCAGCTCCCCTTCTAGACTTGGATACACATTTTAACATATTAATGCCTTTTTGGCACTTATTTTTGTTGTGGTTAATGTGTTTCGTCCATAAAAGTTTAGGGTCAAGTATTATGCCTAGATATTTATATTGTTTGACAATAGGTATATTTAAATCGCATATATTTAATGCATTAATATTTTGTAACCTATGTCTTGTAAAAAACATAATAGCGGATTTTTCAGCTGAAATGCTAAAGTTATGTTCCTCAATCCATTGTTTTAGGCAATATACCACATGTCTCAGGTCGGTAACACATTCTGCGTAGGATTTTTGGATTGTGTATATACAGATATCGTCCGCATACTGAATACTTTTAATTGAGAGGTCGAAAATGCCATGCAATCCTGCTGTATAAATATTAAATAAAAGGGGGCTGAGAACTGAACCTTGGGGCAGTCCCAAAGATACTGTCCTGGGCCCATGCAGCGCGTTATTATGGTCTCTTATATAAACAGTTCGATTCCTGTAAAGCTCTGTTATAGCATTTGATATGTTGTAGTTAATACCATATTCTATTAATCTGGTTTTTAATATGTTCAAATCAACAGAATCATAAGCTCCTTTTATATCAACAAACAGACAGGCCAAATAATTGTTATGGGAAAGTGTACATTGCACGTCAGTAACCAGTTGTGAAAGAGCATCAATTGTACCAATGCCTCTACGAAACCCAAATTGAGTACTAGGGAGAAGTGATCTATATTCAAAATACCACTCTAGCCTTGTCTTAATCATTCTCTCGAATGTTTTGGTAAGACATGGTAAGACAAGACATGAGTGAGATGGGCCTATATGAGGTTGCTAGATTACTGTCTTTATTAGGCTTTAAAATTACACAGATAATGATTTCTTTGAGCTCTTCAACAAAGTTACCTCTCAACCACCACTCATTATATATATTAAGTAACAGTATTTTAGCTGAGTTGGGAAGATTTCCAATCATTCTGTAGGTAAAACTGTCTTTCCCAGGAGAAGAGTCACGTACGTCTGCGATTGCGGCATTAAATTCACTAAATGTAAAATCTTTGTCTAAAATATTTCCTTTGGAATTATGAGAATTATGTACGTGTTCTATTGGCTTTTGATTTTCCACAAAATCTGGTGCAAAATTATTTAATAATTCTTCAATTAACTGTGATGATAGAGGTAGTTTTTTAGTTTCAAAATTTTTATTTGTTATTTTCTTTATGAATCCCCATATCTCTGATGGAGAACTGTTTTTATTTAATTTATTTATGAAGGTAAACCAACAATTTCTGTATTTATTTTTAAAGATTAATTTAGTTAGGGCTTCCTTGTTTTTATAATTTAAATAATTTTCCAGATTTGCCAATTTCTTGTACTCATTTAATGCTGCTTTGCGTGCGTTGACTGCAATAGTGCATTCATCATCCCACCAGATAGGCCGGGATGTAGAGGTGGTAAACGGTCTTTTAAGTGGTATTGCGAAATTGGCAGCATTGCTGATTGTGTTTGTAAGGTACATAAAGTGTTCTATATTATTTGAGAATATAGGGCAGTTATCAATATCTTTATCAATTTGTGTTTAGAATACGGGCCAATCAGCATTACTATCCTTCCATCTAGAGGATGGTTTAATAGAAGTGGATTCCATGGGCAAGTTAGAGTCTAATAGTATAGGGTAATGGTCCGATCCCATTGGGTCAGATAAGACTTTCCAATTAAATTTGCTTATTATATCCGGTGTACCTATAGTTAGATCGACGGCAGATGGTTGTTGATTAAATGTAGTCACCCTGGTGGGAGAACCATCGTTAATCACAATTAAATTACAATTGTCAATGACCTCTATTAATCTAGTACCGAAATTTGTGTCGACATGTGAGCCCCAAACGGTGTGATGACAGTTGAAATCACCACAAAAAATTGTTGATGAAGTAAACTGCGCAAATAAATTTTCCCAGTCACGTGTGCTAGATTGAATATTGGGCGGTTTATATACAGATACTATATTTAAGTTGTTTTGGTTTAGATGTATTGCACAGATTTCGATCGCTTTACTAAAATTATACTGTATATCTAGCTTAGAATATGAGATTTTTTGTGACACAAGGATGGCGACGCCTCCTTTGCCGTCTTCTCTGTTTTTTTGAATAATATTGAATCCATGTATATTGAATTTATATCTAGGCTTTATCCAGGTTTCCGAGACAATAATTATGTCTACCGGATTATCACATAGAAAGTTTATTAGATTCGTTTTATTTGCGACTAAGGATCTAGCATTCCACTGCAATATTTTAATTGTACTATTAATACGTTGATTCATTATCGCTTAAACTGATTACTTCTGGGTTATTACCCTGACTAAATATCGACGATATACTCTCCCTAATATTTAATTCCGTGTCTACATGTAAAGGTGTTTTGTCTTGTATAGAATCATTTATATTTCTTATTACATTATTTATATATGATGAAATTTGACAGATTAGTTTTTCCTTGTACTGCATAAATTCTTCACGATATGGATTTGGAGTTATGGGTTGGGATTTAGTATGAATGTCTCTTCTTGGAGGGGGGGTTTCTCAGATTGGTGTCGAGGGGGGGGATGTATGTTTACGTTTTTTACGTATTTGAGATGTCTGGATAGGGGGGCGTTGTATTTTAGTGGGTTGGTTGTTTTTTTCTGGAGGTTGGGTAGTTGGTAATTGAGGAAAGTTATTCAAATCATACAATAAAGAAAATCTATTATTTGTGATTACTTTTGCATATGATGGGTTATTGGCTAAAGTCTGTGCTTCTTTAAATGACGCGTTTTCTGCTGCCATGATTTTTTTTATATTGTATTGTGTAGTATACACTGGACATTTTTTTGAAATTGAGCCATGCTCTACACTTTTACAATGTATACATAAAAGAGTGTCACTGTCACAGCTCTCATTTTCATCGTGTGATTTTGTACACTTCCTACATCTAATTTGACCCTTACATAACTTACTTGTGTGTCCATATCTCAAGCACTTGTAGCATTGTACCACAGGGTGGATATAAGGCTCAACTATAAAATTTACCAGATTGATTTGAACGCTTTGTGGTAAAGAGTTACCCAGGAATGTGACAATAATGATTTGTCTAGGAACATATTTAGTTGTTCCGTCTGTTTCAATAATTTTACGTCTCATTCTCTGCACCTCAATAACCTCATTGTTACAAATTATATGTTTTTTAAGGTATTCTTCGTCAAAGAATGTATCTACCATTTTTATAACACCTTTTTTATGGGTATATAATTTAGGTATATAGGCTATTAATTGATTACTAATTATTGTCTCATGATTAACCAGTAAATTTGCCACATTATATGACTTAAAAATAACTTTAACTCTGTTTATGCCTACCGATTTTATGTCAATTATATCTTTCCTAAAGTGACTATTTTCAAATAGGTAATGCCCTACTCGTATCGGAAACAGTCTTCCTATATTTTTGTTTAAATGCTCTACATATACATTATATGGTCCCTTATCGGATATTCTATATTTATTATTGGTATCGTATGTTTTTTGTTCGATCTTATCAGTATTACTTACTTGCTGTTCGTCCATTTCTTGCATCTCGTCAGGTGGCCGTGTTAGGCCGCCCGAGTTTTCACCCATTACTTACCTATATGTAACAAACTACACTGTTAATTTAAACTCTTTATAATATCTAGGATATTACTAATTCAATATGAATTTGATGTGTTACTCACACTCTATTTAAATAGGTTAATAAAACACTCTGGTTAATAAATTAGTCTAGAATTAACGCACGCACCTGTAAACAGTTCGACTGTCGCTTCCAAACCATGTGATAAAATTTTAAAATTATAAGGAACTGCTAAGCTAGTTCTGAGTTTTTTTGTATGTATTAGTCAATTAAAGCTTTAGTGTTCGAAAGTGAGATACACTTTTAAAAAACTGTAGAGGAATACTGAAAATTGTTGCTCATAAGTTAGTTTAATAAATATTTCAAAAATATTTTCATTATACTTTTATCAATTGTATTAAATGTTGGAACTGAATACATTGTATACGAGGCTATTTAATAATAAAAATGGAAGCATACCAATATCTGAAGAGTAGTGGAATTTCTTAAATAAAATATTTTTTTTTGCCTTTTAAGACCCATTTTTTAGGAACTTTTGTAAAACACACCAATAACTTCCAGTTCTCACCTAAATTTATACTACAGACACGTATAAATAGATCTAAGTTGGAATCTGTTTTGAAGAAAAGAATCCGATATAGAAAAAGAGTCCTTTCTCGCTGTAACACTGGCGGGGTAGGAAGCCGGCGAAACACGGGCCGCGCACAACCTTCGGCGGTGGCTACAGCTCTTATTCGAATTTAAAAGGCATCTGTAATATATGTACGAATTGGTTTTCTTTAATGATAAAGTGCAAGGTATTTCACACTAACCTGCACACTATTAGTGCTCTTTAAACCAGTGTGGTAGTAAAAGGACACCTAAAAGTTGACAATGGGTCCCCAGGAATGGAAGCTGGAAACTTAGAGTATGATTGGCAAAAATAAATTTGTAACTTTTCAGTCCCCCAAACCAATGTGCTAGTGAAAGGACATCTACGAGTTACAAATACGTCTACTGGAACTGGTACCCTCGGGACGGAAGCTGAGAAGGCAAAGTATGATTACCAAAAATAGACTTTTGTAACTTTTCAGTGCAACTTAAACCAATGCGGTAGTAAGAGGACACCCTACGAGTTGCAAAGGAGCCTACTAGAACGGAAGTTGGAATCCTCGGGGATGGAATGGTCTGAATAACTCCCTTGATGGTCGACTTGCCGCAGTTATCAGCGGCATTTCACTAGCCAAACTTACTTACTCATTTACCTTACTTACTTCCCGACGTCTGCTACTAGGAAGCGGTCGGAATGGAATGATACACTGTACGGTTCCTTAGGTTCTTCTCTGAAATAACCAATACGCCAGACGGATGCGCTGGTGGACGATGATGTAGTACGGATTTTGCCAAAATTTTTCTGTTCGGAAACTAACTGTACCTGGGTTCGGATCTCGGAGTGGACACGTCTGCTGACGATGAGTCGCTCTTGCTAACTGCGAATTCAACTATTTCCTTTACCAACTTAAAAGTGGGAGTGACGGCGCTGCGAATGCGCCACGAATGGTAGAGACGCCAAAACGACTTAGAAGATATTTCAGATTAATATCAAGTAACTGAAAATAATTCTGTCATCTGAGTTTTGGGACTTACAATATTTTCTCGCAGATTAGAGCAGGCAGGTAGATATGTCTAACGGGTGGAACGGTAACTAGTGAATTGAATATCGGACGGCTTCAATTATTTCCTTTACTGAGAAGATGAAGTTGTACGGATTAACGTCAGATCGACCTAGAAAATATTTCTATTATCTTACTTTGAGACTTAGAATATTTCATGGGGGGAGCGTAGATGCGTCTTTACTATGTACATACTTCGGTATGCGATGTAAAGCAACGACAGGCGCAGTTAGTACTTGGATGGGTGACCATTCCAACGGAAACCGCGTTCTCGCCTCACACATCTTCCAGCGGCTTGTATATCAGTGTATGCGCGGAAGCTATACAACCTTAGGCGAGGGTTCTATAGGAGATATACCATCCTTCGGAGGGGATGTAAAGCCGTCGGTCCCTTGTCTATTAAATGTTAGGCAAGTAAAGAACCCTACTCTTCTTAAGGGAAGACGTTCGGCAAAATTCCTGGTTTGGGGTAACTCGTCTACAGGCGTTGGTGTTAGGCCTCAGTAGCGGAAATAGGCCGACGTTAAATAAATGTATATAAAAAAATATATATATTTCGTATAAATCAGTATAGGACGGAGAGCTCACAGATCCAATACACGAGACGTTGAGATACGTGATGAAACTTTCTCTGCTTGCTTTGCGTAACTATACAATCCCCTCTCATCGCTTCCCTGTTACCTGAGTTCATCTGCACTAATACTGTAAGACGACGGACGGTAGCTCAGTGTGCTAAAGCGTCTGGTTAGCAAGCTGAGTATGCCTGGATGTCGGTCTCGATAACTAGGGCCGAGTAGGACTACTACTCTTTGCTCCTAGATTATCTCTGTAGACCTGGACCGGCCTTCGTGATAGGTGGGCCCGCTTACTTCTACCAGACCCAGCTCGCAAATGCGAGATGTGTCGTGGTATTTTCTGCGGACCTCCCCTGGTCCTGGCTGTTGAACCTCGCTGGCTGAGGTCTCTTCTGGCGCTCTTCTTGTCTTGATATTTTCTTTCTTCGCCAGCTTGTCACCCCCGGGGGTAGTCATCGGTCGAGTTGGGTTTAGGAAGTTTTGGCTGGGACTAACTGCCGGTACGTAGGACATCAATTGATATCCTACCCCGGATCATCGGAGAGGTAACGATATGAGCTGTGTAGCTCGGGAGTGTGGAGACCCTAAGTGCTTATTTTAGCACTTTCGGACTCCACGGAGCAGGTGGGACAACGGGCGTTGGACGGTATGTTGTCCGACGCCCGCAAGGAGGTTGGGTTAGGGTAGAAAAACGTCATGTCTCTGGTAGTAGTGGTCCGTCCTGGGGTATCTGAAACTGATCGGTTAGCGGGAAATATAAGTTATACTCACCCGTTGTCCAGTAGCTGTACCCTCGGCCGTTTATGCCTCGGGGCGTCGGCAGGGTCATCATGCAAGGCGAAACAAATTTTCATTATAAAAAATTGCCCCAATAGTGGTTCGGACTCCACAATAAACTGTAGGGCCTCGTCTCTCTTTATCTAGCGCAAGATCCTTGAGACCTTCCAGGGGGTTACTTCAATAACTTGAGAGGCGGTTAAGAAAATATTTTAAGAATAAACATTTAAAAAAAACATTTGGTGCATCTGGCTATATGCAAAATAACAATTTAGTTTAATTCGCTCAAGGCAGTCCAAAATATATTTTAATATTTATTTTAACAGTAAATAAAATAAGAAGATACTTATATAGAGGGTATAAAAATCATATTTCGTTGACGATACAGCAAAAAATCGTGCAGATTCGACCTACAAAAATATGTGAAACGTAATTAAAATACTAGCTCCTCTAATGATTTTAATTAAATTTAATACACGTGTGCCAGCGCAGTAATTATTAATATAAGGTAACATGACTAGATGCTCCTGAAAATGTAGGGATATGTATGCGTATGATGTGCATGTGTATGTAAATAATTTCCGGAAAACCGGAATAGAACACTTAATTAAGTATTTAATAGGTATTTAACTAACATAATTATTAATCGCCTTTCGATATACGAGTTAGTTACAAAATTTTTTCGTCGACTGTATTTTTGACAGAATGAATATTTAAAATTTTTACTCATATACAAATTCAATTATCCTTTAAATTGACAGTGACAAATATTGATGACATAGCGTCTTGATTTGGATTTTTCATTTTATTTATGTTTGGGTGTTTATACTAAAATCTTTATTAATAGTGAAATCATTCATTAATTTTAAATTTTTATTCGATTAAATCAAATACAATTCAATTTTTTATTAATTAGTATTATCTGATTTGTGTTTTTAAATATTTATATTATAACACAAATTTCAGTAATTATAAGCTTGGCAATGACAGATATATTGATGACATGACGTCTCAATTTGAACACTTGATTTTATGTATGTTTATACTAAAATTGTTTATTAATAGTAAAATCATCCGCTAATAAGGGTCATTAATAAACAATTTTGCAAACATTAATCGAACTCATTAATACACGGTCGGCGGAAAAAGTAGTTAATAAACCTTAGAAAAATATTAAATAAAGTCCAAAATAATTTTGATAATTAAACTAAATTTGCCACTATTGTTTATTTATTTATTCACTGACATTGGCTAAATCCTTATTGTCAAAATAAATAAATCTCCTACTGCATCTCCATAAGGCATATAAAACACTACCATATATTCTTAAAATCTCTAAATAATAAAAAAATTGTAATTATTTAATATTTGCAAAACCAGGCGTTGATATAAAAGCAGAAATTATTCAAAAAATTATTATTATTATTAACAGGTCGATATTGCTAGCACATTTGACCAAAATATTTGAAAGAGTTTTAAAAAACGGAATTATCGATTATATTAGAATTTCTAAAGAAAAATTTGATTTATGGAGAGGATATCAGCAAAAGATACTATTATGATTTGGACAAATAAAGTGTATAAGGCTATGTTCTTCACCCTGAGTCTTGCAAAACCATTCAATATTATCGATTGCTCACAGTTCTTGGAGACTTTCTGAGATTTGGGTTTTAAAGGAAATTTGAAGAAGTTGAAATTAATTTAAACCATGTAAAAAGAAAAGTGTTAAATATAAAGTGCCTTAATGTGCTGATGTGGGACACTCATTATTTCAATTTTAAATAAATTATTGAATGTATAGATACTTCTAGAACAATTTCATGCTTTGTAACAAATTTTGCAAAGGAGGTAACTGTGATCTCTTAAAACATAAGATTGAAACCAATCTTGGAAATATAATCCATTGTTTAATCCTACGATTTTGACAGTAACTTTCAAAAATATAATATGTTAGTCAATATTTTGCAGTAAGAGTGCACTATGAACAACTCAACATAGATTTGCATCTATGGTAAATTAATAGAAGTCAAATCTACAGTCAGGTCGCTCCTAAAATTTTTCGAAAGCTACCTCAGCAATAAAAGACAATATATATAATAGCGTGGTTTCAAGCAAATCAAAATGCAGGGGATGCCCCAGAGTTCAGTTCTGAATCACCTATTGCCCGTTTAATACATTAATAATATAGTGAACGATTTGGCTGCTAACACATTATTAAATGCTTATGATGCAAAGAGTTCTGTCGCAATAAAATCAGTTTCTGTGACTGAAAAGAAACGAACTGAGACTAGGAAGAAGAGAATAATCTACTGACAACAAAAAAACAATGGTCGTAAATAGCCTCCACTTCAACGTAGAAAGATGTATATAACATAATGTTATATAGGAGTAAACTTATAAATCTTATAAACCTTAAAGGTTTTACAGATGTTAACGTATCTTTATTGATTTTTAACACTTTCGTAAGGTCAAAATTGAAATATGTGACAATAGTATGGAAACCTGCCTATAAAATCCATAATGTAAAATAGAATAGGCTTTTATTAATCCAATCAACTGTAATGGCATACAACAAGTCAAATAAAGGCTTACAAATGAAAACTGACTTATGAATGTTGCTCTACAGAAAGCTCTGTAATTCCAAAAATATAACGCATAGCTCTATTTTGCAATACAAATACACGGTTGGATAAATTAAGACACCCAAAAATTATACCCTATCTAATACGACTTTGGAAGTAATATTAAATGTATTTACAATATTGCTGACTGGCGTTTAATTACAAAATTACTTGCACACTTATTGCAAATATAATTGATATGTGTTTTCCACCCAAGAATGGATTGTAGTGGAAAACGCTCTCTGCGGAAAGTATCAGCACCTACTCCGAAAGATCTGGTCTTCAGAACTGTCGGGGAAGAACAATGTATCTGCTACAAATATGCTTATCATTCCGATCCTACTCTACACTTTCGGAGAAGTGAAATGGACTAAAGAAGAGCTGCGTCAACTCGATGTAATAACCCGCAAGAAGATGCATTTCAATAGGAGCTTGCATCCTAAATCGTTCATTCTATGGTTATATCTTCCACGACATCGGAGAGGCCGTGGACTCTTGAGCTTGGAGAATCTCCATACCAGGATGGTTCTGGATGGAGCGTGTAAAGTCATCAGGAGTTCCGATACTCTCCTCTGCATGGTCCGAGACCATGAAAATGCAGAGGTAGGAACTGGTAAACCCCGACTCTGTTACCGAGTTGGAATCCATTCGACTAAAAGCCCACATTAGAGATGCAGAACACAACATCCTTCTGCAGATCCATAAGGATAAGCCATTGCACGGAGTCTTCTATTAAAATATAGAAGACCTCGGCTTATCCGAAAGGCTCACCTTCGCCTTTTTAAGGTCAGCCGGTCTGAAGTCTGATACCGAGGGATTCATAATGGCTTGCCAAGATGGTGTATTTAACACCGTCGTCTATCGACGTCGTGTCATGGGTATGGAGGTCCCTGATGTCAGCTGCAGGGCCTGCCGCAGGGCGCCGGAGGCTGTTATGCACTTACTGTCGGCTTGTCCGACATACGCAGTCTCGGCCTATATTCACAGACACGACGCAGCACAGTGCTTTACTATCATCTAAGGCACTCGTATGGGATAGACGAAACACCAGTGCTGCCTTACGCTCCGGGGGATATTGAGTCCGTTGTGGGGAATGAGAAGTGTCTAATTTATTGGATCTACTCGTTTCCCACCGTCAGGCAAATACAAGCCAACAAGCCTGACGTAGTACTCCTCGACCACCAATTCAAGACAATATATGTCGTAGAATTCTCAGCTCCCGCTGAGAGCAACATTGTCTTGAAAGAGGAGGAAAAACGAACAAAATACCGAGATTTGCTCTTCGAACTCCGCAGGCTTTATCCAGGCCATTCTGTTAAAATAGTGGTACTGATTATAGGAGCCCTCGGTGGAATGAGACAGACGCTGCTTTCAGAACTGAAGATCATACCGGCAGATTCGGCAGAGATCTTAGCCGGCAGAATGCACAAGGCTGTCGTCATCCTCGGTTTATTGCGTCTACTCAGGGCACACGATTCACGGACCCGGTAGTCACTCACCCCACGGGCGTGGGGAGTGGCTATTGGAATTTATTACCAGCTGCCCTCTGTAAGGGACGGAGCGACAGAGTAGGGCGACTGGCTTTTTGTAAAAAAAAAAATTCCTATAGGACCAGTACAAAATAGTACAAAAGACGCATAGGATTCGTCAAAAGGTGAAATCCACTACAAGCAAATTCACATGCTAAATATTAGATATACAAGTAACATGTAAAAAGTCGTTTCTGAACATGGAAAAGAACGTAGATATTATGAAAGTAAGAGACTACATACTAAACATTAAAATAAAATATACATAAAACAATCTATACACACAAATTTTGAAGTTGATAACAATTTTGAATTTAAATTGTCAACTACAAGAGACATGATGTAGCCTCTTGTTGCAATTGTAATATCGTCTGCAAATGCACGATCTAACGATGCTATGTGTATTAATATATATATCATTAATATATAATAGGAACAACAGAGGCCCTAGGACACTACCCTGTGCTATACCTAAACTAATGTCAAAATTTGTGTGTTTTGAACCGAGATAATCTACATATTGTGTTCTATTTATAAGGTAATATTTGAGAAGACTGTTGCATTGGCCAAGAAGGCCATAACACTCTAGTTTACCTAGAAGTATGCCATGATCCACACAGTAAAATTCTTTTTAATGCAAGGTCAACAGGATTGACGTTGTCTTTTAATATCCCACTGAATTTGTAATCCTTATACATAAATGAACATGTTTCTATCATGTAATTCATTATTGCTTAGTAAAGAGTAGTTGTTTTGATTTTCTATTAATATGCGACTTAAGTATTGTTTACCTAAATAGGTAATATCGTAGTAAGTCAAAATAGTGAAAGAAAGGTTATTGTTCAGTTAATACAAGTATAACAAATAAAAAAATAGTTGTTTAGTAAAAGTAAAAAAAAGAATTATTTTTAAGTAATATTTAGTCACGAAATGAATTTTTCATCTTTTCTTCTTCCATTCCAATTTTCAAGAAACATTTGTTGAGGGAGTTAGGGACATCCGCAGCAGTTATTCTCACATAGCTCCCTTATTTACTTGAACAAAAAATTGCTTCTTTATTATGTATATATTCGCACTTGCCCAGCTGCTGTACTAATTCACTTTTTTGACTTGCCCTTACACTGGGGGAAAATGATATATTGCTTCACGGTTCGATGTGAATTAAAATTTCTAAATCAGTTAAAAGAATCTCTCTTAAACCTGATTTATATTGTTTCTTTAAAAAGTGGATCAAAGTTGAACCGATATGAACAGCCGTCTCATATTTTAATCAAACCAATCAATTTAATCAAATTATTCTTTGTGTGAAATATTTAAGAAGTTTATCGAGTTACAATGTATTCTACATCTACTTAAAATATTATGCGGTACGCAGCCGTCATTGCTTATTCTGTGTAAGTTCGTATTTCAGTAAAATGTAGATCTATGTTTTCTAGTTTTAATTCCGACCTAAACTACACGAGGCATAAGGTGCAATTTGTTTGGAGCTTCCACTACAGTATAGACTATCGATTCACTATATCATGTGATTTTATACGAGTGGAAGCCTTTGATACATTTTAACGTTTTCACCAAAGTGATACATTGTTAAAACCACAATTTTATATCTTAGCACATTTAGATAAAGGCAATTGTCATATTGACACATTGTGAATACTATAATTTATCGATGAATAATATTTTAAACATTCATCAAATTCTTCGCAAGCACTTACATAAAAAAACATGCCTTGGTAAATCAAAAAGTTTTTTCTTTACAAAATTTGAATACTCACATAATCGAACTCTCAGTTAATTCCAAGTCTGCTGTAAATGTGCTTAATTCCGAATGCTAAAGTTAGGCTAGTACCAATGAAGAAATTCTTTGAAATAATGCTAACATCAATTTTTTTAGACAATTTTTTGAGTGCATTGACCAAAATTATTAATTTCAGATGGTGAATCACAAGTGGCAGCTGGGCAAAGCAGAGAGATTGCTAGGAGAGTAATTAAATGTTTTCTAGGCTTAAAAAAAGGTAAGAACTTCTTCCTTTTTTTAATCAAGGATTAATAATTTTATTCTTTTAATCATTTGAGATAGGTATGAATTATACAGGATATAACTTATATTGGTTAAAATATTTTAATGGGGTATTCCTTGATTAATATTATGAAAAAATTTAAAAAAAAATATAAATTTTTATTTTTTATATTATCATTATTATTGCAGTCATTTAAAAAATATTTGGTGTGCAGTATACTTAGAAAGGATGCTTTAATATCATACTCTACAGTTAACCAGTGGCGGAGATATGTATATTCAATACCATAAATTTGGCAAAAAAAGTAATAACATCCTGTAGAAAGCGATCACATCCTTCGGTTAGTTTTCAGCATTTTTACTATCTCTCATAGTTTCACGGAAAACTATTTTTATAAAATTTATTCCGCCATAACTGTAAAAAATTATCTTTATTAAATTAAGTAGGCTTTGTTATTTTTGCTTTTACTTTCACATCTTGTTACCTTCTTTCCCTTATTATACATTTTGGGGAAAGAATTGAGGCAACATATGTTGACGACTAGCTGGTTTAAGTCGAAGCAAAGAGTCGTAGATTCTGAGTATTCGTAAGAGTTGTGAAACTTACCATCTTCGAATGTATGCCATAAATGACAAATTTTTATTTTGTTCGAGAAAAGGAGACAAAGAGGATTTTATTTGGGCACCATCAATAGTGATAATCAGTAGAGTTGTCTCTTTTTCTCGAAAGCCCAGTCTCCTAAAGACAAAATTGAAAATTACTAAAATTTTAAATTACTAATAAATAAAATTTACCTGGTTGTTAAACACTTGAAATGTGGATACAAAAATGTAATATGAATTACTGAGGTCGCACAGTTAATTTTTGTAAGTCAAAATCAGCAGGCAAATAATTTTTTGATGGTTTTAATTAATAAGGTAAACCTCTTTATCACCTTTTGCAATATAATACCAATACACAAACTTGAAAAATATAGTTTTACTAATAAAATCCGTAAAGTGGTACAGGTATCGCCATCTGTTGATTGGCGACTTAAGCGCACAAGCCCGTTTCTTTAGGTAGATTTCCTTACTCACAATTAAAATAGTGGCAGGTATACAATCGATAAAAGGAATCTATAACTTTTACATAAGTGAACCAATGGGCAGATAATGGCATTAATTGCTAATTTAACCTACAAACGAACTGCTGTAATACATAGTAAATCGTATACAAACTGTTTTGTGAGAATTCAGAAAATATATTACATCTTATAGGATATACTATATAACAGGTTAATGAGAAAGTTAAAGGTAAGAAAAATAACCATATGTACTTACATAGTAAACAAAATATAAAAATTGAAACATATATGAATGTAAATAAATGTTTTTGTAGCTTATATTCGATAATTGGTTTCCTGAAGTGCTGTAACAGAACAGAGATACATAATTTAATGTTAAACAAAAATTTTACTGAGTTCCTAAGAAATAAAAATAGGTACATAAAACAATGTGAAATAATTTAGCAGTTATACAAAGAAAATTCTGATAGTTGAAACAGTGTCACTTACAAAAACTGAATCAAAATGCTATACAGATCGTGATAAATATAAATAAAATACCAGTTATTATATATAATAATTGTTAAATGGACATATAGTGCATTCTGTGAGTCGGATAGAACCTCGAAAAATGTGAATATTTCTATGTTTCCCCCGTTTTCGAGGATGCTGAACACGATAACGGTGGTAAAATTTCTCTTCTCGATCCCCGCCAATCTCCCAAACGGCCAAAAACTACCCCCGAAAGAGATAAACCGCGGAGAGGCGATCCTCTCTCAGCTAAACCCCTGTTACTCCTAGTTTTAGAGGATGCTGAGCACCGTGATGATGCCAAGACCCCTTCTCGACCCACGCCAACCCGCCAAACGGCTAAGAACTACCCCCGAATGGGGTAAATTGCGGATAGACCGTCTTTTGTCGGCTAAATTCATACTACCTCTAGTTTTCGAGGATGTTGAACATGATCGTGATGTAGAGGCCCCTCCTCAATCACCCCAACCTCCCAGACATCCAAAAATCACTCCCGAAAGGGGTAAATGCGTGTCCGCCGTCTCCTACCAACCAAATCTATGTTAACCCCGTTTTCGAGGATGCTAAGCACGATGGTGATGTTGGATCTTTTCCTCGATGCGGACCGACCCCTCAAACGGACAAGAACTTCGTCTTTGATACGCAGTTTTATGAAGTAAGTGAGTAAGTTCATAGATCATTGAATACGTACCGGACGATGATTATAGGTATCTTGACTGACTGTTCAGCTGAAAATAAAATGGGTGCATACGTTGTGTCTAGGTCTCAGATGGGGAAACAGGTATATACAATCACTGGCACAATTTCATTTATCTTATAATATTAAATAATGAACAGTTATATTGACACATGCAATTACTTATTCACTATATATATATAAATGTTAGATTTGATAACCACTGATTAAGTTTTTAAAAACAATTTTATTAGTTATGGTTACAATTATTATTATTTATCGTGGTTTACACTATAATGACTTAAAATTACTTGTTTAAATATAAGCGTATGACTTATGAGGATAATAATGTAGAAACTAACTTTACTTGCGAGTTTCGTATGAGGAACATTGAGTTCAAAAAAATAATTCAGATTGAATAGCGATGCTGTTCTGTTCCAATTATAACATTTAAAATGCTGGATTGACAATAATGTTGTTTAGATAAACTTCAATTCTGTTTGCAGTTCTCATTTCTCACAGTAACACAAAACTCGTACGTGTCTTTAAGCAGTTGAAATATCAGGTTACATTGAAAACGAAAAAGGATATGATACAAATTTATCACCATCGTACTCAGCATCCTCAAAAACGAGGGGTAACACGGACTTAGCCGAAAGAAGACGGCCTCTACGCGGTTTATTCCTTTCGGTGGTAACTTTTGAGCACTTGGTGGGGTTGGCGGGGATGGAGGAGAGGTCTTTACATCACCATCGTACTCTGCATCCTCGAAAAGTGGAGGTAACGCGAGTTTAGCCGAGATAAGACGGCCTATCCACGGTTTACCCCTTTCGGGGGTGGTTTTCGGTCGTTTGGGGATTGGTGGGGGTTGAGGAGGGGTCTCTACATCACCATCGTGCTCATCATCCCCGAAAATGGGGGTAACACAGGTTTGGATGGTAGGAGACGGCGGATACGCGGTTTACCCCTTTCGGGGATGGATTTTGTCTGTGTGGGGGGAGTTGCGTGACCTCGGAGAGAATTTTTACCACCGCCATCGTGTTCAACACCCTCGATAACGGGGGGAGACATAGTCTCGTTAGATTAACAAATATTCACATTCATGCCCGACTTACAGAATGCAGTAACAGGCCACGTAACAATCTATAGATAGAGAAAGTATTAGCATCGTGAAAAAATAAGTGAACATTTTTAAAGCCAAAACATATGAAGAATATCCTAACTGACATGCCGTCTGTGTCTGAGTGTGTGTCTGTGTGTGATATATTTTTATCGAAGACGGTTCAACATCGAAATCTGAAATTTGAGATATAAGACCTAGGATGTCCAAGGAGGAATGTTATTGTATGCTGGTGAAATCGGAGCAAGATATTTCAAACATAAATTATTTAGGATGGAAAATTAGACTGAAATGGCCCTTTGCAAATTTCTCATCGGGGGCCAGAGGTGGGTATAGGGAGAGCCCAAAAATAGTGTATCATGGAATTAAAAAATATTTTCCGCAATTTCCCACCAAACTAGAAGGAGTGCCCAAAAACAAGAACCTAATTGTTTAAACAAAAAAGTAACAAATTTTTAAAGTTGAAAATTGCAAGAAAAGGCTGCTTGCAGTTTTCTCGCCAAAGCTTCAGGAGCGGCTTCGGGGAGGGCCTAAAAAGATCTTTCGTCGACTCAAAAAATGTCTTAAATCATATTTATTTTATTTTATCACCTTATTTATATTAACGTCAAGGCGGAGTTTAGCATTAGCTATTCCACCACTCATCCAGGACACATACACATATTCAATTATACAACGACCATCCCCTACGACATTGCCATCTGCCGAAGCTGAGACTCGAACTCATTAGTGGTACAGGAACTAGCCTTATTGTCTCTCATACAACCTCATTTAGTTCACTGCTACCAACTCGATAATACATGAAAAATATCACTACCACCATACACTAGACAGGATTCGAATCCGAAACTCCTTGGTTGCCAGCCTAACATGTAAGCGTTGAGCCGCTGAGCCGGTATCAAAAAACTTTTTTCAATTTCTAGTCAGAGTGGCAGAGGAGGCTCCAAGTAGGTCCTAAAAACAAAGTTTCGTCCAAATGAAAAATTGTATAAAAAAAATGTTTAGTGAAAATTGAAAACGGCTTCAAGTCGAAATTGTTCAAGATGGAAAATTGTGTCAAAAATGTATTTTTATATTTTCTCGTCACAGCATCAATCGAGGCAAAAAATATTTCAAATAAAAATTCGTTCTCGTAAAAGCACCGTGACACATTTTTATCCATCTCAGCGGATGACGAGGAAAAAAGGGTCCCTTTTTGACATTCGAGATTCGGAAATGGGTACTCTACGGTTTACCTCGGGCGCCAGTCCCAGTTTTAAGTGTTAGGATATCAAGACTACCCGCAAGCCGGATACACGAGGCTGAGTAGCTCAAGTGGAGGAACGGTACTCCAGTGGGTCAGTCAGGGAAATTAGACCTCACATACAACAAATAATGACGATATAAATAAAAATCAATAATTTTTTGAAAATTTCAACATCCCGTATCTCCAAAACGAAGTATTTTTGAACACCTGTTTATGTGAACTTTTCTCTTAAAATAATGGGAAATAAATGGGAATAAAATAATGGGGGGAATGGTAGCTCAGTGTGTTAAAGCGACTGGCTAGCAAACTGAGTTGCCTAGCGAAGTGGGTTCGATTCCCGCAAGGCGAAACAATTTTTCATTAAAAAAATTGCCCCAAGAGTGGTTCGGAGTCCACATTAAACTGTAGGGCCTCGTCTTTCTTTACCTAACACAAGATCCTTGAGATCTTCCAGGGGGTTACTTCGGTAGCTTGAGAGGCGGTTAAGAAAACATTTAAAAAAAATAATAATAAAGGAATATATCCCTAACATATATTTGAACGTGCTTAAGTTACACCCTGTATAGTACCTACTTAAAGTCTCCAAAAAATGATACGACGAAATATGTTTTTTCAATTTAGATTTTTTTGAATATCAGATATAGGAAAAGACCCATTGCAAAGGAGAAGCTTATAAAGCTAAAAATATTTTATTTTGTTTCTATATGATGAATACTTTTAAAGACATGGTAGTTTAAAGATAGCGGTCGAACATTTGTGAATTGAAATTTGTAAAAAAATGGGGCGAGCGTGGGTGCGTCTTTACTATGTACATACTTCGATATGCGATGTAAAGCAACGTAAGGCGCGGTTAGTACTTGGAATGGGTGACCGTTCCAACGAAGACCGCGTCCTCGCCTCACACATCTTCCAGCGGCTTGTATATCAGTGTATGCGCGGAAGCTATACAACCTTAGGCGAGGGTTGTATAGAGGATATACCATCCTTCGGAGGGGATGTAAAGCCGTCGGTCCCTTGTCTATTAAATGTTAGGCAAGTAAAAGATCCCTACTCTTCTTAAGGGAAGAGGTTCGGCAAAATTCCTGGTTGGGGGTAGCTCGTCTACAGACGTCGGTGTTAGGCCTCAGTAGCGGAAATAGGCCGACGTTAAATAAATGTAAAAAAAAAAAAAATTTGTAAAATCTTAAATATATCAAAAACAGCACGTCGAACACTATAAATATATATTATAGGGGAAAATAGGATATATAAATATTTTTAAGACTATCTAAAATGTGATAAGTTACCGCATATATTCTTTTAATATGTTCTCTTTTATACATTATGCCCCTTAACTGATTATTTTAATTATATGTAGTACGTTCTGTTGTGACTGACTTGTGTCAAATATGTACTTATTATGTTAATATCATAAATAAAATTGATTTCATTTTGTTTAACTCAGAGAGGAAGATACATCATTCATTTAACGTGATGGATTATGGGAAACAGTGAAAAGTGTCTATTTTGCGTTGAAAAAATTTTTTTTTTCGTAAGTTTATTTAACTCCCTATAACTCGATCATTTTTTAAAGTACCAATCCTATTAACTCAAACCTGTTGTAACGCAAAATTTGGTATATTTCATACGTTCAGAGATTAAGAAAATAGACCTTCACAAACATATTTTTCTGTTTTATGATTATTAACCATCCATTCCCTGTTTTAATTCGAATAAAAAATATTCGATCTAATAATCGAGAGAAAATAAATAACGAAAATCACGAGACAAACTCTTGCAAGCTGCGTTGTATTTATATGAATAAAACGAAAACTACTGCTGCAGGCTCCGCTGTCCATATGTATATGCTTCTCTAGTGAACGTATTTTTTATATCATAGTATCGTAGTATCTTGGATAATAACAAATTCACGTTTGTTAAAAAAAGCTTCAACTAAACAGTGTTAACACTTTTATCCTTATTTTTAACACGCTCTTAGTAGCTCGACATGTATCATCATCATAAAGTATGTAACTTTGTATATAAACAAATATTGTAACTCAAATTTTATCCACTTCCACTTAACCGATTGATTAGAAATTTCCTACGCGCATGTAAATACGATAACAATACAATGATTAGGGCTCAATTAATTAATTTCAAGACCAGAAACGATAAAATAAATGAATATTTTAAATATGCTATCTCACCGGCACCTCCGGCAATATATAGAATATAAAATTCTTCCCGTGATTATACGCTTCTACGATTATTTGTTTTCTGCACAAATGATACAATATCGATTCCGATGATAATACAGTTGGTGACTTAATGTTAAAGCCAGAAACAATAAAATAAAGTAATACTTAAAAAACCTAAAATAACACACTTTGATTTCAACTGATTTAGAACACTAAACGTAGACAACAAACTAAAAATTATTAAAAAGTGTAGGTAGCTCCTCTAGCTATATTGTTGAGTTGAGGGTGATTTTTAGTCTATTTGAACTATTAACTTTCTTTGTTGTCGCAATTAGTTACTTACCTTTGTGTCATTTAGCTCTTTATCCTGATCCTCCGCCACGACTTTCCTTTCCTCCATGGGAACCTAAGCGCGTACTCACTGCGTTACAGTATACACTGATGGATTGAAATTATGCAAATATCGGCCAAATTAAGTTTACTTTTATCTAGGTTACAGTAGCAAGCTAAAATTTTAAGAAACATCTCTTTAATAAAACCACTCTTTCCATTGTGGGTCAGGACAAATATCTTTTGCGCCAAGTATTTATGATTTATTACTCTTTCTTTTAATTATAATTACTTTATAAATACTCAGTCCTGGCGTAGCTCATTAATTTCTAATTAAAATTAATGTAATAGAAGTTAAAAAAAAAACATTCCAAATAATTTAACAGTATATGAAATATGATACAATTAAGGGTGACTTGTATCTACTAGGACGAATTTCTTCTCGTAAGCAATTCAAATCAAAATTATCTTGAGAAATGGCCTTTGTTTAATTTTGTAGTTTTGATTGAGGTTCAAAAATTTACTTTTAAGTTTTAAGTCTTTCGGTGAAATTATTAGTCAATGGGGAACATTCCGGTTTATTAAAAACGGTTATTATCTAAAATAAAACCTAAGTTCATACTTCACCACCACTTCGGCAGTAATCCGTATCGTCACCAAGGCGGAAAATATTTTCAGTTGAAAAGTCTTTGTAACAAAAACGAAAATCAAGATAATTATTGTTGTTACAAAAGAGAACACAAGACTTCAAACTAGTTACTCTGCTCTAGAATATAAAAATATTCGAAATTCGAGAAACCATTCCGCGACTGAGGCCTAACACCGATGATTGTAGACCAGCTACCTCCAATCAGGGATTTTCTCTCTCTCGAATACTAGGGATATTTTACTTGTGTAACATTTAATAGATAAGCGCCCAACAGCTTTACGTCCTCCCCGAAGGATGGTATGTCCCCTATGCTATCTTCGCTTCAGAACTGTAGTACACATGTATTTATTTATTAGAGTTTGACTAGCAATTTATTTAAATTTATTTTTTATGGCAGGGTCAAAAGTTACACCCTGTATATACATTTCTTTAAATTAAACACTTTGGCTTAAACGAGAATTAAAAACATTTTATTAAGCGTAAATAACAGGATTATTTTATTTTACTTTAATTAAAATTGGTTTACACGAGTTGTATTATTTAAACTTTTCGATATTTCAAATTTTGCCTTAGAGAAAATTTTTTATTTAGTTTGGTTAGTTATGTATTAAAATCTGAGAAAATTTACTTGAGTATATTATGCGCGACGGTAGTTTAAATTTAATAATATTTTTTACTTAGTTTCGGCCAAGGAAGTAGAACTGCCACTCGATTCGTTGAAATTTAAGGTTAACCGAGTAAAAATTAAACACTGTCTGGTTTAGAGACTTCACTCGCAGAACGCAGAAACTAACTTGAGATACCCGAAACTGACTTGCTTCGAGCTCGTTATGCTGCGCTACGGTTCGATGAGGACTTGGCTTGCAGAAGTCTGGATAGAGCTGGATATGTCCCCTGACAGTCTATGGGGCTCGAAATTATGAAATGTTGTAGAATAATTTTGAATTAATAAAATTCAGAACTGAAGAATATGATAAATACGGTAATAAAAATAGGATATTTTGATATATAAATGAAACTTGAATCTAAATTGGTTTTTGAAATATGAGTGATAACTGTTTGAATAATGTGACGAAATTAAATCGGAAAGTAGTTACGGAAGTCGTAAATTAAACCATATTAATATCCATATTAACGTCATATTGTGAATGTTCCATCGCCGGCGTTGAAACGAAATGGAAGTAAGTTTTGATGATTGAAGTGAAGATAGCCGGGAGTTGCTGACAAAGCGTACGGAACATATGGATTGGAAATAAGTTTTGACATCAGCACATCAGGAGGAAACTTTGATTAATGCGATGATGGCTTGTTGGGAATGTGAATGAAGTGTAATTTGATGGAAGAAAGAAAGATTGAATTATAAGTTGATTTGAAGAGGAAAATAGTTCATAGAAAGTTTTCGGGAGTGAATTGAAATATTCTGACTAGGGGTATGGAGAGTGGTTTTGATGTAAACCGAGATAATCGGAGGCCGGTATTTTTTAGGGTAGTCGTTTGTAATATTTTGGTTATAAATCGGTTAATTTGGATGTTTGAATGATTCTACTGATAAATTTAGACTATTTGTGAACTATCGATGTGGTATGAATTTTTTCAGAATTATTTGTGAGAAATTGTGGTTTTTGATGATTTTGAGTGTCTGAAAGTCTTCTTTATTGTGTTTTGATTTGATGACCTTGAATATTGAATTATTTAGCAAATTATAGTACTTTTGAACTTGACTATACCGTTGATGTGTGAAACGTACCATAACCCTTTTGAATATGAAAAAAGCTCGGTGATTGAAAAAATAAAATATTTTTGGCTGGAGAGCTTTAGATGAGACTCTGGGAGCCTTTCGTGCACTTAATTTTGTTTGTTAGTTCTTAAACGGCTGGAACGGGCCAAATGCTTTGCCCTGTATATGTATCGGAATGAATATCAAACATAAACAAAATTTTTAATTTTATTTTTCTCGATTAATGTCCGTTAGTATTCTGCATTTCTACGAATTTATTACTTATCAATTTTCTTGCCGAAACTAGTACTTATTTTTTTGTTCTTTTAAGAAATAGCCAACATCTTATTTCGTTTCAAGAAAATTGTATACTGCATTTCCGTTAGTTGGGAATTTTATTTCAACCTGACCAGAAATTGGTGGAACATAACCACTATAGAAGTTTTCTTGGTATACAGATGCCAGCACTACTCAAATTTGCTTTCTGATACGGCAGTGAAAACTTGATTCTCTCATGTACGATAGTAATCTGTATATTAAATTACTGTTCTATCCATGTGCATCCAAGTAAATATCAGCTTTATGGGAGGTAATTTTATTAGTTATTTATCTTAAGTATAATAATATTATCGCACTAAGAGCGAATAATTTCATTTTTATTTTTATACAGCACTTAACCAATATATCAGTGCATATATCTTACATAAATTTTTATTTTTCTCCATAACGCTAGAGTTCTGCCAAAATTTTATGGATTTTACAAATTTAATGAAAGTTTGAGAAATCTTAGAATTATTCGTTTCTACCGAAATAGAAATAATAATTATATATATCTGACATTCCAATTTTTTGGATATCGATTACATCTGGAGTCATGTATTTCAGTAACACCAATTAGTAAAGTAAATTCTACCAAACTTTAGCGATAATAAATACTGGCAGCTTGCTGAACAGAGTTTCGGAGAAAAAAAAGCTAGGTACACTACCAAGGCAACACAGGAACTCAAATCAAATTAAAAGCTGGTGAGATTTATATTTCATATTTTCGTACCTATTTCATTAATTCTAATTTTTCAACTACTACTACTACTACTCCTAGACACTTCCTTTGTATCCACTGGCAGTGATCTATTTCCTGACTTTCAGAGGGTAAATTTTACACCTGTATTTTTAAACCAACGTCATTAAATTTTTGTCACTTTATGTCATAAAACAAATTAGCCTGAATAGGTACGTTGAGGATTTCTAGTTTTTAATGATGAAAAAGCAATATGTAACAAAATATTACCGCAGTGAGACACTTCATATATACTAAGAAACTACTTTCTTAACCAGAAACATTACAATTTGTTGTTGTTAGAAATCTGTACTGATTTTATTTATGATCTAGCGATGCTATATAGGACGATCTAATTTTTGAGTATTACATGTATTAATTAAGAAAACTGTACCTCACATGTTTGAAATTTTCGATATTTGGTGGGAAATAAAAATATACTCTAGTTTTGCTTCGCAGAAAATATTATTATATTGTAGTTGTTACTGTAATATCGTTTAAAACGAAATCTAGTTATTAGAAACTGCCATAACGAGGATACTATTTAACTGTACACAATTTCCGCTGTACCTTTCTTGTTAAACATTTTTTTTAATATGTAATGTCAGAAACGAGGGTAATATGCTTCACACATTATTAGACTTGTCAAAACAACCATATATTATTACATTTCTTTTGCCGTAGTTTAATGAAATTCTTGCTACGTTACATATTTTAATGTAATGCTGGCGATACATAATACGTGATATTTCCGACTTCAAAGAAAAAAAGGGTATATGTTTTATTTTTATAATTTCTGTTCGTTCTTTCATAGCATAAAACCAGATTGTAATGAAATCTTTACTATAATATTCAGTACCCGTCCACATAAGTAATAAACGAAATCATTAGCTACTTATATTATCATTGTACTGAGGAAGATTTGTCAAGCCAATATACTTCTTAGAAAACACATGCAAAAACAATACGTAAGTCCCGTAGTTTTAAAACACAAAAGACAGCAATTAACTTTGAGAACAAAGGGTCTATCTACATTGACGTAAAACAAGACTAAGGCAACTAATAAATATTGCCGTCATTAAACCCTTCTTTTGTTGTGTACCCTCACTTATCTAAAAGGCCCGTCATTTTTATACTCTTGTATCATTTATCACTGACTAATTTTATACCGTAAACATTAAAATTATTGTAATTTATGGCTATTTAATTTTGCCAGCGTACCTTGGACTATCATCAGTCATACTGCGATTCATTAAACCAGTGATTTTACGATGAAAGTTTTGTACACAAAAATACCTAATAATGCTTTATCGGAAAGGTTATATGTTGATGTCACCTACAACCACGCGATTCGTTATTATGGCGTCAAGTGGCAGCGTCCTACAATATGTTATTGGATGATAAGTGAGACATAGATCTTGTTAATAGTTCTTAACTTATAAATGCAAAACGTAATTAAATGATTTTATTAAGCCTAAATGCTATAATAGATAACAATATCTTTTCATTTCATGCCCGGGTTCTCAAAAGCGTAATTACCTAAATTACCTTTCTATTCTAGTCATAAAAATTTATGGAAGTTAAATATGGCTCACTGAATTATGATGGATACCAATTAATATATATCTGTTATGATAAAAGAGTTGTATTTATTTAAAAATAAAAAAATGGGGGCTTTACCCTCGACTTGAGCCACTGTAATATATGTAATTTAAAATAAGTTCAACTAGATAAAAGGTAAGGTAAACTGGATAAAATACAACCTCTAATATAGGGAAGCCACTATAAGTTAAAAGAAATTTATCACCCCGTGAAAGCTCAAGCCAAATACAGTTACCTTTGTGTAGATGTGCTTATAAAATCTCAATGTTAATGAGGCAGTCGTAGTATGTTCACACAAACTCACTGGCCACGGCTAGACAGCTTCTCCAGGAGGCAAGAGTTGTAGATAAGGGTGGTTAAGCCACTAATTAGCGTACTGTGATGTGTCTGTGAGAAACTTAAAGTTATTACAAGTAGCAATAATAATTCCCAATAATAATAATTCCAGATAATAATGATAGTTCCAACTAATAATGCTTCCAACTAATAATGGTCGTACCAAATAATAAATCTAACTAATAATGATAGTTCCAAATAATAAATCCAACTAAACATTTTAATTAAAATGAAGAAAAAGAGAACAATGAGAATAACAGCTAGAGTACACTAATAGATCATCCAGGCATCATAGGCAAGAACGGTTTGGGCAACATGAACGCTAACGGTCAACTACTCCTAACTAAATGCGCCGAACATGATCTAGTTATAACAAACACCATTTTCCGACAAAAGGATAAATTTAAAGGCACATGGCGTCACCCCAGATCAGGTCACTGGCATCTACTGGACTATGTTATCGTACGTAGGAAGCATCTCAAGGACGTCCAAATTACAAAGGCGCGCATTGATAGCGAATGTTGGACCGATCATCGTCCTGTTGTCTCTAAAATAAAAATTGTTATGAGACCCAAACACCGAAGAACTCAAGTAAAACGTAGACTCCGTCTCTGTGTTAGTAAATTGCGTGACCAACAAACCGTCGAACAGCTAAAGCAAAAAGTTCAAGAGAATTTGAGTCCACTAGAAGAAACCAATTCTGTAGATGTGGCTGCTACCTGGACACAAATTAAAGACAGTTTAAAAAGTGCGAGTGAGGAAATTCTTGGCACTGCAGCAAGTAAAAAACAGGAGGACTGGTTCAATGATAATGAAGCTTTTATACAAGAACTTCTTGACCGCAAACATATTGTCTTTCAAAACGCTATCAACCACCCCAATGACTCATCAAAAGCAGAAGCTTTTACCCAATCTAAGTGTGAAACGCAACGCGAAATCAGAAGAATAAAGAACGAGTGGTGGGCAAGCAAGGCCAGAGAAATTCAAAGGTACGCCGATTCACACGACTACAGGAATTTCTTTCAAGGAGTAAAAGCAGTGTACGGCCCCAGTCGGAAAAATATGTGCCCTATTAAAGATTTAAATGGAAATCTTCCCAAAGAAGACCAGGAAATAAGAGCCCGATGGAAAGAACACTACTCTAACATTCTTAACCAGCAAAGTCAAGCCGATCACGATATTATAAATCTTATCCCTCAATATGACTCCTTCGAAGACTTAGATAAACCACTGACAACGGAAGAGATCTTAACCGCCATTGGGCAGCTAAAAAATAACAAATCTCCCGGCGCCGACTCACTCCCAGCTGAGATCTTGAAAGCTGTGTCGTCAGAGCTCATACCCTACCTCAAAAAACTGTTTGATGTCGTGTGGGAAAGTGGTCAAACTCCGCAGGATTTTCGTGATACACTTTTAATCAACCTCTTCAAAAACAAAGGGAGCGCTGCGGACTGTGGAAATTACAGGGGTATAGCTCTCCTGGCTGTTGGAGGGAAGATACTCACTAAAGCGATGGCAAATAGGCTAACACCTGTTATGGAAAAGTTACTTCCTGAAACACAGAGTGGCTTTAGACCAAACCGAGGCACATCGGATTTAATCTTCACACTTAAACAGCTTCAAGAAAAAGCACTCGAACATCAAGGAGAAATTCACATGGCCTTCATTGATTTAACCAAGGCGTTTGAGTCGGTGGACAGGGAAGTGCTCTGGAAAATTATGTTCCGCTTAGGTATCCCTAGGAAATTTGTGGAAGTATGTCGCAGTCTACATACAAACAACAACGCCCAGGTTATGTATAATAATGAGGCAACCGAACCTTTCCAAACCCTCACTGGAGTTAGGCAGGGATGTGTCCTGGCACCCCTACTCTTCAATTTGTTTACCACTGCTCTAACAATTATTGTTGACAACAAACTGACAGTCAGAGGAATAGGTCTCAGATACCGTTTTGATGGCGGTCTCTTTAACATAGGGCGCTTTAGAGCTTTCACGAAGACACGCACACGATTCATTTGTGATCTCCAGTATGCGGATGACTGTGCACTTTTAGCCTCTACGCCGGAAGAGCTTCAAGAACTTTTAGATATGTATGCCCAGAGCTATGATTCCTTGGGACTTAAAATCAACATTGGAAAGACTAAGATTATGTCAACTCCTCATCAAGTGAACCAAATAGACATTACACTTAACGGAAATTCTCTTGAAGTGGTGGATCAGTTCAATTACTTAGGCAACGTTGTTAATGACAAAGCAAACATGGACAGCGAGATTCGCAATAGAATTAACGCTGCATCTAGAGCACTCTGGGGACTTAGAGAGAGAGTATTTGACAACCACGACCTTGCTTTGTCAACGAAAATGGCTGTCTACAGAGCAGTTGTCATTCCAACACTGCTATATGGATGTGAAAGCTGGGTCACTTACCGTCGTCATGTGAAAGAATTAGAACGTTTTCAGCAAAGACACCTCAGAAGTATGATGAAAATCCGTTGGTTCCATCACATATCAAACGTGGAAGTACTCAGGAGAGCAAACAGCCTTCCAATTGAGGTGCTTATTTCAAGAGCACGCCTAAGATGGGCAGGTCACGTTCATCGTATACATGATAACCGCCTTCCTAAATGTACACTTTATGGTGAATTGCTAAGCGGTAGAAGAAGGCGTGACGGTCAACGAAAGAGGTTCAAAGACGCTCTCCATGAAAACCTAAAATCCTGCGGTATTGCAGACGAGCAATGGGAACAACTTGCAGCGGACAAAACCGAATGGCGAGGGGTTGTGGCCAGGTATCAAGAAAATGTTGCTGCAAGAAGGCCGAATCCAAGACCTAACCAGGTCTATGTTTGTCCTGACTGCGGTCGACATGTGCTCTCCCGAATTGGCCTCTATAGCCATAGTCGTGTGCACCGTAAATGAATGGGAATTACAATAGACTACACCTTTCACTTGTTTTTTATTGTACACAATTTATCGACTGTAACATTTTTATACTCGGACTCGAGTAACGGCTAATAATAATAATAATAATAATAACACTAATAGATTTATATTACCATGTGGACTATATCCTTTAAAAAAATTGAATTACCAGGAGCTCAGGCAGCCGTTTGGTTTAAAGTTTTTTAGCGAAAAGAACGTGGCACGGTCAGTTCAAAATGGAATACCGTTAAAGCGCACATGCGATACGAATTTACTCTCAAATCATGAAACAAACATTTTACGTGATAAATGACTCGAAAAGCTGTTATTCAAATTGTTTTCAAAATACTAAATTTTGACTATAAAAATGACTAGGAAATTAAAAAAAATAGAAAAGCACGGGAGCTCTACTGACAGTTGTTAGCGTAACTTGTACAAATGTAGCGGTGGAGAATTCGGATTGGCCGAGAAGTTGAGCCACTAAAATTTTCAAATTTTAAAATTATAACGAATATGAAACCATCTCGTTGCAATCGCCATACTTGTTTATACAAACTTTATGGAGTTGACTATGTGCGTAGACTGGTATTATCTCAGCTGATCTCAAACAAGTAGAATAACGGGCTATGTGATAAAACCTACTATTTTTATTCCCTTATTTATGTTAACGTTCTATAGACGATTAATTACAGCTATTTACCACTCGCAAAATTCGCAAGAAACATTCCCTCCTACATTACCATCTGTCGCCGAACCTCTTACGACATTCAGATGCCACATACACACATACCTGGGTATGCAACAACATCACATCCAGGATGTGTAACATATTAAGTTATCTCTTCGCGGCAAGTAGAGATGGCTACTACGAAAGATTTGGTCGTCCGAACTTTGAAGGAAGAACAAGCTCACTGCTACTAATATGCTTGTCGTTCCTGTTCTGCTCTATTCCTTCAAAGTAGTGAAATGAATGGCAGCAGAGCTGCGTCAGTTAGATAGACTTAGGAAGATTATGATTATCCGTAGGAGGATGTATCCTAAATCGTTCGTTCCTCGTATGTAGCTCCCACGTCAACGGGGGTCGAGGACTCTTGAACTTGGAGTGTATGTATGGCAGGGTGACACTAGTATGGCATGCATCATTTTCAGGAGCTCAGACCCTCTCCTACAATTAGTGAGAAATCATCAAAATGCAGAAGTGGGTGCAGGATTATTCAAGGCACCACGGAGAACTGCAGATGAACTCGATGTCAGGCGAGGAGACCGGCGAGGTTCCGACTCAAAGTCAGTCAGTGGGTCTGAAAGCCCAAATAATAGATATTGATTCTGCTGTCGAGAAAGAGGGATGCAGGATGTACTGGAATTACTTGTTTTCAACTATAGTGGAAGTCTCGATATATCTGCAATGAATATATTAAAAAGAAGTGGTCCAAGACTAGAACCTCGAGGAAGAACTAATCTATTTATTGATGTATGGAGTTTCCTGTATTAATACTAGTCTGTCATTGAGATAATTTTTAAACCAGGAAAACGTACTTCTAGATAAGACATAATAAATAAAATTTTGAAATTAGCCAATCAGTATCTAAGGAGTTAAAAGCTTCAGTCATATCAAATAATGTAAAAGAGGAGACTTTCGTGTTGTCAATGACTTGCAAAATTTTGTCAGTTACTACACTACTAAGTAATGACTGAATTTTGAATGGCATAATCAGAAAGATATTCATATATAGCTGAATCTGCAGTTTTAGTGGAACAGACAACAAGCTAATAGGGCGTAGATCTTTATATGGTTCGGAGATTTTTCTTCTTAGATTATAGCCTTAATCTAGGACGTTTTCTATACAGGAGGAAGAATACCTAGTTCTAATGATATATTAATAATATAGGTCAGTCAATATCCTCACAAATATAAGCAAATGTGACAGGATGATGCATCAGAATTTATATGCCGATGTATCTCGTTATATTTTTACAAGAACATAGATTTTTCTGTAACATTTTTATTTTTATGACACCGTAAATGAACTACCTAATCTGAGGCCATTAAACGTAAACATTTGTTTAATCAGCAAACAAATAACCGTCCATAACGAGCGCTAGGGAGGCATTTTAGGTTCACATTATAATTGTTGATGTTGATGAACAAGCATTCATGATCACGCTGTAGAAACTAGTAGTATTTTTAATTTGTAACACTTTTTTGAATTTTTTGTTTTAACTCTTTGACGAAAGAGGGCAAAACGATTGACTTTTGATGAAGTTGGGCAAGCACTTCAGCATCCTGTATACGGTAGAAGAAAAGTAGTTTCAAGAAGTATTATTCACTTCTAATTTTTCTAAAAACTGTCGTTCTCGAGTTATTGACTATTAGTTTTTAAAAGGTGCAAAAATTCAAGATGGTTGCCATTTTTTGCAATTTATGTCCAAAAAATTTATGGGGACTTTTAGTTAGTTTGCTATAACACAACCCCCAAAGAATACATTACCATTGAGAAACTTTTTCCAATTCCTGAGTATAAAAATTGCTGAAAATAAAATTCGTAAACTACTCAACAAAACGTATATTATAGTAATTTTTCTACTGTACCTACATTAATTTTTTCTTCATTAATATAAATATACCACATGAACTAGAACCAATTGTTTCCTATAATAATTATATTTGTGAATATTTGTTGATAGGTCAATTATACCTCAGTAATAATATCCATATCATATTGTTCACTAATCATTAACTAATTCACGTTTGTATGAGTTTATTTTTTGCCTACTAATAACGAAATTATACGAAAATTATTCAATGGCAAATAATCAGCAATTAATTCAATAGTAAATAATACTTGAATTGGAACAATAAATATTTATGTAATTTATGCCGCAATAACTATTAAACTGATATTGTGGTTAGGGACGTGGTAGCAGATATATTTAGATGATATTATCTTTGCCTGGAGTATTTCACTGTTTTGAAACGGTCAATGGATGTATTAATCGTCGTATTTACAAAAGTTCAAAAGTAAATATACCGTAGTTTATTTTAAGCCCATACAAATGGCGGTGTCACTGTTCAACGGAATCAACAGACTATCCAATTTAGCAACACATGTATTTTACAGCAAGACGAGAAACGGGTAGAACAGATTAGAAGATTTGCATACACTTCTCCGAAGGCAAGGACGAGGGTCAAGTCTATTGAATAACATACCAAATGTCGAGAAGGAACTTATGAATAAATCACATGTGTCAGTCCAAGAATTCCTCCACGAAACTTATTTCTTCTCCTAAAATTAGATATGTTAGCTTACGACGCTTGAATAATACGATAGACTCAATAAAAAAGACACTTTTTTCGCATCTCAATTTTTTATTTCGTGACAACTGTCAAAATATGATATATTTTTCTTTCCTGTTAAAACTAAAATTAATAATAACAGTAATTTTCTCTTACTTCTTTAACGGATACATGTTTTTGATACAAAACAACTTTAAAAATACAAAATATCTTAATCACATTGGCATCCTTGATGATTTCCCAGACATAGACAGTTTTCACACAAAATGTGTGTAGAGAAACACAACCTTAGGGAAAGGCTGCATGCAGAGTGTTCAATTCTCAGTGGAATTGTATTGGTAATTTTAATATTGTATATATGTCGGTTAGATTGGAGAAAATCTGTACACTTTCAAGCTTCTTAAGACGCCGTTTTCAGATTTGATAAATTTTCAGTAATTTTGGAGACATCCTGAGAATAATGGAAATCGCCATTTGTTATTCCGCTAATAACTCGCAAATGATAGAATTCGGAGAATTATCTTAAATAAATTAACATAGCATTTTAAATTCTTTTAAAGATTGAAATCTATAAACAAAGTACACAAGATGAGTTTCCTATTGTGGCACGTTGAAAAAGTTTACATACTAATCTAATTTCTATGGTATTTATTTATTATTAAAAAATACTACGAAATAATCTCTCTTTGTCAAATAACGGTCTTTACATATCACGTGTTATTTACACTCTGATTAATTCAAAATAAATAGCGTAATACTGTAATTATATTTCAAAAGATTGAACGGTATATGGAATATCAGTCTATTATAACGAAGCGGTGGCCTTGAATTATCTAAATAACTTATTATAAATAAGTTTATGGGCACTAATTTCGTGGCTCAATGAAGACTTCCAAAGTCATCAGAACGAGGAAAAAAGTTTTTATTATTCACTATCAAAGACAACACCTAGATCTTTAAAAGCATCGGGCCTGTTGAGAGTTATATCGTCAATTTTATAACCGAATATAATTTTGTTCGGACTTTTACTGAAAGTAAGAACATTACATTTTATCGCATTAAGGTGTAAGCCATTGTTTACACACCATGTATTTAATCTGCTGAGATTACTTTGTAAATTTAGACAGCCACTACAGTTGCAAATATTTGTAAATAGTTTCATGTCATCGGTATAGAGTAAGCTATTACAAGGTTTTTATTGATGTCATTTACAAATATATTGAAGAACAGGGGTCCCAGGACTAATCCTTGTGGAACTCCAGATTCGACTGTTATGTCATGAGATTTATAGCCATTGTAGTGTACAATTTGGGTTCTACAGCTTAGATATGACTTAGATAACTGAAACAGTCCATTAGAAAGGCCATTTAGATTAAACCTAATACAAAACTTGTATGCTTGAAATATTAAATAAAAATACACCATAATTTGACTAGTTGATCATTATATTGAAGGGACAATTATTAAGTGTGGTCACAGAAAAATTTATGCCACCTGGAATTGTAGCACCATGATCAATTTTGTATGTAATACATTATTCATGGCATCTGCGGCACTTTCCGCAACCTCAGGGGGTGTGCAATCAAAAACTGAATATTCGGGGTAAAACCACAACAAGTATCACTTGCTACGTCAAGTTTTACTCCTAGAATCTATGACATAATCCGTTGGTTGTTGTCTGATGACGGACGGTATTTGCCGGCCGATTAACAGTTGAGATGGTGGGGCTTCAAAAATTGTTTCGATATTCTAAGGCGCCATTTGAATTTATTAATCATAAATACCAGCCAAGGTAAAGCTATAACTTTAGACTTACTAAATAAGTTACTTAGAAAGACAGTACCATTAAAAATGAAAAATCCAAGTGATATATTAATGTTTAATTGACAATATACAATGTGAGTTAACAAAGAAACAATAACATATGGTGGTGGTATAGCAAGACAAATATAACATAACACTAATAAAATAGATACATCTATATGCAACTTACGTAAGCACTTAAAACCCCCCAAAAAATATTAAATATTGTTGACTATTAATTTTCACATTATAAAATATTTATGTAAAAACAAGGTTGACAAAATTTAAAGAACAAATCTCGTAGGTATACAGTGGCAAAAATTTTATAAGCAGTAGATAAAAGAATATGAAAAGTCAATATGGCATAAGGATACATACACTTGCGTTTCTTCCAGGAAAATTTCTAGCAGGTAGGTGGGTTTCAACTTCGGTTCACTCAAAATGTCAGGAATCGGCAGCTCTTCAAGGTAAAAAAATGTATCTAACAAAATGGAAGTGGCATTCATAAAAAGAAACGAGCAAAAATAGGTAGGCATAGACCACTGAAGAAAAAAGTACCCGAATCAGGGGGAGGAAAAAAACAAATAAAATTACGAGACTGTAGGTGAGAACCCTAAAAATAAAATATTTACCCTTTGGCAAAGTACTTACAATAAGCTCCTAGTTTGAATATAATAATGAAATAATTACCTCAGTTCAGAGGATTTTCTAGCTCTAATTATTAACCTTCGTTGACTTTGGATGTTCTTGGCCTCGTGTAAATTAGCAAAAAAGGCATTACTAATAAATCCCTTCAATAGAAGATAATTGATTTCGAATAAACAATACGTATTCAAACACGTCCAAAACAATAAATGGATAATCGATATAAAGCAACTTTACAAATAGATCCCAAAATGGCTGAAGTAAATTCAATTCAATAAATCTCAAAGAGTACGTAAACCACCAGTTCATACAATCGTTCATGCAGAAGTACACATGAGAAAAGACAGACGACACCGACGCCAGAAAATGGGTTTCGTTTTATTAGTCATGTACCGGATGTAAGAAGTAAAGTCATGATTTAGAGATATTTGATAATAATGTACAAATGTTAAATTGAATTGTAACACACTTTTACTTAATAAAACAATATACTATTACGAGTCCGGGATATCAACATAGTGACATTCTTAAGCACCTATTAATTATCAAAAATATGTAATATATCTTTTTTGATTATTGGTAAACCATAGTAATAAAAGAAGAATTATGTGAGCGTGTATAGCCATGATGCAACATTAAAGTCTAATTAATATACAATAATAATACCCGTAAAAAAATTTACTTTTCTTCCAAGTGTTACGTCGATAACATTTTTGTACCTTTTATGGCACAAACATAAACTTTTAACAATATATTTATTTTTTGTAGGAGTATTTTTGAAAAGGCTCTATTAAAAAAAAAATTTTTAAGTTTGTTTACTTATGAAGATAAACAATATATAATAGTGTAATGTGTTTATTTCGTTTTCGTAGCTAAAACAGATTCATAAAAAAGATGGTACAGTTGATATAAAAAAAAACTGGTACACTTTCTTTTAGCTATGTAAATCATTCGTTCTTTGATTGATATTAATAATCTTACAAATGTCACTTTGACGTTAATCGGTTGCGTCACTATTAAAAATGGTTCGACATCTAACAGATATTCAAAAACTTCGAATTGTTTCTAAAATTGAAGATGGTTGGTCCATAAGAAGACTTGCTGCTTAATGCAATGTGAGTAAAACCACGATAATGAGTGTTAAAAAACAATTGGAAACTAACGAAACGGTATCCCGTAAAGTTGGTTCCGGTAGGCCCAGAAAGAGCAATAATCAAGAAGATGAAAATCTTATAAATTACCTAAGAGAAAACCATTTTCAGACTGCAGTAAATGCAATTTCAGAGACAAATTTCCCTGCTTCGGTACCTACTGCTTGCAGAAGAATAAAACTAGGAAGCGAATTGAAGAGTTGTTCAGCGGCTAAAAAGTACAAACTTTCAGAAGAAAAGAAGCAGGATAGGATTATTTTTGCACTGAGCTATATAATCAATGTTGAAAACTTCTGGGGACAAGTTGTCTTTTCTGACGAAAAGGTTTTTAAATCCTGTAACGATGGACATGTTCGCGTATATAGGCCTCCTTCCACTAGATACGACGAAAAATATACTTTCGATCCACAAATATCAGGAAGGTTTTCAGTCAATGTCTGGGCTTGGATGAGCCTAAATGGATTAGGTGTATGATGGTCATCTCAATTCCATTAAATATATTGAAATATTAGACAATATTATGTTGCCGTCAGTAATAGAGGTGTTTCCGGAAAATAATTTTATTTTCCAATAAGACAACTGCTCCATACATACGGCCCATCGTGTCAGACAATGGTTTCTTAATAAAAACATAGAGTTGGTACCGTGGCCATCTAAAAGCCCGGATTTAAATCCAATTGAAAATGTTTGGGGACTAATGGTGAAACAGATAAGAAAATTAAATAACCATCCAAATAATGCCCAAGAATTGGAAGGGATAATTGAAGACGCTTGGGAGAACTTGTCGCAAGAAGTTGATCTTGCAAGAAATCTGATTTTGTCCATACCTGCAAGACTTCAGGCAGTTTTTTTTTTTTGGCTTTCGGTCGAAGACCATACTGCCAGTCACGAAATATCTAAGTGAGAGTCACATAAGGTTAAATTAATTTATTAAATATACTTGATTGATAATGATACCAAACAGTATGAGAAAATATCCTATACCTAATTCTAACCTAAAAACGAAGAAGAAAAAAAAAGGAAAATGAATTGAAGACAACAAAAAGGGATGCAACAGGGACACACGCTTCCCGTCCTGGGGGTCTGTCAGGACATTTAAAAATAGACAATACAGGCTTCAGGCAGTTTTAGACGCTAATGGAACAATGACAAAATATTAATTAATTCTGTATGACGTAGTTGAAGTTCATTTATTTTTATTTTTTTTGTATTTTATGTTCAGTTTGCATTGTTTTCATTTTTTCTTAATCTCAAGTGGTATTTTTGTGTTCTTATTTTAAAAATAGAATTATCATTATTCAGTTAGTATTTTAATTACAATCATTAATAGAATTATCCGTAACAAATATTATTTTTTTAAACAATAATATGGCAGACTTGAAAATATTTTGAAAAAGTTATTTTCTAATTATTTTTTCAAATTCCATTTGAATAAAATTAAAAGATAGGTTTAATATATTTAAAAAACACTAAGAAAACCGTTCTCCTGCAAAAACCCAGGTCCGGGTTAAATCACCTCTTCTCCACCCCCCTTCTCGACATGCCAGGCCAACCCTATTTACAGACATACGCACACAACTAGATTATTAAGATTTTCGTTTAAAAGAGTTGTACCAGTTTTTTTTAAATCAACTGTACAGCCGACACATACTTGTTCTAATATATCAAGGTTTATTAAAGGTCCAGGGTTATGATAGCATATACTGTTTCAGGTAATTCCTCTGAGACCACTTCGCCATGCTTAATTATCTCTATCCCCTTTACTAAGATATATAATCAAGAGCACGATAAAATGTTACCTTTCGACTTAAAATATCAAGTTTACCATATCTATATTAGGGAACGCATTCATTCTGACAAGAAATATGCAAGAATGACTCAATACAACAATTGAACAATTTATTAACCAATCAGTCAAAATAATTTATTAGAAATCTAATAGTAGAGGAAGTGAAATGCATTTACTTCTCAATCGTTATTACTTCAATGTGAAGACTTGAAACTGTTTGCATTGTGTTAAGTTTCGGCAACATATGAAATGCCTACCTATGAAAATTAGTGTACTCACCCCACCCGGGGGGATTGCAGCAACCATTTTACAACCCCAATTCAATAACTCGCAAAGTTTTCAACGAAATCAGGTAAAATTCATACCGTGGTAGGTTTTCGGGCCTCTAATTATGAATCCGACGTGAAAATTGAAAAATTCAAAATGGCGGACCTAAAATGGCGGACTTTAATAATTAATTCCTGGGACTCTATTTTCGAATCCACACGAATTAGTTTCGTATACGAATTTTATGTACTATTCTGTGCAAAAAAAAGCGTACATCTACTATCTGTCTGTATAAGTCAAGCTTCATTTCCATAACAACTATATTCTAATTGTTTAAATCTTAGATGTCAATGAATATCTAGAAATGTCAAAAATAGGTCCCGTCATTGCTTGTCAATTAAGAAATGACAACATTTAACCGAAGTTATGAATTATAGTTACGTTAGAAGAGGGTTAGTCAATAAGAATGGTTGCGGAGCGTTTTAATATTAATAAATCTATTGTATTTAAAATAAAGAAACGGTGGGAGGAGGAGCGAGCTGTAAGAAGAAAGGTAGGATCTGGACGAATATCAGTTTCATATGCAGATGATGATATTGCTCTTATAAATCATATAAGGGAAAATCCATTTGCATGCGCCATACATACTGTAGCTGTTACAAATTTGCCTGGATCATGATCGACTGCTTGTCGAATAATTAAAAAATCATCCAGCAGCAAGAAAACCTTTCATTGCTTTGCAGACTAAGCAAACGCGCTTACTATTTGCTTTAAATTACATCTATCGTGAATAATTTTGGCAGATTGTCGTGTTTAGCAATGAAAAAGTATTTCAATCCATAAACAATGGTCAGATTCGTGTTTACAGACCTAGAAACTCACGAGCCTATGTCCATTCAATACAGAGTAGTGGGAGATTTTCAGTAAATGTCTGGGCATGGATAAGTTCCAGAGGAATGGGTTCATTCAGAAAAGAAAGCTATGAAATTATTTTGGAAAATGTAATGTTACCATCAGTAACTCATTTGTACCCTGGAAATAACTTTATTATTCAACATGACAACTGCCCTGTGCATACAGCAAATATTATTACACAGTGGTTTCTAAATAATAATGTCGAGACATTGCCTTGGCCTGCCGATAGTCCTGACCTAAATCCGATGGAAAATGTGTGGACTTATTTTGTGAAAAAAATATATCAAATACATTTTCACACTTAAAATGCCAGCGAACTTTGAGAATTTATAGGAAACGAATGGGAAGATATGTGTAACAAGGAAAATTTTATTCAAAACTATATTAATTCCATGCCTAACCGTTTAAGAGAAGTAATTACAAGAGACGGGGCAATGACGAATTGCTAATTGTATAGATTATTTATATTTTTAAAAAAATTATTCATTGAAATAAAGTTATTGCATAAAATATATATAGTGTATTTTTAAATTATTCGTCTTGAAATAAAATTTCTGGTATATTTATAATAAACAAAGCTTCAGAATATTATGACTATTACTTTTAGAAATGAGTTTGCCGGTCAACATCAATATGTATTATGTAAAAACAGTATTTACATAGCTAAAAAAACCTTAAAATCACGCTCAAGAGTTGTACGCTTTTTTGCACAGAATAGTACGTTTGTGCAAAAAGTGAATTCTATTGGTATTTTCGAAATGTGTGAACGCATACGTGCACGGATATTTGCGGCCGCATTACAAACGTGATTCGTTGGTACGAAAGTTACATAAATAGGACGAAAATGCAACTTTCTACTTCACTCGAAATAATTCCGCGTACTGTTGATCGTGTACGAATATATTCGGTTATATTCGAAAATAAGGGCCCTGATTTACGTCGTGTGTATTAATTTTACTGAAAAATATATAGAGTAAAAAGTGTTTTGAATGCCATTTGCATAAGAATACTTCATTTTGGTAACCACATTATTTAACCTTTTCGGTTCTCCCCCGTAGAAAACCTTCTACGTTTGACCCTTTTCTTCGCGAAAATTGCATTAAAAACTTTCTTTTTTAATTTCTTTATTAATATAGTTTGATAATATTAGACTAATAGAGTTGAAATAGTAAAAAAAAATTACCTTAATCGTTTCAACTCTTTACTGGGGGTGAAAACAGAATGACCTCCCAGAAAATACGATTTTTCTTAAATTTTTACTACAAACTTATCGGGGAAAATATGAAAAAGACCACAATTTTGTTTTGAAAAAAATGTTTTTTGGCTACCAAGGGGGTGGCAATAATTTTTTAGGTCCGTAGAGTTTATGTGTAATTTTTGTATTGTCGTTGAACATGTCAGGGAATTTTCAACACTTTATTTTATTTTTGATCAATTTCGTGGAAGGGTTAAGTGTGTCCCCATAAACGTTTTCTTAGAACCAAAGACATTTGTGCTGTTTCTATCAGTTTTTAAGAAAAATATAAAGATTAAGAAAATATTTAGAAAACGTTATTGCATAAGAATACATAATTTTAAAAATATCATGGTAGTAAAAAAATTACATTTTCATAACGCGAATATCTCCGTTAGTATTGATTTTTACCCCATACACAAAAGGAAAAAAAGTGACTAGAATGCCATTTTGTATCAGAATACAAATTTTGGAACTACCATCAATTAACCCTTCCATTTTATTATCTTGAATCGCTTTTTTCATTTTTAAGGTTTCATATAAAAATGCGATTTGAGCCGTTATTATTGATTTTAATGAAAAATGCCTAGAGTACAAAAGTGTTAGAATACGGTTACCTTAAATTTAAAAAAAATATATTTTCCCCATCATTTTGTAGTAAAGATTTAGAACGCGAAAAGATTAAATAGTATGGTTACCAAAATGGCGTATTCTTATGCAAATGATACTCTAAATACTTTTTACTCTACATATTTTTCAGTAAAATCAATAAAAACTCCATTTTAGGTCCGCCATTTTGAATTGTCCGATTTTCACATCAGATTCGTAATCAGCGAGTCCAAAAACCCCATGATATGAATTCTAGCCGATTTTGTTGAAAAACTTGCGAGTTATTGAATTGGGGTTGTAAAATGGCTGCAACCCCCCGGGGTAAGCGCACTAATTTTCAAAGGTATACATTTCATATGTTGGCGAAACATAATGCTAAAGGTATCTTTATATTGAAGTAGTAACGATTAAGAAGTTACACCTTTTTTGCATTCGTTTCCTCTACTGACAAGTTTAACAGATATTTGAGAAACTAGATGAGAAAATAAATACGTTACACAGTGAAATAATACATACCTGGTAAAGAGTTAAATTGGATTCATCTAAAGTTAATATAATGTACTTAAACATCCGAATGTATATTTGGGTTTTAGTGACCTTCGTAAAAGATGTAGTGTGTTAACCAAACAATGTTATGCTGAATACGTCGGTACTATTGAAAGATCTATTCCGGTTAATATTAAATGCTTCTGGAATTTTATCAAATCAAATCGAAAATATAATCGTTTGCTCCTCTCAATGTCCTATGACAATATCAAGGCCGAAGTTGGGATGATATATCGAATTTGTTTGCGAATTACTTTTCCTCAGTTTACAGTTCGTCTCACAATATTGAATGTAATTTCACTCCCGATGTAACAGTAGATTTACATGAAGTATATATTAGCCCATTAGACGTGGAAACTGCCCGTGGCTCGCTTGATATTAATGAAAGTGCAGGTCCTGACAAAATTCCACCGCTCTTTTTAACATCTTGTTCAAAATCGCTCTTTCTACCACTCTTTCTCATATTTTCTTTATCCTTAAAATCAGGCACGTTTCCATTTTGTTGGAAAAGTTCATACGTAACTCCTATTTAAAAATGCGGCAACAAATCTTTCAGTGGCAACTATAGACCAGTGTGTAACCTATCCGCAATACCAAAATTATTTGAGTCATTAGTGGAAAAAAATATATCTGTCTCTTTAAATAATGTCGTCATTCCAGAGCAGCACGGATTCCTCCAAGATCGTTCTGTCGATTCTAACTTGTATATATACACCAATTTCATTGTTAAATCATTAGTAGAAGGTGCTGACGTTCATGCCATATACATGGACTTCGGTGAAGCATTCGATAAGGTAAATCACTCTCTTCTTATATAAAAATTTCATAGCGTTGGACATTGCTAAGTGTATCGGATGTAAATTTTTACTGTTTGCGGATGACCCGAAAATATGTAGTAATATCTTTTCTCAGGTTGATTGTGCACAGATTCAAAAAGATCTTCAAACAATTTATGCTTGGTGTGTTGATAATGATATGATTCTTAATGTCGAGAAATGCTACTCCATGTCGTTTAGTCGCAGGCTGCCACCCATTAATTCTGACTACAGCATTAACAATGTGAGATTACGTAATATAACCACTGTGAAAGACTTAGGAGTTATATTTGATTCTAAACTTTCTTTCTCAGAACATTTTGAAAAAATGATTGCGAAAGCAAATAAAATGTTGGGGTGTCTTAAAAGAATGGCTCAAGACTTTTCAGATCCTCGTACGTTAACTACATTGTATATTTCTCTGATTAGATCTGTTATGGAATACCCCAACATTGTTTGGTCACCTTACTACAACGTATATATCAATAGGCTCGAATCTGTTCAAAATAAATTCACTTGATTCATGTGCTACAAACTTGGCACAAGGGGAATTTTTTTAAACTGCGAGGAAACGAAATTATATTTGGGTATCAATTCCTTACACACCAGGCGTTAATATTACGATGTTTGTTTCTCATTCAAAATTATCAACAATTACATCAGTTCTCCTGATTGTTTGGAGTCTATGTGTTTTAGGGTACCATCTTTCAACACTAGAAATGTGTCCATTTCATCTATACCTTATTGCAGAACAACGTATGCAATATTCAGTTCTGTAAATAGAATAAGTTCAACAGTGAACAAATTTTTTTTTTTTATTGTGTTTATTTGGACCTCCTGAATAACACTTGGTAGTTTCATCACGATACATCTAGAGGAATTCGTGAAAATCTCTTCGGAAGATCGCCACGGAAATCGCGAATTCGCGATCAACTCAGTTTTTATGTCCCAAAACGGGAACAACACCTATTATAAAAATTGTACATCTGTAAATTCTCTACCTTAAGGGTCCTATACATTTTTTTCATACGCCCAAACGTTTTGGAGATATGACGCGAAATAAGTGAAAAATGCATTTAGTTTCTTTTTTTAAATATTTTTGTTACATTGGACATCACAGAATTGTTGAGACGTTCAAACATGGTTTGGAAAAGACACTGATCCTGAGCAGTGGAGCTCGAATAATTAGTATCAACGCAGTTACCACCAGGACCAGACATATTGTTAAATTAAATTTTTTGCAACTGTACGAAGGGTTATGCAGAAAAATGTAGCCGTAGGAAAGTAGGACTGAATTGTTCAACAGCTTGTGGACATTTTCATGGTCACTCCTACTTAAATACCGCACCTATAATTGCTATGAATGAAAAAATGGACGGCGTAGAATCTTATCAGAATGAAAGTAATGACAACGATTTGTCATTGGACAATAACGTTTCAGATACCGAAGAAGTCGCAAATATTGACTAATTTAAGATCAGGCATGGATTAGGGCTCCTGGGGAAGCCATGTAAAAAATAGCGTGCCGAGCATTCTACCTCTAAGGTGATGCGGAATTGAATGCATTTTTTACCTTATTCACTGTAAATAAATGCAAATAAAATGTATAAATATTCTAATGGAGAATAAAGATCACCGAGCTCTATAACTGCAATATTTAATATTCATTCTGAGACATCGAAAGCAAGATAATTGCGAAATATGTGGTGCAAAAGAGGTTTGGCGGAACTAAATGCATTTCGCTTAGTTCGTGTCGTATCTCCAAAACGTTTAGGCGTACCAAAAAAATGTGTAGAACCTTTAAGGTACAGAATTTACAGATATACAACTTTTATAACAGGTGTTGTTCCCGTTTGTGCCATAAAAACTGAGTTAATCGCGAATTCGCGATTTCCGTGGCGATCTTCCGAAGAGATTTTCACGAATTCCTCTAGATGTATCGTGATGAAACTACCAAGTGTTATTCAGGAGGTCCAAATAAACACAATAAAAAAAAAAATTTCGTAGAGCACGCATTTAGCACATAGGTCAATTTTGCAGCTAATACGCCTTTAGCATTAAGTTTTTTATTAATTTACAAATTATAAACCAACTATTATTAATTCCCCGATAGTTGGACACGTCGTTTTTATCACCTTGTTACCTTTTTGTGAAATATCCAATATATAAAGCAAGAAATGCAAACGATTAGCCGGTTTAAGCCGGAGTAAATGGTCGTAGGTTCAGAGAATTTACAAGAGAAATGAAATTTACTATTTTGTGTGTGTGGCATAAAAGAACAATTTTGTCTTGTTTGGAAAAAAGAATAATGAAATATTTGGTATTATGACAGCACCATCTATAGCAAATAATGAGTAGATTTGTCTCTTTTTATCTTAAAACTAGTCTCATATAGATGAAACTGAAATTTGTTGGTGAGGAAAAGAAATAATTATTAAAATGAATGATGAATTATATTTAAAATAGCCAAAGTTTACAAAAGGAATTTAAAAAAGTAATTTCGAAAGAGGGGAATCTAAAAGTAAATCTTAAAAAGATGTATAAAATAGAAATATAACTTTGACCTTTATAAAAAATAATGAATCAGAAAAAATTGCACAGAAAGGAATTTAATACAAAAAGTAATTTACCAACTATTATTAATTCCCCGATAGTTGGACACGTCGTTTTTATCACCTTGTTACCTTTTTGTTGAAATATCCAATATATAAAGCAAGAAATGCAAACGATTAGCCGGTTTAAGCCGGAGTAAATAGTCGTAGGTTCAGAGAATTTACAAGAGATGAAATTTTCTATTTTGTGTGTGTGGCATAAAAGAACAATTTTGTCTTGTTTGGAAAAAAGAACAATGAAATATTTGATGTTATTAGGGCATCATCTATAGCAAATAATGAGTAGATTTATCTCTTTTTCCCTTAAAACTAGTCTCATATAGATGAAACTGAAATTTGTTGGTGAGGAAAAGAAATAATTATTAAAATGAATGATGAATTGTGTTTAAAATAATCAAAGTTTACAAAAGGAATTTAAAAAAGTAATTTCGAAAAAAGGGAATCTAAAAGTAAATCTTAAAAAGATATATTAAATAGAAATATAACTTTGAAGTGTATAAAAAAATAATGGATCAGAAAAAATTGCACAGAAAGAAATTTAATACAAAAAAATAATTTACCAACATAGTCCTTACCAACATAGTCCTATGATTGCAACTTGTATGTGTGCGAGGGTGGGCACACAATTCGAAGTCCAACTGTTTCGGAGCAAAACTAAACGAGGTTAGTTAATTTAGTTCCATCGTTTTACAGATATGATTCCAATGGGTAGACTCTCGTGGATTTTAAGAATTGTAGAATAGCTTCTAATGCGTTGTGATCTGTATAAGCAGATATTAATTAATAAAAATTAATAAAAAACTAAAGGGATATTACCATAAGGCCAAAATAATTTATCAAACCTGATGATTTGATTAAATAATATATTTAATATTATTAGGTAATGGAATTTGCTAGATAATTAGAATAGTTTCCAGATAATCATACAAATGCTATTTAATTATGAAAATACTAGGTAATTATGAAAATTAATTACATAATTGCTCATTGCGAACTAAATTGCCAGAATAAATAGAAAAAATATTTTATTACCATGTGGTGGTTACATGTAGAATTTTAGTTACATAAAATTAAATAAATTTGAATCTAATTCTATTGAAATAGTGAAGGCAAATAATTAAAAATGATGAAATTGAATTTAAATTGAAATAATTAAGAAGCAACATTTACCTGTATGGTATTTTAACACAGAAAGAAATGTGAATAAAGAATGTAAAAGTATTACTCGAAGATCTCACAGTGCAAAAGTTCTTAGATGTCAACTAGTACGAATTTGGAAGGCAAATGGCTACTTCGGATGTTCAACTAGTAAGGTAAACTTTTTTATATTGCTATTTTAATTATGGTACCAATGCACAATGTGAAAAACCTATTTTTCCTAATGATAATGAAAACTGTAAGCTTTACGAGCGTCTCGCCATCTACTGATGAGCGACTAAACCGATTTAGAAGTGCACTATAATCTAATTAGGTTTCTATTTACAATTAAATTATTGAACCGGTATTGAATTGATAAAAAAATCATTAATATTCGATAAGAAATGTTTAATACATCGGTATATTGTAAGCGTAATCAACTAAGTAGAAACTATTCAAATAAAGTAAATTGTTTTCAAACTGTATTGTGATGATCCACTAAATTTGGTCCCCGGTAAATGAAAAACCCACACTTATCTAGGGTGGTACGATACCGACTTCGACGTTGAAGAAACTGTAACCCTACGGTGGTGTCTTCGGGACGAAAGAAATTGACCCGAGGATGGGGGTTGATTATAGCCTCTCTAGCCCTGGAACTTTCTACTGTGTGTGGATGCCCCGTCTGTGGAACCCTAAAGATTTCCCGATTTAATTTGCATGGTCTGAAATGCACGTGAAGCGTGCCTAATGAGAGCAATTTAAATCTGACATAACCCACAAAAGAAATATAATTTACCTCACTGATGAGGGAACAATCCACCAATGTTCCTAGAAAGCCACAGTTGGATGAATGGGGTCGAGTCCGTCTTTCAAATCGACACAACACTTCCAAAGGAAAGCCTGTAAATTTGTGAAACACGTGGGTAGAGAACAGGTAAGATGGCTGAAGAGGTTAACTTACCTTATATACTTAAATATCCTGCTTCCGCAGCTAAAATTTACTCACAACAACAAAATATTCCGCTAAACGGAACAACAACAGATGGAGAAAATTTTCCTGTATTGGCAATCCCAAAATCCACCAGGATGCCTCGGATAAAACGAGTTTTGTGGGATTATCAACCGTAATGTCCCTCTCCTTTTCACCAGCTGGAAGTATATAGCGCCTCCCGTGGACAATAGCGAGACTCTGCTACGGACGTAGCGGTTGTTATTATGCGGCCCACAAAACGCTAAGGCGTATGGTGGATCGTATACGCTAGAGATCCGCAACAAGGTAAGAAAAATAATTACATGTTGTACACAGTAAACAAAGTAAATAAATAAATGAAAATTTAAATGAATGTAAATGTGTTCCTGGTGTCGTAGAGACAATTGGTGACCTGAAGTGCTGTAGCAGAAGTACATAATTTAGTGTAAAAATAAAATTTCATAAAATTGTGAAGAAACTTAACACTGATACAAAGAAAGTTCTAATCGTGTTAAATATAAATAAATGTCAGTTATATTTATAAAGTTGTTAAGTGGACACAAGCCACGGAACAAACTTTTTTGAAGATATGACATGACCTAGTGATAGTATTCATTTTTCGGGAGAATGGAATGTCCTTAACATTTAACAAATTAAAGATATGTGTACGGTATTTGGTGAATAGTACAATACAGTCAATGATTTAAAATGTTGGCATAAGGTTTGGTCCCATTGTGATATTAGCCTTTAGATTTTTGACATTGGTTAGAACTTGTTTTTCAGTTGTATCTGTTGAGGTGGGCAATAAGTTGTTATTATTAGACTGGCAAATCTGTTTTTGATTAACAGATGGTGTGAATAACTTGGCTTTATTATTTTCTTAATTTTTTTACACTCAAAATTCTGCAAAACTTCCTTGTGGTTTCTAATCAATTTTTTTTACATAAGCATTAGTTTTGTATATTAAAACATTGTGCAATGATCACGTCATTCAATAAATGCTAAAAATCAAAATACATTTTACCGCCTTTATATTGACGGGCAGTAATTTCAAGAACAAAACAAAGGTCACTATCGCGGTCTAAGCTGTAAAAATTCGAACACATAATAACTCGTAACAGCACGTTTCACTGTTCTTAATATTAAACTTTACGTGATTCTTTTATTCTGTCAGATTGTGTTGCGAGATGTGGAAATGTATAGGAAATGAAAGATATATGTTTCATTTCATTGATGCCGCTACCCATAAAACTCAAGAAAACTCGGTGCGTGGGGATTTTGAGCTCCGTTTGAAATAAAAATCGTGATTTATTTTGCGGTCTCTACGTGAATTCTCAATGTGTAACAAATCAGCTAAATTATTCTCTTTATTCAGTGAGAAAACTCTTACGAAACAAAGTTATTCCTGTTCTTTATCATTTTGCTACTGATATCTGTGGTTTAAAAGAGCAGACCAGATTTCGGCTACCTAGCAAAATGTACTATTTGCGATGAAAAGTATGATAGTAGCTACAAAAAGGTAATACATGTATTCAAGCTGTTAACTATTATTAGATGTGCTCAAGAATTTCGCCAATAAATAATAAACATCTTATCATAGGGAATATTACATTTCCTAGGCGTTATGATAAATTTCATTGTCTTCTTCAAGGTCAGAATATATATTAAAATAAATTTAACAGTTGCCAGTAATAGGCCAATTGGCCAAATTTATTGTAGTGGAAAAAATGGGAACAAACTGCAATAACTATTAATGTCTTAATTGGTCCCTAAACAAATATGCTAATTTTACGTGGTATATTGATCTCTCATTGGCTGTCATGTTGAAAAAATCTAATAACAAAATAAAAGTCTTTTATTGCTGCTCACGACTGGCACTAAAAGTATTTGAAGAAAAAATAACACGTTTATGATGAGTAAAGTGATTTTTTGTGTATTGGCTGTTGTTGCTGGACTCGCTTCGCTCGTCAGTCAAGTGCATCGTAGATACAAAAAATGTCACTTTTACGTCATATAAAACAACATACTATTTTCTTCAAACGCCAGAAAACATGACTTTTATGACAAGTTTCTTTAATTTAAACTGTCATTTCTCTGACACTTTGTCTGACCGGCTTACTTAGCCGCTTTTGCCATTACCGCGTTCGGAGCAGTAGTATAAGTCTTTTGCTTCTACCAACGAGCGGCACTAAAAGTATTCGAAGAAAAACAACAGTATTTATTTAATTCATATTCAACGTTTAAATAAAAAATAACGTGTTATATTAGTCCAATATCTTTGCCATTTTTATATAGAGGGGACCTAAGCCTCGATGAAAGGCATTCCATGTATGGGAATTTAATATAAGCATAAATGAAAGCTTGTAAAAACAGAAAGTTTGACCTTTGGCTGCCATATTGAAAAATGGTTTCATAAGATATCTCATGTATGTTGGTGTGTATCTTTACATTTTTGAATTTAGGTGTGGTTTATACCAAGTTTTGAAAATAATTATTATTAGTGTGATAAGTATTATTTTTGAAAGGTAATATACCCTCGCCAGTGGCTCAGAAACTTGGTAGATGGATAATAGTTAAGGGAATAATTTCACATGAACAAAAACATATTTCAAGTCATTCTTCAGTTAGGCCGATACTCCTATGATAAAGTTATTAAGGCGGCAAATTTGTTTATTGGCTATAATAGCTGCAGCGTTTTTGATGCTATTGAAATTTACAGATGTTATAATTGCAATGAATTTCATCATTCATCAAGCCATTGTAAAAATCCGTTAGTTTGCCCACTTTGCAGTGAAAGTCATGATGTGAAGCAATGTAAGTCTAAGACGCTTTGCTGCTCTAACTGTTTCAAATTATATAGTAAATTTAATATCAAAATTTCAACAAATCATGCAGCTTGAGATAAAGAGAACTGTACAGCATACTCGAACGCGTGTTAAACTTAAAAATGATATTCTAGTGACAGCTCAATAGCAATCACTCTATCCGTCTTCCTCAGGTTGCATTATCCCTACTGTAGGTACCGATACCCTACTATTAGTGAGGGTCACGTGTATCTACGCAAGACACATACTGATTTTGTGGTTTACTATGAAAACACCCTTAGAAGTTTTTTTAAACATTTATTTAACTGAGACTTATCACCGACGCCTGTAGACGAGCTAACCCCAACCAGGAATTTTGCCGAACCTCTTCCCTTAAGAAAAGTAGGGATCTTTTACTTCCCTAACATTAAATAGACAATGGACCGACGGATTAATATCCCCTCCGAAGGATGGTATATCACCCACACAACCCTCGCCAAAGGTTACATAACTTCCACTCATACACTGATATACAAGCCGCTGGAAGGTATGTGAGGCGAGGACACGTTCTTCTTTGAAACGGTCGCCCATCCAAGTACTAACCGCGCCTAACGTTGCTTTACATCACATGTCGATGTATGTACATAGTAAAGACGCATCTACGCTTGCCCCTGACTTAGAAGTAAATCAGCTAAAATTTTTAACTCACTGCCTCTGCATGATTACTTTGCCATTGCGTTAACTGAAACCTGGCTCGACCCATCTAGTGATAGTAGAGAATTATTTACTACTGTATATCCCTGTGTATATCGCTCTGATCGTGATTTTTTCAGTAGTAATCGTAAGAAAGGTGGAGGAGTTTTATTAGCCGTAAATGATGCCTTCACCTCATGTGTTCTAGATTTGAAAACACCGCAATTTGACAACTTATCGGTGATCGATATCGTTGATGTGAAAATCAGTTGCCACTCATATACGTTGTATATTATCAATATCTACGTACCTCCAAATACTGTCATAGAGAATTATGAGAACTTATTTGAGGCTATTGAATCTCTGGAATATCTGTATAATAATGATGTATCAATTGTAAGGGACTTTAATATCTCTAAATACGCTATTTACTTGCTAGATTCTCAAGTCAATCATCAAATATTATTGCTGAATAACTTTTTGAATATCTTTAATATGTCACGAAATAATTTTATTTACAATTGAAATAACAGAATTCTTGATTTTGTTCTTTATAACAAGATGTGTACTGTTGAAAAATCCCTTGATTCTTTAGTGGATGAAGATAGTCATCATCCAGCATTAGAGATCTCATTTAAAATTTATTTTAGCAATAATTTAAAGAATAACTTTCCTGTCAAATAGAGCAATTCATACAATTTTAAGAAAGCCAATTTTTTACTACTATATAATAATAATAATAATAATATAATAAATGGTCTTTATTTTATACTCGGCGAAGTCCAGGTCACCCTGTTCTACTTAACCGAGTTTAGAAAATACAAAATAATATAATAACAATACAGTTTGTTACAATATGCAGTGAACACAGTATGAATGGCACAGTATGTACACAATATGGCAGTAGGTAAAGAAATAACATTAAAAAAATAAAACAGTAATTCATAAAATTAAATAATAATCAATTAATTATGCCTGAGTTTGCCTAGAAAGTAAAATATTATACATAGATGTTTTAAAACGTTGATGGTTATAACTTTTAAATTCAGCTGGTACAGCATTATATATTTTTGAAGAACAATAAGTAAATGAACGCCTGAAAAAAGTAGTTCGGTGTCTAGGGATATTTAAAAGAAGCTGGTTCCTAACGTTAACATTATGAGACAAGTGACGAAAATTAATTTTTTTCAACAGATAATTCGGGCATTTAGTTAATATAAGTTTGTGTACGAAGCAAACCAAGTGCAGTTGCCGGCGGTAACGCATATTGAGCCAACCAGTCTCATTGATTTTATTGCTTACATGATCACGCCTGTGCAAATTGTAAATTAACCTAATACAGCTATTTTGGATTTTTTGCAACCTGTCAGCTGTTCTAACATCAAGACATGGACCATATACGATATCCGCATAATTCAATAATGACAGCACCAACGTATCAGATAATTTCTTTCTCAAATCTCTATTCAAAAAGGCTTTATTTCTGTACAAGTTTCTCAACGCAAGGTAACATTTTTGTAGGAGTTTATTAACATGCTCACGATATCTGAGTTTATTGTCAATAGTTAGACCTAAACTTCTGACACTAGTTGCAACAGGCAATCGAACGTCAGCCAAGGTGATATTTAAGTTATTAGCAGCCCATTCAGAATCATTTCCAATGTATATCATGACTGACTTCTGTGGATTTAAAATCAGACTATTACGCACAGAATAGGTCTGTAAATTTTTTAGGTCCGTATTAAGCTTAGATTGAGCCTGTAATGCATCATTTTTTGTGAAAGACAAGTAAACATTAGTGTCATCGGCATACTGATGACTATAAGAGTACTGTAGTTGACGACATATGTCAGAAGTGTATAAAATAAACAGAAGAGGTCCAATGATAGAACCCTGTGGGACACCGGAAGTAACTTGCAAGGCAGATGATATTGTATTGTCTAAGATAACACTCTGGGTACGATTAGCAAGATAATCTTTAATAAGGTTTAAAGCAGAAGTGTGAAACCCATAATATTTTAACTTAGCACACAGGAGATCATGATTAACAGTGTCAAAAGCCTTGCTGTAGTCAAGTAACACTAAAGCGGTAGTCTTTCTATCGTCAACACCCCTGGCAATGTCGTCAGTTACATCAAGAAGAGCTGTAACCGTACTATAGCCTTGTCTGAAACCTGACTGTTGCAAAGGTAGTATTTTATTTGCGTTGAGAAAAGCATTCATTTGATCATATAAGATCCGCTCAAGTATTTTGGATAAAGTAGGCAAAATGCTAATTGGGCGTAGATCAGAATAAGAAGTAGGATTAGATATTTTGGGTACCGGTATAATTAAAGCTTTTTTCCAATCTCTAGGAAATGAGTTAGTTTCTAAAATAGTATTGAGTATATGAGTGATATGATCAGTAATATATGGAATGCAATATTTGATCATAGTGATACTGATATCATCAGCTCCTTTAGCATTAGATTTTATTTTAAAAATTATTTTTCTAACTTGCGTATTAGTAATATTTACAAATTTGAATTTATCAGAATTAGAGAAATTATTAGTTTCAAGAAATTGTAAGAGTTCATGACAGGGGGGTGGAGCATTAGCCGCAACCTGTATAAAATTATTATTGATATCATCAGGTTGTTTTAAGTCTACAGGTAGGCTATTTTTCGATTTATTATTTATATTTAAGGTCTCCAAAGCCCTCCAAGTTTCACGACTACCTTTCTTACAGCAAAATTCAAGATAAGCTTTTTTTTCACGCTTAATTGCATTAGTTACATAATTTCTCATGTTTTTATAGTCAACCCAATGTGCATTATCTCTCGTTTTATGATATTTAGATAATAATTTGTCTCTTAGTTTAATCATAGTTTTGATCACATCAGTAACCCAAGGAGCTTTCGGTTTACTAACCCTTATAGTTCTTATAGGTGCATGTGTATTAAATAAATTTAAAATATTAGTGGTTAGAAAAGAAAGCTTATCATTAATGTCTGGTAGATTGTAAATGTGGTCCCAGTTAACAAGTTGCAAATCATTTAAAAACACTTCATAATTAAAATTCTTAAAGTCTCTGAAAGTAAATAATTTAATATTACCATCCGTAATATTTACTTTTAAATTACAAAAAACTAGCCGATGGTCAGTTAAATCATGCAAATCAGAGCAACTTATATCACTAACTAGATAACTATCATTAGTTATTATAAGATCGATAAGAGTACTGCTAATGTTATTTATACGGGTTGGCTCATTAACTAGTTGTGAAAGATTATACGTACCCATTAGTTCCAACAACTGCACCGTGGCATTACTATTTAAATTAAGCATATTAATGTTTAGGTCACCCATCACAATCAGCTTGTCAACAACCGGCAAAATATCAGCTATGCTGTTTTCAAAAATTTTTAAGGACTCATTTAAATTTTGCTTTGGAGGTCTATATACAACACCAATGCCATAGTTAATTTGTTTGATTCTAGTAGTAATCCAGATCTGCTCTAATTCAGGTGTATTCTCGCAGCTGAAAATTTTTATATTTAATCTAGAATCATAATAGATAGCCACCCCTCCACCTCTTCCATTACGATCATTCCTAATAAGTTTATAACCATCAACATCTAAAACATTTGGCGCAATTAAAGGTGTTAACCATGTCTCAGTTATACCTAATATAGAAAATTTTTCATTAATTATAATATCTTTTATTTCATTAAAGCTGGGATATAAAGATCGAATATTTACATGTCCTAACTTAAGATTATTCATTGTGTATATTTAATAGATATATTTTATATTTATGTAACAAACTGTAAAGAAAATAAACAGAATTAAGTAATATAATGAGTAAATTAAAATATCAGTATCCGCCGGTTCACAAACGTTAAAAATATCAGTTACAACCGCATTGTAATAAATTTATGAAAAGACCATCAAATAAAAATAAGTTAAAGCGCCACTAAGAGATGTCGCTAGAAGCCTCTTCATCAGGTATTTTAGTAACAGGTATATCTCCAGAGTTCTTGACAATTATAGATTTCTTATTATCCAACGAAGCATGAATAGTACCATCAATAGTCCAAACATTTTTTATTCCAAAAGTAGCAACAGATTTTTTCCATAAGTTATAACGAGTAGGCGTCAAATCTTCATGAATAATAATTCCAGTAGATTTTAAATTCTTTTTATGCTTAAAAACCAAATTCTTTATATTCCTTTGATAAAATTCGACAATAATTGGCCTGGGTTTTTTGTTCATACTTTTTTCATCAGTAGATTTATTTGTAAGAGTTCTAATACGATATGACTTATGAATATCATTGAGGGTTAGATTTAATTTCAAAAGATTATTAAATATATCTAGCAACTTATCTGGACAATTTTCACTTGAGTTTTCATGCTCTGGAACCCCTAGTATCCTCAGATTATTCATTTTTGAATTTTGCTCCAGAAGGTCAATTTTTTTACTCAACTTTGCATTATCTTCTTGCATCATAATTAATTCGTTTTTTACCTCAGAAAATTTTTCTTCATAAATCACACATACTTCTTGTACAATCTGATTGACCATAGAGTTAATAAAATTATCATTTTTAATTAAGGCCTTAGACACCTTTTCAACAATTTTCTTGATATCATCATTTGTTCGTGTTTCAGGCATTTTAATGATTAGAATTACTTAAACTGTATGAGAGTTACTATTTTTACTTTAACAGTAAAATTGTATTTAGCGACACTTAACTTCTCAGTAAGAAAAATAGAAAAATGCAGTAGTAAATGAAATAGCGTCTACTCGCCGCGACACATCAATAGAGAATCAATGAATCTATTTCTAACATTGACTGGGGATTTCTGCCTACTGTATAAAATAGAGTCAACCAATATCTTCAATAGCATGTTCTATGGTGATCTAAAGCTTGATAATCCCAAAGATATCCTAAATTCCTATGCTGATTTTTTTAGCAAATCATTTACACCTTCACATGAAATATCAATAGATGATAAAGAGTTTGTACTTAATTCACAGTTACACATAAGGAAGTTTGAGTTCAATGATGTACTTACTGGTCTAAAACAGATTAAACCTAAGATGATGACTCTCACCGTATTAGCACGGATTCATGAAAGGTCGGTCCACCACGACTAACCTAGTTGTCGTCACACAATTCATTTCTAAATCCGTTGACATGCAGGCTCAAACTGACGTTATTTACATCGATTTTTCAAAGGCATTCGACAGATTCGACGGACTTGACCATAACTTATTACAAAAAAAACTTACATCATTTGGACTGTCCTCCTCATTTATATTGCTGTTTGTTGCATATCTGTCTCACAGAAAGCAATATGTGGTATTTAATGGCGTCAAGTCTGTCGAGAACCTTGCAACTTCGGGGGTTCCCCAAGGATCTGTTCTTGGTTCCCTGCTATTCAACATATTTATTAATGATATCGTCATGGATTTAGAGGTGAATTGTCTTCTTTATGCTGATAACTTAAAAATATTTGACGTAGTTAGGAATGTTGAGGACTGTGAAAAAATTCAGTACAATTTGGATAAAACTTCTAACTGGTATCTATTAAATAAATTACCACTTAATCCCCAAAAATGTAAGGTAATATCTTACACATTAAAATCTAGCACTCTAATTTTCAATTATTCTCTAGAAGGTACAACTCTTGAACATCCTAATATTTTTCGAGATTTTGGAGTCACTTTTGATAAGAAACTGTCATTCAGTAATCATATTGAAACCTTAATTTGTGAAGCAAACAAATCATATAGTTTTATAGCATGTAACAGCAGGGATTTTGTGGATATTAACATGATTAAAATGCTATATAACCGTTTTGTTAGATCAAAACTTGAATATGCTGCGATTATATGGTATCCGCATTATAATGTTCACATTCATAACTTCGCACTGTGCAGTACTTATATGTTCCAAATTTCTTATATTTTTAATAAATTTTCTAATAACATATCTTTCTATTCCTAACTATAATAATACGTATAATATGTACACCTAACTATTATCTCTACTTAATTCCCGAGTCAATTAATACATCTATATTTCTTTACGACATATAAAGCAAACATATAAATGATTCTTTCACTTTTTTTTCTATTTTCTTATTTTTATTCAATTAGTACATGAATTTCTGACCTTTCTTTCTCTAGCACAAACTGTTTTACTTTCCTTTTAAAAATATTGTATGAAACTGAATTTTTAACGTGTAAAGGTAAGTAGTTAAAGAATCTAGGAGCCAAATATGTATAATATCTTTGTCCAATAATTTTTATCATTACTTTCGTTTTAACTGCATATTGCTTATACATTGTTTCATAGATATGATCAACAGGCTCTAACTTATTGCGATATCTATATTGTAAGTATAATTGTCGCAGGTCTAAAATTTGTGCCTCGCGGAAGGGATCCTTGGAGGGGTAAGTGTTTTCCCTACCGAGCATTATTTTAATGAACTTTGTCTGTAATATTAGCAGTTGCTTATTGTGGTGGTAGGTAGTACTGCCCCATCCAATGATCCCATATCTTAATCTGGATTCTATTAATCCATAGTATATTGTTTTTAAAGGTTTTATGTCTAGAAAAGTTTTCATAAATTTAAATTTAAATAGCAGACCTCTTAAATTATTTACTACGCTAGCTATGTAAGTATCCCAATGTAAATTTGAGTTCAAGTAAACTATATATTTAATTATAGTGGCTTTTCTATTTCCAATTTGTTTGGATCTTGCGTAATCTGTAGACAGTTAAAAGTCGGTAGGGTATTTTTATACGAAAAAAATGGCAAATATTTCGTTTTTGAAAAATTTATCGTTAAAAACTTTTCGCCGAAAAAGTTTTTTATGTTTCCTAAGTTTATTTCTGCTTTAGTTTTTAACTCTGCCCAAGAATAGGATTGACCCCAACACGGTTCCTTGTGGAACACCGTATTGAATAACTGATTCCTATTACTTAAGTAGCTCTTCATTAGTGTTAATGGGGTACCCCTAAATCCTACATTTTCTAAACACTCTATGAGTTCAGAATGACAAACAGTGTCAAAGACTTTAGAGAGATCTAAGAAAACAACAAGTGCAGGCTTGCTTGCTCCGACTGACTGATAAATTTCCTTTATTAAGCATGCAATCGCATCCTGCGTTGACCTGCCCTCTCTAATACCAAACTGTTTTACTGATAATATTTTGTGTTTAGTAAAAAAGTTGTTAATTCGTTTCTTCAGAATCTTTTCAAAAATTTTACAGATGCTACTCACAAGAGATACTGGTCTATAGTTAGGTACATCGCTTTTTTCTCAGCACTTATATAATGGCTTCACTACCGCATTTTAAATATATCAGGACATACTCCTGTAAAAAATATTCTTTATAGTCTTTTAAACTTAGAATGGTTTTTCTGATCTCCTCTTCATTAGTTTGCGCTAAAAAAATTGAATATGGATTGATGTTCACAGTATTCCTGTTATTTCCTTTTACCAGCTTGATTTTACTAGCTAAGTCTTTACCGATATTTGTAAAGGATTTGTTAAAAACTTCGCATATTTCCTCTTCTTGTGTTATCGTGTTTCTTCTGTATCTATAATTTTTTAAATTTTGTTTCTTGATTTGCTGCCTTCAATTTCCTTAATTGTTTTCCATAGTACTTTGCAGTTATCTTTGCTTCCTTCTATTTTCTTTTTATAATAACTGGCTTTAGTTATTTGGATTATATCGTTTAGTTTGTTTCGATACATTCGGTATTCTGTAGCTAACTCGGTGTTTACTGGGTCTCTTTGTAGTTTTTTAAGTAGTTTATCTTTCTTGCATATTGATTTTACCAATCCTTCAGTTATCCAATACTCCCTCTTAATCTCTGTTCTCTTCTTTTTTAAAATGTTTGTGCATTTCTTTTTTTAGTCTATTTATGATAATTTCTGTTGTTTTATTCACATCTGATGTATTGTATAAATCTTCGCAATCGTATTCACTTAATTTTAATTTCAGTTTTTCACAATCTGTACATTTTACAGTCCACCTTTCTGTGGGTTGATGATTGTTTTCTAGTTTAATATGTAATTCGAGTATTAATAGTATTGAGAAATGATCCGTGCTTGAGGATTTATAAACAACCGGGGAAATTTCTTCATAATTCTCATTTATTTGGTCAACAAATAAATGGTCTATGCAACTTTTTGAGCCTTCCTGTGTCCGGGTATATACGTTGATTGTTGAAATAAAGCCATATTCTGCCATAGTATTAAAATACTCCTCTGTAACAGGATCGTTTTTTTCCAAAATGTTTATCTTTAAATCACCTATCACAATATTATGATCATTTTTTTCTTTTTTGACATTATTTAAATAGCTATTTAAGTTTGTAATGAATTCTTTGGGGCATGTTGCTGTGGTCTATAGATTGTTGTAATTGAAATCGTTTTGCCAGAAATATTCATTTTGACTTTTACTACACGGTTATTACCTAAATACTTCTCCCAATTGAAATCGATATTTTCTCTAATATAGATTACTACCCCATCGTTTTATTTGCTACCATTATTGTAAATAGCTGTATATCCCTCGATATCAAAAAGTGTTGTTTTCGTAATGCTAAAAGTTTCAGTAAGCACTATGCAGTCAAAACTACAGCGCAATTATTTTAAGAATATGTTGAGCTCGTCATAGTTTCTCGATAGACTTCTTATATTTAAGTGATAAATTTTTAAATTAGTATTTTTCGTAAATGCAAGATTATTATAAAAGTCGTTGAAATTATCCAAAACTTGTGTTTCGACTGTTTTGAAGTTACATCTTTAATGAATGCATCCATGGTTTACATTATATGTTGTAGAGCATTAATTAATAGTGAAAAAATGTTAATGCTAATAATGATAATAAAATCTAAGTAATACTTAAAAAATTTAAACAATACTTAAAACTACCTCTTAGGGATTAAACTAGTTTAATATTACTTACTATTAGAACAAAACATTCTGAGATGCTGAATAAAGTAGTTCTCTTGCATTTTGATTCAAATTTTTAATTAAAATAATAAAAAATTGATTGCATATGACATTTAGATATTCATAATTATAGGCAATATTTAGTTTAATAATTTTTATAAAAAAAGTTTCTATAAGTATAGTGAAAACGACCAGAATTGAAACCGTATAAAAACTAAAAGCCAGCAAAAACAGTCGGCATCTGTTGCGGGGGTAAACAGAAATGCTTGTTATAAGAAAAACAATAACGAGAAGCCGGCTGTTTTTGCCGGTTTTTAGTTTTTATACGGTTTCAATTCTGGTCGTATTCACTATACTCTGTATAACTAATTTCTTTATAAGTATACTGGCATACAATGTGATCTAATTGTAAACTTAGACTTTTCTTTTTGTTTTTATTACATTAGTAAATAAATATATAAATAAATATAGCAACACACGGCCAAACTTCCAGTTATTACAAATATGGATTTATACTTAATTTACTACTCCATAGAACATAAAATGCGATTCGTTAATCTTTATTCCAGTCTTGGGTCCATAGTTACCGGACTATATTTACAATGAGGGTTTACTAAAAACTATTTAAAACAATAGTTTGCCAGTGACAATTTACAACGAATGTTTGCTAGAGACTAACTTAAAATTAAAAGATAATTGTCTGGCGATATTACAGTTTTATGAGGGGTTGGCCCTTTATGAATTTTTTGAATCACCAATAGGTTAATAAACTTAAGTCCTAAAAGCCAACTGTATTAACGGTATTATAGTTTAGGAGGGGTCAGCCTTCTGTGAATTTATTAAATGACAAATAAGCTTAAGCACTGGAAAAGTCTACTATACTACTATTTCCCCTAAAACGCCATTTCCCTAAACACAAACAAAACACTATTTTATTTTTGTCGACGCAATAATTGTCTGAAATATGACTTTTATCTTAATTTTCTCTGTATATGAAATAATACGTGCCGTCGACTTGTAATGAACGCAAATTATGTTCGATAAGCTGTTGGTATGTCCCGCAATTAGTGCGGCTAATCGATTCACAGGATCGCGACCCCCCATTTACAATAATTACATGCCGGACATCGTCGGTCTGACACAGTTGGTCACTACTATGCTTGTACGTGATTTAGCATATTATAAAATAGTAGGATTCTAATGATTGTAAAATCAATAATAACAACGGCATGTACGTAAATAATAAAAAAATTCAATCAAGTATTTTTAAGTAAAGTTAAGTAAAGAGGAGTGGCAGACTGAGATAATAACAAATCTCAAAAATAAAAAAGTAAAGATGCTTATGATATCTCAACAGAAATAGTAAAAGGTATAAGGTATTTCATCCTAACCTCCCTTGAAAATCTGACTAACTTATACACATCTGAAAATATTTCCTTTATATCCAAAAATACCTAAGGTGGTATTAGTCCAATACCATTGTATCTAGTGCTTCGATTCAGGGATGTAAGAGAAACTGTCGAACCGCGAAATCATCTTTTTAATACGGCGCCGCGATCCTTTAACAGTTTAAGATGAAATTTCAGAAATATTTTCTAGATACAGCTTTCTACAGTATACGTGAATTCATGCATTCATAGCATAATTTTTAGATAACCGAGTTATATTTGTTCGGTGAAATATTCTAGAAATTTACTAAGGTTCTTAGTTTCCTCCACATTTAGATTTTGATAAAATATATGTTCATCTTATTTGACACGTAATTAAGTTTGTCCAAATTGTAGTTTGGATTTTGTGTTAGATTTTTACTTTATATATTTTACTTAGTACGCAATAAGTTCTTATTCACCCTGTATGTTAAAGAAAACATAGAGAATGAGTAAAAATGGACAGACATTCAGTGGATTGAATAAAAATTTAATTTACTGAATGTCTGTCCACACTATTATACAATTATTGCTACTTTTATACATTTCTAAGCTATAATTCTGTATATATTGTTCGGCTTATCTTTGTCAACTTTTTTTATTTGTTTACATTTTTGTGTAAATTGTCACTAATGAAATACTTATCTATATATTTACGACACCGAAGAGGTATCACAACCATTAAATACATGTAAAAATAATACATGACTTTTGATTGCAGCATCTAAGTTCGCCCTGTGGGGCAAATAGAGTTTATTTCGCATGCTTTAGAAAATAGATAGGTTGACATGCGGCAGTAAGAATAACCAATAAATCAATGTCTTTGTTTACTACTATAACTAATTTGAATATTTTCGACATATCAGTAGATATTAGCATCTTTGGAAGCTTGTCTGATATTAAAATCGTTCATTTTTAAGCCTGTTGGCTCCCGCTTTTCCCATTTGTCAGAACATTACTTTGTGTGTAGATGTTTTTTTATTTCGTCAAAAATTATTCCGCTGTGGACAAGATTTGACAGATTTTGCATTGACTTCCTATGAGCCTAAGGAAGCTTTGAAGGCTAGAAATTCATAAAATTTCCATGGTTCGCAGTCTGATACCGAACTGTACCTATTTAGATTGAAATTAATGGTAACCTGACAAGCAGATCAGCTTTACTTTTTTTCCACTTATACCTTCATTGTTTCAGTATTGCTCTTTTCAAATGCATTACGTTAAGGCAAACTGCTGAATGATTTATACAAAAATATTTAAGTTCACACATATTTTAGTCAAACAATATCAGCCTTTAGTGGAGTACGTCGATTGTTAATTTCATTAATACCTCTTTTGTTCACATAATTACTCGTTCCTCTGCACACAAGAAGTATTAATGTTTATTTATTGATTATTATAATTTTTGAATATTTACCACCCGTTAAGTGTCGGCATCACATCTTGCGGCTAGCACATATATGTAATAAAATCGTAAAGTTGGGACACCATGTAATTTTAACCGGCGCATCCGGCAGAATCTACAGTCCGTTTGAGGGTTTGTCGCTTGATCGGTGATTTCAACACCAGTTTATTGCGTTTGATGTGAGAACAGTATGTCACAAGGAAAAACGTAATTAAGCTTTTCGTCACGTATTCGACCTCTCTACACTCTGCCCTAGTCGAATTTGCATATTTCTGATTTTCAACTTTCGTCAACCGATATTCCCTGGTCTCACGTCACGTTTATCCGCGCTTTTGGCACAGTTTTACCCTAACACTTTTACGTTGTCATCGAACCAAGGGAGTGCAGTTTCTATGCTATTTTAGGGGTAAATTGCAACTCTAGGTCCCGATATAAGGGTCGGTTTCCATTAATAGTATGGGAGCTTGATGATGGAGATTCTTTTCCGCCCTATCGTTGATTCGTTAGTAATGTTGTTCTAAATATTTAATGATCAAAATAATATTACAAAAGATTCACACTATTTTATTTCAACATTGTCTGTGTTCTTGGAGATACGTGTATGCCGGCATATGTGCACAGCTATCAAGGAATGTTCCTTTCGATTATTGATAAGTATTTTCAAACTCTTTATAAAGTGCATTCAGTCGTAAAGTATAAATTACATAAAATCGTTCGAGCACGAGTAACTCAAGATTGCTTGGACATGACAGGTTGATTTTACAACACATTTCTCTATATTATCTGTACGTACTTGTAGAAATATAATAGACCATGATACAGCTTCTAAAATGTCTCTCACTTGCTTCTTTGATGGCTATTTACCAATAGGTGCAATGGGAGGAGGGAAGTAGGGGTCATAGCTGGGCGCGGTCATATTCCTTAATAAATTAGAATTGAAATTTGACATCAGATGTTTAAGGGGCTTTTTTGCTGTCCATGTGATACATGTTTTCAGGTTGGTTTTATAGTACTTATGAATATTATATAAAAATGAACGTTTATACAGGGCGGTTGAGTGTTTTAGAGCTAATATTAATTTACATTGCCGTGTGCTTCATTCGTGTGGGTCTCTACAAAATTCATATTTTTTATAAAGATATTTGAGGATTCTACCATTCATAACCACCCTCTGATACAAATAGCGGCAATGAAGTACTCCTTTTTCACGCTGAGTCGAAATATTGGCCTGGTAGAGACGTATTGAACCTGCTGAATTCTTTTCTAGCTTAGTAATACAGAAGTTATAGACCACATCATCAAAGTCAGTCAACTCATAGTTTTACGAGAACTATAAATTCATTTTAAATTACAATATGATTCTTTATACAATGATTAATATGTTCGTTAAATCTCAAGGAATGGTCTAGACAAACACAGAGATTACGAGTATAGTGTAAAAACTTTAGATTTTACTATCAACAAAATGTTCTAAATTACCCAGACAGTCAGGGCGCAAGAAGTATTGCTTTTGACTTGCTAGCGTTTATCGTTAAGCAATGAATTTTGAATATTATAGAGCCCAGACTTGAGTTTATTTTTGAGCAGCAGCTTCTTACAGGTTCCTAGGATCAAAGCATAACAGTGGAATTCAGAAAATGTTATATATGAAAACAATTTGGAGTACTCCAAGTGCCAAAAATTTTATTAAAGGTATTTAGTCATTTCCATCAAAATATCGACAATTCTGACCACTTTTCCATTTAATTGCATTAAAAAAGCTAAATATGAAAATATTTGTTTAATTTATTCGTCAATAGTTTTATCATTACTTAAGAATTTGTTTATTTCATCAAGCATAATTTCTCTTGCCTATTCAATATCACTCATTCAAAGGTCTACAAGACCGTGTGTCTGTCCATCGTCGGCCTATTGTCTGTCTGGTGTCCATCTGTCTATGTTAAAATATTTAATGATGTGTATCTGTTTCAGTTGGATCCGGCACCACTCGGAGTACACCTGTGGTGATTGCAAAAACTCGCCCTTCCATTGTTGAGAAGGCGCCAACTAAAGTAACACGAAGAATTATCAAGGTACGTGTCTATAAAGTAAGCTATTTTAGAGGTTTGTTCAACATTGAACAGGTATCGTTGAAGGTATCGTAGTTTATGTATTGGTTATTAAAAGTTACCAATCCTACACCTTCGCCAAATGGTACACACAAACTGTAAGTATCTTGAAAATGAAATGTTATTGGCACAGTTTGTCAAATCAGAGGCAAAAGTAAATACGCTTACCGTCATTACATAATAACTTCTCTTACTCGTTATTACATAGTTCTTGTGGCTCAATTTGTCCACCTTTGGCGCCTCTATCTGCCTTACTTTCACGTTCTGTGATAATTACGAGATATATTCCATATCATCAAAAAAAGTTAGATGTAATATTAATATTCATCATTACGTTCTCAAAATTAATATCCTCAACTAATTTAGAAACAACTACTTTTATTTCGGAAATAGAAAAAAAAATATGTATGTGTAATAACTTTATTCTGTTTGTTTATTTATAACGAACAGGTGTTAATTAAACACCACTTTATTTCACACTGCTTTATTGTTGTTGTTGTCATTCACAGTCCAGCGATACATAAATCAGAATACTCTAAAAAGTGTGTATATAAAAAGAGATATAAAAAACATCATATATATAGTACTAGGTGTACAAAGTAAATAATTAATCACTACAATTCCTTCCCCCTAAAATTATCCTTAATTAACAAATTTAATTAACCTCAACCAGGCTTAATCCTTTTGATATATTCCCCAAAAAAAAACTAAACACAAAATTCTAGGAAAAAAATTATAGGAACTAAACATATATTATAAAAATTAATAATACTAAATATATCTATTTGGAGGTTGAGGGTTGATAAAAGTCTGGTTTAGGGATATTTCTACGGTCGCGTAACCCATAACCTTCCTCATCCGACTTAGGTAATGTTTTTAATTTATTGGGGCTGCTCTGTATTATACTAGATTCCCCGTCACTATCCGAAATTTCTGTAACATTTTCGCTCTCATTTAATACGTCTCTCGATACAACTGGGTCGACTATATCATCAATTTTCTGTTTATTCTCGGAATTTTCCCCGTCTCTGAAAGGATAATATAACGACGAACGCTTTTTAATTTGATTACTGTGTCTCTTAACAATTTTATTATCTCCCATTTGTACTTCGTAAGTGACATTTCCCGTCTTATTTATAACTTTACCTGGCACCCAGGTAGGTTTCGAGCTATCAGAAAATCCTTTAATAAAAACCGAACTATCCTTATCCACGACTATTTGTTTACCATTAAAATGGTCAATTTGTTTTTGTATTTTAGTATTACTTATATTGCTTTGAGATGGTCTAATTAAATCTAACCTAGTTTTTAATGGACGACCAAACATTAACATTGCTGGACTTACCCCTGTCGTACAATGGTGTGCAATTCTGTTGTTAAAGAGAAACCGTTGTAACGCTTCACCTAAATCTACTTTTTCAATATGAGCTTTTTTAAGAGCATTTTTTATATTTTTAACTGAATTTTCCGCTGCCCCGTTACTTTGTGCGTGGTATGGCGGAGAAAATAAATGTCTAATTCCATTATTTCTCAAATAAGTTGACAATTCGCTTGAAGAGAAAGGCGGCCCATTATCTGACACCACGGTATCCGGTAACCCAAACCGGGCAAATAAAGAACGTAAACAATTAATAACCGTTTTTGCACTAGTATGATTCATTTTAAAAACTTCTAACCATTTGGTGTGGGAATCAGTAATTACTATATACTTTTCGTTAAATAAGGGACCTAAGAAGTCTACATGAAGTCGAGACTAGGGTTTGTTTGTTTGTGGCCATGGTTGCAAAATAGCTTTTTGTGGATTGTTTTGAATTTTTGAACAAATATTACAAATTTTACATACATTTTCAATGTCGTTATCTATTCTAGGCCAATAACAATAGGACCTGGCAATTGACTTGCCTTTATTAATTCCCAAATGGCTAGAATGAATTTCCTGTAATATACTTTGTTGCAATACTAAAGGAATAACAACCCTGTAACCCCATAGAATACAACCATGCTCCAAATGTAACTCATTTCTTCTATAATAATACGGTTTAATTTCTACCGGTATATTGATATCTTCAGGCCAACCTAAAAAACAATATCTATAAACCACTCTCAAAATCTTATCTTTTTGTGTGTGTTAATGGTCACAATTTTTTTTGAGTCCTCATCTAGCTCTATTTGTGCATACGCCTGAGATAAATCGATTTTACTAAATAAGGTTCCCCCTGATAAACAGCTAAAAATTGTTTCGATTTTAGGAATTGGATATTTGTTTATATATAAACTTGGATTAACCGACACCTTGAAGTCTCCACAGATTCTTACATCACCATTTTTTTTCAATACTGGTACGATAGGGCTAGTCCAGTGGCTGTGGTCTATCGGAGTCAATACTCCATCATCACATAATTTTTGTAACTCTTGTTCAACTTTGCTTTTTATACTGAACGGTAATGAACGTGATTTACAAAAAACTGGTATTGCATTAGGTTTCAAATATAATTTTGCTTTAAAATTTAGAAAATGTCCCAATTCAGTATTAAATATTGTTTTATATTGATCAATTAAACCATTCAAAGTGCCCGTTTTTGTAACTACCTCCGTCTTTATGTCCTTTTTATCCCTTTCCGTGATATTATTTACGGCAATATTATCAATAATATTAATTTTTAATGCTTTAAGCCAATCGCGCCCTAACAACGAGGGTCCCCCATTCGGTATGATATACAATTTTAATATTTCCGAGCATTTATTAAATACTACCTTGACCTTGATGTAACCTTATGTAAGAATTCGGTTACCGGTATAAGAGGCCAATTTAATTTTGGACTGACAAATTTCCCTCGCCGAAAAATACTTATCATATATACATTCAGAAATTAATGACAACGCCGACCCCGTATCGACTTCCATATCTAAATATACATTTTCTACTAATATCTTAATATTTATAGGGCTACATTTATTGGAACAAAAAAAATTGAACAATTCTGTTGATCTATCTGAATCATACTCATCAATTGTTTTGGCATTTATATACTTTTCTGTCTCGTCCGCCATATAAAAATTACATCTTTTATTTCTCTGTCTCTGTCTATTCGGCTTCCTTGAACAAACATATTTTAAATGACCAATACTCCCACATATATCGCACGTAGCATCTTTGAAAAAACACTCACTTGTTTGATGATTTACCCTACCACAGCAAGAACACTCGCGCACCGGTTTTTTCCACTCTCTCGATGTAGATGGTTCATTCCATTGTGGACCTTGGCCGCGCCGCGGTAAATGCCTGGTAGAACTACTTGGAGCATTTGAACTTGAAAAAGAGACCCTTCGCATCCGTCCTTCAATTCTATGAACTTGCTGCGTCGATTCCAAAATGCTTACATCATTTTCTGCTGCTTCCATGTTTCGGGCTATCTCATAAGCTATTGTAAATGTCAATTGTTTATCTTTATCATCTACCAACAGTCTCTGTTTTATTGATTCACTTAAAATACCGGATGATAACTGTTCTCGCAAGTTTTCATCCAGCTTGTCCTCAAACTTACATGTCCTTGCCAAATTTTTTAACACTGCTACATATTGAGTGATCGTCTCATCTTTTTCTTGATATCTGTGACGAAATTTACGTCTTTCCATCATTGTCGATGGTTCAGGGTGTAGGTGGTTTGTTACTAAGGCAATTAATTCTTGGTAACTTTTCGTTGCTGGTTCCACTGGACTACACAGATCTGCTATAAGTTCATAAGTTTCATCCCCGATAACTGTTAATAAGGTTGATGTTTTTAGATCATCTTCTATTTTATTGGCTTTAATATATTGATTTAATCGAGCAATATATGTTTTCCAATTGCCCTTACCCAATTGAAATTCACTTATCTTGCCGACCGACATTTTCTTTAATCCAACAAGCCTACTATATTCCAAATCTGAACACGTTTTACCTCGTCGCCATTTGTAATAACTTTATTCTGTTTGTTTATTTATAACGAACAGATGTTAATTAAACACCACTTTATTTCACACTGCTTTATTGTTGTTGTTGTCATTCACAGTCCAGCGATACATAAATCAGAATACTCTAAAAAGTGTGTATATAAAAAGAGATATAAAAAACATCATATATATAGTACTAGGTATACAAAGTAAATAATTAATCACTACAGTATGATATAGGGGTTATTTATAAAGCTGAAATAAACGTAATTTATACATAATTAACATAGTTTCATTTCCGAATATTTGCTATTCAAACTCCATCCACAATAATGTTATCTTAACTTTAATGTTTCGCATAAATGGCTCTATTTAAAGGAATAAAATTTCGAGGATATGTTAGTAGTAATATACTGTGTTAAAAGAAAAAACCAGTATGTTAGTAGGTAGTTTTAGTAAATAATTTTGCTTTTGTTCACGATGTAAAGATTAACAGCTTTATCAACAATCAACTTAATAGTTACTAGGGGGGTGTTAAAAAACTACTAAGAATGTTGCTATTTTAATTGTTAAGAAAGGAATACGTCACCTGGAATTGTACCAAATATAAATGAATATTTTGACTTTTGAGGATTTAATTCATATTTTATTTATATTTTCCTGTTTTGCAAATATTGAATTATTCTACAAATTTATTAAAACCATACGAAATTCGTTTGTCAAACAAAGACTATATCTTTGTTGAGCACGACTCAACATCTATATGTTGAGTCATACTCTCAGTTGTCAATAATTAGAAATAAGGTTCTTATTAGATATACATTTTTTTGGGAATATTTTGTATGTAAATTTTCTGGAAATAAACTGATTGTATTCGTGTATATATGCATATATTTTATTTTAAAAAGTCAAGTAGTGCACGGCAACGTCTTAGGTATATGTTCATACTTTTCCTACTAGGAGTTTACCTTGTCTATCATCCTCATGTAAATTCTGAACGCGGTACAAGCAGAAAAATGTTATATCAGGTAACTAATTAATCCGTCATTTTACACTCATATAAGTAGTTGCTTTCGTAGTGCTGGTGCTGGTATTTTTATTAACTATATACGGGGCATCTAAATCAAATCACGTGGCGTCCAAAATAAATCAAATTTCAAACAACTTTGCCATACCAGGATACGGGCATAGGACCTTGCACATATAAAAGGGTTGTTGGACTAGTAACAAAAGAAGAATATATTAAGAAAAACCGACAGAGCTTGCTTGAGTAATTTATGACACAACATATTTGTTAGTTCTTGGTAAATTATTAATTTACAATAAACGACCCTGAGATATGTGGCAAAATACTGATTATAAATAAAACATATTATCGTGGCCTTAGTAGCTCCCAACAATAACATGTTTTATATAATGCTAGTGTAATTATTAAAAATGTTTTTGCTGCTATAATATCCCTATATGAATAATCCAAATATGTGAAATAACTCTATCATGGAATTGCATTCAACTTAAATTAACTATATTATAAAGGTTTACACTACCACATATATAATATTTATGAGCAAAATTAAGAACAAAGCCAATCCCTGTGACTCATTCCCTTTAAAACATTAAAACTTTTCGCCTAATTAATAAACTGAAGCGCTTAAGATCTTTTATAATACAGCTTTGAAGGCATGAAAGAATATATAAAAGATTTAATATACCCGTCTTTCATTCCCACGCTTTAACAATGCTTTAAAAATAACCTTAACCCATAATTAATTTTATGCGATTGTTCTAATTTTCCTTGCCCCAGTTGTGGAATGTCAACAAACACGAATAAACTCGTTTTACAGTATACACAGTAAATACTTTAACAATTTTTCAGCAAAAATGCCGTCCCTCAAATTATTGTTATTGATAGTTATTTCAAGGTATTTACAAAACTTTATAGCTTTGCTGCTTTGTAGAATCTTATCTGCATCTGCAGGTCTTAAAGTTAATATTTTGTTGTTATTAGAGTTTTTAAATATAAAATAAATTTCTAGAAATTTAAACACTTTCAAATGATGAAGACGTTTTCTTATTTATTCAAAAAAAGTGTCTGGCTTTGAAGTCAAGCTTAAAGAGACTTTAATTAAGTATTGCAATTTTTTGCATAAAAGTTTAGGGCTTTAAAAAGTTAATAAACATAAAGAAAATTCAACCAGTCACTGGTTAATTACTTATTACTTAATGTCCGCAATCAATTCCATCAAAATACGTCTGGCCTCGCTATTTGCTGATTTAAATCCGTCTATACGAATAATCATAATGTACACATTTTAAACAATGAAATCAATGTAGGTACATTCCAGCATTAATATAAGTAATGTACATGCCATTTAGAAGAACTTAGACAGTTGACGAACGAAAGAAATCGTCTAATTGATGCTTAAATGAAACTCACATAATAGATGAAATAGAAGAAACTTGAAATTTCAATATATAAATTTGTGGTATTTTATTCGAGTAGTAGAGGCGAAACTTTGATATACGTTAAGCATGGAGTAAATATTACTGAGCTCGACAAAGTTAATTGTAACCCATATCATTGGTAATTAACTTTAAAGTTACAGGTCAATAAAGAATCTTTATCCGATTCCTTGTCTGTCTTAATGCATTAAGTAATACAAACACCTTCAGCTACAAAGTCAATTCATATATTTTCAAAATAAAAAATATCATTCATCAAATACATTTATCTCGGAAAAAGTTATATTCATCTGGGTCAAGGCACATATAGGAATAAAACACGAGCACGTAGATACATTAGCTAAAAAAGGAGCTTCATCAAGACACATTTTAGAACATAAAATCAGTTTATCAGACATACATATTGTTTTTAAACTAAACTTGAAAGTCAAATGGAATTACCAATGGAAAGAGTATTGCTTTACAACCCTACCAGATACACAATGATTCATTCCAGTATACCTAATAAACTTTGGCATGAAGGCCTCCCAGCATCGAAAAAATATGTAACGTCTCTTATTAGATTGAAATTTGGTCACTCATGTTATCCCGCACACCTATACAAAATTGGTAAAAATTGGTGTATATACCTCACCAAATTGTGATCAATGCAACATCAGAGCAGATCTCGACCATATATTTTTTGGATGTGTGAAATATCAAAATGCCTCTAAAACATTAATCACTAATATTGCACAAAACTGCAATATATTGGCTCCATTTAATATGCTCTTCTTATTGTAATTAGGATCTCGTAAAGTTTATACGTATATTTTTGATTTCGTAAAAGAAACAGGTATTAAGCTTTAGGTTATGTTTGGCTACTATGTATTTCCCTCTCTTGTTTTTCCCCTGTCAACCGTGGTACTCCCTGTATTGTCTATTTTTAAATGTCCTAACAGACCCCAGAACGGGAAGCGTGTGTCCCTGTTGTATTCCTTTTTGTTGTCTTCAATTTATTTTTTCTTTTTTCCTTCGTTTTTAAGTTAGAATTGGGTATATGATTTTTTGTTATAGTGTTCGCTACCATTATCAGGTATATTTTATAAATTAATTTAATGTTAATCTGACTATCAATTAGATATTTTGTGATTGGCAGTATGGTCTTCGACCGAAAGCCAATATAAAAAAAAAATATAAAAAAAAATAGAGAATCCATAATTTGTACTTCTATATATCGTTCTCCAACCAGTAACGGCAATGAGTTCCTAAATTATCTTGAGAAAATTCTGATTAATGATGTAAATTCAAATAACAGGATAATTTTGGGAGGTTTTAATATAAATTTCAATATTAACAATTTTACAAGAAAAATATTGAGAAATATTAAAACTGACCCTGGTTTTAAACAAATGATCGTATAAGATACCCGAGTTACCAATGATTCATTCATTCTAAGTGATCTGGCCATTACTAATTATACCAACTTGAAAGAGCTGCTACGAAACCTACCAAAATTATAAGAACATCAAACCCTCAGACTGGAACTGACGGCCAAGGACACTGAAGCAAAGAAAAAATATATGCACGTGAGAAACCTTAATGAAGAAAATATTGATAAAATAATAGCAGATCTAATTGATAAAAACCATATTTATATTTCTAGTAACGTAAACATATTATATGTTGTTAGGACCATTACCAGTAGTGTATATCCAAGTTTGCAGCTTCGAAATACCTGTGCTAACTTTGTAGCAGTCGAAAAACCGCAAAATTTTCGTACTTGTTTCGGTTTTTTCACTATATCTCCTAAAGTATGCGTTTTTTTCATAAAATATGTTATTTATGTTTTTAAAGTAGACTAAATTTGCTACGATTTGGGATCAGGTCCAATAGTTACCAAGATACAGCAAATGTGAAATTCTAAGATTTGGTCTACTTTCGTCCCAGAATTCGGGGAAAATACTCATTAGCACAGGTATTTCGAAGCTGCAAATTTGGATATACAATACTGGTAGTGGTCCTAACAACATATTAAAAAATCAGAACTAGCCGTTACTTTGCGATTTTAGCGAGTTCTAGTGTGCCATTTGACTGGCCTATTGTCCTTTAAGTTGAATTCAAACTGGACTTTTGTTTATAAAATACTATAGCACCAATTTTTACATCAGTATTCGGCCTCAATTCAAAATTCGGATTTCGTCCTTTACGAATATATCTCAATTTGTTGAATAGATCATGCAACATAAAATAATGGTATAGTGGATGTTAGCAACGTGGGGTATCCTACTTAAATAGAACCACGCATCATACACGTTAAAGGAAATCGTTAGATATATATAAATACTTTGAAAGAAATGAAATGAGGTGTAATAGAATGGAAAGACGTGAAACGGAATGGAAGGAAATTAAACAGAGTTGGTTAGTAGGTCGCCGTTTTTTTTTACCATATATTTAGCATTGTAGTGCAGATCCAGATGAGGCACATTACATTGATTTGATGACACGCCAGCTCAGTAGCCAAAAGAGTGCGGCATCCGCATCATCTCACACAGTACGCAACGTGTTAATGAAAATTACACCCTGGATAAACAAAAACGTGAAACAGGAACGGAAGGAAAGAGGCAGGCTTTTAAAAAAATACCAGTTATCAAGATCAGATTATTATTGGGAAGAATATAAATCAAAAAGAAATCGAGTGACAACAGTGATAAAGTAAGAAAAAGTAAAGTATTATGAAGCATTGATGAATGTAGAGGTGATAACAAAAGGATGTGGCGTACCATTAAAGAATTAACTACCAAGGCGAAGACAGGGAATTTTGACGTAGAAAAAAATATTTTTGATGAGCAATCAGACACACTGGAAAAAATGTTTTAGAACTTTTATTATGAAAGCATTAAAGACATAGCTAACAGTATTGAGAACAAACCGTTTGATTAACGAACTGAAGTAGACAGTGGACGAATTAAATCTTCTTCGTTTAAGGAACTAAACTTAAGTCAATTAAAGAAAATCGTTTTCAGTTACACCAGTTTTCAGTACTGGTGACGAGGAAGACAGCGTTAAATTGTTGAAAGGCTTGTTTTATTTAATGGGTTCCCTTTATTAAATATTGTTAATAGATCGTCAGATTTAGGACATGTACCAGCGCTGTTAAAAATCAGTACAATAATACCAATTTCAAAAGTAACATCCCTACGAAAAATTAACAATGCCGCCCAATTAATTTATTGCTGGTTGTGGGCAAGATATTGAAAATTATACTGAGTGATCAGTTGTGTAGACATGTTGAAAAATTTTATTTGTAGGCCAATTCGGCTTTCGAGAAAACCACTCGAGTGAAACGGCTCTCCAATATGTTTGCACCAAATTGAAGAAGGAAATAAGTGAGGATAGTGTAGTTACCAGTGTGTTTGTGGATTTAAAGCGGACTTTTGAAACTATTGATAGATGTTTGTTAATAAAATAACGGTATCTATACAATACATACACGTATTTATACAATACATCTATACCATATCTATATGGTATTGAGAGTACTGTTTTTGAATGACTAGAAGACTATTACATGATAAGTATCACAAGGGAAAATCATAAAGAAAATGTCAACCAAAATTGCTGGACCATACAGTGTCCCCCAAGGGAGTGTTTTGAGGCCTCTTCTGTTCATCATATATGTGAAAAATGTATATATAAATTTGTTTGTTGATGACATTGCCACTTTATCTAGTAGAAATTTTGACGATATAACCAACAACTTAATAACGAACACGATATTTTGTATGATTGGTTTGCGGTAATAAGTTGAAACGAAATTCTGATAAAACCAAATTGATGGTTCTAAATCTCCTTGTAACAATTTTTTTAAGAAACAACTATACGATTAAAATCAATGAATGTACTATCGAAAGAAGTGGACCAAATTAAATACCTGGATATTAAAAATTCCTCCCACACAAGGCTGTCTAGTTCCTTCTGGGATAAAGGGGGTCGTAATTACCTATGGTGGTATTACTATGTTGGATCGACAACTTACATTTAGTCATCAGGTCAATTGTATATGTAAGAGAACTGGGAAAAAATAGTTTTCTTCCCAGAATTCCAACTATATTAACGCAGTGGAGTAAGTTGTTAATTTACAGTACTATAATATATATCCTCATTCCTCATAACCAGGAAATCACCAGGTTGTAACTACTGCAAAATAAGTTAATGAGAATTGTATTAACTTGCAATATTTATATTAGTAATAATGATACGTTCATTTTCAACAGGTTGACACCCAATTACAGAAAATAACGAACAAAATATATAAAAATGGCAATAATGAGATAAAACTTACAAAATTACATAAATTTACATTACATTACATAATACATGCATACATACATACATACATACATACATACATACATACTTACATACATACATACATACATTAATTTATTATTTATTAATTACAAAAAAGATTAGATAGATATAATTAGATTAGATTGTTAATTAGACTTAATCAGTTAAATGAATCTTTGTACATATGAATAATGTGGTTTAGACTATCATAGTTGAGGTCGCACATATGAGCGACCTCATTAAATATCTTGCACATGTTAAATATTAGAGACTTGACCTGAATGTTAGTTCTACTGGTATTGACGTAAAATGCATTGTGCAGACGAGCGTTTGGCCTTGGTACGTGAAAGTTAATTCTATTTACTAAGTGAATACAATATAATTGGTTATGCAGTATTTTATATAACAATTGTAGTGCTGTACAATTTTTTCTAAGTTCGAGCGAGTCAAATTGAATGAATTTACTAGTGTATTGTGATCAAAGCCCCAAACAGGTGACCTGATGACAGAAGTATATTCAAGTTTGCTTCGTATAAATGATATGTATATTAATTTCGGAGTATTGATATCCGTAAAGCTGCCCCAGTTCCTTATACAATAGCTGAGTACTTTAGAAGCCGAACTAACAATAATTGTGCTTATTATATGAGTAGAAAAACTGAGCTTGGAATCGAATGTTACTCCAAGATCCTTAAAATTTGTACATCGTTCAAGAACAGTATCAGTAATTGTATATGTGAATAAAACTGGCCTTTTGTTATTATAAAAGGACTTTATCATACATTTAGATGTATTTAGTTTTAAGTAGTTATTTTCGCACCATTCGTTAACTGAGTCTACCACTATTTGCAGGGCATGAATATGGCTTGTTTACTTCCGAGTAGTTTTTCAAATCGTCCGCGAAAAATAAATGTGTAGAACTCACAGTGAGGGATAAATCATTAATAAATACTAAGAATAAAAGTGGCCCTAGGTGGGATCCTTGAGGGACTCCGGATGTTGCAAAAAAAAAAGTTGCGAGAATTATCCACACCGTATTCCACGAACTGTGTTCTGACATTCCAATTGCATGGAGTTTAGAAAGGAGTAGGGAATGATCGATTTTGTCCAAAGCTTTTTGAATGTCAGTATAAATAACATCGACTTGGCCTTGGGTGTCCAATATGTCCGAGATATACTGTGTAATACAGGTCAGGTTCGAGATGGTCGATCTTTTTTCCATAAAACCATGCTGATACGGAGATATATGACTTTTGATTTCACAATATATATTTTCGTCAATGATAATCTCTAGGATTTTGCCTCCTATAAAGCTCATGTTAAGTACTCTTAGTTGGTTATCTGTGGAGCAGGGTATAAAAAGGCAAATTTAGTCCTAATATATAAAATAATTAATGGGAAAGCTCCCACATACTTACACATATTTAAAAAACGCCAAGATATACATAATTATAATATAAGATCGGAAAATAACAATGATATTGAATTTGTCAAAATATCTTTTTAATTAAAAACTTCTATTAAACTTGCAATGTTTGTTAGTTAGCTAGTTAGTTAGTTAGTTTGTTTGTTTAGGTCAAATTTTGCAATCAAAAGATGACCAACAACTTTACCGTTTATGATCCAATTTGATTCAAAATCGATTTCTGGGGATTTTCGAGATCGACAATTATGAATTGGCAGCGTCAATATGGCGGAGGACTTTTGTCATTTAGATCCAAATCTATCAAAATCGATATCTGGGGGTTTTCGGAGTTGCGGATTACGAATTTCTAGTAAAAAACTTAGTTCAAGATGGCGGACGACTTTACCGTTTATTTATTATTTATTCGTCTCAAAATCGATATCTGGGGACTACAGCATATCAAAAGATATAAAAAGTAAAAACTAAACTTTGAAGTAAATCAAACCCATCATTTTGTTACATTATATATATATTTTTTTATGATATAAAAGCTTGTCGCGAGCAATCTCCTTTGCACAGGAAAATCTCGCGACAAACTTTTATTTTATAAAAAAATCATAATTTAACAAAATGATTGGTTTGATTTACTTCGAAGTATATTTTTTACTTTTTAGAGCACTTAATTAAAAGCCCTTTTTTTATATTTTTTTTATATAATTTTTTTTCGATGATTCATATATCACGAAGGACTTCGTCTTTTCAATGCTCTGCCCAATGATATGAAAGAAACTCCAAATATAAAGGTTTTTGTTGAAAATGTATGTCAATTTCTGACATGTAATGAGTTATCTAATGTATAAAATATAAGTGCAATTGTTCGTAGTTCTATTCTATGTTAATGTTCATATCTATATTACTATACTACTATTTCTTAAATTTTTTATTACATTATTTATTTTGTATTTTAATAGCGATGCTAATATTAATAAATAAAATACACTTTAACTTTAACGAAATATTTACCGAGCTTGAACGTATTCGAATACGTACTTAAGTAGATGTAAAATTAGGCAAATATTGCTATATAACACCTATTATGGTAAAATGTTGAGGGCTAGTTATATTTAAGGTTTCTGATACGACTATTATGTCAAATCTTGATATCTTTTTAATACGATCATTAAATCGTCAAAGTTTTTTCTAACACTTTTTATATTTAATTGAATAATGTTTATTGCGTTTAAATTTATTTTGTTCCTTATTATTTCATTGGTATGATCATTAACTACATAAATTTTTGTCTCTGTGTTGTTATCAAACTCGTAATTAAACTCATAAAAAGCTGTTTGATGTTCGATATAAAAGGTATATGGAAGAGGAATAAAACTATACCATGATCATCAGAGTACAGGGCACTTTGATGTTTAAATTAATATGAGAATAATTATACTTGAAAAAAATAGTCACATACAAGGTGATCGAAAATTTTCTCGTGATATTTCTACGCTTGATAGTACATCCAAAAATAATGGTAATCTTTTATATAAACTTATTTCCGAAAATGAATGATAAGAGAGATATACCCCTTAAAAGGGGATAATAAATTTCAATTTTTCTGCAATATCTTCCCACTCCCTTTAAATATCGAACTAATATTTTAAATTTAGTCACAGTTCATCCGGACAGCAGTTTACATGGTATCAGTCAAACCCTGCCTTCTGCTCAAGAGGTAGTTTTAGGGGTGATTGTCAGTATTTTCCTCATAACTTTTTAATTTTTTAAATATTATTAAAAACTGTTATAATAAACTAATTTAATTAGAAATAAAATAGGTATCCTTATTGCATTTCGATTAACTAAGCTGTTTTCGAGTAATTCATGTTTAAAAAGTATACATTTGCAACATTTTATTAATAAAATCTTTTACACATAACGAATACTTTGAAATGTAATTATCGTAGAAAATAGCTAATTCTCAATTATAAAAATTGATCGAAATGTCCTCCATTTTCCGTTATGCTCAATCTAAGTCTTTTTTAAAGGAATGTTGAATAACCTGTAAAATCCCTTCAGCATTTTGTAGCATTGTAGACTCAGCCACCGATTTCAGCAGCAGAAATATCGGGAGGCAATTTTGGACCACCTTGTATAAATAAAATAAATAAATTTACAAAAATTCTATTCAAAGGTAATATTCTAATAGTTAGTAGGCTGTTGACTAAGGGGAAGTTAACTTGCCAGTGAGGTTGGGAACTCCCCCGTTGGTAGAACTTTTGAGGTTGTGTGTAACTTCGCATCTCCTGGGGTCATCCAACACACAATCTTTAGGGGAAGAACCCTGTTTGCAAGTGGGAGTACGCACATGGATGGATGGCGGAATAAAGTCTAGAACCATGGTTTGTTGGTCTCATATATATACAGTCAAGATTTTATTCATTTAAACATGAGTATGTATGTACCTGAAGTCTATTATATATCTTTATGTCGTAGATATTAAAGCACATAATTTTGTCTTATCTAGATTATTCTACTGATGTGATTTTGAAAATTCGACGATCGCATTATTGATAGCGTTTTAACAGGAGCCATCTTCAACAAGAAGAACAGTTTGGCCTGCATTTGTTACCATTTTTCCATTGTAATACAGTAAAATTAGCACACCAAAAATTCCATAATAAGAACTCAAATAAAATAATAATCAATCTTTCATACCTATGTTTAAAAATAGATACTTTATAAGAAACCAAAGAGTCCCAAGTGGCGGTGTACCTTCTTAAAGCGGTATTTAACATCAAAGGGAGCGGGGAGCGCCGAAGATCAAATCGAGGTAATGTTACCTCCTTTCCCTTGTTATTTATTTTTGAGAAAGAATTGAGGCGACTAGCTGGTTTAAGTCGGAGCAGAGAGCCGTGTATCCAGAGTATTCGTAAGAGTGGGGAAATTTACCCCTTTTGATATGTACAGTATAAGCGACAGATTTCTGTTTATTTCGAGAAAAGAAGACAAAGAAAAATTGATGTTAAATTGGGCACCATCTATGGTGAAAATGAGTAGAATTGTCTCTTTTTCTCGAATAACCAGTCTACTATAGATCAGACTGAAATTGTTGTTAAGAGAAATAAAAAGATAGTTTAAAATGAATGTTAAAATATATTACATGAATAATAGATAAATCGGTTTATAAAGACTAATTGAAATAAAAAATATATATATATATATATATATATATATATATATATATATAACAAATTTATACCAGGATCCTAGATTGACTATTGTTAAGGTGACTGGTTCTGGGATAGCAATCCAGGCCCACAATTGTCTCTTTGTTGCGAGAATGGATTCTAAAGTTTCCTTGGCAATTTACGTTTCTTAATGAAATGGAGTGAAAGTTGTAGGAAAATTAAACCAACTATGTGGTTTATTAAAAGTTAACGAAATCTTCTCTATATGAAAAATAAGCTGTGCAAAAGCTATGCAGGAATGAAGAGGCTATGCAGAAACGTATACAGAAATGTATAAGTATATATGTGCATAAGTACATACGTACATATAAATATATAGAATATCTAAGAATTTAAATATCTAAGTATATATGTATATAAGCTGACTATAAATTGCCAAAAAAATTAAAAAGAAAGAAAATATTTTAAAACCATGTGGTACATATAGTATTTTAACTACTTATTAAATTAAAAAGAATTGACCTTGAATTTAAATTTACTTTTAAAATAATTGAAATTACATCAAAGACAAAAATTGAAGATTAATTAAATTTTAAATGAGTAATAAATGAAATTTACCTGGATGTTGTTATTAACGCGGATATAAAAAATTTAATATCAATTACTGAAGTCCACAGTTAAAATTTATATACATTCGAATCAGTACAAAGGCTGCAAGCAAATGATTTTCTGGTGAGTTTTACTAAGGTAAACTTTTTTGTCTTACTTACTGGAAAATAACGCTACCAAATAAACGTGAGAAATGTATTTCCCTAATTAAGTTGAAAGCTATAATATATAAAAATAGTACAAGTATAGCCATCTGTCAATGGTTGAGTTAAGCGCAACAACTTGCAGGTCGCAATTCTACAATTTCCTTTACTCACAACTAAAATAGTGGCATATGATTGATAAAAGGAATCTATAATAAAAGTTTTTATTACTTCCATACCACAGCTAATTTGCCTTTGCCTTAGTTTGTAATTTCTATTTTGTACATAACCAACAATATGAACAGTTGTAAATAAATAGTAAAACGTATTGACTATTGTGAGAACTCAGTAAATATATTACATCTTATGAGATATACTATATATAGTAACGAGAAAAGGTAAAGAAAATAACCATATGTACTTACATAGTAAACCAAAAATATAAAAATAGAAATATAGGTATCTGATGTAAATAAATATTTTGTAGACAATTGTTTATTGTTTCCTGGGATACTGTATAGAACGGAAATACATAATAGTGTAAGAAAAAACATGACTGAGTTCCTAAGATATAAAAATATATACATAAAACAGTGTGAAATGGTTTAGCAGTTATACATGTAAAATTCTGTTAGTTGAAAACAGTTTCACTTACAAAAACTGAATCAAAATGATACACAGATTGTGCCAAACATAAACACTAGTTTTTATATAAAACTGTTAAATGGGCATAGGCCATGTAACAGTAACGGCATGCTTTACGTTTCAGTTGCATTTGTTCTGACGTGAAAGTTGGTTATTGTACGTTGTACTATTTTGTAATTTCATAAAAAATTCAGAACAAGGCCGTTTAATCAGTTTATGTAAATAGTGTTTTTTTTTAATAGTATAAGTAATTAACGTCACTGTATAATTGAATATTATCTGAAAGTTATTTGTGGCATTCTACGAATATTCTATCCTATTATTTGGGTTTTCTACCACATGTATTTTCCAATAATTCTATTATTTTGTAGATTCGGTGATTTGTTTTGATGAGGATAATAATGCATCCTCCTATAGGTATATAATAAAGGGTAAATACTTTTCATGTATAAACATTTTATTTGATGATAATTATATAGGGTTAAATTTCGTTTTAACCCACTTCTTCCCACTTGCCTCTAAAGCAGGTCCCATTTGACTCGGGACTCATCAGTTTCTTAAAATGTAATTCATTCTAAGCATGTCTAAAAAGGTTCTATTAATATTTGAATTTTGTTTCTTTCCAAACCTATTTTTACTGTATTATTAATTCAAAAGTTGAAGTAGATTGCTGGCACAGATATTAAAAACCTGATCCCTGAACCGCTCCTTGGGAACACCATATATATTTTTTAATTACTTCTATTTCACCAATTTTTACATACTGCTCCCTATTTTGAAGATAACCTCTAAACAAATCACTGTCAATTCTCTTCACATCATATTCATTGAGTCGGTTAAGTAAAATGTCATGAGACGCCATGTCGAGGGCTTTAGCAAAATCAAAAAATATTGCTATTTGTTTCTTATCATTAAGTTTGAGAAATGCGATCCTTTGTTTGTTTTTGGTATTAATTTATTAGTGTAGAACTGTTTTTATTTATATTCACGTCTTCCTTCAATTTATGCCTTTTCCTTATTGCTAATACTAAGCGTTTTGTTATCCAAAGTTTAATAAATCTCATATTGAAATTTTATAGCATTTTCCTAATGTAATCTTTGTTATAATCACAAAATTTGAATCTTAATTTGAAATAAGTTTTCCATGTCTCAGATTGCACAAATTCTTTGAGTAATTCGTAATTATAATTTATTTCAGTAGATTTTCAGTTATTTGTTATCTCTATAAATTTGTATTTTATCTTTAATATATGAATTTTATGACAATAGGACAATAGTTTGTAATTTTGGATTTTAAAATAATTGCTGAATTTTTGTATTATTAGTTATGTTTAGAGGTGTGCTAATAAAACAATGATTTATTTATAAATCATTTTCTTTACGTATTTTTATTGAGCAGCTTATATATTCGGATACTAGGATCCAAATATCGAAAAATTGGTGCTGTGCTAATGGCTAAAATAGCCACAGCCATTTACTACGATTATAGATAGATAGATATTCGGATACTGTGTCCATATATTCATTAGTCAAATTTTATTTTTTCTTATTCAAATCTATATTGTTGTCACCCAAGAAAATACAAATTTTTTCGTTTATTTGTTGAAGTACGTCTTGCAATTCATGTACAATGTTGTTAATGTTTATAAAAGGTAGTCTATGTACCACTATTATATTAAATTATTTATCAATTTTTCCAATGTTAAGTTTATAAATGTATTTTCGGACAAGACTGAATTATGGCTGATGAATGATTGATTAATAAATAATACGACAGACATAAATGAAATATATTTTTTAGTCAAGGTAGTAAATAATATGTATGCAATAATTGAATTAAGAAAATTCTCTGCTTTATATGTACCATCTTAAACTACAAGAAATCAATAACTAATTTATATTGCACTTCATAATATAACTTATAGACAACATTCAATTACACGTCCTTTAATATACAGTATAAACGAAATGTCTCAGAAATATATAGTTTTACCTTTACATTTAAACAGCTCGTTTAATTCCTTTATTATTCATAGAAACCAGTACATACATAGTACAAAATGGCATTGGATTCGTCATTACAAAAAATCCAATAAGCTAAAACACAGTAAAGCTAAAACACATAATATTAGCATTATAAATAACACAAATTTAAAACATAAAATAACATATTTAAAATTACGTCACATGCTTAATTAAAATTACAGAAGTAAATTTGATAAAATTATAAAATGATAAAATACGTGAACTTTAAGATAAAAAGAAAATATTGTGAATTGTACATATATTCGAGGCAAGAATTCAAGCGATGCACGTCACAGATCGATTCTATAAATAAGAAAATACTGCTAAGAATCATGAAGCCCCATTAAACTGTGCCTATTTCCGAAAAAAGCTTAATAACTGGGTGTCAAGAATTACTCTTTTTAACGTAATTAATGATTAAAAATTATGTTAGGATTAAAATTTCTTTACTGAGATCACTCGTGACGTGCATCGCTTGAATTCTTGCCTCGACTTTACAAATATGTGTGTGTGTAATGATGGTATACTTATTTAACAAAAATCACATTTTAAATTAATCATTCATATATTCTTGAATTGTATAGAAACCTTTTCCCATTAAATAACTTGTTACTTTATTTTTAAATGTTTTAATATTTTCGATATCTTTAAAGGTTTGAGGTTACTTTTTATATAGCTTTATTCTCATATATACAGGGTGTCCCGAAAATGATAGGCATTCTCTCGGATTTGGATAGAACTAGTGAAAATAAGGTCACAGGTTCGTATATTTTTCTTTCCCCCGAGGTACCCCTACGAAGATATTCGCTCTTGAAGTTGAAGGTTAAAAATCGATTTTTCGCGATAACTTTTTTATTGTTCAATCGATTTTAATAATTTTTGGATCAGTATCATATTATTTCAATCCAGTTAGGTCAGTGAATTAGAACCTTGGATAACATTCTTGGAGTCTCGTGGGCAGAGCACCCATTGCCTTAATAAGTTTAAAAAAAATTCAGCTTATTTTCTCTTATTTCTAAGGTTATTTTAAAATTATTGACCCATTTTTACGTAAAAAACGTATACTTGTTTGATGTCGGTAATATAAACCGTTTTCGAGATAAATGGACCTAACGATAAAATTGCGATTTTCAATCGCACAAATAATAGTAACTTTTAAAAATAAATAAACAAAGACTATTTACTTAGTATTACTTTATCATATAATATATAACCTTCCTGTTGGTTATTTGAAAAAAAACGACAAAAAATGGCACTGCACATGCTGAAGCCCAAGTTCTGGGGTCAGCATTGAAAGTGTTAATATTATTTTTTTAAATATCTAAAAAAACATCTACATAGATAAGACAATGAAGCTGTTTATGTACAACACCAAACGAGTAATAATGACAGTTTATGGTTGCCATGGATCAAAATATCAGATAATTGGAGAGACATAATTTTGCAGTATTAGCTTAATCCGACATTAATTAAATAATTAATTGGTTGAAATATGGCTTACACTAACAATGAATACGCAGATATGCATTTAATGTATGGAATGGCTTCTTGTAATGCCTCGAAAGCACGAAGACTATACGTTTGACGGTATCGCCATCGAAGGGTTCCTGATCGCAAAACTTTTGAACGTGTTGGTCAACGGCTGAGAGAAACTGGTAAAAAATACGATAATTTTTTTGAAAACTCAAAATCTAGGAATTATAGTCTCTACTTACGTAAACAGGGGTGCTCCGGGGACAACACGTACTGTTGAAGTAGAAGAGAATGTATTGGATGCAGTCGCTGCGAATTCATCTGTCAGTATCAGATTATTATCATTACAAATAAATGTCCCAAAATCGAGCGTTGGAAGAATTTTTAAAGAGCAACTGTTTCATCCGTACCATACACAGAAAGTACATGCCATTAGTCCAGATGACTTTCCTGCTGGGGTGCACCCGCAGTGGTTTATATAGAAATATGAACAAAATCAAGCCTTCATTCAGTCGGTTTTGTATACAGATGAAGCGAGCTTTGGAAGAAACGGAGTCATGAACTCCCACAGCTTACACGTTTGGAGCGAGAAAAACCCACATGTCACAATTGAAACGCGCCGTCAAAGGCAATTTCATATTAATGTTTGGATCGAAATTATTGGCCGGTATTTGTTGGGAACTTCTCCAACAGCAGTTACCACAACTTTTAGAAGACGTTGATATTGCATCTCGATGGTTTATGCATGATGGGGCGCCCCCGCATTTTAGTCTTATAGTGAGGGGTCATTTCTATAGTGTATATCCAAACCGGTGGATAGGTCGGGGTGGCCCTGTTCCTTGGCCTCCCCTTGATTTCTTCCTGTGGGGCATTTAAATAGTCCCGTATATGCCACACCAGTAGAGACAAGAGAAGAATTATACGAGAGAATTATGTACCATTAAAATGCAATTTAAATTTAAAAAAAACTATATGAGCATGATAATAAGCTAAAACAACTGTACGACTTGCTAAATCCCTAAGTCCATATAAAGCATAACAAATCAGTGATAATTTGCTAAACAAATAATTTATGAGCACTTCCCAATTTAAGCTAGTATCTAAATACAGTTCTAAAAATTTTACTGATGTTACCTTTTATATTGACTTGCTTTCCATTCTTAATAAGTTACTTTTGTTAAGCCGGCTGTTATTTGGGGTAACATGCATAAAAACTCTCTTTTCCCTATTCAAATATAATTTGTTACTGTTAAACTAAAGAACAAATGTTTTTAACATATTCTGAGCTTGTAATATTACGTCGGGCACATTTAGATTTGAACAAAGGCAACTGTTGTCATCAGCAAATATTATAAGGTTACTGCCAGTCTCTAAATGGGGAAAGTCATTTACAAACAAAATAAATAGCAGTGGCCCAAGAACGGACCCTTGTAGAACCCCATATTTAAACTCTAACACATCTGATTCGTACCCACTTATGTCGACGAGCTGAGATCTTCCGTGTAAAGATTTTAGTCAATTATGTGACCTATCTCTGAAACCATAATTATGTAATTACGTAAGAATATATCATGATCTACAATGTCAAATGCCTCACTCAAGTCCATGAATATACCAATGCATTTATTATTATTATCGAGTCTATTGTAAAGTAAATTAATAAATTCTAAAATTGCCATCTTAGTGGATAAGTTTTTCCTAAACCATGTTATGGTTTGTCTAAGGTCTTATTTTTTTGTAATAAAAGATAACATTCCGTTGAAAATTATTCTTTCTAAGATAGAGATAGATGATAGCAAAGATATGAGGCGATAATTTTCTACATGGCTTTATTCACCCTTTTTGTATATCGGAACAATACGAGCTATCTTTAATATTTATGGAAACACCCCCTCTGATATTGATTTATTAACTAAAAGTGCAAGAGTTTTTACTACAAAATTTACTGCACGTTTTAGGACATTGCAATATATTGTCTAAACCAGCCGAATTTGTCTTTTGAAGATCATTTATTATGTTAAAAATTTCTAGTTGCAAAACAGGCTCTAAAAACATTGTATTAAGTATATATTTGTCTTCGATAATATAATCGATATTAGTTTTAATTTTTGTATGTAATGCAGATGGTACATTTATGAAGTAAGAATTAAAATTGTTAGAGAACAACTTGGGGACAGACGTGTTTTCCTAATTGCATTATATTTTTTATTATGTTCTCTTTGCTTTTTTGTTTTTTAGATTATTTTCATTAATTTTGCTATTTCCATTAATAACGTTATTTTTTCTTTTTATTTATTATTATTATTTTTGTGCTTAAAGTAATTACATCTAAACTGCCTTCGTGCGTTTATAGTGTATTGTTTCCACATAGTTAGAGAGTTATTCTTTTTAAGTTTTGCATATTAAAATATTACGAATTATTTGTCTGAACTGAATATTTTTAACATATATAGTTTTTGACCCCTTATATTTTTGACGAATCGATAGATAAATAAATTTTACACCGAATTTAATATCGACAACCGATTGAATGAGCCATTGGATCATTTTTTTTTAATTTCATAATATTAATGACTTATTTTCCGATACCATTGTTTTGTGTTTCACAGTTCTCATTGTTCTTATTTATTTTCAAGTCGGTAAAAAGGAAAGTCCCTATTACATACCCAAATAACTGTAATAGGGGAATTTCATGACTTCTAATTATGAAATAATTAAGTTAATATATAAAGAAGCCTCTATTTACAGTTAGCTACGTATGAAATTAAATAGTCATAACAACATACCGTATAACCTGTTAGTCGCTCAAAATGTGAGGCTGAAAATTCACAGAAGCAGTTTAAATTCAATTTTCCGTCAAGGACAGGGTCCATAGTTTGACTATTAAATTAAGAATAGATTTGAAGTGACAAAGAACAGTCTCCCATTCTATTATACTGCTGGAAACTTAATATACCTTGTAGCAGTTTAAATTTCAATTATCCTGACATATACTACAATAGGCAAGAAATCTGATTGTATTTAATTAGATTTCTGTTTCATCGTAACTTTATAACAGAAGAGCAATCTAATCCACAAGGTAAAATAGCCATCTGGCAGATATTTCCTTATAACCCTCAATAGCTAGAAATTCAAGAGTGAAATTTATAAATAGAATTTAAATTCGGTCTCTGTTTTTCTTGAAATGTATCTATTGAAAACGTAAAAATAGTTTTTCAGTTTGCTCTATATTATCAGTAGAGATTTTTTAACTGTGATAGCATTTTTACGGCTATATCCAACTAAACAATGGCTTGGAGATAACAGGGAATAATATCTGTATAAATAATGCTCCGGTTATTTGTCCTTTTGTGAGCTCTATTGTTTATTACGGTAACTATTTCTAGCGTTGGACCCTCATTTGAAACAAATGGCATACAGGTTTGTTATTTTATTTAGTGAATATGATAACAGAACTCGACTAAATAAAAAGTTGATCTATTGACATACAGTGTGACACATTCAGACCTGAACACCCTAGTAAAAGTTGTATTTATGAATTAATTTTGACCAGGTTTTTCTTAAAAGATACACCAAAAACTATACTTTTAAACAAAATGTCATATTTTATTTTTAATAATCATGACCTACTGAGATTTTTGTAAGAGCTGAGATTCAAGATATGATATTAGAGATTTTCTTATGCAACATCTGAAAACATCCCTGTACCTAGCACCCTCCAAAATATACATGTACCGAATTTTATAAAAAAATACGAATTATTAAAATTTTGCAGATAAATTTAACAATGAAAATATTAGTATGCATCTATTATTGCAGACATAGTAAGTCATGGGATAAACATCAAATACACATAGAGTCCCTATAAAGTAGAGTCTGGCCACTCAAGTGGGAAGCACTGATTGGTCCATATGAAAAGTGGATGCATAATGGCGGCGCCAATAGAAGTTGCTTTTATTTTGACGAGCATAATGTCATTAGACTCAATGTATATAACACCAATAAGAATATTTCTCCCCGGAGGGATTTATATTTATCTTAATAAACGTCTTTGGTTCACATGTAGTCTGATTACCTGTCGGCTGCTCAGTTTTTTCGGTGGGTGGCAGGTAAGTAAAGACGGAGAATTGATAAATAAATCAGAGGATATTTTAAAATATGTTACTTATGAATTTGGCCACTGCAGTGACGATGAGAGGTGATTTCCAAATGTGGCAGCAATAAATAATAAGAAAATATATATTTTACAAGCAGCAAAATTATTGAATTTACTAGCAAACGAAATAAGGGCGCCAGCTATTAATAACGATCATAAGTCATTATTAGCAACAATTCTATAGAGATACTAATGTTTTCTAGTGAGGAAAAAATTCTTTTTATAAGTTCAAATTTTGCTTAACCAAGAATAGTGGAGATAAGAGATTTTTACTAAACCAAGAAATAAAAATGAAACGTTCAAATAAATATATATTACAGACTAATAAAAATCACAACATTCAACAATAAATTTACCTATTATTACAGTGACTTATTAATTAGAATAAAATTTTGCTCAAAATAAATTGAATCAAAGTCAAATAATAAAATGTGAAATTATAAGGCTTGAAGGGCTGAAAAATATTAATATGTGAAATTACTAAAAGAAAATGTAAGTTACTCAAACAATAAAAAAATAGTAAAAAGCAAGTTATTTTCTTTTCACTCAACCAGTAGGAACACTAGGAACACCCTACATTTACAACAATTTATCTTCACTGGTTCTCGACGATGGCAACTATAAGACCTGGAGAGTTGTCGTCGGCAAATAAAAGTTTGTGCAAATGCCTTGTTCCTAAATCTTACTCAGCACATCCCTGGATTGAATAAAAGTCCTGGCAATATGTCGCCTAGGGATGGATATATTTCCACTATCCTCTATCTTTTGGAGGGGTGAAGAGAGCTGAAACTGGCAGTACGGATTTCTAGTAAAGTTGCTGGTTACGTAACCCTGAACATCCAAGACAAATCTCCAACAAACTCGCTTCGTGGTCTTGCACATAAAGAAAATTTATACCAGTGAATTAGTGCAATATTGTATGTAACGTAAATTATGTAAGGCTTAGCTTACTAGCAAAGGAAAAAATAAAAAACAAAATCCGTAGCATTAAACATAATATTTTTAGTCGCAAACTTCTCTATAAAATCCTTATTTTACTATAAGGAACGTAACCAGACTGCAACCAACAGCTACTCTCCGGGCTATGTGCCCCGCCAAGCGCTGAATTACAGGTTACAAGTCTGGCGCGTTAAGTGTAATAATTGCATATTACCATCAAAACGCTAACGCTTCGATTGCAACAAACACCAGCCGAGAGACTGATCGTACTTAAAGGAGTTCTCTTGCCAGCCGTCACACACCACTTGCAGACTGCAGTTTCGAGCTGTTGGCTCTCGTCAGTGCAAGGTAGGCATGTGACGACCGGCACGAGGATCCTTTGACCATTTGGTACATCCCGGTATTTTTACAATAGCGACATGTGAAATAGTCAGCAGGCGCCATCCAGCGGTCCAGTGTCTGTTGCAATCGAAAAATAAGTAGCCTGACTGGGCTTAGCATAGTTCAAATGTGCTTTTAGAGGGCGGAATATTAAACATAATATTTTTAGTCGCAAACTCCTCTTTAAAATCCTTATTTTACTATTTTTTGTTGCAATCGAAGCATTAGCGTTTTGATGGTAATATGCAATTATTACACTTAATGCGCCAGACTTGTAACTTGTAATTCAGCGCTCGGCGGGGCACATAGCCCGGTGAGTAGCTGTTGGTTGCAGTCTGGTTACGTTCCTTATAGTAAAATAAGGATTTTATAGAGGAGTTTGCGACTAAAAATATTATGTTTAATATTCCGCCCTCTAAAAGCACATTTGAACTAAAATCCGTGGTAGTTCTGATGGAGTCTACCCGGTTAAATAATTGGGTGAGTGACAAATTCCCAAATTATTTAATAAATTGACTTTATTAAATTAAGACAAGAAAAATTAAGCAAAAAATAAAATAATTAAGGTAATAAAATGAAATTTGACAAAATGTCTTAAACGATAAGTTAGGTAATTTAAAGATATGATTGAAAAAATAAAAAAGGCATCTACTAAAAAAAGTTGTAGGTAAAGGTGACTTTATGATCTTGATTTAGTGAATAAATAATAAAACCTGAAGATTGTTAATAAAATAACCTTGACGAGGTTTTAGAATATTATAGAGAAAAATGGAGGTAAATATGAATTATACGTAATATAATTTCGTAAGATAATGAATCAAACACACTGATTGCAAAACATAAATATTACATTCAAAATAAATTAATTGGTCGTTAAAGAAAATGATTTTTAGCAACACGTGGTGGTCGAGATTCTTTGCATATTCTTCAACAACGCAGTGAGCGGGTGTAAATTGGTAGGCACGTATTAAAATTAATTGAAATTTATTATATATATATATTCAAAGATAAGATATGGTGAGTTCTCACAATTTATTCCTATACAGCACCCAGTTTGCTTTATTAAATGTCCATGCCATTTAAATTGACAAATTTGGCTTTTTACGCCGACTAATTTACAGCAGGAAATTCCGCGATACACGCCTACTAATTTCAATCAAGAAGTTATCAGTTATTTGGCAAACTGAACACAGTTCTAATATATGTAAATCGTCAACCCCCCATAAAGATATTTTATAAAAGGAAAAGATAATTACTAAATTTTTATTTACACTCACCACTGCTGTCGCCAAGATCAGAAAAGGTTCTCCCCCATGTACGCGACTGGTTCAACAACCTCTCCGATTTCGTGAACGCGCGCATATATCCCGGGAGCATAACGGTAATTGTGAGAATTATCGTAATAGGTTAAAATTAAAATAACAGTGCATTATGACTGATTTGGTCACGAAACAATTAATGGTAACGCTATTGCTTACATATATTTTTCCACTTTGTCAAAACAAATACTGCAACCTGTTTCTGACACTTGCGATACGTTGTAAACACACTGATGCACACGCGCGCAGACAAATCGCAGCCGCCATTTTGCATCCATTTGGGTTGAGTGGGGGCCAAGTGACCAGACTCTACACTCTAAAAATAGATAATAAAATTAATACTAATAAGCAATGAAAATATAATAACGCTAATCATGCCACAGAAACAACATGGAACCAATAATAACGGCATGCAGTAATCGTAGCAAAGAAATGATATTTAAATACTAAAATAATTTGTTTAGTAACAATAAATATAATGTAATAAATGTAGATTATATAGGAACACTAAATTTTTGAGGCTTCCACCGAACCACCGTTCATTGTAATACATTTGTCAAATCTTTTTTTAATACTATTTTTGACACTCTTTTTAATTGTGTAGGAGTAATTTATAAACATTTATTCCTTATTCTAGCTCAAAGGTCTTCAATCTCTGGGATCTTGATTTATATACCGTTTTCTTAATAGTACCGCAAAGAAAAAAGTCGATTGGTGTTAAAACCGGTGACGTAGGCGGATATCCAATTAGAGGGCTGTTGAAATCTATCCACTGATTACGAAAATTATTATTTAACTACTGTCTCACTAGCACCACATTATGTACAGGACATCCATGTAACGGGAATTTTAAATTAACGCGGCCACGAATGGGTAAACTGTCTAGTGCCTCCAAGAATTCATTCCTCAAAAAATATAAAAATTGAAATCTCTTTAAATTGTCTTCAATGAAGAAGGGACCAATACTTAAGTGAATATTGTCTTTTACCAATGATAACCCGTTCTGGGTTTTCTACTGACCAGCATCGAGAATTTTGGAATGAAACCGTACCGTTGGCGGTGAAAGTGTCTTTGTCGGTATACAAAACATTTTTATTGAAATTATTACTATTGAGGTCTCCTCGAGCCCTTAAACAAAATTTGAATACTCTATTGTCATATCCGGGCTATAAATTTAGTATTCAAACACTTTGGTTTGTATGGTTTTACATGGTTCTTTGCAAGGCAACTTCTAATAGTTTCCCTTGACACATCTAAATATAGACTGGCATCCCTTAAATATTCCAAAATTTGATCATGTCTAGCTTAAAAATGTACGCGATTTCTGCCTCTCATGATATGTTTTGATACAAAACCTATGTCATTTAAAACTTTATTTATATTATATACAGTGATATTGCTGACTTTTGCTCCATTGGGATTGCTTCTTTTACCGAACGGGCATTATCACCAATCGTACGAACTATTTCAATTTTCCTAAATCCTAAAATTCGATTTTTCTCTGTTTCTTTCATTTGTTACCAGCGCAATGCATATGCGACCCGTAACACACCTTTTGTGTTTCGCGGGCCACATATCGTCAATACCCGCGAGCCGAGATTTGGCTTTTTTTCGCTAGAGCTCACTCGCCTGCCTTCCAACTGCCAAGAACGATAACATGACTTCCGTCTTGTGAACAGATAAAACGTTGGCTCCTGTGTGTGTATGCTGATGAGAGTTCTAAAAGCTTGTTTATTTGAGCCATCTTAATGGATTTTGGATTATCGACAACGGTAAATTTTTCTTTGTTTTAAGTTGCTGCTATTCATCAGAATATTTCATTGCTACGAATAGAGTTTAATCCGCATCTGTGCGAGATTTATGTGTGCACACGTGAGTAACCTTATTACCGCCCACGTATTTCAAAAATGTATAGGCTAGTTGACCACTTGAACAAGAATTTTTATGAATTGTATCAATCAACAAGTCAGAAGTAAATTTTTTCTTTTGTGGATTACATCTAGTTTTTTGATAAGTGTTATTGTATCCTTTACCAAGAAACCACCTTCAGTGGTTCTCTGTAATAATATTTGTTTTCTTTTAACTTACGTTTGTATATATATATATATATATATATATATGTATATATATATATATTCAAAGATTTTATTCACTTATATTGATTAAGTTCTTTAATGTAACCTATTGCGGCCAAATTTACTTTAGTTAATCCTCACACGTGTAAACCAAGTGTAGCTACACGAGGGATATTTACCTTTATTTCATGTTGTAATATATTTATCAGAATATAGCCACATAACATCGCCAGGTTCATATTAGAGAACCATGAGTTGTAAATACTGTAATATAGTACATTTCTGTCTAGCCGATAGCAGCGTTGGTTAAGGCGTGAGTGATTAATCACACGCGTATCGCGCCATTGGGTTCGGATCCCGGCTCCGGAACTGACACTGTCGGAGGAAATGGTTGTATGTTCGCGTTTTTTAAACGTGTAACTCCCTTCCGCACAAACCTCTGGCTTCTGGAATTGGGGGTTTTCTAATTTCTGTGGCGATGGTAAAAAACTTCTAATAGTTTATGTTAAACTTGGGCTTAGCGCCTTGAGATTTCTGAGCCAGTGAAATTTTGTCTTGGCCACGTTACATCACTTATCCAGGCTAGGTAGTGTCTGTGATCTGCTACTAGCAGCCCAAGTATTTTTGTATTATCTTGCAACCCCTATCACCTCACAGTCAAGTGAGAAAACCCCGTAGCAAATTCTTTAACCACATTCTTCAATCTACTTTTCCCCAATTCATCAAACACCAGTCTATTTTCTATTTTATTGTAATATCTTCGTCTCTCCAAAATTTTCTGTCCCCTTCAAATTTTCAATTTTCTTGTTCTTTCATCCTCTGGCAATCCCCAATTTTCATTTTTTCCATAATCTCACAATTCTGGATGCTATAAACATCTCTATCTGTCTTTAATAGCTCTAATGCAAAAATTGTATGGATTTATTCAAAATATCTGTCTTCTGTAAGATACCTTGATATTTTATCAAACAGAACAAATAAAAGAAAACAGAAAACATGCATGCATCTCTCTACGAATCTTGTTCGCAATACACAACTCAAATTAAATTGAATGCGTTCATTACCTTAAGTACAAGTGAATATCGCGTCAACATATTCAATTAATTATCATGAATACTGTGCTATACACAAAATAAGTAATAAAATACTGATTTATTTTACTAATTGTATACTATTCTTTTTTTCAATTATTCTGTCGTCATATTGTACTTAGTTTTATGCATAGTGCTATTATTGGACATTTATATATTCAGCTGTTTCCCGAGTAAATAAATAAGTATACAGGTTTTTACTCTACTAAATCCAGGGAAAATCTCACTGAAAAGGTTTCCCTTCTGCAATGATCATTATCAATTCTTGTCTGGTTATAATATATCCGTTTCACAGCTAGAATAAGAACCATAGCGGCAACATTAATCGATGTAGTCTTGCAAGTTATGCGAGAGTTTATTTTCGTATATACCCTTTTTTATTCAATTCTCAGAAAAGCAGTAGCGTGAACCAAATAATTCGATTTGTGCTGAAACTTATGAAAAGAATGATCACCGCTGTTGAAGCTAGAATTTATTTGATGAATTTTCAGGCAATAAAATACCAATTTCAGTTTTCCAGCACAACGCAGCTCCTCGGCGTGGAAATAGAAAATTGAAAGCAATGCAGTTAAATAGACTTTAAAACTAGAGAGCTTTATGTTGATGTGGTCCACAAAATTGACTTAGACTTACTTAGACAAACGTTAAAAACTACCTATTATATATAATAACATAGTATTACACAGTAATTTTATTGACTGTTTTAAAAAATATAGTTTTCATTGACCTTCAACATTTTCTTACTTCATTATTATTACAGTCGAATTGGCCGTTAATTGTCTTTTACATGCAGATGATATAAATTTATATAATAAAGTAGGTAATGGAAAAAAGCGTAAACTTGAAAAAAGTTCCTCTATCAGGGTTCGTCCATAAGTAATACATGTGTGCGCTATTAATGTTAAATGATTTTTCTCTCGATAATTTCTCATCCAATATGCCATAGAATTTGGGGTACTGTATGCGGAAGAATGTGCTCTTTCCAATGACATTTTTAATGTTCACCAATACCAATACCAATAGGACGTCACTACGAATTCATGATTAACTTCGCAAACATCCATACCTTTGCCATAAATTGTTACCTGTTTATATAATAAAAATTTTACATATCAATTCACTACATTATTACGCTAGTTCGAGGTTAGTGTGGTTATTACACTGACCTCGAACTTATATAATGCACTTAACTAAAGTAAACCAGCCATAAGTGTCTTCGTGGATCTAGCCAAGGCTTTTGATATGGTGAATCATAAAATTTTGTTAGAAAAATTGGGAAATCTTGGAATTTGCGGTAATACACTAGAGCTATTCTGTAGTTATTTAACAAATAGGAAACAAAAAGTTATAATCGATGATGTAACTAGTGAGGAAAGGACTGAGACTTGTGGAATACCACAGGGTATAGTTCTAAGACCTGTCCTTTTTACAATATATATTAATGATTTACTTATCTTATCCACAAAAGGAAATATAATCACTTATGCAGATGATATTGTAATGTTTTTCTAAGGCGATAATTGGCAGGATTTACGACGTTTATTATCGACGCACCTGAAAGCATCAAACTGTAGTTTGATCGAAACTTGTTAACTTTAAATTGGGATAAGACTAAATATTTGGCCTTCACATCATATAAGAAATATTAACCTGACTTTAGCACTATACTCGTAGATGATAGAGAAATATCTTCCGCAACAATTATTAAATACTTAGAATTATGATTGATAGTTATTTAAGGTGGGATGCCCAAGTCAGTCATGTTATTAAATAGCTTAAATATTTAATATACAATATACAAATTTAAAATGTGGAAAAGCTTCCTGACAAAGAACTGAAAATAATTTATTATGCTCTTGTAGAATCGATAGTTCAATAAGGGATAAAAGCATGGGGTCGCGTAAAATAGACTTATCTAATACTATCTCAATAATAACTAGAAATACTGCAAACTAAAATTATAAAAATAATGCTAAATAAGAATATTAGATATAGCTCAAAGCAATTATGAATCAGAAATATTGTATCCAAAACAAGTATATTATGTTAACATATCTTTATAAAACCAAAAATTACTTGCACTGGGTAGACAAACCATGCCAACTGTACTAGAAAAAAGAATATGAACTTATGAAAACAGGTGCAGCAAAAAGCATATAGGTACAAGACACTTTGTCTATTTAGGACATAGGTTGTATAATCAATTGCATTTTATTAGGAATAGTAAGACTATGCTTATTTTTAAGAAATCGGTTAATATGTGGATGAGATAAATAAATAAATAATAATAAATAAACACCACAGAAATTAGACAATAATGGTTTTTATTTAAGATCATTAATAGATACAGATTGTAATCTCTAACAATTTTTCCAAACTTTTATGGGTTAAATTTCTTTTCTTTCTGCTACATTATATTATCTTGAGCTAATTAATTTAAAAAATATATATTACTGAATATCATTTATCCATACGCAGGATTTCAAACTTAATGTGGATTAAATCTATATTTCTGTACCTCAGAAGCAGTTGGGCGGAAGTCCACTTTTTATATTTTGCAGGAGAGTGAAAAAACTGTTCAATTCATATTAATAGCACGTGGTCAATGTAAAAGTAGTTACAAAAGTCCAACAAAAAAATATTTTTTGTTGAACTTACAGGACTTGCGCCCTCCTGCTTCTAATTGTGTCTCTAAATTTTCATGTACTGTTTGTTGAATTGGGACATAGAATAATACTTATAAATCAAACTAAATTCATTTGGAAGATATTAAAACAAAAAGCAATTTTTTACGTTTATTACTAATTTATTATTATTAGGCAAAATATATTTTATTATTATAATTAAAGTTAATATTCATTATATCAGATACCTCTTCCAAATAATTATTTGATGTAGCCATATGCTTAAAGCTCTTATAAAAGTGATGAAAAACTTTGTCTGTCCATTTTAAAAGTTCCATGATATGGTTATATTTTTCTGTTTTTATAGGTATAGTTGTTTTTCGCATAACTGTTAGTTTTTCTTGAAGAGTCAACGGTAATCTTACCTTTCGCTTTAAATCCACTGATTAGCAATTTGGATCATTAAAAGAGGTTTTGTAAGAGAACATTCCTTCCTCATATTTTCTTACTTGCAGCCAAACTACTGTGGATAACAAAAATGCATCTTTGGCTGTATTATTTTTTCTAAAAACAAGCGGGGCTTTTTTGCTCTTGAACATATTGGCTGGATCTTTAGAGTCTTCTAATTTTATAGAATAAATAGTAAAAGGTCTTTTATCACCACAGGTATTTATAAAATGACCCCAATCAAGATGATGGCTTCAAGATGGCCGACGACTTTACCGTTTATGATCCGAATCGACTCAAAATCGATATCTGGGCGTTTTCTAGGTCGCGGATTATAAATTTTTAGTCAAAATTCAGAAATTCGAAGTTGCGGCGCCAATATGGCTGACGACTTTTATTATTTAGATATCCCTGGGTTTTCGGGGTCGGGGATTACGAATTCCTAGTCAAAAGTTTAGTTCAAGATAGCGGACGACTTTACCATTTATGATCCGATTCGTCTCAAAATCGATATCTGGGGATTAGAGCATATCAAAAGACTAAAAAGTAAAATATAAAAAAATATTTATAAAAAAGCTTTTATTTAAATGCTCTAAAAAATAGAAAATAAACTTTGAAGTAAATCAAACCCATCATTTTGTTACATTATATAATTTTTCTTATGATATAAAAGTTTGTCGCGAGAAATCTCCTTTACACAGGACAAGCTTTTATATCATATAAAAATTATAAAATGTAAGAAAATAATGGGTTTGATATACTTCAAAGTTTATTTTTTACTTTTTAGAGCATTTAAATAAAAGCTTTTTTATTCTTTTTTTATAAAATTTTGCAGGCACATTATCCGCTTCCATGTACGTATATCCCTTTAATAAATATTTATGGTTGATTATTTGCAACGAAGGAATTTTCTTTAACCACCATTCTATTCCTATTCTGTTCACCACAATTATCAAACCAGATTTTTAATCCTTTAAAATTTTCAGGTAAATTTTCCAAACCCACCTTATAAAGCACGAGGCCATTCCATTTTTTTCTGACATAAAATGAGACAGAATTTGTCAGACATTATGTTGGTAAACATTTTCCATCGTCACCACCATTTTTTTTGAGCTGTCTTCTTTTCCAATTCTTTTGTTCTCACTTCTTTTGCTGATTCTTGCTTACTGCAGTTTCCTCTTCAGATATATTTTCTTTAATAGCTTTAACAAAAGAAACTATCTGCTAACAACAGAAAGGCGGTAGCTCCTCTTGAGCCTTTATGCCTGTGGGAATAAAACTGTTTAGTAGAGTAGAATATAGGCGGAATGGGGACTGCAGCCACTATAGCACTAAAATAACAGTTGGCTTGCGCCCTTTATTTGCTCATTATTCCTTTATAACAATAAGATATGAAGTTGAGCCCTTATGCCATGAATAAAGAGCAAATTTCTGAATTCAAATCTGATAGAAACTGCAATTCTCAAAAAAGTGGACTTCCGCCCAACTGCTTCTGAGGTACAGATTTATTTACTTTTTTGTAATATTATATGTATTATTTTTTGTAAGTAAGTGAGTAAATAAATATTATCAATATTATAATAAAATAAATTTTTCTCAATTCTCAATTTTTTATTAGACAGCGTCCATAGGCTCAGGAGAATTTACGTTTCGCGAGCTATATATGTACTATCTAACAGAAATACCATTTTAATTGCGAGTCGAGTATCGATTGCTTTTGAAAAAAAATTATAAGGATTTTCAGTATTTTCTATCCTATTAACGGCTTTTCCTCTTTAATTAATTGTACAAAAAAAAATGGCATATTCTCAATCTTATTTTTAAATGCGTTTTTACAAAAGCTCTGCAATTATTCATGACGTCTTTATATTATTTCTTATAAAATAGTATGAAACTCTCTAGTTCTTTTGAGAATTAATGGTTTTCTTGATATCGATTTTGAGTATTACACCTTCCTAAATTATTTCTGCGTAACATAAATTCAATAAGAGTATTTAGTTAACGTTGATATAGGGAAGTAAAGGAAAATTAATGACCTATAATTGATAAATCAACAACATTAATCATTCACCCACCTCAATATAAGTTTTCATCCAATGATGTTTTTGACTTATATTAGAATAATTCCTTCAAAACTCTGTCGATCTAAACTGAAAACCTTTTTTTTTTCAGAGAGGCGCCAGTTCTAAGGAGCGTCCTACAAGCGTAGGCCACATTTCCTTCTTCAGTGACCGAGGTTCCAGCCGGTCCTACAGGGCGTCATTTCACAGTGAACCCTTATCAAACCCTTGTCCCTTGGAACAGCAAACCTTGGGGATGCTATCGGCAGGTTGCACTACTTCCGAACCAAACATGCCTCCCAAAAGTAGCAGTAAAATTAGTACTAATGATACCGAAGTGTACTACAACTTTGATAACAGTGACAGGACTAAGACGAGAAACATCTAGTGCCAAACAAGTGGACTAGCTTTAGATAAGTGGACTCGGGAGTATATGTGTTGAATTATTTGTTTTCTATTCACTACAGGGTTTTATGTAAGAGGTATTCTGAGTGTTCATAAAAAATTACGCTCTTCAATTAGTGACTGTATTGTATATAGCAATTATCTAGTAAAATAACAAGTTTAACCCTTTAACTACTAAGGACGATTATATTCGCAAATGTTTGGCGACTCCAGAGCTGTAGGCTGAACGAGTATATTCACTTGCCCTCATTTTTACCTATGCGTATTGTAGGAACTTTTAATTTACCCCATACAAGTAGCCAGGGAGGTAGCGACAGTGTTCATGAAATCATTTCTATATAATAGAAAACATTAAAAGCTTTATTGAAGACGATTTTGTAATATCAATTGTGGGTTAAAATGACATTAAGAACAAGACATATCCTTCGTTTCGTAAACTATGTGACAAACTCAAGCTTTATGTGAACACAAACGTAATTATCACCTCAATACCTTTTGAATTCAATAAACAACTCAATAAAATCACCTTCAAAATAAATTAGAGTTTTTAAATATGTTTAATAAATCTACTGTTAACAATGTTTCTTATCTACGAATAAATAGTGTCAAATTTGTTTCATAAATAAACTTACTGTCGTGGAAAAAAAAATTTAAACAATTGACCAAATAAAATACATAAACGTTAACCTCACATACATTCCAATATATCAAGATAAACTCGCTCCTGGGATAATTTCGCAAATATTATGTGTGGAAGGAGCCTCTGGAAACAATGTGGCATCTTCTGTCATCATATAAGTTAGTGTAGACACCAATATCTTAGTGAAGTGTCTCAAAATTATGCAATAGCTCCAAATCCATCAGAAGGTACAAAAACTCTAACAAAAATAACAAAGACAAAATTAACCAATGCGATTCTCTACCTTTTTAGATCAGCTCATAATTTAAATATATTGTCAAATAGTCCAAAAAAATCTGAAACTGCTGTATGAAATCAAAAATTTATTAATCAGACACCTGAATACAACAATTTCTCAGTAGAATTGTCGTTAGAATGTTTGGCTGTTTGTTTGGACAAAAATAGATGTATAATAATTGTCATATATAAATCACCAGCCTTAGGCGTCTCTGATATTTTTATCGAACAGTTCACAAAACTATTACAACTTGTCTCTAGAAAATGCAGTAATAATTATTTATGTATGTGGTGATTTTAAGGTAGAGAAACTAAAAGACAGTACAGAAAATCATATTCTGCACGATCTACTACGAAGGTATGGTTTGAACTTATTAATTCATGAACCAACAAGAGTTTACTGTAATGTATAGGGAGTTTCTAGGACAGCAATTAATTATGTCATAACTAATAAAAATAGTGCTGGAGTTTCTTTGATAGATCCAGTAATATCAGATCATTCAGCACAAATTTTACATTGTCCTTCAATAACAAGTAAGTAAAATAATATCTAAGGCGAGATCAATTAACATGGAAATGCAATAAGAAATTTCAAGTTCTATTTTAAAAATATACTGTCGTGAGCAGAAAAAAATAGGACAACTTTTTTTCTAATGTAAATCTGTTTCTATTTGAATATGTAATGAGTAGCTGAAATAAAACAGATATCACTTTTAATTTATTGTTTATTTTAATGCTGTAGTTATTGCTATAGTAAATGATGGATGGTTAATAAGACAAATTGCACTGCGTTATAACATTAACAAAAATTTGTTGTGTAACATTTTAAGAAAGTGGAGAATAAACGGTGCGATTAGTAGAAATCCTGGATCAAAGGACAAAGGATATCCTACTTAACAAGAAACTAACTATTAATATTTCGTTATGGCACCATTTCTATTAATAACTTTTATAAGTCTGTTTGGCAAATAATTAAATAACCTTATACAATAATCATTAGTAATAATATTTTCCCATGCATTATTTACTATTTCCAGTGATTTTTCGGATCTGGACTATGTCTGGGCCAGTTAAGAACATTGATGTTGTTATCTTGAAACCAGTTAGTTACGGTATGAGCAGTATAAACGGAACAATTGTCTTGTTGAAATATGAACTCATTATTAGGAAATAATTGTGACACAGAAGGGAGCATAATATTGTTTAAAATCCTAATATACGTTTAACTATTAAATTGTTCCTCAATATGCGACAAAACACCAGGACCATGTGCCAATATCCAAGCTCACATAGTGATGGAAAATCTACCACCTTTATTATTGTTAGATATATATTTTTCATCGAGTCGAGTATTCGGAGGGCGGTAAACACGAATACGACCGCTGTGTGTTGACTGGAAATTTTTTTCGTCTGTAAAGATAACACTGTTCCAAAAATTTACATCATGCGCTAAAAATTCAAGTGAAAATCCTACTCGAGCTTCCTTATGTTCAGCTTTAAGTAAGTATTTCTGTGCTGCTGCATGACAGCGTAGACCCGATTCTCTTACTCGCCGGCGACCAGTACTACTCGATCCAGGAAAATTCGTTTCTTCAGCAGCCTGAATAACTGAGTAAAATGGATTTTCTACTAAAGCATTTAGCAATTGCAAATCTTGTTGTTGAGTTTATATCCTTCGTCGCCCTGAACCAGGATTTGTACTAATCGTACCGGTTATTCTCCACTTTCTTAAAATGTTACACACCGAATTTTTGTCACTATTATAACGCAGTGCAATTTGTTTCATTGACCATCTATCTTCGGCTTTAGCAATAACTCCAGATTTAATTAAATCACTTATATGAGGCATATTAGTTTTTTGCACACTTGCAATAAATTATGACAACGAACTGACAATGTCACAAAAATTAAAGTTAGATGTACACAACTAGATTTTAGCAAAATACCGTTATGTCCTATTTTTTTTGCTCACGACCGTACCAGAAATGTTAGCTCACTCAAATAATGTAAATGATATTGATGACTATTTTGAATAATTCTGGGCTGAGTTTATTCACTGTTTTGAATTCTGTTTTCCTAAAACACGCATCAAAACGACCACAAGACCAAATAGAACACAACAAAAAATTAAGTTTTCTCATGAACTTCAAGCCGAGTCACAAAATATGAAAGAACTAAACAAATTTTAAAAAATCATGCATGATGAAAATTTAAATAAACAATATAAAATTAAGGGAAATCAATACAATAAAAACATCATAAAAGAAAGACAACTACACAATGAAAAAATTATTGAAAACTCCCACAAGACTAAAACTATGTGGGAAATTTTTTTTTATACATTTATTTAACGTCGGCCTATTTCCGCTACTGAGGCCTAACACCGACGCCTGTAGACGAGCTACCCCCAACCGGGAATTTTGCCGAACCTCTTCCCTTAAGAAGAGTAGGGATCTTTTACTTGCCTAACATTTAATAGACAAGGGACATACGGCTTTACATCCCCTCCGAAGGATGGTATATCTCCTATACAACCCTCGCCTAAGGTTGTATAGCTTCCGCGCATACACTGATATACAAGCCTCTGGAAGATGTGTGAGGCGAGAACGCGGTTTCTGTTGGAATGGTCACCCATCCAAGTACTAACTGCGCCTGCCGTTGCTTTACATCGCATACCGAAGTATGTACATAGTAAAGACGCACCTACGCTCGCCCCATAATGTGTGTGTAATGGGGTGGTGAAGCGCAAGTTATAGCCTCTCCTACTCAATTGTTAACCTCACCTACGCGATGAGTTCAATTTGAACTTGGTGCACCCTGTTTTCACTAACGAGGCTCTAACGACCGAGTAAGGTCGGAATAACCCTTACCTTTTGCCGTGAGCACATCCACCTTCTCACGAAGAGTGCGGTAAAAATAACCCACCGCACACAAAGGTTGCTTTTGGAATCGTTTGGTTACCCCATCGTCGCAGTCTCCTTCTGTGCCATGGGACCACACCACTCGCCTTCCGCAATCGAGCTGGTCAGTTGCATACCTGCTCCAGCTAAAACTTCAAATGCAGCTTCGGTTTCAGTCGATTAATGTGGGAAATAATAAACTCAAATCTGGGCAGAAATAAAGTGCACGATAACATTTCACTAAATCATGAAGATTACACTATAATATAATGCTAGTAAGGTGTCCAGTATTTTTGCTCAACATTATGCTACTTCTATAAAAAAAGAATTATCTGAACATTTTAATGTATGGTCTGAGGAATGTACGTACTAAGATATTAATAGTAATACAATATTTTTCCCCCTCAGTCACACCAGGGGAAATCAGCGATATAATAATACCACTTCCCAACAAGACATCCACAGGAGAGGATGAGGTACCTATAAAAGTAATTAAGGACTGAGGATATGAGTTCTCAATTTGCTTTGCTAATAATGTAAACAAATCAATATCGTTAGGTATATTTTATGAAAAACTAAAAACAGCTCTTGTAATTCTTATATTCAAAAAAGAGATAAATGTGACAAAAAAATTACAGGCCCATTTCCCTGCCCAGCGTTTTAAAAAAAATTATTAAAAAAATCGTGGCTCTTACACATAACAGATTTTCTAGACAACAAAAATATATTAACACCATCACAACACGGATTCAGGAATAACTTATCCACAGAAACAGCTGCAACTGAATTAGTTCAAAATATTCATAATCAGATAGATGCAAAAAAATATGTGTTGGGGGTGTTTTTTGACCCCTCTTACGCTTTTGACACTCTGTATATAGATTTTGTCAGCAAAAACTTTTTAATTTGGGCCTTCGTGGCATCCTAAATGACTTATTTAACAAATTGAAAGCTTTGTCTATAAAAAACGTCTGAGAAATATAACATAAATATAGGAACCCCACAAGGCAATATACTTGGTCATCTGTTATTCCTGTTGTTTGCCAATGACCTACCACAGCATTTTAAGTTTATAAGAGTTTTTGTATATGCAGGCGATACAACATTTATAATATCCGCAAAAGAGTTGACAGAATTAAGAGATAAAGTCGTCTATTTGAAAATTGGTATTACAAAAATCGCCTCATTATAAATTACGAGAAGACAGTCTGCATCAACTTTAAAACAAAACAGAAAAATATATAAGTTTTAATAATTATCCTTAACTTTACAGACAGAAACAAAATTTCTCGGAATATTACTCGACGAGAATATTAGTTGGTCGATATATATCGGCCAGTTATGCTCTAAAGTTGGCACTATCGTGTTTTAGCATTAGTAATTTTAAAAATAATTTAGGTAAAAAATCCCTACTTTCTGTCTACTACGTACTAGTCTATTCAAATTTGTCCATACTATTGTATGGGGTCAAAGTGTAGATACCAACCGTATGTTTACACTACATATTTACAAAAAGAATTTTAAGAATTATTTTTGATATGGGCAACCGAGAATCTTGTCGAACAATGTTTAGAAAAGAAAGCATCATTTCCTAAAATCATGTGCAATAATTTTTTTGATATGTTTGCATAGTTACGTTTCCATAATTGGTATTTCTTTCATTAGATGTAAGTAAATAAATCCGTCATAAATGTGAAGATCTGATTTTGAAGGCGGATCGTTATCGATATTTTCCAGTAATTTAAGTAAGGCTGATTTTTCAGTTTTGCAAATACTAAGTAGGTCGTGTTGCATTCTCACTTACAATGAGATTTACATAGGATCGTGAATTCATTATTTATTAATATGTTGAATAAATTTTCTTTGACATTAAAAAAATATATGAATTGAAAGATAAATTTCCTTACCGAAATACGGATCATAAAGGAGGAAATAAAAGCGATTATTAACACACCTACAAGAAAACTGTCTGTTCATTAGTATTAAGTATGATTATGTATTGCCATTTTGGCAACGTCTACCAAAGATTTAGCCACCTTTCGGCGAAAGTAGAATGTGACTTTTAATGGAAATAGTTCACAAACTGTTTGTAGACAAAAAATCAGCTTCGTGTACCGCGGCGGAAAATACAAAATTTCTCAGCGAACTGCAAGGGTCTGCAGCGTAGCGGCTGCGGTCACGCACTTCATTCCATTGCGTCTACCGAGGCTTCAGCAACATGAGACGATCGGTAGACTGTACTTTTAGGATGTTTTATTAAATAAACTATTCCAAAAAAAAAATTCAACCTTGTAGATATGTCAAAAATGTTTATTTTTTCACACATTGCGTGGATGGTAGACCTGACGTGGCAACGCTTCCGACGCGGTAGAGTATTATTTTCCGGTATGTTTTTATGTCATCTGTGAGTATGTAAAATTTCAATCTTGTAGATATAATATATTTATGTCACTTCTTGCATATTGTTTAATTTTGATTCATTTTTGCAACACTAAAAGCTTGGTAGACTTCTTTTTCATCATAGATACTGTCTAAACTACTATGGGAAAAAAATTTAGCTTTATAGATATTAACGCAAAAAATCTGTCTCTACCTACCTGGCTAAAAGGCCGTACCTCGACATTCAGGTGACTCGTAAAGAGCAGTTAACAACTTGACCAAGTACGCAAACCACAACTGAAGGTTTTATCCCATATTTGTACCTCTTTATTATACAAATAAGGAAACAAAATGATTCGTACATCTTTCCAATAAAGAACTAGAAGAATTGCTATTAGAAAGAGGTTGTGAGTTAGTAGACGAACAAATGAATTAAAGTATAATTTGTAGCTGGCTATTTTAAAATTATATCCAATGTCTATAATACAAGGCGTTTCAAAGTTAAAGGTACATACTACTTGTTAATAGAGGGCACTTTCATGGTTCCATATTACCCGGCATTAATGCATCCATCGTCCTTCCTTACTGAGATACAGGATGTTTTAATGATTTTGGCCAAATCTTTCTTTGGTCGTAACTATTGAACCACCCTGTATAATCGGTTCATATTTAGAAAATATAGGGTGGGGCAATAGTGTCACGCCCAGCCCTCTTAAAGGGCCTCAGTATATGTATGCATTGGGGTTGGAGAGCGTAGCGGGCGCGACACTAGTAGATTCACTCGCTTGGTGCAGCAATAAATTAAACACACAGTTTGCAAATAAAACAATTTAATTTTAAATAAAATAAGACTACTTACATTCTCTTTTAATATTTTCCTGCAGCAACCTCTTCACTTTTCGGGCATTCTCACACTTATCTTTACAATATCTCGTCCTTTCACCGAATGTCCATCGATCTTCCTCTAAACGACCGACTCTGCGTTTTTTCTAATGTGTATTTATTAATTGTGTTATTGAACTTGAGGAGTCGGTTGTCTAGAGTTTCGCAAGAAATACGGATTAAAATAATTTAATATTTGGGCCGATGGAGATTATCTTTACACATTTATTTGACAATAGTGCGTCGGACCTCGATAGCTAGAAATTTTTTTTGAAACTGCAAGTAAACTAGATAAAGAAATCTATAACCGGAAATTATTTTCAAACATACAGAGCGAGCTAAGGTGAAATTACAGGACCAAGTGCCTTTTTTTAAAATGGAATGCTATGTATTTCAGTACATTTTTTTAAGCCTCTTTCTAGGCTTTATTAATTCCTATATTAGCGTTGAATATCTCCCAGCCACTTGGATGTAATGAATTTTGTTGTTGAAATAATGCAATCTGCAGATGGATATTAAAAAAATCACCACAGTCACAATTATAGGTTTTAAGAAAAACTTATGTGAATATCAGTTACGAGATATCTAATTAATGTTTTTGGATTATTTTCATTTCCTAAAAATGTACAGGGTGGCCAAAAATTATTTTTCAATGAGGAAGATGCATGAATTTTAAAAATGCTTAATTTTATTATTTTTCCATAATATGTATTATATAAGTTGATAATATAATAAAAGAAATTCATAGAAAAATTTCGCTTCATAAATATGCCACATTAAAATTTTAACTTTTGTGTAAATGGAACCACGTGACTGAAAACGCTATAATATTGCTTTGACGTCATTGTGACGTCATCAATTTGACCCGAATTTGCTCATTTACGTTGTTATTCTTAGTCTTGTTATTAATTATTGGTTAATATGACGGGTAATGATTTAATAACATCCCTAATGTGTTAATTTATAACCACAGCATTCCTTTTTGATGTTTCAACGTTTTAACAATAATGACGTGACGCTCTCGGTTACGAATGACGCTATTTGTTAGGGATAGAGCATTTTAATGGTTTTAAATTCTCAGCCGAAATAAATATTTTTTTTTCACCCTCAACTTTAACAAAAAAGAAAAGGAAAAAATACGAGGAAGCATATTTTTCTATCGTCTATCTATCTGTGATATAAAAAAAATCATGCAACTTCCTCATTAAGAACATTTTAAATTGAATTTTCTCAATTTTTTCAAATGGACCACCCTGTATATTTTTCGACGATGTGATATAGAAATGAAGAACTAATATTTTTTGTAAATACTTCCTTAGGGCTAATTGCAACCAATTTCGTCTTACTGAGCAATAATTACAAAATTCAAAAATAAACTTAAAAAAGAGGTTTCTTCAAATAACTCAGTAGAAAAAATTATAATAAATGTTCCACATGTTGCCCATTTTGATTGACACACGTCTCTATGCGCTTTTGAAATGAGATTCCCATTGTTCCTAAAACTGCCCTTGTGATAGATGTAAAGGCAGTTACTATTCTTTCCTTCATATTTTGTACTGTTGGTGTGTCTCTATAAACAATTTCCTTCACGTATCCCCATAAAAAGAAATCCATTTTTGTAAGATCTGGAGATCTAGCAGGCCATTTAGTGGTTCCATTTCTTCCAATCCATTGATTAGGTATTATTTAAGTGGTCTCTAACTGCATTTAAATAATGTGGTGGAGCACCATCTTGCTGAAACCACATCCTATTTCGACTACTTTCAGGGAGATTTACCAATAATTGTGACAGATAGTTTTCCAGAAAATGAAGATAAATAGCTCCAGCCAATGTACCATCAAAGAAATGTGGCCCTATTACATGTTCTCCAATAATTCCTCCCCAAACGTTTATAGACCATCTGTGTTGATTATCAACTTACATAAAAAAGCGAAGATTTTTCGAAGCATAATAATGGAAATTGTGCCTATTAACAAATCCATTCTTATGAAAAGTTACCTCATCACTGAATAAAACTGTATTGAAGAAGTTGACATCATGTTGCATTTCACCTCTGGTCCAATTACAAAATTGTAGGCGCTTTTGAAAATCATCATCAGATAATTCCTGGTCCATTAGAATATGATATGCATGCCACTTATTTGTTTTTAAGATTCGACCCACAGACCGTCTACTTATACGTACTAATGAGCTCACTTCTCTTTGACTAACATGGGGATTCTCAACCGTTGCCAGCACCACAAAAAACTCATTTTCTTCGTTCACAACACGTTTTATTCTCTCACTTTTTTTATATTCGACATTTCCAGTTTCCAGAAATCCATCGAGACGGTTTTGGAAGCTGCTAACATCAGGAATCATTCTTTCAGGATAACGTTGGTGATAAACTCTATTGGTCAGTAAACAATTTCTGTCTGACTCGCCCAAACCAAAAGTCATATCTACAAGTTCCGCTTTATTAAAATTCATATTGTAAAATTCCAAATATTTTAAATTCAATACAAAGTGTAACGACCGATAAGTGTGATAAATGCTCTCTTGTACATGACAATTTATATCAAACTGAGGTTTTATTGCTTGTCGAATAACGAATACAGAAAAAAAAATGTGCAGAAAAACATTACAGGAAGGGACCGGTTAAATACTATTTACCCATTTCAATGAATTGTAATAAATGGTCCCACCAGACGGCCTCATTTCAAAATTGCATAGAGACGTGTGTCAGTCAAAATGGCCAACACGTCGAACACCTATTATAAATTTTTCTAATGAATTATTTGAGGAACCCCTTTTTTTAAGTTTATTCTTGAATTTGACACTTATTTATTTATAAAACGAAAATGGCTGCAATTAGTCATAGGGAAATACTTACAAAAAATGTTCGTTTTTGATTTCTACATCACATAGTCGAATATTATAGAGGATGTTCCATTTGAAAAAATTGAGAAAATTCTATTTAAAATGTTCTTAATTTAAAAATAAATTTTGGCCACCCTGTACATTTTTAGGAAATGAAAATGATTCAAAAACATTAATCTGGTAACTTGTATTCACATAAGTTTTTCTTAAAACCCATAATTGTGACTGTGGTGATTTTTTTAATATCCATCTGCAGATTACATTATTTCAACAAAAAAATTCATTACATCCAAGTGGTTGGGAGATATTCAATGCTAATATAGGAATGAATAGAGCCTAGAAGGCGGATTAAATTTTTTTTTACTGATATACATAGCATTCCTTTTAAAAAAATGCACTTGATCGTGTAATTTCGTCTTCCGTATAATTTCCAGTTATAGACTTTTTTACCTAGTTTACTTGCAATTTTTTAAAAAATTTCTAGCTGTCGTAGAACTCGAGATATCGAGGTCCCACACAGTATTGCCTCACCCTGTATATATCACTTTTGTATTAATATTATTACCCACATTACAAAGTACATAATATGCCTTATCAATTTTCAAATTGTAAATATGCGGATATAATCTATGTGTATGGATTTTGTAATGGCAATGGACGGGCTGCTGTGAGAGAATATCAAAGAAAATTACCTGGATGCCGAATTCCTGATCATAAAACTTTTGCTAGAATTGTCAATTATTCTAAAAATCATGATCGGTATACAACGGCTACCTTGATATTGATTTAATTTTTCATTTATATATTAATGTGTCGCATATAATCTTCTTGAGCACAGTAGCCCAACTGTTGAGTGCAGCAATCATAAGGGCCGACTGTGCCACAATGCTATGGACGAGTATTTTCGCATGTGGTCCCGAATTCAGCACTATGGGACAGTAAGCTCCACCTTTAGCAGTTAAAGGATTAATCACCCTGTAAAATAATAATGTTTTCAATATTGCTGTGATTGATGTACATTTAGATGTATTACAATTATAAAGATAATTAAATTATTTATATAATATTTGTCGAGTTATTTCCTATAATTTAAACTGAAAAATATGTTCATAAAGTTAAATAACTAATATTAAAAATATTTTCAATAAATATTCTTTCCTATTATTTGGGTTCTCTACCACATGTATTATTATCCTCTTCAAAAACAAATCACCGAATTTACAAAATAATAGAATTATTGGAAAAAAGCCTCTGAGTCCGTGACGTTTACGCCAAAGGAATAGTCAGAGGTTATGTTTTGCAAATAATATAAATCGGAATAAACACAGAAATAATGTATTTTGTTGATGTTTCGGAAAGTAATCTCTTTCCGTTTTCAAAGCTTTTTTGGAAGAACTCTTATTTTGCTGTGTATGTCAAATACACAGCTTTAAGATTCTGTTTATGTTATTTCCATAAATACTTGCTACTTACACAGAACATAGAACTGATGATATTTTCTTTTAGATAATGTTCAGTTTGTTAAGTTAAGAGTAATGTTAAAGTGAAAAGTTCGACCGGAAAATTTTCCGGATGATAGAGGGGGTCCGACTTCATAAAATCACAAAAAAAAAATCGAAAAAAATGAGTTCGTTTGCAAATCTAGATCGACCCCGCTATGAGAGACATCATATGTTTTATGTTTGCCTTTAATCAAGGGAACTTATTTTACTGATTCGTGCAGTTTTAATAGGCGCGTATTTATTGAATAACGTTATTAAAATACTATTAAGAATATAGAGTATAAATCACTAATTTCTAACTCTGCAAAATATATCATGATCAAAATTCGCATAGTCTCTATAAGTACAAAAAAAATGTTCAGGTTTTCTTCCAGTTAATTGTATTTTGCATTCTACTAAGTTATGATCTGACATATTTGGTAAATCCACTTCATGCTAGTCTAAAACATACAGTTTTTCGCTGCAAACTAAAAGATCTAAAATTGTAGCACTTGTAGGCCCCACTGCAGGTGGTTCACTGACAATCTGTATTCAAATAATTATTATAAAAGTAATTTCAAATAATTATTATAATAGTTTGCCATATTAAGACTTTTGCTTAATTTTTTTTTATTCTATAAATAAACCCTAAATAATAAGTTTTTTAAAATATATAAAAAGAGTGGTTATTCCCAAAAAAATACAACAAAAGAGCTTTATAAACCTTATTTATAGCCTTTAATTACATTTTCCTCGTCCTGTTTCTGCTACTGAGGAATTTTGTCAAGCCTCTTCGCTGTCGAAAAGTAGGGATCTTTTACTTGCTTAACATTTAATAGACAAGAGACCGATAGTTTTACATCCACTCCAAATGATGGTATATCCACCATGCAATTTTTGCCCAACATTGCATAGCTTCTGCGCATACACTGATATACAAGCCGCTAGAGAATCGGGTGAGGACACTGTATTTCTTTGTGAACACGTAGCATACTCCGGGAATAAAAATAATAATAATTTGGAGCGTAGTTCGAGACTCTCGGAGCACCTCGTGTACTTTTGTGGTTGTAGAAGTTAAAAAAACACTTTTTTAAATTTTCGATGAGTTGGTCAGGGTCAGAAGCTACACTCTTTCTAATTTTAAAACTAAGATTTGATTTAACAAGGTAAATAATAAGGTAACTTATTCGACCTCCACAAACGACCTCGCAACTTTTAGGTGTATTTTGGCTTTCACTCTCGGGACCTGAAACTTGGGTTAGAGCTAGTTCATACCGTGCTAAGCATTTCGACAATTTCTTGGAAACCACCCCACAAATTATCAACGAATTATTTTCATTAAAAACTAACACGGTTCAAAACAATAATAAAAATAACAAATGGTATAATCAGGAATTAAAATCTTGCGCAACTATCGAGGCAAAACCAACACGACATTGAACTCTGTAACTATGTAAAAAGATTTAAAAAAGAATACAGATCCAGAATTAAACAGTGCAAAAGTAAATACGTTTCGAATAAAATATTGCACTCGACAAATAAATCAAGAACAGTTTGGTCTATTATCAATGAATCTAAAAATGAAAATCATAAGCAGATTAACCATGAATTTAGTGCTGACGACTTCAACGCCTTTGTTACAAACATCGCAAATAATGAATCCAAAAGCTTGTCTTCACCTACGATGAATCCAGTAGAAATAACTCATCAACATATTCAATGCCCTGAAATATTTTTTCTACTGCCCATTGTCGAAGCTGAAGTTGACACTATTATATGAAATCTTTCAAATAACTCGGCGTAAGATATATATGGAATTAGTAATGAACTGCTAAAATTAATCAGAGAAGGAATCGCTGAACCACTTACAATTATCATAAATTAGTGTTTTCTCAAGGGACAATATCCATCGAAGCTTAAAATTTCAAAAATAACTCCTATATATAAAAAGAAAAGATCTAAAACATGTATGAATAATCACCGCCCTCTTTCTATAATACCATCCCTCTCTAAGCCAATTGAAGTTGCATTTAACGATAGACTAACCAGTTATCTGGAAAAATACAAATTACTTAATATGAGTCAGTACGGTTTTCGAAAAAAATCGTCGACAATAAAGCCTTTAATCAAAATGGTGACACACATCCACACTGCTTTCGAGAGGGGAGACATAGTATCTTCACTGTTTTGTGACCTCTCGAAGGCATTTGACTGCATGCCACACCAAATCCTCTTAGGAAAACTTAATGATTACGGAATGATGTGTGTAGGTCACAATTTAATTACGTCATATCTAACAAACAGAAAACAAATCATATATTGTAATGGAATGATGTCATCCGAACTGGCGGTCAAGGCAGGTGTGCCCCAAGGCTCTATATTGGGGCCATTACTCTTTATACTCCACGATAACGACTTACCTTGCCATCTACAAATGACAAACACATACAATATGCAGATGACACCATACTATATAATATTGACGATAATATCAAGAATTTGAATCGCATCGCATCAACAGGAGGCTCAATTTGCCGCAAAAGAATGGTTTACTGGTAATAAACTTTCTTTAAATATAGATAAGACTATCCACATTCATTTTTCCCTTAAAGATATATTCAGCGAAGTAAACACAGTTAAGTTTTTGGAAAAATTGGAAAAATCACATTAATTCATTATGTAACAAACTTTCAGGAATTATTTTTCTACTGAGAAAACTTTCGCTATATTCAACGACATCAATTTGTAGAGTAGCATATATGGGATTATTCCAATCCCAATTTTCATATGGAATTATACTATGGGGTAACTCGATTGATTGGATGCGAGACAATGACTCTAAGGGTAATCACAAATAAAACTATTCGTAAATCATGTAGTTCTATCTTTATATTTTAAAATAATTTATAACTGCGTGCTATATATGTATTTGTTATTGTATGTTATGTGTATGTTATTGACCACACTAAAACAATATGTACTGTACATGTATGTGTATTCAGCAAATAAAGTATTTTATTATTATTATTATTATTACTAGCTCTGACCCAAGTTTCAAGTCCCCGAAGTGAAAGCCAAAATACACCTAAAAGGTGCGGGGTCCTTTGTCTGTAGAAAATAATATGATGAAGTGAGAAAATAAACGAATAAAAGCAGAAGAATGTAATAAAACTGAAGAAAATCCACTGTACAAAATATAATACGGCGGCGAAGGCGCTTAGGTGCTTCTTACTTGTTCTAGCAAGAATGCCCTCGAGTAATACTCGGTTACAGGGAAATTTATTTTGTGTGTACTTAACTTGAACATTACACTCTTGACGTATCGTGTTAAATCGACATACGTATGTACTAGGTAATTCCTTGTTTTAGTATTAAAAATAAGAGGTTCGCGCTTATTTAGAGTATAATATTTTGCTGGACTTCCATCTTCCCAACTCCATTTATAAATATTTCTCTAACTTTTCACACCCACACATATTTTCATCATACATGTGGGTATACAATACGCTGCAAACAATCTACTAGGAAAACGGAATGAATTATGACGTCATTAGTGTTAATTAAGCTAGTTATTAATGAAAACCATTTGACATTTACTACATAATCATACGGCCTCACGCAGTTCGTCACAATTTAACAATGAAGAGTTAATTAGAGAAACTTGACTAAGCTTGTGCCCTTTGTGATTCCCTTTCATCGTCCACAAGTAAATAAAGGAAGAAATCAGTATGTTTGTGTATACCAAACAAAACGGAGCTCCCTAAAAAAACATGCAAATAAGGTTTGTATTATTCAGTGTAATAGTATTTCTCATTCAGTATTTATTACACCACATTTTCATGTAAATGAAGGCAATCAAATTGATTGAGATGCCTAAGGGTGATGTACCGTAAGCCAATTTTTAAGACTTAAAGTATTATTTCAATATTCATCGGTATATTACAGGCTGAACATTCATAAAATTATTTATGAATATAATAGTGAAGATTATTTGCAATTCAGCTCAGATTTGAATACTTATTATAATTTGATTCCTATAACTTGTATATATTTTTTTATTACAACTGTAAAAATAATATTCATCATAGATCACGTGACATAAAAATAAATATGATTTTTTTTTATTAAACACTGTATATTTTCATTTTCTGTTAAATATTTTGCACTGACTCCATGAGAACCTATATATACGGTTTTGTAATACGTTTGCATTTTCTTTCTCAAATTTTCAACTGCTTAAAAATGACTTGTCAAGAAACTACTATTATCGTAACCCAGGAACAGGCGTCCTTCTTGGAATACCTTTGCTTATGACTATAACGTTTTAAGGTAGTGACAGACAACTTATCAAATAAACGCTTATTCTTGTTTAACTCAAACACATGAATGGCCCTTGCGATAGCAAGCTATGTAAAAACTATAAAAAGAAGTCAGGGCGACTCAGCGAGAGCAGACGTGTCCACTCCGAGAAGCGAACCCGGGTGCCATCTGTTATAGTCGAGCAGTAGGATTTTGGGCCAAGTCCAGTCTACGTCATCAATCAGAAGCGCATTCATCTGGCGCTTACTCCCACTCCTGCTGTCCAGACCAAGAAGTAAGTAAGACCATAGAGGAGAGAGATAACTAAGTAAGAAAACTTGGCTAGTGCAAACCTTGTATATTAATTATACTTTACCTTTTCAGCCGTTTTACATCTCGTAGGTACTCTAATACCACCCGCTGGGGTTCTCGGAGTACTGAAAAGTTGCACTAGTATATATTAACCATACCTTGCCTTTTCAGCCGTTGCCACGAGGAATTGCATCTCGTAGGTGGTCTGATGCTACTCGCTGGGGTTCTCGGAGTACTGATAAGTTGCATTGTTACTGTAATAACCATAACTTAACATTTCAGGACAAATTAATCTGCGCACACTAGCCAAGTACTTGATAAACTGTTGCATTGCAGTTTTTATATTTCTGTATATAATTGTGGTTTTGTTTCACTTGTTTGTTGTCTGTATCTAGTCTGCACCCTGTTTATTTATTTTTTCTTGCTAACCGTATATTCTGTGTTGCAGCCTGCTGTCCCGGTCGCGTAAATCATCTGGTGCTGCTGGTGTATTTCCGTCGCTACACTTGCCTCCCTCCCAGTACTTAAAAAACTTATAGTTTATATATATATATATATATATATATACATATAATAAATACATAGATCTTTCATAATACGTACTTAGAGGTGTAATTGTAGGTTCACCTTAATATACTGATTTTATTGAATACTCTGAGTTTGACTGTTTTTGTGTGAACGTCTAATTTCCCATACATTGACTCTCTGGAGTAAACTTTCTCCACTTGAGCTACTCAGCCTCGCGTACTCGGCTTGAGGGTAGTGTGTTTTATCACTTAAACTAGGACTTGTTTCCAGAGTTCGTGTGTTAAAGAGTAGTCGCTCCCTTTTCTCCACGTCATCGTGCGAGGTGGAAAAAACGCGTCACAAATTTGGCGCCAATTGACATAGTCGGCGGCTGAACTGAATACATTATAATGACTTATCGGAGTGTTTGATTAAATCTGTTTTTAAATTAATGTACGGAACAAAAAGAAACAAACACAAAGGAGGAGGGGGGCAGGAAAGATTTGAAGATACAAAAGGTATGAAATATCAGTAAAGGTAAACAGGGTAAGAGGAAGTTATAGTAGTTGAAGTTTGGCTACGGAGGTTGCCGGAAGACCGATAACGTCTGGTATGGTAGGGTGTGTTTAACCCGAAATGGCATTATGCTGTCTAATTTGCGTTGTATTTCTTCTTAGCGGACTATCGCCCAGTTTGAAGAAATATAATTTTTGAGGTATTTCTTGGGCGTAATCCGTTATTGGGGTTATGTCGTGGCAAAGTGCGTATAGATCTCTGAGGGAGGTGTATCTTCCAGAATTTTATATGAGACGAGAATAAATTTGTGCTCGAACCGTTTTAGTTTTTTCATTGTCGTGATCGACACCACACCGGCGCCACCATTGCGTACAACAATTTTTTATTTTGTCGATTACCACGAGCGGATACAGACTTCTGGATAGGGAGTAGACCGTCCGTACTGTCTTATATATAATTGTTAAACGTCAGTCCCTGGTCCAGTCTGACCCCCAAGTACTTCACGCACCTCTTGGTTGGAATTTTGTTTCCTCGTATCGAAACTGGTGTTATCATTTTGTTTTTAGTGAAAAGGCGCGTGAAGACCATCTCCTCGAACTTCTCAGCGTCTGCCCAAATCTACCACCGGTCGTAATACGCCATGGCACGGGCCATGTACGCCTTCATTAGCATATTTGCTGCTTGGGCGTTGTGTGAATGAGCGTACATGACTGTGTCGTCGGCGTACTTGGCCAGCTTCGTATTCGGGAACTCTGGGAAGTCGAAGGCGTGCAGGTTGTACAACTTTGGTGACAGGCACGATCCTTGAGGGACTCGAATGCTGTAGCTGCCGGCGAACATCGCATTTTTATTTGGCTTAAGGATAGGTACGACCACGGCGCACTCCCACTGGATAGGCCAGTGTTGAAGCCGTAGGATCGCATTAACGATGTACTTCAACTGGATAATACCTGTCCTCGGAAGATATTTGCGTAGTTTGTATTCGACGCTGTCTTTTCCCAGGGCTTTATTTTTTCGGTAGGTTTTTGACAATATCTGCTATTTCCTTCAGAAATTCTCTTCTTGTCATTTGTACGTCATGACCAAAGATTTCGTTTATGTCATTTTAGATGCGGTCGTGCTCAAATTAATAGGAATATTTGTGTTATGTATGTCTTCAAGATGTACAGCTAAGTCGTTCGCTTTTTGCGCGTCTGTCATCGCCGTCTGTCCGTTCGCGCGTGTCGGCGCAGGTACAGCCTCCCGCGCATTTTTTAGGGCCCTTGTCAGCTTTCACAATGAATTGTCCTGTGAACTTAACGCTTGCAGTTTGTCCCCCCATTTCTGGTTCCTTACAGTGTTGATGGAGGTTCTGATTTGCCGTTGCAGTCTGATCATCTTGGCATTAGCGTTGATATCGCGATTTCGCTGCCAAAGTCGCCTCACGTATATCTTGTGTGGCCGCTTCGAGTCGGTTTTTGTTTGGACTAATAGTTATAGTGGTGGCAACAGTCGTCTTGGCATTCTGCAGCACTCTTGTAAACTCCTCCACTGCATTTTCGAGCTCGGTGGGTGTACTGATTGTGTTATTTAATATTAAGTTTGTGTTAGTGTGTGTTTTGTAGAGGCACCAGTGGGCGCCTCTATAAGATGTGATTTTTGTGTGATGTCTTCCCTTCACATATCATTCAACTCTAGGACGATTGGGTTATGATCGGACGTGAGATCCTCCAGGGCCACTGGGGTCGTGTAGTTCCTCACCCCCTTGTTAACCACGATGTCAAGGGTTGTAGGTGTTGTACCGTTATTCGGAAAAACACATTTCTAGCCCAATTTTCTGCATACTTAACTCTTTTTTACCCTTTGTATTGACGCTCGGTGTGTATTTTCCCTGTTTCAACACGTAGTAAATTTATTACTAAATCAAATTACAAATGCTAGATACATTAACACAATGTTATGAGTTGCAACTTTGCATATTTCGGATGTACATTTTTTCCTCGCGCATTTGTGGAATTAAAGCATGGCACGTAAAATCTAGCTTCACAGCACAACGGATTTTACCTATAGTGGCACTTACAACGCTTTGGAAAGGTATGCACTACAATATGTAAAATAATTTTCGTCCAGCACTAAAATTGAAATATAATTTTATTTAAAATTAAATGTTTCCCTAACTATTGAAGTTATCACGATTAAACTCGGTATCATATTGGATAAGCTTTTTATTAAATATTATTAATATATTTGAAATTGTATTTGAAAATGCTTTATTACTTTGTTTATATATTTTCCGCAACAAAAATTTAATCTAATGATTGCGATTTAATATACATATGTCTGTTGTCATTGTTTAATCAAATAAACCTGCAATACAATATATTTGCACATACATAGAATTAACAATATTAACACGAAAACATAAAATGTAATGTATATTTCTCTCTGCAACTAATTAATACCACTTCATGAAAGCCTTTGTGTGAGATTTGATTGTTTTTATGATCACTCATAAAACCGGATGCAATAACTGCTATTGCCTGTTTCTAAATGAAAACAATTACTCGACAAAAATTTTACGTTAATATGTCACAAGGATTTTTATTGTAACTTTTGTTATTTCCCATAACTTTACATATTTGCAATTCACGTATAAAATTTCATAGGAATTTATTTGATCCATTAATCTATAAAACATTTATTCTACGTAGAATGCAGAATTTAATTTTGAAAAAGAACAATGATAAATCTCATCGTTTTTCTGCCCTCAGGACGGAACAGCCAATACGTAATAAAACGCTTTGCAGATGATGTCAAAATAATAGTCATAGACAATTGAACATTGGGGGAGGCGGGGAAATGTTTTTATTTTACAACCCCCTAGTAGGGTAAACTACAATTTCAGAGCATCTAAAAATCTTAAACGTGTATATCGAAATGAAACAACGGTGATGGCCAGCAATATAGATGAGTACAATAGGCATGGAAACATTTACCCTCTGAGGAGTTAAGCAACTCCTTAAATTAATAGTCAAGGCAGTGGTACAAGAATTTCCAAAAGAAATTCTAGAAATGATGAACTACCATCTGAAAGAAGGGAAGCAAGAGATCAAATAGTGGTCCATATGCCTGTTAGCTACTGGAACAGCTTATCGTGGCAAGACTCCTGAGCGAAATTGAGGGAAAATTATCATGACTTTAGGAAAAAGAGATCGATAGTAGACGCTATGAAACGGGTCCTCGAAGTTGCAGAAAAGAGACATAGAAAATATGGAGCCCTAATAACAATAGATATAAAAAATGCGTTGAATACGGCACCATGCAAAGGCATCATGGACACATTCACGGAAATGGAATTGAGCAAATACCTCGTGAAAATAATAGGCAGCTATTTGGAAGACCGATGGATCCAAGTAGGGAAACACACGATGAAGGCAACAAGCGGCGTCCCCCAAGGATCAGTTTTGGGCCCCACACTATGGAATATTTATTACGACGACGTACTAAAAATAGAACCGGAAGGAGTAAAGGTCATCGGTTTTGCAGACGACACGGCCATAATAGTCTCATAACTCAAACATAGCCCTACACAGGATAGAGCAGAAAATTACAGCCAAGCAGCTGCAGTTAGCACAAGATAAGACGGAGGTCCTAATGCTATACGGAGGGAGAAAATTAAAAGATATTACCTTGGAGCTAAACGGGAGCAGAATAAAATCTAAGGATAAACTAAAGTATTTGGGCGTCCATTTCGGCAAAAATACCAACATTAACGTCCACATAGACGAAGTCAGCAAAAAAGCTGAAAAATCGATTATGGCTTTAAGCAGATTAATGCCCAATATTAAAGGACCTACGGCAGGCAAGCGCAAGATACTAGGATCGGTGGCACACTCAGTTATGCTATACGCAGCACCGATATGAGAGAGAGCTATGCGGAGAAGCAGAAAACACAGGAATATGCTTATCAAGCTACAGAGGAGGCTAGCTATACGTGTTGGTAGTGCATACCGAACAATCTCAACAAGCAATACAGGTCATTACAGAAATTAAACCAATCGAAATCATGGTCCAGGAATGCAGTAGGCTATACGAGGTCGGGAGAGAAAGCAATAATGAAATCCACGAGGAATCTATGCAGGAGTGAAAAAGACGCTGGGAACTCGACACAGGTAAAGCGAGATGGACAAAGAGGTTAATTAGAAATATAGAGGCATGGTGCCAAGGAAACATGGAGAAACAGATTACTACTAGGAGTTGGTCCAAAAACTTTAAACATTTAATTTAATATAGAATCAGATTTTTGATCTACAATGGAAGTGAAAATAACTGACTCTTGAATTTTCAAGGAGGTGGAGAAATGTTATTACAACTCTCTTGAGGGCTAAACAATAGCTTGTATGCCGTAAAGTCATGGCAAAGCAAACATCGATTTCTAATGTAGCAAAAGAATAATCAATAACATTAAATTGCCAACTACTACTCAACGATCTTATTAACAATTATTTTATGACTATCACCCCTACGACGCACAGTGGGGCAGGAATTTGAAAACGTAGCAATAATTCTATTTTCCGTAACAATCCTTTAAAAAATCGTGAGGTTTTTTGAGGGTGTAAATTTTAAATCTGACGTTGAAATGTAGAAATTAAAAATGACGGTTTCAATATGGAGACGTAAAACGTTTACTTCGGAATTAATTTAAACGTTTGGTGGTGTACAAAATAATACTCCTAATCTTAATTTTGTTACTTTTATTAACATATTATGCAGGGTGTCTCAATGCCTAGTCCAAACTTCATCAGTTGAACTGGACGGTTTCAGTTTTAGTTATTACTTTCTCTTATAATCTATGAACATTGAAACTCCAATGTAAATTTTCATCTTGTCAAATTTGCAATTGCAATATGCAATTAGGGGCTCTCGATTCATCAGTGAACAAGATGTTTTTGATAAAATTCTCATTTCTTAATTGGCGTAACTGTAACCAATTACAAAAGTTATTCTTCGTTGACAATCATTCTCATTCAAAAATTGATGCAATTGATATTTATAAGAATGATAGCCGTGCTTCTTTAAAATTTTCCTGGCTGATTCTTTGGAAACTGGTAATTCATGTTGAATTTATCTTACCGAAATGGTTGGGTCAACATGCACTAAAGCTAATACATTAATTTCCGTTTCTTCATCCACATCTTTCTTCAATTTCTATATTAGGTTCAGTTCTAAATTGGTGCTCCAACCGAGCGAAATAGTTTATCGGAGGTTGTCTTCTTTCTGGATATCTCTGTCCATACAGAGTTTGTGCTCTAGATGCATTATGTTGAGTCTCTCCATAAATAATGAACATATCAACTTTTCCATCTCTTGAATAGTTTTTAGTAATTTTATATTAATTGTCTTGTTTATAACAACTTTAATACACTTGCTTCAGAAAATTAGTGAGTAAGTCAAGAATAATTCAATTGTTGCGAATGTCTGCCATTTTCATGGCTATCTACAATTTTGGATTTAAATGTAGATAGGTACCTTATTAAAATGATTTGTTGGCGCTTACTTTTTAAAAATACTTCTATTATTATGAAGGATATCGTTAAGAAATGATTAACAGCGAAAAGAATATAGTTTATGAATCATTATTTCCGATTCATAAAAAAACAGCACATTTCCATTAAAAAAATTTCCTAGGGGAATGAAAATTAAATTCCGTTTTTTGAAGAAACCTACTACTGGTACCTATCAGTAAGTCAAACAACTATTTTCTTCCTTACAGACAAGTCTACAACCTTACGAATAATTTCCAAAGCCTTCTTTATAATTTTCTTACATCGCATTCATCTGACGCGGCCATCTTGAAAAAATTAAAAAGTTGTTCGTACTCACTTATTTTTTAGAATTTTTTACAATTGTTGCACTTAGAAATTTAGGCTTAATGAGAAACCATCAAAAAAATATAGTCATTCCATTTAAAAAAAAAAGTTGATGCCACTTCCGGTTCAACCGGAAGTGATATTTTCATTCCTGTTACTCTAAAAGTAGCCCATTATTGTCTAATTCATGTGTACCAAAAACCAAATTTTTAAATACAAAAACAACCAAAATATTAGGGGTATACATTGACTCGTGGCCACCTGGTATGCCACTGTACCAAGAAACAGTTTAAAAAAGAGACTTCTGGCTTACTTCCGACATAAGAATTGAAAATTAATACTAGTTAAGTTAGTTTCCTCTGTAAAGAATATACTACTTAATATAATTTTCTGCCTCGTTACAAAATAGTTTATATTGTGGTTTTAGCTACTTATAGTTGTACTATATTCTTGCACTATCTGTATCTATGATATACTTCCTGTAATTAGGCTTCTGCTTTCTGGATTAAGTAATTTTTTTCTCTTTCTCTCTCTCTCTGTTGGCTTTGGATGATCCACCAGCCAGTATCTCTTGATTTATGATGAGTACGCACTATACAAATAAAGCTAGTTCAACCGTCTATGTCCAATAAAGATCCTATTGAGTACCTAATATTTCTCCTATTGTCTATCACAACCTAAAAATTTAACCACACACACTCTATCTATAGCCAGGATTAATACAGGGTCACTAATTTCACGTCAATAAGTCTTACAATACAATAGGTGGACCACGGATAGTTGGGGAAAAACGAAAAACCAACATAGGTTGCAAAATAACACGGGATACTATAGTCTTAGCGGTTAACGCCAATTCTGGCCAAAACCCTGCAAATTGTGTTAAAAGCATAAAACTTGGTCGGTGGCTTAAACAGGTCAAACTAAGAGATTGTGCCCTAAGTACCCTAAAAAATATCCCGTAGGAGCAACTCAGGGGCGTAGTTCATCTGAGGGAAATAAATTTTAAATATAATTAAATAAATAACATCTCTGGGTAAGTCATATGTCATTCTATATTACTTCCAATACAATTGGAAAATGTCTATAATATCCTCAGTTGGTCCATCCATATTCAACAAGGTATACTACAAATAGATTTTACCTTTAAAAATTCCAACCCTTTCGAAATTTTTAGGGATTCTAAGAAGTATCACTAGAACAGGTTAAGCAATTGCAATTTAAATAAAAATTTCATATATTTTACATATTTTTTAATACTAGCGAATTTTACAAAATGTTGCCTTAAAACTGAAAATTTGACCGTCATTTCGAAAATTTTATAGTTACAAAAATATATGGGTTAAATTGACTTCATCGATATCAAGTCAATCTAAAATTACATATTACTTGCCCATGTTGGTTATTATTTAATTATTTTTAAAATTCAAGCCTCTTGTAACATACTTCGCCCCTGAGCTGCTCTCTAGGGGTAATTTTTTGGGGTACTTCATGCAAAATCTTTTTATTTGACCTATTTAATGTACCTACCAAGTTTCATGCTTTTAACAGTTTGCAGGGTTTTTAACAGTCCTTTATTAGCTTCACCTGTATGTTTGTTAGTTTGTTGGTTTGTTAGTTTGTTAGTTTGTTAGTTTGTTAGTTTGTTAGTTTGTTAGTTTGTTAGTTTGTTAGTTTGTTAGTTTGTTAGTTTGTTAGTTTGTTAGTTTGTTAGTTTGTTAGTTTGTTAGTTTGTTAGTTTGTTAGTTTGTTAGTTTGTTAGTTTGTTAGTTTGTTAGTTTGTTAGTTTGTTAGTTTGTTAGTTTGTTAGTTTGTTAGTTTGTTAGTTTGTTAGTTTTCTGGTTTGTCAGTTTATTAGTTTGTTTGTGATGGAATCTTTGAATGTGATTCTCACCCACTTGAAAACGTCAGATTAAACTGAAACTTTGCAAACTTATCAAGGCCCGATGACAATACAATCATTTCACAACTTTGTCCTAATGTCCTCACCAGTATCATCAGGATAAAATAAAATATAAAATAACCAATCTCTTTCGAGATTTTGCCGGAGGAGCCGCTGTTATTAATATATATATTCTAACTAACTCAAAATACAATAATTATAAAAAGCGTGTTAATTAAATAATTTTTAGTAAGTTTTAAAAAATTATAGTTTAAAAAACTAAAAAAACACGCTTAATAGCTAACCGAACTAAAAAGAAAAATAATGTTTAAATATTAAGATTCATTTACATTGTAAAGAGCGTGGGGTGCTTGATATGAATTGTTATAAACCCCACGCTTTTTACAATAAAATGAATCTTAATATTTAAACATTAATTTTGACTTTTTATTTCGGTTTGCTATTAAAGCGTGTTTTTTAGTTTTTTAACTACAATTTTTTGTTTATCGCTACTACTAACCAATATAATCCAGATTACTAACAAATATAACCAACAATTAATTTTTAGCCGATCTAGTGAAATTATGTATCAACTTTATACGCTTCAAAATTTTCAGATTCAAGGATATTGTTTATATTTAATGGCAGGTAAAAATTCATTTTCAATAATTTTCGAACTAAACTTTTTGTATGATATTCATGTAATTCACAATTAAAAAATATATGATTTATATCTCCCACTTGTCCGCATGCACACAGATTATCATCACATCTATTTTAAAGAGGTGTGATGGAAAACAAGCAAGATTAAATTTAAGTCTTGTAGTTATGGTAAAAAAAAATCTAGGCACATGCAACTTATTATGCCAGTGCTTACTAGGAAACTTAGGGTGGATAAGGAAGTAATTGATTATCTTGTTACTACAAGCACTTTCATAAATTTGTTCCCACTTTTTCCTTACTTTGTATTTATACATTGGAACTACATCACTATAGGGGATTTTCATGATTTCTCTGGTATAATTTTTTATAGAATCTTTGGCTAGGCAATCTACTTGCTCATCGTGTGTAAACTCACAATGCGCTTTTATCCACATATTTAATATATCACGGTTTAAGTTTTGCGCATGTTGGTATATTTTAAGTATTTCCATAAAAAGAGGTGATTTAATATTTTGCAGATTTTTTAATGATTCTACAACTGATTGATTAAATAAATAGAAATAAATAAATAAATAAATATACTTTAACCATTGCCAGTCTGTACATAATATATTATTTAGCATTGCTAATTTTTGAAAGAAAAAGTGATCTATCAACGCCATCGGACATCTACAAGTATAATATTGGAAATAGAGAAGTATATCTCCATCTGTTTTACAGCTATGATATCAGCAGAAGGGGTTCACTATGTATGTGGATAAAAAAATATATTCAAACAATTATTATACAAACTAATATTTTTTATAAAAGAAGCAAAGCCGTTTATAATTATTCCTTGTTGATTCCGGTGCCTAGCCTAGATAACTATTTGCTAAATTTAAATAACTCAGTTTATGGTTTACTTCCTTTTCTCCTTGGAAATTGAATTATTACTTCGTCAGAATATTTTAACAATTTATTCCGCTGTATGCTTTCTTTTGGTTTGAGGGCTTTTGGTTTGCATTATTACAAATACCTATTTAGATATTCTCGAGCATTCTGTAAATTCCCCAGACTACAAAATTACCAAGTTAAATGGTATTGTGCAAAATATACCTAGCATATTTTACATCGTATCTTATATTACGGAAATTTTCTAAAAATAAGGAATATGGTGCATTTTAAATAACATAACATTATTAACATGTTTACTATCAGTATTTTACGTTATCTAAAAATACTCAGTATATTTTTACTATATACTTTATATTTACATAAATGTAAGGTAATGATTAACTTTGACCATAGAATAAAGCGCATACCAATTAATTTAATAAAAGAAAAGCTGGCAATGAAAATTGGTTCTCGGTTAATTTAACCATATTTTAAAGATGGCTGGTTAGGTCAGGAGTCAGTATGTAGTAAGAGAACGCTACAAGGTACACCCTACTTATTCATTATTTTTATTTAAATGTTTTTGGTACTTATTTCAGATGGCACTGATGCATACACTTCTGGTGCAAGATAACCATAACAACGTTGTCCTATGAATCGTTTTGAGCCTTTGAGGCACCATGTAACTAGAATCTTTAATTCTTGTTTTCTTTTTAAGTTGTAGTTTATAATATTTTATTTTTATAATGATTTAAAGCTACAAGTGAAGAGAACAATTATTAGGAATACCAAAACTGTTGTCTCTTTAAATAGCTCATCAGTGGGAAGTAAGCATAAGTTTTTAGACAGCACAATTTCTAGGGGTTTCCTTTACCTATATCCACGTTATTCAGGTGACCATTAAGAACTATTTCTTCATCCAATGCCGCTATAGGAGAGATGGGATTCAACCAAAGAATAACAGAAAAATGTCATGTCTAGTATACCACGTATAAATTATCAAATATTTTAATTATCCTGCAGATTATAATACGTACGTGCCTTCTCCAATATTAAATGATATTTCTGAAAAGGATGTACTGCAATTTATAAGTTATTATGTTATCAAAACCATCAGATAAGGAAAACCAACGTAATACACTCGTATTAAATAGTAAACATAAAGCAATATATCTATATAAGCCCGCAGCAAGCATTTAAAATCACGAGTACGTTACCACCATTTGAACTCTGTTTAAATTGGTAGATGTAATTACCAAATTACAAATGTTCATATCCGCTTCCTGCATACGTGCTGTGATATACGTATAAGCCATCCCTTTATTAAATCAGGTTTAATGATGAATGTTTGTTTTAGAAAAAACAAATATGCTAAAAAAAGCTATAAAAAATATGTTTCACCACACGGTGACTTCCTTAAGCGTTGAAAAATTACATGTAAAGTTATTTACAAACTAAGCAGGTAATAATAGCAAATAGAAATGTCTGAGGGAAGTAATTTAAAACATATTTAATAGTACCAATAATTATTCATTTAATACGGCATTAGTATTTTTCAACTTATTAGTTTCTAATGATTGTAACAGTATTGATATTGGTATTATTTCTTGATATATTTGCAACAACTAAAACATGGCCACATACAATATATCAACGTATTTTTAAGTATAATACCAAATTAAATTATTTTCTTAATAAATTCAATAGTTATACTGAAAGACATATTTATTATTGTTGTTATATCAAATATTTAGATATTAATAGAAAAACTGAAATAAGTAGTATAAGAAAAATAATTAATGTACTATACTATACTACTATGTACTAAGTGTACTATACGTACTGATGTTTGCCAAATTTATAAATTATGTAGAAAACATCAGACAGGTAACAGATATGAAAAAGAGCAATCTAGAAAGAAATTACCAAAACAAAAAATGTTTGACTCCCGTCTGTCACAACTGGATTAACTTCCATCAATACTTCTGAGTATCTCACTATTATCCATCAGCATATTAAATGCCAAGAAGAAATTGACTTACCTGGTATTCAAGATTTTAAATTATGCGCCACATTTTGTTTTTATAAGAAGGAAGGTGGAGTGGTAATTTACTGCAGGAATAACATTAAAACAAATATTGTTAATTATTGTACAGATTTCTCGGCGTGTAATGTTTCTGAGTGCTATGGAGTTGAGTTATAGGGTTTGATATTGTAGAGCTTCGTGTGTATCGTCCCCCACTGGTTATATTAATGTATTTCTTAACAGTTTGATAAACTTTTGAATCTGATTTTACATAGTAATAAGTTTCTTGTCATGACTGGCGATACGAGCAGATACCAAAAAAAGGAAAATTAAAGAATCAGCAATAATCTTATTAAATGAAGATAAGCGTGTATCGAATTTTTCTGTAAATATTTATACAACCTGGCTACTAATGTTAAAAGAAGAACTTAACAAACTCAACATTATCTAAAAGAAAATATTATCAGTACTATATTCTGTGTAAGTAGTAAGTATCTACGGAAATAACAAACAGAATCTTAAAGCTGTGTATTTGACATACACAACAAAATACGAGTTCTTCCAAAAAAAAGCTTTGAAACCGGAAAGAGATTACTTTCCGAAACGTCAGCAAAATACATTATTTCAGTGTTTATTCCGATTTATATTATTTGCAAAACATAACCACTGATTATTCCTTTGGCGTAAACGTCACGGGCGCAGAGGCTTTTTTCCAATAATTCTATTATTTTGTAGATTCGGTGATTTGTTTTTGAAGAGGATAATAATACATGTTGTAGAAAACCCAAATAATAGGAAAGAACAGACAATATGAGCTAAATATCATATATCATGTGAATTACTAATAGTAAATAATGAAATTAAAAAACAAATTGAGACAATAAATAAAAGAAGACAGAAAACTTGCCTGACAGTATGTTTTCATTTACCCCCAAAATCGAAGACCCAGGATGCAAGTCGCTAATTTCAATGTATGATAGAAAATTATTTTCTGATGTCTGAAGTTTCTTCCTACATTAAACTTCGGCAGAATATTCCATATTCCAGTATTTACTCGATTAATCCAATAGCTAAATGCAATATATATGTTTCGTGTTTGGGTTTTACGTGGACTTATCCTGTACCGTGGGTGGACTGTAATTTTAATTAACTTTTCGAATAATTCCACCCCATACACAATATTTTGGTTGTTTGTTATACAGGGTTACTGGTAATTCGATACATTCCTTTGAAGATGTGATGGGGCATGATCTAAGAAGTAAATTTAGCCCTAACATATATTATGCAAAACTCAATAGTTTTTGAGATATTTAATTTTTTTTGTTTTTCTCAAAAAGTAGATCTTAATGTCCTAAAAGTTAATTTTCGAAAAATCTATTTGACATTTTTAATTTTTTTTTTACTGGATTACTTGTCCAATATTATAGATATCCGTTTGGAATGAAAAATATCCGGAAACATTTCGACCATGTGAACATTTAAAATAAAAACTTAATTTTTTTTTTTTAAATCAGCTATGAAATTTACCTATTAGGTTTTTTCAAAAAAATATTAACGTAACACGCGTATAAATTATAAAAGTATAAAAACTGCCTTATTTCAATAGCTATCTAACAAGGTACAAAAGTTCAATGTACCCTTAATAGTTCTAAGAAAATACTAGTAAAAATAACACAAGTAGTACGAATTTTATTTTTAGATAAACAGTAAAAAACATTTTAAAAGTAGGGTTTAATTCTTCATTAATTTCAAAGTTGTACTTTATTTTTTATACGTCTTGCTCAAAATGGGAGCCCCTATTCCGTATACAGACACGGCAGCGTCTTCTTACTTCCGTCCTTGTTACTCTGGTTGTTAGATTATGCCTTATGTGTTGAGCAGCATCGACTATCCTTTGTCTAAGATTTTCTATAGTATTGACTGGTGTGGCACATAGACCATCTCCTTCATATGACCCCATACGTAATAATCAAGGGGTGTTAAGTCAGGGCTTCGCGCTGGCCAAGGTATTGGGCTCGCTCTTCCAATCCAACGGTTAGGGAAACGTTGATCAAGTAACTGTCGTACTGTCAGCCGATAATGTGCTGGACAACCGTCATTCTGAAACATCATTCGCTGTCTGACGGCGGGAGGAACATCTTCTAAAATCACCGCCAGATCATTTCTTAAAAAATGTTCATAGATTTCCCCGTTTAAATTTTGAGGAAGAAAGTGTGGCCTTATTAAATAGTGGCCAAAGACTCCCATCCACACATTAATAGAAAACTTCATTTGGAAACTAGTTTTACGTGTTAACTTGGGATTTTCCTCTGCCCAATAATGTAGATTGTGGAAATTTGTTATACCCTCGCGATTAAATTTCGACTCGTCCGTCCATAAAATACTTGTTAAAAAATTTGCACTTTCTGCATCTGAATTTAACATAAAGCGGCAGAATTCCACTCTCCTTCCAGGATCACCTTCCTCCAAGCCTTAGACAGGGGTATAGTGGTAAGGATGACATCCAACTCTACGTATCGTAGACCAAACTTTCCATTGTGACGCTCCGGTTAGTCTTGCGACTTTATTAGTTGAAATAGTTGGGTCTTTCTCAAAATACCTCAATATTTCTCCCTCATCATCTGGTTCATGAACAGGAGGAGCACCAGCGTCACTTCTTCTATATTTCACGGAGCCAGTTTCAGCGATATTTCGATATGCCGCACTGAATACACGTGCATTTGGTAAGCGGCGGTTAGGGTACCAAAGACCATATTCTCGGCGAGCTTCAGCAGCGTTGCCGCCACAGTATCCATAGACAAACAAGATATCAGCGTATTCTGCGTTGGCATACGTGGCCATGGCACAGAAAATACAATAACAACAACTAACAACAACAACTACGAGCAAAATCAAAATCTTCGATAACTAATTTAACAAGATCAACAAACTTAAGGGACACGGAGATAAGAATGTCAGTTAATGACATATATGCACAAACGTCAAAGTCAAGGACTGACTGACTTAAATGAAAATGAACGATTAGTCGTTTAATAAATTCCGCCACCAGCATTATCTTTACTAATTTTTTATTAGAACTATTAAGGGTAAATTAAACATTTCTACCTAGTTAGATAGCTATTGAAATAAGGAAGTTTTATAATAATTTGTACGCGTGCTACATTAATATTTTTTTGAAAAAACCTAATAGGTAAATTTCATAACTGATTTAAAAAAAAATTTTTGCAAGTTTTTATTTTAAATGTTCACATGATCGAAATGTTCCCGGATATTTTTCATTCCAAACGGATATCTATAATATTGGACAAGTAATCCAGTAAAAAAAATTTTAAAAACGTCAAGTAGATTTTTCGGAAATTAACTTTTAAGACATTAAGGTCTACTTTTTTGAGAAAAACAAAAAAATTGAAATATCTCAAAAACTATTGAGTTTTGCATAATTTATGTTAGGGCTAGATTTACTCCTTAGCTCATGCCCCATCACAACTCCAAAGGAATGTATCGAATTACCAGTAACCCTGTATAATATAAATACAGAATTGTATCATTTCATTTATGACAATTTATTTCTTAATTCTTACAACTTGACACTCGCCACCTTACATATTTCCTTAAGATGATGCATTATAAATGAATATACATAAACAGGAGCAAAAAATAAGTAAATAAAAACAGGAACTCAACAATACCACCACCAGTTGCTTGACCAGTCAAGGGGTGAAACTCCGATCCGGTGATGTGCAGTTCATTCACTGGATAGCATTAGAATGTTTCTACACTGTTTACATTTGCAAGAGAATAAGGAATAACTATTTACAGGATATTCAGATTTCAAACTCACGCGATGTGAACAAACACACGCAAGTTTGTAGCCGATTAACCATTGACCAATAACAATGTGGAATTCACACCACGCCTTGACAGCGACAGCGGCTTAATTGCTTGATATTTCCGCTTTTGAAGCGATCAAATTCCCAACTTTCCGCGCACTAGAATTATTCTATAACACAATTCATTAAACTACTATGATCAGGTAACCAAACACAGTTGGGGATTTTCCAACAATTTCGATTAAACTTCAAAATTTAGATATGCGTCTCTCTTACACCTTATGTGATTATAGAAAGCAATATATGCATATAGTTGCATTTCGCTTAGAATTACACAAACAAAAGTACTAAGAAATGGGTGGGCGCTGTTTGCAATGTGGTTATTGCGGTAATGATTAATTTAACAACGTATAACTTTGGCGAGTTTCTCTTGAAGTATACAAGGTGTTCCAAATTTAAACAGACACAGTGAAATTAGAGATAGAGAACACTTTGCTAAGTTAAAAACACCCCCACACTTATCCTTGAAAGTGGTGGTTTTCGAAGATAAGGGGTCCTAGAATCATTCCCAAATAATACTTTTGATTGAATTAAAATGGTGTGATATTTGTATCAAATTTTATCCCAATATGCGCTGCTGTTTCAAAAATTTGGCGGTATAAATAATTGGTCAAGAATTATAAAACACTTCGTACATCTCCCATTTCACTGTGCCTGTTTAGATTTGGGACACCCTGTATATAATATATTAATCCAATTTCTGCCTTATTATTGAGTACAATGAAATATAATTCAATAATTTCTATTGAAAAATATACAGGGTGGGGCAATAGTGCGTCGGACCTCGATATCTACGATAGCTAGAAATTTTTTAAAAAATTGCAAGTAAACTAGATAAAAAGATCTATAACTGGAAATTATTTTCGAACATACAGGACAAGCCAAGACGAATTTACAGGATCAAGTGCCTTTTTTTAAAATGAAATGCTATATGTATCAGTACATTTTTTGAAGCCTCTTTCTAGACTCTATTCTTTCCTGTATTAGCATTGAATACCTCCCAACCACTTGGATGTAATGAATTTTTTTGTTGAAGTAATGCAATCTGCAGATGGATATTAAAAAAAATCACCACAGTCACAATTATGGGTTTTAAGAAAAACTTATATAAATATCAATTACAAGACATCCAATTAATGTTCTTGAATCATTTTCATTTCCTAAAATGTACAGGGTGGCCAAAAACTGTTTTTCAATTAAGAACATTTTAAATTGAATTTTCTCAATTTTTCAAATGGAAGACCCAGTATATTTGTATTTGTACATGATGTCAACTTCTTTAATAGTGTTTTATTCAGTAATTAGGCAACTTTTCATAAAAATGGATTTGTTAATAGGCACAATTTCTATTATTATGCTTCGGAAAATCCTCACTTTTTTGTGCATGTTGATAACCAACACAGGTGGTCTATAAACGTTTGGGGAGAAATTATTGGAGAACATGTAATAGGGCCACATTTCTTTGTTGGTACATTGACTGGAGCTATTTACCTTCATATTTTGGAAAACTATATGCCCAATTATTGGTAAATCTTCTTGAAAGAATTCGAAATAGGATGTGGATTCAACAAGATGGTACTCCACTACATTATTTAAATGCAGTTAGAGACCACTTAAATAATACCTACCCTAATCAATGGATTGGAAGAAATAGACCCACTAAATAGCCTGCTAGATCCCCAGATCTTCAGACAGAAAATTGTTTATGAGACACACACACCAACAACAGTACAAAATATGAAGAAAAGAATAATAACTGCCTTTGCATACCACACCGGCACTTTTAGGAACAGTGGGAACCTCATTTCAAAGGCGCATAGAGATATGTGTCAATCAAAATGGGCAACATGTGGAACATTTATTATAATTTTTTCTACTGAGTTATTTGAAGAAACGAAGTTTATTTTTGAATGTTGTAATTATCGCTCAATAAAACGAAATTGGTTGCAATTAGCCCTAGGGAAGTACCTACTTACAAAAAATGTTCGTTATTCATTTCTACATCACATCGTCGAAAAATACACAGGGTGTTCCATTTGAAAAAATCGAGAAAATTCAATTCAAAACGTTCTTGATTGAAAAATAATTTTTGGCCACCCTGTACATTTTTATGAAATGAAAATAATTCAAAAACATTAATTAGATGTCCCGTAACTGGTATTCACATAAGTTTTTCTTAAAACCATTAATTGTAACTGTGATGATTTTGTTAATGTCCATCTGCAGATTGCATTATTTCAACAGAAAATTCATTACATCCGAGTGATTGGGAGATATTCAATGCTAATATAGAAATGAATAGAGCTTAGAACGAGGCTTCAAAAAATGTACTGATATACACAGCATTCCATTTAAAAAGAAGACACTTGATCGTATAATTTCGTCTTGGCTCGCCCTGTATGTTCGAAAATAATTTCCACTTATAGACTTTTAATCTAGTTTACTTGCATTTTTAAAAAAATTTCTAGCTATCGTAGAACTCGAGTTATCGAGGTCCGACGCACTATTGCCTCACCCTGTATACATTGTCCACTAGAAAGTTTGCACCATATGGAAAACTTTTTTATTCAATCATCAAGGCTATCAGCATTAGTTTCAGCATGATTTATAGCCACAAAAAATTGCCACAAATATTTGTCATGTTACAACTATGGCACCTCGAAAATGTCAATTTAACCCACCAGTTTCATTTCAGAGGTTGTATCAAACCGATTTTAAATTTTGTGTAGTGTGTCAGAAAGGTTTTAGAAAAACTAATCGTTCCAAAATCAGATGCGTCTTATGAAAAACTAGTACTAGTAGCATTCAGGAAAGGACAGAGCTTAACGATGACTTGTTTGAAGACATTTGTAAACGGACTTCAAAATTAAATGTTGATATTTTAAAATAAAATTCCGCCAAATAACATAAAACTTGTTAATCACGAATTTGTATAAAAAATTAATATTAACTCACTAAAGTCGGAAAAACCTCAACAATATCAAAGCCTCCGTGAGGATGCATCAACTTCTGGAACTTCTGCTGCGACCAAATCAACGAGATCCAAAATTTTGTATATTAGCAAAATAAAATGCGTTTTTTGCGACAAAGAATGAGTTTGCATTAAGTGGCAACTGAACATGCTGGTGAGTTATGTAATAGGCATTTTCATTAATTGAATGTCAAATACCTACTAAGTACAAATGTAATTATTTGTACTTTTATATTTTAAATTTAAATATGCACAAAAAATAAATATTGGTGGGGGCCACACAATTTTATTATTTCTCTCAATATAAATGTCGTTATCTGTAAACCACTATGTCTAGGTACAACTGCAGGACTTGACGGATTAGATCCGGAGTAGACTTAAAGTAACAAAACAAAGTTTATGTACACTTGGTACAAATGTTTTGTGATTTTCTTTTTATATATTAGATTATTATTTTTAGAAAACCTACTTAATGCAGCAAAAATATTAAATAACGAAGAACTTACTATAAAACTGAGCAGTTGCCAGAATTTCTCAGATTTGTTTGCACAAGATATTTCATACCATAAAAACTGTTGGTCTAAATTTGTCACTGATGTTTTGAGATAACGAGTAAGACTTTTCAATGACGTCACTGCTATTACTGCAACAAATGCAGAATTTCTTTTAAATTTGGAAAACTTTCTTTGTACTGGGAAAGTATCAAATATGGCAGATATAGAAAAACATTACCGTGATATTGCAAGCAAATTTGATGTTTCGCAAGATAATCTCCAAAATAGAAAAGATTTAAAACAAATGATTTTGGACGAAATTCCTCATTTAGATATATCGTTACTAACCCACGAAAGGAACCCCAGGCTGTTTCTCTAGATACTACCAAAGATGTTGTTTTTAACAAATCAGTAAACTCCAATGATTATTCTGAACAGCGAAAAATTATATGTAGTGCAGCCAAAATAATACCAATTGCAATATTATCTCAGAAGTGTTGGAAGTTTGACGGTACTCTTGAAATTGATAATTTTAATGACATTGTTCCCGAAGAGATAACCTATTTCCTTCGGTGGACTCTGGGGGATATATACAACTGTGAGAAGAAGGTTCTGCTAACGAATATAAAGCAGCTGAAATTCAAAAACGTATACATATCATCTCGTAAACAATTATGCAGAATATACTCTCAGATTCAAGTTTTCGCCCCCAAAACCCAAATAACAAGCATCGAAACATTACGTTGGAATATGTTAGATAAAGCAGATAACAAATGATTTACTTCCTCCTACAAAAACATCCCTTAGGCTTCATTTGAAAAGAGCCAATTATCAAACTATTGTCTGGAACCGATCTAGTTTAAGATATCAAAATCTTCCATCTCCTGCAAACTACGGATGGACTTTTGAAAATAGCAAATACGTAGAGAAATTAAAAATCTTCTTTATGTTTAATTCTTTATTTTTAGATTCTTACCAATTTTATCCGAAAACACATTAAATGTTCCGATTTTTCAAGTAATCAAATGTACTTGCAAGAAAAGATGTACACCTCCACGTAAGTATTATTTTAACGATGTCCTCTGCACTGAGTTGTGTACGTGCGATGGTGAAAATTGTGTGAACAATTAAAGACTTCAACAAAACGAAGATGATGATGAATATGTGTATTTTTGATCCGGTGTGCTTTTTGTCACAATGAACTTTTCTATTCCATTTTTTAGGACACCTCTGACTTTTTTGTCTTAAAAGGCAATTACATTATATACTTTTCCGAATAAACAGATACTAGTATTTTATGTATTTTTTATTTAATTTTTATTACCAATCTCTTGCCAAATAATATTTTTTTAGTACGCCCCTTACTTTTTTATGTTTTAAAAGGTAATTGAATAAAAATTAGAAAAATTTAATATGTAAATCTTATACATATGGCAGAAGCATTGACTCAGAAAATATTTTAAGATTTTGTAATTACTTAGAGAGAGAAAATTGGAATGATATTTATCTAGAAGGTAATTCTAATTTAGCATTCGACCATTTTAGTAATGTTATTACTTATTATTTCGACTTGTGCTTTCCATTGACATGCTTTGCGAATAAAGAGAAAAAAGAAATAATCAAGAGTGGATAACAGAGGATATAGTCAAATTAAAATAAGATTTATGCCTATTTTCTGATCTTGCTCAAAATATCCCGAACTAAGGAACTACAGTAAAAACCTTAATAATATATACACAAACAAAAATTGAGCTTGGTTAAACAGAGGTATTACGATAATTCAAGAGTCAAATAATAAAACATAAACCATGTGGAATATTATATCAGATGTACAAGGCAAACAGAAATACAAAAAAGAAATAAAAATTGTAGAAAATAATGTTCAGATAAACGATGGTGCAACTGCTAATAACTTTAACAGTCACTTTACCCCCAGTGGAATAACACATAACAAACAAAAAGATTTTGACTTTTTGAAAACCAATGTTCCATTAGGCAATATCTTGTTCTTCCCTTCCCCTACATGTGACAAAGATGTACTTCCATTATTAAATAAACTTAAACCATCGCATTCCAGTGGATATGACAATCTATCAAATAACTTACTAAAACATTGCAAACATTTAATTTGTCAACACTATCTTATTCAATAAATTTGTCATTTGAACAAGGAGTTTTCCCAGAAAAATTAAAACTCTCCATAGTATATCCACTATATAAAAAAGGTGACTCAAATGCATACTGCAATTGCAGAGCTATTACATTATTGTCTAGCTTCTCTAAGCTCTATGAACCGGCATTAAATAACCAGTTACTAACATTCTGTATCCGTAATACTTTAATATCTCCAGCTCAACATGTTTTTGTAAAAAATAGAGGAGTGGATACAGCTTTAAATAACTTTCATGTTGAAATTTCAAATGCCATTGACAAAAAAATTTGCCCATTCGATCTATTTATTGATTTTTCTCGCGCATTTGACTGCGTAGATCATCAGTTACTACTAGAGAAACTTTGTAGATATGAAATTAGAGGAAAACCATTAGACTTCATAAAGTCATATTTACCACAAGTAGTCCTAGAAGGTGACTCAAGGTGTCCCACAAAGGTTTATTTTGGGTCCCCTGCTATATATAACCTTCGCCAATGATTTAGTTTGATGCTACGCCGATGGCACAATTTTTTTAATTTCAGAAAATAACACCAGTTTAGCAATAAATTCAGTTGAAAATGTTTTTAAAAAATTAAGAAAAAACTATTTCAATACTTTTTAAAAACCGTAATTACCAAGGTGAATTAGATACTCGACCTTCGGATTACTTTAATGTATATGAATCAGGCAAAATATTAGGAATCACCTTCGACTGCACTTTAAAGAGGGATATCCACACAGATATACTTTGTGACAAACATCGGACCTGTTGTTATGCACTACGGTCACTGACAAACCATTGCAGTCAGTACATTCTCATTAGTTTGTATTACGCAAATTTTCACTATCATATGCAATACGCAATTACTAACTGGGGTACTTTCAAAAAGTTAAAAATCTTAACATGATCTGGCACTTACATTTATGACCTTAGTTTCATTGTTAATAAGAACTTGAATATGTTAAAAAAATATATAGTTGATCACAGTTATGAAACAAGATTTAAACATAACTGTAATCCGGACCAACATTCCACGGCGGGATATCAAAAAGGTCTTTATTTTAATGGTTGCAAAATATGAAATGCTCTTCCAGCTGATATAAAAGGAACCGAAACATTCACATTTTTTAAAAAAAGACTCAAGACTCTTCTTATCGATAAAACCTGTTATTTACTCGACGATTTCTTTTTATGACTAATTTTACTGCATGTAAAGACTTATACTTTTATCTTTTATGTATTTTTACTTATTCTTAATTGTTATTTTTTTAGTACTTTGACGCTCTCTACAATTGCTTGCTTATACAACTAATTGATAAATAAAGCATATTATTATTATATATTATTATTATTAATTACATTATATACTTTTCCGATATAATAGTAATATGTACTTTTCATACCCGATATTAATTTTCTATATACTTATCCACCCCACGCCAAGCAGTACGCGTATGGAATGGATTTGAAAAGTCTATCTGGAATGAATAACTCTTTATTGCATAATAAACGATTGTATCCACTTTTCATGCTTCCTTCACTAAAATGGCCACGCCGATGCACAAACCACCAGACTACAATTGTCAATCAACTCAAGGTATTTCACATCGAAAATTTTAATGCATTGTCGCAAAGTTTAGTACAAATTTAATTTATTTAATAAAATAGCTAATGATCCTAGCAGTTGATACTTTATTAGAAGCAATAAAAAATTAAACTGGAAAAAGTTGTTTCTTATACGTACTACAAAATGGTAACGTTACCGATTTCGTTCGAGGATATTTATTTTGAAATCATTATCAACATGAAAATTTTCACAGCGTAAATAAGGGATCTGATAAAGTCAATTTGTTCCCACTTTAATTAAAAAAGTATATGTATGTATTAAATTTGTGGAAGCGGAAAAATACGTCAAATAAAAAATACACAATTTCGTTAAAATTAAAGATTGGAATCATACTTGCCATTTAATTATATTTTAAATTAAATTTGTATGATTTAAACAAGTTTTAAAAATCACATTAGTACATCGGTATAGAATATTTGAAATATCTTTTTAAACAGCGACTTTTAAAAAAAATTACAGTTTAGCAAAAGTTACATAATATGTGTCATTTAATATGACAATTCACCATGTGGTAAATTTGGAAAAGTGCATACCTCTTTGTATTAAAATCACATCTGATAAGGGCATCATTTGTTACCTCCTTTCCATTATTATTTATTTTTGGGAAAGAATTGAGGCAACATATGCGGACGACTAGCTGGTTTAAGTCGGAGCAAAGAGTATTCGTAAGAGTGGAGAAACTTACCTTTTTCGAAATGTACGGCATAAATGACAGATTTCTGTTTATTTCGAGAAAATGAGACAAATAAAAATTGATGTTAAATTGGGCATCATCTATAGTGAAAATAAGTAGAATTGTCTCTTTTTCTCGAATAACCAGTCTACTATAGATCAGACTGAAATTGTTGGTAAGAGAAATAAAAAGATAGTTTAAAATTAATGTTAAAATATATTACATGAATAATAGATAAATCGGTTTGTAAAGACTAATTGAAATTTAAATATATATATATATATATATATATATATATATATATATGTTATATTAGAAATATACCATGATATATAATATCACCGAGACTGGCTTAACCTTCTCAGACATATCACATTACAAATTGCGTAACAGCTCTTCTCTAATAACCGCTCACGTTAGCTGAGCTTAACATTTCATTCTCAGTAATCTGTTATCATGCTGAATTGCAAATCCAATGTTCTTTGTTCTCCATACATTATAAATATTACCCACTGTCATTGTAAACCTCAGTCTTAAACTCATGTTCGAATAAATCACTTCAAAATTATTATTGTTATTATTATAGAGTCAACGTTGACTCCAGTGTTAAACTAAATAAATGTTTTTAAAAAGTTAAATCTACAATCCACTATCTAACATTGGCGCAGTCGTGGCGGATCTGAAAAACACACAGTTCGGGAGCCTAACCAGTAGCAAACATATCCGAGGGAACAAGGAGTCCATCTGAAAAAGGTGCCTAACCGGACGAAAAGAGCTTCTGGAACAAGGAGAACTTCTTAGCTGTAGTGGTGGATCCCAATCCTTTGTTCAGAAGAACCTACATTATTCTCAAACGCACAGAAGCGAAACAATAATAATTCAACAAGCAACAAAGCAACATATCAATCAATCAACAAATTAGCAAGTAAGAATTCATCCCAGTCGAGAAGTTGGTGTCTTCGGCAGTGTAGGAGACCTCTGTGGAAGGAATACCTGGTAACGCCCCTGGCAGAGAAGACCGCATTGTAACAAAGTTCACGGAGCAGCATTCAACTTCAATCCAGACGTGTGGAATGGAAATTTTAATGTAAGTAGATTTTAAGAATCATCTCGATTATTTTTCACGTTTCTTTTATAAAAACAATTCAATTTAACGAACAGCAGTTCTAATATTCAAATAATAATTTCATTCAGAAGTAATATAATATTTTATTTAAAATTTATGTGACCTACATAAATAACTATACCGTTCCTATCTTAACATTGTTTTTATCGTAATATCATATACTCTTTAAGTACGAACTTATCTACATTTCCTACATAGATAATTATAATCACATACCATTTTTATCTTAACATTATTTTTATCATAATATCATATATCATATAAAGGTTAAGTTTACGTCTTACTTGACTGTGAAATAAAATAAAACCCACATGTTCTATACTGTTTAAATGCACATTAGTATATAAAATTTCAGTGACATTATTCCCAACTAAAAACACTTTTTAAATTAATTCAATTATCCTTGTAATTAAATTTTGAAATATTATAAAATAAACAGCACATTCTTTTACATATAATATAAAATTACCAATTGTCAGTAGCGTACTAGCTCAAATTGAAAAAAGTGTTTTAAGTTATTTAATTATCTAAATAATATAAACAAAATGGCTACCACCACAAACGTAAGCAATTCCAATGCAAATAATTCAATCACGGCGAACGAAACTATAAATATTGAACCTTACAGGTTAAGTGAGATTTTTTCGATAGTCCCGGAATTCGATGGAAATCCGATATTTTTACAAACCTTTATTAGTGCGTGTATTTACGCGAACGGAATGTCTATAGAAGACCAACGTGTTCTACTTGCTCTGCACATTAAAAATAAACTTCGGGGAAAAGCCGCCGAGTTAGTAAACTCCAGGAACCCTGCCACCTGGGCAGAAATTAAAAGCCTACTCGAGGCCCACTTCGGTGACTCCCGCGACTTGACAGCCCTTATACAGGACTTACAATGCATTCACCAACTACCCAATGAAACCGCACTAATATTCGTATCAAGACTACAAACGCACAACGCGAAAATGCACGCAGCAGTGCAAAAGCAGACTCTAACTTTAGAGGAAAAAACCGCTCAATGTAACCTCATCGAAAACATGACATTGACCACCTTACTGACTGGATTAGAACCCAAGTTAGGGCAAATTATCAGGGCTGGCAACCCTAGTGATATGTTAGATGCAATAAATCGCATCAAACGTGAGTTGCAATTGTCGTACTTCGAATCGCAAAAATTCTCCAATAAAATTCAAAATAGAAGTCCCGTTCAAAATCAACAAAGACGCCCAAATCTCCCACCATTTTGCACATTCTGTAAAAGGAATGGGCACAGCTTTAACGAATGCCGCACGAGGCAAAACCACCAATTTTCACAACCCAATTTCACACCAAACGCCTATTCCAATCAGGCACAAGCTCCTAGACAGCACTTCCAGAGTGTACCTAATCAAGCAAACTTTAGACCACAGAATTCCCAAAATTTTTCTAATCAACAACGCAATTATCCACAACAAAACAGGCCCTCAGCTATCAGGCCAAATCCTAACTTCCACCAGCAGAGACCTTCTGCCATACAACCGAACCCGAATTTCAATAGATTTAACCAACGAAAAACCCATCACCTAAACCAAGAAACTTATGATAATTATTCAGATTACCCAAACCAATACGAAGATTACTCTGCAAATCAATCCGTAAATTATTCTACCAATTATTCTCCTGATTATCAATCTCAAAATAATGATGACTACGATTTTCCAAACGGACAATGTGGGCATTATACTGCTAATTCCCAATCCCAGGAACATGAGAATTATACTGTTAATTCTCAGCAATACGAGGATTATACTGCTAATCCTCCGGATTTTTGCACAGGCCCGGAGTATTCCACGAATACTCCAACACAACAAACGGACGAACTAGACCAAATTTCTCATCAAGTCCTATCAATGAACCTCAAAGACAATCTCGACCCAAACCTGAATTTCCAAGAACAATGTTTCATGTAAAATTACCATATAACAATTCATTTAAAGTAAGTTCAGCAAACCTGTATTTCATGAAAGATCCAACAAACAAATTTAATATTTTAATCAACACAGGTGCAGATATTTCCATTTTCAAACCCAAAACAACAGAAAATTATAATCTAAGATACCCCGAAAATTTAAATATACAAGTAACAGGTCAAAAAATTAATACCACCGAATCTGTTCTCGTACCATTCAATTTTAACGATCCATACAAAGTTTATGTATACGATTTAGATACAGACTTTGATGGCTTTGTAGGTAACGACTTTCTACAACATTATAAATGTAGGATAGATTTCGGAAATAATCAATTAATTACCAATTTTGAAACTATACCTCTATTTGAAGTTAACGATTATTTAACCTTACAACCAGTTACAAATTCAAACAAAAATATTAATCATCACATTTCAGGCAACATCATTAATCAAAATCTTAATTTTCTCGAACCACATACTGAAGAAGTATTTGAATTTTATTGTGACACTGACACTATACCGCTAGCTCAGAAACATGAAAAAATACGCCTACCTAACACCTCTGCAAAAACAAACGTACAAAGTGATTTTTTCGAGACAACATCTAATGTAAATTATCAAAAATCAGACTCCTATCAAACAGACAAAATTACTAAACTTTTAGACATGCCCTGTGAAAACAAAAATCAAAATTCTACTTTTACCGAATCACGTATCAAAAAAATATTTAAAAGCAAAGTACAAGAAACAGAAAAAACTTCAAATGTAACCTCTAACGTTAACCCACAAAAAATAAACCTTTCGAAAACAAAATCATGCCTTATAGATAAATCTAAATTGGTAAACTTAAATTTAAACATTCCAAAAAATAATCCGAAACAAGTAAAACCAAAAGCATTAAACAGAAAAATGTTTATTTCACAAACATTATTTAAAATTAGTAATAAAATACTCAGGAAATCGAAAATTCGAAAGACAAACAAGGTAAAGAATAATTCAAGAAACACGCATACAATCCTGCGTAATCAAAACAAAAGAAAAATCTATACACCCCACACAATCAGGAAAATGTACCGACAAAATCCATTTGTGTCTCCTGAAAAAACAATTCCAAAAATCGTTGAATTTTCAAACTTAAAATTTGAACCAGTCCAAAAATTCAAATCTATATTTAAACTTAATTGAAAATGATAATACCGATTCTCGTCTCAACCATATGCCGACCCTGCAAAATAAAACACGCGAAAACTTGCAACCCAAAATAATTTTCAAAATTATCTCACAAATTTTTAGTCACTTAATCGAAATCTTTTAGAATATTATTACTTATTACCTAAAATTAACAGTTTATATTAAAGATATTGTCCATTTTTCTCAAACTTTTCTAAATTAATATTACTAGAAAATCTTTAAAAAATAATTGTACGATATATCAATTAACTGTATAGATCAATTATTGATCAAAACACTTCTTATGTAAATGATTTTATTCCTTTCCTCTATTACTAGGAAATTTCTTCTCCTGTAATAAATTCTACTCTATGAAACAGGACTTTAATTGTGAGGAAGTACTTTTGTTCATTTAAATAAATGCACATAAAGTATTTACATTTAATTCAAGGAAATTCATAATAGTAGTACTACTTTGATAAACAGTGCCTTGAACTTTTGCACAGGAGCACGTCTTGTATGTTTATGAACTTAAACATTTTAACAAGAAATGCCTGATATCCAACACCTCAATATTGCATTGTACTCATTATGATGTTTCATTACACCAACATAAACGCTTTACAAGCACAAGTAATAACAGCTGTTAATTAGATAATTATTAATAGCAAGGGCAGAAATTTAAATAATATACATTAAGAAATTTTCAGACTTTAAATTAGAACCTAAATTCAGAACATACCTTTTCAAATTAAAAAAAATTGAATTACTCGAAAACCCTGAAAATTTACAAACATACAAAAGAAATTTCAGGAACTGAAAATCAATCGTTCTTCAAAATATTCAAAATTCATTTGAAATTCGAATGAAACTTCAGATAACGAAGACGAGATTAAAAGGTGAACAAATTACCCAAGAATTTAACACATTTTCTAGACTTTACAAAACAAAATCCTTAATAGATTAAGTTCTAAAATGCAAATTACAAACAAACTCTACACCTTACACCATTTGACAACTTTTATACTTACACGAGACAAAACTTCTAGTAGATTACGAAAACAAAACGTAAAACTACAAATTTCACACAACTACTATATCGAAAAATTGTGAACTTACTTCCATACACTAACTTCACTAAAACATTTCCATCTAAAAGGAAAACTACGAAATTATTCTGTAGTTTAGTAAAACAAAACCAACATTAACTCAAAAACACACACGGACAGAATTACTTCTCTTTAGGATCAATGTTAAGACATTTATTCTCAACATTATTTTAAAAATAAAAAATTTAGAGATTTCAAAAGAAAATATAAAAAAAAATAATACCTCAAAATTTCGAATACTTATACTAGACCAATATACAAAATTTATCATTATATTTTAATTCTTCAACTACTAATCAGAACCTATCAAGAACCCCTGATAAATAAGGTTCCGGTTACAAAAATAGGTTACATCAAAAACAAATATAATTGGCAAGAACTAACAAACCACGCCAAAAGTTTTATAAAAAACGCAAAATTTGTCGAAAACCAAATCGCAAAGATCCTAACAATCCTTTGGTAATCACCAAAAACCCAAAAGCACTATTCGACAAATCAATATCGACCTATTCGAATTCTCACACAAAACTACACACCGACACCTACGACAAATTGACAAATTCACACAGCTTACACTGTCCTACACAAGATTGCAAAATCAATCGTAAACATCCTTATGTTATAATTCCAACACTATATTCGTGATACGATAATCATGCAACAGAAACATTTATATTCTTTCATCCCCTGACCAACTTCTTAAAATTAAAGGAATTTATTTTCTCATAACATTTACATAGAATTATTATCCGAAACATACATCACCCTAATTCTGACAAATACTAACTATTTCACGAATTTAATTCCAAACAGTTCTTCCATCAAAAATCTTACTTATGTAATTTTCTGACTAATTCCGTCAGTCAATTTCTTCACTATCCCGGAAATATAATGTGCATAGACTTATGACAATCATTTATGTTCGCATTATAAACTAATAAGTGAATCCTCTTATTCTTATATTGACAACTCCATATCAAATGAACACACGGTAACTACCCATCTTCAACGCTACTCCAGAAATTGAAATTTTGTAAGTTTAATTTTCCCACTCAGAAAAATTTGTCATGCAAGAAAAAATATCCCAAAGTTTTCTAACATTCAGATAGTTCAGTCCACCCTATGAAACTCAATCTTAGAGCCCTATGTAATCAAGAGAAATGAATACTTAATTAAATATGATATTAACAATAAATGACAGTAATAAAATCGATAATAATTCATTTTTCTCAACCCACACATTATTCTAGCAATACCATTCTACGCTGTGTTTCACAACAGCAACCCCTCATGGTTATTTTCCAAGTGTACAACCCTGTTAAAACTATTCAACATATGAATAGCAACTATTGTGACATACGTTCGAAACGAAACATTAAAATATTGCGATAATACATCATAAACATTATTATTTTCCTAATAAGTTATATACCCGACTACATGACGATCATACAGGAAATTAAATACACGATTGGTACACTATTTTATATAATAGCATGTATTAATTAGCGTCCGAGACCAAAACAAAAGAAATGTTAAAAATCGTTTCGATAACCACGTTTCAAAAAATTGACCCAATACCAAACAGACGATAACACCTATTTCTAAAAATAATCTCAGATGACAAAATAAATTGCGAAACAATTTAATGACAACGGTACTTTCAAAAAGTAATGTTCTTTTCAAATTAATCATTTCATTCAACTCGAAAATTTAATCAAAAATCAAATATCTGTCACAACTTCAGTAATCAAAAATTTCAATGCAACAATTCAAAAACTGCAAGTTGATGAAGAAACTTTCAATAAAGATATTAAAGAAATCGAAACTTCAATTCTAGACATGACTAAAGACATAGAAAATATTCACGCAAAATTAAAATTTGTAGAAATCTGCGAACAGCTTATGGCAAGCTATCTATTTATCGAAGATAACTTAAACGATATCCTGAATTCTATCACTTTCGCGAGGCTCAAAATAATTCATACATCGATCATAAACCCAAAAGACTTGGTAAATTCGTTACAGGAAATCTCACAGAACCTACAAAGGAACAATTTGCCATTAAATTATCAAAAGTTGCACAGTATTTAGACATTATAGAACTAAAAACTTTTCAAACAAATTCAGATTTAATATTCGTATTAGACATACCTTTGGTAGACCCTCAAACCTATTCAGTATTTCAATTATATCCTATCCCTATTTTGGATAATAGAACTGGCTTATATCATATCTTGTCAACCTCTCAAAAATATATCGCGAGAGATGATGATTCTTTAATGTACTTAACCATCCCGGACCTCAGAGAATGCAAACCACTCTACTTCAACACTAAATTATGTCTAAATCTATTTTCATACCCCATTGATGATAATGCCATTTGCGAAGCCCGTCTCTTCAAGAACCTCAAAACTCTGCCAGGAAGCTGCCAGACATCATTCATCATCAGCCAAGGATACAACGTCCAAAAGATAGACGAAAATACGTGGTTAGTTATCAACGCAGAACCATTACAGGCAACCATCAATTGTCCAGAAAGAAGTTCGAAAACTGAAGTCATCTACAAAAACGCAATAGTGAAATTACAACCTAATTGTTACGCCTTTATAGGCATCACAAAAATCCAAGCCAGTACCAACGAAGTAACCGACATAAACGACGACACTCATCCCATCCAAATTCCATTCGAATGCTGCAACAAAATTCCAAACAACATTAGAACACCAAACCTTAAACCATTAAAATTAAACAACCTTAACACAGAAGATCTCGAAATTGCCAAACACAAATTGGACCAATATTCCAGAGATCTAGACGATTTAATCAACGAACCATTCGTAACAAAACACATATCCTGGTTCACCTACTTCATCATTGTGCTAATATTTGGACTGTTATTTCTGTACCTATTTTGTAAGTGCAGAACAAAAAGACGAAGACTAGCCATCGATGTTTCTGCATCACCCCCATCTCCACCTAGGCCTAGCAAACCCCACAGGACATTTGCTAACCTATTCCCTTCACGAAGACGACCTACCTTAAGGAGAGAAGACAACAAAGCCGAAGACATAGAACTTACATAAAGATGAACTGTTTTGTGCCTTTTACTGACTTTTAGTGCTGGACTCTTCAGTGAACCATATTTTATTCATTTAATCATTACATTTCATTATTTTACTTATCCCTTGTTAATTTCAATTGCATTAACATTTTTATACCATTTTCATTTAAATCTATCATGCTTATATTTTAGGCTTTCACGGTAAAGCCATATTTTAACCTTGGGAATATTTTATCCCATTTTACAATTCAAACCTAGTATGTTTGTATTTTACGCTTTCTTGCCAAAGCTATATTTTAACTCTAACATTTTTATGTTATTTTATTTTTATGAATCAAGCTTATTGTGCTTGCATTTCATATTTTAGACGCTAAGGTTATATTCTGTATTTTAAACCTTACGATTTAACATTTTGTACTCTTTATATTTTTCCAAATTGTACCATTACCTTTTATATACATTTTATATTCATTTCAAAAGTTGCTGCATAAAACACCAACTTTTTTTATAAGGGGGAAGCTGTTATATTAGAAATATACCATGATATATAATATCACCGAGACTGGCTTAACCTTCTCAGACATATCACATTACAAATTGCGTAACAGCTCTTCTCTAATAACCGCTCACGTTAGCTGAGCTTAACATTTCATTCTCAGTAATCTGTTATCATGCTGAATTGCAAATCCAATGTTCTTTGTTCTCCAGACATTATAAATATTACCCACTGTCATTGTAAACCTCAGTCTTAAACTCATGTTCGAATAAATCACTTCAAAATTATTATTGTTATTATTATAGAGTCAACGTTGACTCCAGTGTTAAACTAAATAAATGTTTTTAAAAAGTTAAATCTACAATCCACTATCTAACATATATATATATATATATATATATATATATATATATATGTAGTTTTTTAGGTTTTCGCGGGTGTTAAATGAAGTGTTGTTGTACTTCCGGGTGCTCTCCCGCGTCGACGATCGACTCCTCCAGGAGTCACGGTTGTCTAACGACGTTTCGGCAGAATCTCATCTGCCATCTTCAGGTTCTCACTGAAAGCTGCCTACTGCTGCTTCTCGTTGCTCGAACTGAACTTCGAAATTGTAATTGCAAAATATAATTCAAAGTCGTTGCGATTCAAGCATTTTTAAGCTCCGAGGAGCAATCAAAATTGATATTGAACTGAAAATACGTCAATAGACAGGCAAGCAAGAGCTCACCAAAAATTTTTAAACATTGAACTTTTCTTGTACCTTTTTATGCAATCGTTAGCTATAAACCTCATATTGGATGGTAGTTGGTACATTATAAGTCATCCGTTCCTCACCATGTGTTGTACATGGGCCAGACTATAGTTTGTCAAAAACATTTATCTTGAAGATGTTGTAAAACATGATTTTTTAAATAGATTTAATATATATCTTTGAACATTATATTGTCTTTTTCTTGTGTTTTCAAAATTCCCTTTCAGGTTTAATTTTAAAAAAGTGTTAGTACTTACTGTGTTAGATTTATAGTGTTACGACGTCCAATTGGTACCATCAGTGAAGCAGTTAAGCATAAACGAACAGTAAGTATAAATTTTGTATTATTCTCCGTCTGAAACAGTCGTTTTGAACCCTTCTTTGTGAACGTTAATATTCATTTTTGGAAAAGTAGAAGTCCTTCAGACGTCAAAAGATGGATCGTTCACAATACCAGTGATTTTCTTTTGCAGAAATGTAGTTCTTGATGCGATCATTTGATCTGTAAAAACCATTAATTGGCAGACGGTCGCAATCAACGAGCAGACAAGCTCAAAGCTCAAAAATAAATACGCATGTATTAATAACATAGGGTCCTGCCTTACAAATACCAACCATTTTTTGGAAATTATTGAAAATGTCATTGGTTTACTGTTTTACTTTGTCTGCCATCCAAGAATGGTCATACTTCTTGCACCGACGATATTATTAATCTCATAGACGTAAATAAAGCAAGCATTACACACCTACCTACGTATACCTTCCTATACTTCGTATCCTCTGTGTAAACCTTTCTTTACTAACAAAACAAAAAATATATATGTAATTTTGACTAAATACATTATATTTATTAAGCAAGATAAAAACCAGATGGCCGCAAGAAGCAGCAGGCGCTTTGAAACGCAGCTTATATTTTTACTCATTTTCACACGAATTTCAAGTTTGTAATTGTGAGGCAAAAATAAGTCAAAGTAATTAAAAATCACTAAATAACGTGACCACACCTGCCAGGCAGACGAGCAGTTTGACATAGCCTGTGAAAAGTGCAATATTTTTAAAATAGCAAATCTTTGGTAACTGACGGGGTGGTATTTTTTACTGCGGCTATTAGTCTACAAGGTAAAGGCGAATACCTATCCGGTTTCACTGGGAAACATGTTACATGGTCTATGTCCATTTAACAGTTTTATATAAAAACTAGTATTTTGGTTATATTTAGCATGATCTGTATAACATTTTTTGATTCAGTTTTTGTAAGTGAAACTGTTTTCAACTAACAGAATTTTATTTGTATAACTGCTAAACCATTTCACATTGTTTTATGTACTTAGTTTTATATCTTAGGAACTCACTCATGTTCTATTAACTATTACGTATTTCCATTCTAAACAGCATCCCAGGAAACAATTAAAAATTTGTTACATCAGATACCCATATTTCAATTTTTATATTTTTGGTTACTATGTAAGTACATATGGTTATTTTCTTTACCTTTTCTCATTCTATATATAGTATATCCTATAAGATGTAATATATTTACTGAGTTATCACAATACGTTTTTAATATTTATTTACAGCTGTTCATATTGTTGGTTATGTACAAAATAGAAATTACAAACTAAGGCAAAGGCAAATCTGCTGTGGTATGGAAGTAATAAAAACTATTATTATAGATTCCTTTTATCGATCATATGCCACTATTTTAGTTTTGAGTAAAGGAACTTGTAGAATTTGCGACCTGCAAATTGTGGCGCTTAACTCAACTATTGACAGATGGCCATACCTGTACTATTTTTATATTTTATAGCTTTCAATTTAATTAGGGAATTAGATTTCTCAAGCTTATTCGGTAGCATTATTTTCCAGTAAGTAGGACAAAAAAAGTTTACCTTATCAGTAAAACTCAACTGGAAATAATTTGCTTGCAGCCTTTGTACTGATTCTAACGTATATAAACTTTAACTGTGAACTTCAGTAATTGATATTACATTTTACATCCGCGTTAAAAACATCATCCAGGTAAATTTCATTTATTACTCATTTAAAATTTAATTAATCTTCAATTTTTGTCTTTGGGTCAGTTCTTTCTAATTTAATAAGTAGTTAAAATACTATATGTACCACATAGTTTTAAAATATTTTTTTTCCTTTCTTTTTCATTTTTTTTTTTTGGCAATTTATAGTTTTTATGAAATCAGCTTAGATGCTTAGACTTGAATATAAATAGATGCTTAGATATTTATAGATTTAGATATTTAAATTGTTAAATACTTATATATTTCTATATATTTATATGTACTTATGTACTTATGTTTATGCACATATATACTTATACATTTCTGCATACGTTTCCGCATAGCTTCTTCATTCCTGCATAGCTTTTGCACAGCTTATCTTTCATAGATAAAATTTCGTTATCTTGTCATAAACCACATAGTTGGTTAATATTCTTGCAACTTTTACTCTATTTTATTAAGAGACGTAAATTGCCAAGGAAACTTTAGAATCCTTTCTAGCAACAAGAGACAATTGTGGGCCTGGATTGTTGTCCCAGAACCAGTCACCAAAACAATAATCAATCTAGGATCCTGGTATAAATTTGTTATATATATATATATATATATATGTTATATTAGAAATATACTATGATATATAATATTATCGAGACAGGCTTAACCTTCTCAAACATATCGTATTACATACTGCGTAACAGCTCTTCTCAATAACCGCTCACGCTGCATGAGCATTGTATTTCAATTCTAAGTAATCCTGATTGTGCTGAATCAGCAACACTGTTTCCTTTGTTCTCAAAACATTATAAATATTACCAACAACCTTTTTGTAATCAGTCTTATACTCACTTCAGATTAAACTACTTCAAAATTATTATTGTATCTTATTAAAACGAGTCAACGTTGACTCAAGTGTAATAAATAAAGTTTTTAAAAAGTTATTCAAACAATCCACTATCTAACATTGGCGCAGTCGTGGCGGTTCTGAAAAACACGCAGTTCGGGAGCCTAACCAGTAGCAAACATATCCGAGGGAACAAGGAGTCCATCTGAAAAAGGTGCCTAACCGGACGAAAAGAGCTTCTGGAACAAGGAGAACTTCTTAGCTGTGGTGGTGGATCCCAATCCTTCGTTCAGAAGAACCTACATGCTCAAAAGCAAAAGAAGCAAAACGATAATAATTATCAAGAAATACAAGCAGCAAAGCAACATTTCAAATCAACACGATTCAACAATTAGCAAGTAAGAATTTCATCCCGTCCCATCGTTGGTGTCTTCGGCATCAAAGGCAACCCTGTGGAAGGAACACCCAGTGACACCCCTGGCAGAGAGAGACCTTTGGTGAAGCTAAGCTCACGAAGTCGCATTCAACTGGACCACGAGGAATGAAAAATTTAGGGTAAGTCATTTTTGAATCATCTCGCAAACATTTATTTGCAAACAACGACATAATTTTACATTTTATTTTATCAAAATACATTGCATTGCTACATACAGTTCTAATATCTAAAGTAGTAATTTTATTTAAACTTGAAACAAAATATCTTGATTATAATTTGTGTGACCTATATAAATAACCGTAATCATACACTGTTCCTATCGTAACATTATTTTTATGGTAATATCATATACTCCTCAAGTGCGAATTTATCTAATTAACTACAATCACATACCATTTTTATCTTAACATTATTTTTATCATAATATCATATATCATATAAAGGTTAAGTTTACGCCTTACTTGACTGTGAAATAAAATAAAACCCACATGTTCTATACTGTTTAAATGCACATTAGTATATAAAATTTCAGTGACATTATTCCCAACTAAAAACACTTTTTAAATTAATCCAATTATCCTTGTAATTAAATTTTGAAATATTATAAAATAAACAGCACATTGTTTTACATATAATAAAAAAATTGCCAATTATCAGTAGCGTACTAGCTCAAATTGAAAAGGTGTTTTAAGTTATTCGATTATCTAAATAATATAAATAAAATGGCTACAAACGTAAGCAATTCCAATGCAAACAATTCAATCACGGCGAACGAAACAATAAATATTGAACCTTATAGGTTAAGCGAAATATTTTCCATAGTGCCCGAATTTGACGGCAACCCCATATTCTTGCAAACATTTATTTCAGCTTGCATAACCGCTCAGGGTATCGCTGTTGATGATCAGCGCGTCTTATTAACGCTTCACATAAAAAATAAATTACGCGGAAAAGCCGCAGAATTAATAAATTCCCGAAACCCTACTACATGGGCAGAAATCAAAAGCTTACTTGAAGCTCATTTTGGTGATTCTCGTGACCTGACAGCACTAATTCAGGATCTACAGAGGATTCGCCAATCATCTAACGAAACTGCATTGGTATTTGTATCTAGGTTGCAGACACACAACGCGAAAATGCACGCCGCTATACAAAAACAAACTCTAACCCTTGAAGAAAAAACGGCTCAATCAAATTTGATTGAAAACATGACATTGACCACTCTATTGACCGGGTTAGAATCCAAATTAGGCCAAATCATTAGGGCTGGTAATCCTAGCAACATGCTAGATGCCATAAACAGGATCAAACGAGAACTACAGTTGTCATATTTCGAATCACAAAAATTTTCCATTAAGGCCCCAATCAAAAACCCTGTCCAAAATGTTCAAAGACGCCCAAATTCTCATCAATTCTGCACATTCTGCAGAAGAAATGGGCACCATGTTAACGAATGCCGCACAAGGCAAAATTATCAGTCCCCATCTCCCAATTTCACAACAAATGCTTATTCTAATCAAGCACAGCCTCCAAGGCCACATTTCCAAAGTACATATAATCATAGACCACAAAACTTCTCTAACCAGCAACAAAATTATTCTCAACAGAACAGGCCCTCAGCTATCAGGCCAAATCCAAACTTCAACCAGCAGAGACCTTCTGCCATTCAGCCAAACCCAAATTTCAACAGGTTCAATCAACAAAAAATGCATCATTTGAACCAAGAATTTTACGATAGCTCAAATCAATATGAAGACTATTCCGCAAGTTATTCTCCCAATTACCAATACCAAAATAATTTCGAAATTAATGAAAACAATTATGATTACGATTTTGGAACCCAACAATGTGAGAATTATACTGCTAATTCTCAACTCCAACAGTACGAGAATTATACTGCTAATTCTCAATCTCAACAGCACGAGGATTATACTGCTAATCCTCCGGATTTTTGCATAGGCCCGGAGTATTCCACGAGTACTCCAACACAGCAAACGGACGAACTAGACCAAATTTCTCGCCAAGTCCAAGCGATAAACCTCCAGGACAGTTTCGACCCAAACCTGAACTTCCCGGAAAACCAATTCATGTAAAAACACCCCGCTACAAACTAAATGTCGTAAATTCCAAAAATCTATTTTACATAAAAGACTTCACAAATCGTTTCAAAATTCTTGTCGACTCAGGTGCAGGTATTTCTGTATTTAAAACCAAAACAGCGGAAAGGTACAAACAAAGATATCCTGAAAACGTAATTATACAGGGTATAACAGATGAAAAAATTAATATCACCGAATCTGTACTAATACCATTCAATATAAATGACCCATACAAGGTTTATGTTCACGAGCTAGATATAGAATTCGATGGACTATTAGGTGCAGACTTTTTAAAATATTATAAGTGTCATGTGGACTTTGAAAATAATCAACTTATTACCAATTTTAAAACCGTACCACTATTCGAGGTGACTGAGGTAACATCAATCAGGAACCACAATAATTCTAACGAAAACAATAATCCAGGTATTAGAATTTCAAACCCAAATTTAAATGTCAAAAACCAAAATGTAATTTCTATCGAACCGCGCACAGAAAAGATTTTTAAACTTAAATGCGATTTACAAAATACCGAAGCTATACTAATAGCCCAGGAAAACGAAAAGGTACGTTTACCGAACGCCATTGTCAAAATAGACAACAATGGTGAATTTTTGACAACGATAATAAACGCTAACGCGATTCCAAAAACAATAAAATTTTCAAATCTTAAACTTGAACCCGTCCAAAAATTTAGGTCAATATTTAATGTAAATCTTCAAAATCCGGATTCCCAATACATAGACCGAAACTACGAAATAAAAAATCAATTACGCTTAGACCACTTGAACGACGAGGAGAGTGAATTAATTACTCAACTCTGTTTAGACTTTTCAGACATATTCTATTTAGAAGGTGACAACTTGACATTTACCAATGAAATCAAACATTCAATAGACACTAACGATTCCAAACCAATGTTCACTAAATCTTATCGTTACCCCCAAATTCATAAACAAGAGGTAAAATCACAAGTTTCAAAAATGCTCGACCAAGGTATTATCCAGCCTTCAATTTCTCCCTGGTCCTCCCCAGTTTGGGTAGTCCCCAAAAAACTAGACGCTTCTGGTAAACAGAAATGGCGCGTCGTAGTTGACTATCGAAAATTAAACGAAGTAACGATAGGTGATAAATATCCTCTACCTAACATTTCCGACCTTTTAGATCAATTAGGCAAATGCCAATATTTCACAACTTTAGACTTGGCCTCTGGCTTCCATCAAATTGAAATCGATCCCAAAGACATTCAAAAAACCGCTTTCACAGTCGAAAATGGTCATTTTGAATTCGTACGAATGCCTTTTGGACTCAAAAATGCTCCATCAACATTTCAAAGGGTGATGGACAACATTTTACTAGGAATCCAAAACGAAAGGTGTCTCGTCTATATGGACGATATCATTATCTACTCCCCTACTATCCATGAACATATTTCTCGATTAACAGAAGTCTTCAAACGTTTACAAAAAGCCAATCTCAAAATTCAGCCAGACAAATGCGAATTCCTTCGCAAAGAAGTCGCCTATTTAGGACATCTTATTACAAAGGATGGTGTAAAACCGAACCCTGCCAAAGTCGAAGCAATTCTAAATTTTCCTCAACTCAAAAATCAGAAAGAAATTAAACCTTTTCTAGGTCTAGCAGGCTACTATAGACGCTTCATTCCTAATTTTTCCAAAATTTCAAAACCCTTGACTAAATTGCTACAAAAAGATACACCTTTTAATTTCGACAATGACTGTACAAATTCATTCGAAACCCTAAAACAAACTTTGACAACTACCCCGATATTGATCTACCCTAACTTTGATGAACCTTTTGTCCTAACTACAGACGCTAGTGCATTTGCAATAGGTTCTGTACTTTCACAAGGAAGTATAGGAAAAGATTTGCCGATCGCATACGCATCTCGAACTTTATGCGGCGCGGAAACCAAGTATTCAACCATTGAGCGTGAACTTTTATCTTTGGTCTGGAGTGTAAAGCATTTTAGGCCATATCTATTCGGAAGGAAGTTCAAACTCGTCACCGACCACCGACCACTCACTTGGTTATTTTCCATAAAAGACCCAGGTAGTAGACTAGCGCGTTGGCGCTTAAAACTAGAAGAATACGACTACGAGATAATATACAAACCCGGAAAGATCAATAAAAACGCGGACGCGTTGTCCAGAATAAAAATTAATCACTTTTCAGAATGTTCCAAATTTTATTCAAAAATTCTAGCCGCAAACGAAGATTCAGATGAAGACGAAATTTCAGACAACGACGACGAGATCACTGACGAACAAATTGCCCGAGAATTTGACACATTCTCCCGTCTTTACAAAACCAAATCTCTAATAGACTATTCCAAAATTCAAATCACAAATAAACAACTATTAGATCGAGAAAATAAAAACATCATAACGTTTTTCCAACAAAACAACTTGACAGACCTTCACCATCAAATTATCGAGGATATTTTCGAAGAAAACCCCGAATTCTATAACAATACAATCAATATCGTTTCCAGTAAATCGACCCGACAAAGAAATTATTACATTATCGCTCTACCCTTCGACCCAGAGTCTGTGGTAGAACACTTATTTTTAACATTATATAAACACCGGAACAAATTAGACCTTTCCAAAACTTACCATGTTGAAAACAATCTAGACTTTCCAATTCTCGAAATCCTATCATTTATTTTTGCTGAAAAAGACTTAAAACTAATCATATGTCAAAATTTAGTACGAACTCCCGACGAGGACCAACGTCCGATCATTCTCGACCAGCATCACACCGGAAAAAATAATTTACATCGTGGAATAAATGAAACGATACGTAGAATCAAAAATAAATATAACTGGCAAGGCTTAACAAAAGACGTCGAAAATTTTATAAAAAATTGTGAAACATGTCAAAGAACAAAAGTCTGTCGCAAGAACCTCAACAATCCCTTAGTGATTACCGAAACTCCTAAAACTCCATTTGAGAAAGTTAATATTGATCTATTCGAATTTCCCACGCGAAACTATGCATTAACTATCCGCGACGAGTTAACCAAATTTACTCAAGCATACGCAGTCCCAGACAAGAGCGCAAAATCAGTCGTAAATACCCTGTTGCTTTATTTTCAGCATTATGGTACCCCACTAAGAATTCATTGCGATTATGGCGGTGAATTTGATAATAATTTATTAAAAGACCTTTGCACCCTTTACGACATAAAACTAACATACTCAAGCGTAGGACATCCTCAATCCAACGGATCTATCGAACGATTCCATGCCACCCTAGCAGAAATGATAAGAATACACAAAACCGAAAATCCCAACGAACATCCCTTTACTATATTACCCTATGCGGTGATATGTTACAATAACTCGGTAAACAAAACTCATGGCTTTACGCCATACGAGCTTATTTTCGGACATACAGCTAACCGACCACCTGAAACTCTTTACAACCAAAAAGACCTGATCACCAAATACGTTAGAGACGTAAATAATCGAATATCCCATTATTACAAAATTGCGCGAAGTCGAACAGAAGCACAAAAACAAAAAGCCAAAGTTCGATTCGACAAGAACATTCCCGAAAATAGACACACATATAATATTGGCGACAAAGTGTACGTCAAAGAATCACAAATAAAAAATAAACTGCAAAATAAATTCAACGGTCCCTTTGAAATTACAGAAATCTTTCAAAATTCCGCTACATTACTAAATCTCGAAACAAACCAAACAACCAAAGTAAATTTTGATCGAATGAAACCATATACTGAAGATTAAATTTATTTTCAGGTTTCTCCTGCTGATCGGATCAGCACTTGCTCAATTTAAAATAACACCTATTAACAATACGATCGGAGTATATTATCACCAAGACACGGACATTGTGATTTCTCACAAGAAATGGACTTTACTGGTACACAAAAACATATCTACCTTTAAGACAACTTTCGACAAAAACGAGAAGATCTTACAGACACTATACAACACACTCGACCCAGCATATCATTACATGAACGTCTTTTCAGGAGATGTAAAAACTCACCTTAGCTTATTGACGCAAATTTCCCAATCAATACAATCAAAATTTGACGAAATTTACCTTGACACGAAACGATACAAACGAGGAATACTAAATGGCATCGGAACGATTTTCAAATCAATAACCGGAAATTTAGACGCAGAAGACGGTCAGTATTATTCTGATTGTATCAACAAATTGAATAATGACGAACACCAACTCGAAAACCTAATTAAAAACCAAATATCCGTTACAACTTCAGTAATCAAAAATTTCAACGCAACTATTCAAAAATTGCAAGTTGACGAAGAAACTTTCAATAAGGATATTAAAGAAATCGAAACCTCAATTTTAGACATGACTAAAGACATAGAAAACGTCCATGCAAAACTGAAATTTATCGAAATCTGCGAACAACTTATGGCAAGTTATTTATTTATCGAGGATAACCTAAATGACATCCTAAATTCCATCACTTTCGCGAGGCTTAAAATAATTCACACGTCAATTATAAATCCAAAAGACTTAGTAAATTCTCTACAGGAAATTTCGCAAAACCTACAAAGGAACAATTTACCGCTTCCAATCAAACTATCAAAGGTTGCACAGTACTTAGACATTATAGAACTAAAAGCTTTTCAAACAAATTCGGATCTAATATTTGTGTTAGACATACCTTTAATAGACCCTCAAACATATTCAGTATTTCAATTATACCCTATTCCTATTTTGGATAATAGAACTGGTTTATATCATGTATTATCAACTTCTCAAAAATATATCGCGAGAGATGATGATTCATTAATGTACATACCTATCTCGAACCTTGAAGAATGCAAACCACTTTATTTCAACACCAAATTATGTCCAAATTTATTTGCATATCCTATTGACAACAATGCCATATGCGAAGCCCGTCTCTTCAAGAACCTCAAAACTCTGCCAGAAAACTGCCAGACGTCATTTATCATCAGCCAAGGCTACAACGTCCAAAAAATAGACGAAAACACATGGTTAGTTATTAACGCAGAACCTCTACAAACAACCATCAACTGTCCAGAAAGAAATTCAAAAACTGAAGTCATCTACAAAAATTCAATAGTAAAATTACAACCAAATTGTTACGCCTTCATAGGCATCACAAAAATTCAAGCTAGTACCAATGAAGTAACCGATGTAAAAGACGACACTCATCCAATCCAAATTCCATTTGAATGTTGTAAACATATTCCAGACAAAATCCGAGCTCCAAATCTTAAACCACTAAAATTAAACAATCTCAATACGGAAGACCTCGAAGTTGCCAAACACAAGTTGGACCAATACTCCAGAGATTTAGATGATTTGATCAACGAACCCTTTATAACAAAACACATATCCTGGTTCACCTATTTTATCATTGTGCTAATAATTGGACTGTTATTTCTGTACCTATTTAGTAAGTGCAGAACAAAAAGACGAAGACTAGCCATCGATGTTTCTGCATCACCCCCATCTCCACCGAGGCCTAGCAAACCCTACAGGACATTTGCTAACCTATTTCCTTCACGAAGACGACCTACCTTAAGAAGAGAAGACAACGAAGCCGAAGACATAGAACTTACATAAAGACAAACTGTTTTGTGCCTTTTTACTGACTTTCAGTGCTGGACTCTTCAGTGAATTTTATTTCATTTGTTTAATCATTATATTTCATTATTTTTCTATCATTTGTTAATTTCAATTTTATTAACATTTTTACGTCATTTTCATTCAAACCCATCATGCTTATATTTTATGCTTTCACAGTAAAGCTATATTTTAACCTTAGGAATATTTTATCCTATTTTACAATTCAAACCTAGTATGTTTGTATTTTACGCTTTCTTGCCAAAGCTATATTTTAACTCTAACATTTTTATGTTATTTTATTTTATGAATCAAGCTTATTGTGCTTGCATCTCATATTCTAGACGCTAAGGTTATATTCTGTGTTTTAAACCTTACGATTTAACATTTTTGTATCTTTTATATTTTTCCAAATTGTACCATTACCTTTTATATACATTTTATATTCATTTCAAAAGTTGCTGCATAAAACACCAACCTTTTTTATAAGGGGGAAGCTGTTATATTAGAAATATGCTATGATATATAATATTATCGAGACAGGCTTAACCTTCTCAAACATATCGTATTACATACTGCGTAACAGCTCTTCTCAATAACCGCTCACGCTGCATGAGCATTGTATTTCAATTCTAAGTAATCCTGATTGTGCTGAATCAGCAACACTGTTTCCTTTGTTCTCAAAACATTATAAATATTACCAACAACCTTTTTGTAATCAGTCTTATACTCACTTCAGATTAAACTACTTCAAAATTATTATTGTATCTTATTAAAACGAGTCAACGTTGACTCAAGTGTAATAAATAAAGTTTTTAAAAAGTTATTCAAACAATCCACTATCTAACATATATATATATATATATATATATATATATATATTTTGAAATTTCAATTAGCCTTTACCAACCGATTTGTCTATTATTCATGTAATATATTTTAATATTCATTTTAAACTATCTTTTTATTTCTCTTACCAATAATTTCAGTCTGATCTATAGTAGACTGGTTATTCGAGAAAAAGAGACAATTCTACTTATTTTCACTATAGATGGTGCCCAATTTAACATCAATTTTTCTTTGTCTCCTTTTTTCAAAATAAACAGAAATCTGTCATTTATGCCGTACATTTCAGACAGTGTAAGTTTCTCCACTCTTACGAATACTCTGGACCCACGGCTCTCTACTCCGACTTAAACCAGCTAGTCGTCCGCATATGTTGCCTCAATTCTTTCTCAAAAATAAATAACAAGGAAAAGCAGGTAACAAAGACTAATAATAAAATATATAAACATTAGTTTATTATTTTACGTCAAAAAATAAGCTTATACAAGCATATTAAACCAAAATATCAAAATTTTACTATCATAGATAAATGTACCTTTACCATCACTAAAGATGTTTCTCAAAATACGTAAATATATATATTGACATGATATTTTATTTATCTAAAAAAGACAATGAAAGGCGGTTTGCAATTTGGACAAGTCTACTACAAAACTTAGTTTAAGTATCTAGAGCATGTTCTAAGATTAATAATTTATAATAAAAATTATAAAAATCAAGGATTGACTGTCAGAAAAAAAAATGTCAAGAGGTGGCGAAAAGTGAAGACTTTACAAAGAAAAACATTAATTGTGTATTTCCTAAGTCCGTGATATTATTAAATTGGATAAATCTAAAGAAGTATTAAGAAGGGGAAACATTTGTACCTATAAAATTGGAAATGATATTTCCATTCTGATTTGGTGAGGATCGTTTGCTTTCGCAGATGATTGAAAGCTGCGTTCCAGACTGCGAACTGATTTAGGTCTAACAATTTTGATTTGACGACCCAGGAAGAAGAGTCTAACCAGCTGAACGGATCAACACTGTGTGCGACGAAAATAAGTTTTGCGTACGTATCGGTTATGACAGTGCATCCAAAGGTAAAGTTTTTTTTTTAATTATATAAACTAAGGGGATAATCTCGAGAAACAATATAAATTTGATATCAAATTTTCATTTAAAATATAGTGGAATCACAACCACTTGCGCATAAAATAACCAAGTAGACTTCATTGTTAAAAAAAAATTAATCTTAATCAATTTTTTCTTTTGTAATTATTTTGAATAACATCTTATTGTAGTAAACTTGTTAAATTTGAAGCTTGCTTTTCATTCATGCAAAATTTTTCATATTCAGTTAATAGGAAATTGCGAAAGGAACTCACCTTGAGAGAGAGTCAGCCGTGGTTTGTTATAGTAATCATGCTGGTAGGTTATGCATTGTAAATGATGGTTATAAGTTTGATCACAAAATACAAACAGAAATTTTAGCTTATCAATATATTGGCGCCCAACTTTCTTTGTATAGATTCAACAATTTCATTATTTAACATAACATTTCTTAAAATAATCATAACAGTGATTGCATAGCAATATATTAGAAACGGTGCTTAATATATGTTAGTAAGATACCTTAGTTTTTACTTCTGTCGTGTAACACTGACGCCTATGTTGCCAAGAAATAAATTTATTTCAAGAAATGAGAAAATAATCTACTCTAGGGCAAATATAAATTCAGTGGATCCATTTGATTGGCACGATGAGACATGGAAGATATAAGTGGCAATGAACTTCTTGCTATATATCACTTTTTTTTTTCTTTTTATATATAAGGTCGAGGAAAAAATATGGAAATTATCCAATATGAATGAATACACTATTTTTATACATACATAGGTATACAGGCACATATTGCGCGTGGAAAAATATACATTAGAAATCAGTGGGATTACATCTTGAGAAAAACTAAATCTGTTTATTACACAGCACTGTGTTTAATCCATATCCACAGATTGATTATCTTTGAGGCGTAATGCGAGCGAAATTTACCTTGTTACTATTATTTTTTATAGTAATAAAGGTGAGTTCAGTGCCATGCTTTTAATTATGCGGTTGCTATATTATACATATAAAAAGTAACACAGGCTTCTAAATTTTATTAGACTGTCAGAACTACAAAGAAAGGAAATTTACTGGGAGTAAATGAAAATCAAAATTAAAAATAGGCGTACTCACAATGGATATAAATCAACGATTCTTGCTGTTATTTTTATTCGAAATATTTTTAGGATTCTGTTCCTTTTCATAATTTTGGATCAATATAATATAGATAACCTTTAAGAAACCTTAAAGCACGCCAGCCTTGAACGCTAGAATTCAACATAAATGAATTTCAGGATTATAATGACGACTTTGCATCTCACGTGACTAACAGCCGATTACATTCAATATTATGTCACTACCAACAACATCAAAGTTAAGAAATCCGGTACCTAACTCGCCTTAATTCTCTGTCTGAGAGATTACTGAGAGATTACTAGAAACGCAATCAAGTGTTTGTAACAAATGCTGGCGAAGGGAACCACTTGAATTAAAGGAGTTCCGCCGCTTCGGTAAGTGCCCAGATTCATCTGTGGACCGGTTTACAGATTTTTGGCCGTCATCAGCGCAGAAGAGCTGATCTGGATTAGTGTTTCTGTACAGTATCATTTACATTTGTCGTTTTATTGACATCCTGTGGCTTTCAACAGATTTAATTACCTGATTATTACCTACAGCTCCTTTAGAGGAAAAGTCGCAGTGTATCTGTCTATATACCATTTTCTTGGTCGACTCCACTTTCTTGAAATGTTTCTTAAATACCTTCTTCTTCTTGTAGTCCCCTTTCTCTCGACATCCTAACACCTTGTGGTTCCCTCCATGGCAACAAAAGACCAATTTCTGTTTATCGCCCTGACTGTTCTCGTATTTCTTGTTACTGTTTTTGGTCTTCCAAAATCTAGAATACTTAATCATGTCGCTTGCATATAGTTCCACTTAACCCGAGATACTTTGTTTTCTGTCATTCATTGACAAAAGTTTCCCAGTCCAGTAATATAATCTTTGAGGTTGTTTAATGTATCGATCAAAGCCTCAAACTTATCTGTTAATCCACCAAGAATTATATAAATCAACTAATCAATTAGACTAAAGTTTGCGTTAATGTTTTCTAGTTGATGAGCCAGATGTATCGTCTTTATCAAATAATCATTCTTACAGGACTCCAATTCGCAGTAGGTGCCAGAAATTACGTTGTAACCTCAAAAGTCTACCCCATTCTTTGTCCTCGTAAACATCGCACAGCTTGGTCCATATTTCGGGTGCAGTTTTTGCTGTTCTAATACTTGAAAAACAGACGGACTCTACTAATACAAACATATGTTCTTGCGAACCTGTCTCCTTCAGAACTTACTACTATTGGGCTACCATTTTCATCACGATGTAGCATTACAATTGGCCATAGACCCTTTTTTTTCAAATAATTCTTGACTTGGAATTTAAAAATCCTGCAAATTTATAGTCCTGCAACTTACATATGCTTGCCAATAAGGAATTCCTTTTAGCACACTTCGTGGTAACTTCTGAAGCCCGTTTCTCTACAAACACAGCAATATGTCTATTTATGTTTCTTTGTTTGTTCGTTTGTTCGTTGGTTCGTTCGTTCGTTCGTTCGTTCGTTTCTTCATTCATTCATTCATTCATTCATTTATTTATTTATTTATATTGGCGTTGCTATTTAAATACAAAAAAAAGTAATGTAAGAAAAAATTTAAGAAATTTAGAATTTTTAATTGGTATTTTTTATAAGCCTCGTTTTTTTCCTTATGTGCCTGTTTCACGTTTTTGTTTATCCATTGTATAATTTTAATTAAAATTCTCTTCTTAAGGGCTATTTTATTTACCGATGACATACTATTCTCCATGAAATTTGTATATATTACGTTCACGTTAGTAGAAGTGTAATTCCAGTTTTTCTCACTTAGATCTGCTGCTATTTTATCAATATTTTCTTTATCAAGGTTTCTTACGTGCATATATTTTTTCTTTGTTTCAAATGTCCTTGACCGTCAGTTCTACTCTCAGGGTTTGGGATCACAGAAGACCCTCACTATAGAAAGCTAACTTAACTGTAAATAAACATTCCCGAATTGAGCCATCTAGCGGTTCGATCACGTACTATATCTGGCGGAAATTTCAAAAGTAACCGCTTTTTTAATTTTTGTTATTTACTTTGGTTGTTTTTCACAAGTGTAACAGGAATACAGAGCCCAGGAAGGGAAATTTTCTTAAAGGACTAACAAATACATGGACAACAAAGTGTTAACACAATAGACATATTCCTGTTTCACTATGAAATACAACATAAAAAGCTCATCTAATAATGGGTTTTTAAGGTGAAGTATATAGAATAAAACATTTCAAAACTCCTTGGCATTATTTTATTAGGTACTATACTATGACTGTTGATTAATAGTTGATATAATATATACAGTGCACGTATAAAGTCCCTCATAAATTCGATAAAATATTAACAAACATTTTTTACAAAAACCTTTGGACAGGTCGATTTTGATTTTAAAAATCCCATGTTTGAAATCATTCTGCTACATCCAAATACACAGCAGGTGTGGGTGTCTCTTTTAGTTTCCATACTCTATAAAACGCATTTTAAGTGCAATTACACCCAAAATTGTGTATTATCTTACCGTAGAAGAGGAATAATAATTTATTTGGTAGCACAGTTGATAGTTTATTAGATTAAAGTCCGCACGCACTAGTACTCCACAAACAAAACAACAAATCGCAAATAAAAAGTTAGAAAAATTCTTAGAAAAATTCGAACTGTCACCACAGACTCTGTCACTCATGCCATAACTGTCAAATGCAGTCAAATGTCACCTCTAATTATAAGAATCTTAAATTGCAATGCTGCATCAGCCATCTTTTGAGTCGATCGAGAACTACTTTCTATAGGAACAACTTGAGCTATATTACTTGATCAACCCTGTTTGGGATCTAATAATTTTGGTAAGTTTCGTGGTAGCTCTTTCAGTTTGGTATCGTTAATAATGACCAGATTAAATAGAGTAGATGAAATATTGGTGATTCGAGCATCTTCTACGATTATTTGTTTAAAACCAGAGCCAGTTATAACTTATGACATATTATAATGAAATATTAAAAATTCCAAAATAATATAGAGTTGGGAGAGAAGTTGTTGATATGCTGTCTAGTGCAAGATAGGTGATACTAGGTAAATAGACTTTGTTAAGTAGGCAAGTACATAACCCCAACTAGCACAATTAGTCGCGGAAACGTAGCAATAACTATTGTAGGCACTTTAAAGTGTTTTGGTGTTAATCACAGTCACATAGTAGGAACGTTCCTAATACGTGTTTACGACCAAAATGGGGAATAGTTTTTGGTAACGACGATGTTCCAGCCACGTTCCTGGAACTTGTCTGGCTACGTTCCAATGACGTTGTGATCCCGGAGCGGCGACGTCGTCGCGTAGACGCCGCAACTTTCAGAAAGCTTTACCTCTCCCCACTCTTTTAAATTGATGTTGCTCCTACTTTGTCTTGCAACCGATTTTATTCATATGATTCTTGTTCTTGTTCATTTCCCTAACTCAGAAACTTATAGAATATCAGAAGGGTAAGATAGCAAAACTTGTGCTATTCTCCAATGGTCTATGGGTCACAATTAAAACGAATGCAATTTTACTGACAAATCTAATGATAAAACGTCCGAATCTAACCACGCGCCTTTAAAATTTGCAATTCTGTCTGTCTTTAAAATATGTAATGTCATGCGAGAATATGACACAATAGATGCCGAAACCTATTTTTTATTGTTCTTCGGAATTTAAAACTAATTTTTATGTATTCATTTGTTATATTTGGTGCAGAAATGGCGATAAATCAAATTTTTTAGTCAATTGTGAAATTCAAGTTCATGTGTTATAATAATGGCGTCGAAAGTTTTGGCCATCAACGGGCGTATTTCAGAAAATGTCACTTTAATATCGTTTTAACTAAGAAATGCTACTTGAAAGTAATCGTTACTTGGCGATAGTGACGAAAACTGTAAATACGTAACTTTAAAGTTATTATTAATACAAATATGCGAATGGGACTGTAGCACTACTTTAAAGTTGTAGCAAAGTTGTGACTACCACAAATTATCTCTTCAAAGTTGCCGCTGCGACTTCATGGTCACATTTTTCCCGATGTTGATTCAGAACGTCTCCTTGGTACGTGTTAGCAGTGCGTTGAAGTCTAAACTGAACGCGCTCCTAATTTTAACTATTTATTATTTACCTAACTTCACATTGAAAAAACTGTCAGCTGTCGCAATTTACTTGTATGGTTGTATGTGCCACAATTTCTTATAGATCATACATTCGATTCATCATCGATTACGGAAGCATATTATATGGATCTGCAAGCAACACTCTCTTACAGCAGCTAAATATAATCCAAAAAAAGCGTTAAGGTTATGTCTAGGCGCCATGAAATCCACACCTATTGAACTTTTTACGAGTGGAAGCTCTCGAACCTCCGTTACAGTTAAAACGCTTAAAGTTTATTCTCAAGTCACAAATCAAAAAATCACCAATTATTGATAAAGTTAGCCTATTAAACAATTATGATCTTGCCCATAAATATTGTTTAAAAAAAAACTCACCTGCTTTGTGTATTGGATTTCGTAATACTTCTGACCATCTATCTGTTGTTCTGAATAATACCTACTCACGACCGGCTGATAAGGATTACTTTAGTTATTTTAACAAGCCAATTGTAATAACACCTAATTACCGTGAATCGCAGAAAGTAAGCAGCATTATTTTAAAAAACACTATATCTGAGTGGTACAGTTACATACATATTTATACAGATGCGTCCAAAAGTGAAAAAGGGATGGGTTGTGCAATATTTTTACCAGATATTAACCTTAGGGAACAATATAAATTAAATCAAGATACACCAATATATTCTGCCGAGTCAATGGGTATAATTAAAGCTTTAGAATATATTGAACACCATGATTGTCGAAAAGCATAAATTCTGCCTGCCTCGCTGTCTGCCTTAACAAAAATGGCATTACTGTCAGTTCTCCATTCAGTAACCCCTATGTCCTAAACATTAAATCAGTATTAAACAACTTGACTGAAAGAAATTACATAATTAAATGCATCTGGGTGAAGGCTCATATTGGCCTTGAGAATAACGAAAAAGTTGATCAATTAGCTAAAGAAAGTATCGTATCAGGAATGCCCTTACATAACATACTATGTCTAGAGGACGCTATTGGTAAATGTAAAAGTCTATCAAAAACAGTGGTCTCATCAATGGAAGGAATATTGTTTTACTAACCCAACACACTATACACTTATTCAACAAGAAATCCCAAAAGAACATTGGTACAATAATGTCAATTACTTAAGGAAAAACATAACGCATATAAGCAGACTTAAATTTGGACATGGGTGTTATCCATATCATCTACATAAAATAGGGATAGTGGCATCAAATCTTTGCGAGCAGTGCAATGAAGTAGGAGATTTAGATCATATTTTTTCAATTGCCAAAAATACTCTCATCAAACAAGCGAGTTGTATAAGAACTTAATAAAACTCAAAATAGAAGCTCCACATCTAGCATTAAATAATAAAACTGTAGTGGATTCCTTAATTTTATTTATTAATAAAACAAAAATTAATATTTAGAGTAGGTTTAGTCTTGTTACCTATGTCTGCCCTATTGTTTAGTTACCCAACTTAACCGTGGTCTCTCTCTGTGTGTATCTGTAACTGAAAAAAATGCCCTGATCGACTCCTGGGCGAGAAGTGCGTGACCCCGTCTACTTCCTCTTGTATCACAAAATAATGTTTATTTTATCGAATAGGTTAGAAGTAGGTTATTTAATTATTTAACAATTTAGTGCCTGGCTGAGGGTCAACCGCCCGAATGCCATAAGAAAAAAAAGAGAGCATTGGGAACTAGGTGGTTAAATTTACTTCATGGTAATTTTCAGAGGTGACTTGCACTTTGTAGTAGCCGTGCACAGTTCTATAAGTAGCAGTAATGTCACCGCTACTATCGTTTACCACCCTCAAGTTCTGAAAACCCGAAAGTCGTCCCACTGGTAACTATCACGTTCCTATTTACTTCGAAAGCTACGTAGAAGTTACATAACTATTAAAGTAATCATTAGTGGTAGAAACTACGAGACAGGGATTGTAGACTTCTCAAAGGAAGTTAATTTTTACATTAAAGTCGTAAATTTAGTCGCAATTACGTAATGATTACTCATACGAGGTTCCCATCTCAGTTACCGTCACTTTTGTGCTAGTTGGGACAGCAAGTCGTATGAAACACAAGTATTTCAAACCGTGTCTTATCGAATATCCACTGCTTAACTCTCTTTTTAACCAATTCCAATGAATTAGTTATTTTTATTTTCAGGAAGAGAGTTGAATATTGACATTTATCACCGTATTATGAGGTTTTAAAGCAATATATTAAATATCTGCTCTGTGAGATGTCACTATAAAACAGCTTCGAAATTAATAAATTGTACTACATATCTCTATAATAAGTTATATATCACGAAATAAATCATCCGCCAATAACTATAATCGCCTATCTCTTAGCGCGGGATATGGTCATAAAATCACAACACCCACATCCTGTCGCTTCCCCAGCTTAAACTACAATATGTTACTGTGTCAAGTGCTTGCCATTGATCACTACCAGCTGAAGGACACTTTCGTCATATTCCAGTTTTATGAAGGGCACAGAATACCGATATCGGTTTACGCTGTGCAATTCGGATAATATTTAGTAATTTACTGGCAGAGGAAAATGCGATTTATTTGGTTGATGGGCTAGGATAGGATTGCTATTATTTATATTTTACAAAAGCAACAGTATTTGTCTATAACAGTTTTTGAACTCTTGCAAAATGTCTAGTGACTTTACAATGTATAACAATGACTTTAACTAAATAGTTCCTGGTTTCAATTAAATACCTTAAATATTATTCGTTTCTCTATACCTATTTTACTCTTCTTCTGTTTTTATAAATACAGACATTTTGTTCAGCTGTTTTTAAAGGAGGAGGCGTTTTACAAAGTCGCGAAGTCTATACCATTCTAAAGAAGAAAATTACCATGTTTGTAAATTTTAATACTAAAAACTGTTCTAAATTAGAAGATGATTGCATGCGAGATTTTTTGGTCAATTTGGCATCGGGAACATAATGAAATACTGATTTATCTCTGCTTTGATAATACTTTTACAATGTGCCCGCGCCAAAGAAAATGACAACTTTTTTTGGATTACAAATACGATTTTTTGTCTTGCTTCACCCAAAAAGTATTTTTAGTATGTTAGACTTTAAGAACTATTGAAAAATTTCTTTGTGTCAGAATAATTTGTATTTAAAATGTCAACCTTACAAGAAAAAGTTTATCTAGTACTATGCATGGCACTGGCGAATCTGGCATGAAAAATGTGATTTCAAAGTTTACTAAAAAGTTTCCGAATATCGCCCTAAGGATACACCTATAATACCGCTTTTCTGTGGACATACTTTGTATTATAGTCGAAGAAATCGTTATAGTAGAATGCACATCGCGTATGTGAAAGTGAGACAGATGATTGTTATGTTGTTATTCCGCGAATGAATGTATGTGTGCAGAATCGGACTTGTCTAGTTTCAGATTTGTGTGAGTTGAGTTGTGGAATATACAGGGTTATTCTTTTAAGGCGGCCATTAGAATATTTCCGACCTGTAGATGAGATAAACATTTGAGATTTGGTACCCTACAATAGTCGACCATTGCAAGCCCGACAATAATAACTTTAAAATGGCGACACTAACTTGCTTATTTTAAACGTAACATCCTACATATTTTCGACTTTTCGAAATGACCATAAGGGGGTATCGAGTAGCAAAGCAAATGTGATACATATTCTTGGTATTACTTTATCACATTCTTCATAAATAATAAACAAATCTATAAGTCTTCGTGGGCGTAATTTAAACGTGCTGGCATTTTTTAACATAAGAGAATAGCTAATATTAATGATTGTTTTTAATCATGGGTAAGTTAATGGTAATTTTTACAAAAAATTCTTGGACATTTAAGAAAATCGCTAATATTTAAAAAAGTTGTAACTTTAACCACCATAATGCTTATACTAGAAGAAAGGAAATTAAATTTTACATAATATGATGTAAACAAATACAGGGTGTTCCATTTGAAATGAAAAAGTTTTTGGGGTTTAAAATTGACAAAATATAACGTGAAAAATAAAACACTTGGTATACTGTTGTGGAATTTATTTTTATTTTAGAGAGTAGCTCATCTTGTGTTCTTTCTACTTGCGAGAGAGCAAATGAGGATGTCCTATACGAAGAAAATTGTAACGGTTCTTGCAAATGGTTGCAATTGTCAAATTTTCTATAAAATGTTAAATATCTCCGAAACTGCTCGTTTTAGGTATGGGTTATGCTACATATCTTGACTTGAAATGTCGAAAATATGCAGGGTGTTCTAATTGGACACATATTTATCTGGTCAGGTGTGTTCATAAAATAAATAAGTTAAATAAACTAAATCTCTTCAGGATCTTTTTATTTCGAAACATCGCATTTATTCAACCCTGAACTGCTGTTTTATATTAAATAATTTCTTATTTATTTGTAATTATATATTGCGATTAAAGTCAAAACGTAATTTATTACCTACTTATATAAAATGCAAATTTAATTGTATTACTTCAATCACGGCTAAAGTATAATTATTCGCTGCTTTTTTTCTCTTACCAGGAGACCTTCATCAAAGACTTCCTTCATGCCAATCAAAGTCAATGAAGTAACAGTTTAATTAAAACACCACCCTTACATAAATTGCTTCCAGTTATTTAGCCTTGTTTCCTGTAAGAATTAATTACTAGTCCTTATCGGACTTTTTAATTAATACTGTTTAAGACGCGGCTTCTGGTCGCCCAATTTAAATTAGTTTCTTATAGACTGAATGATTAATGCATTGCATAATAATGGTAGAGAACATCTCGTCAAAGAAACGTGAAATTGTCTATGCAATTTTTTATACGCTCTATAACACGGGAGAAACTACAGCCAGAACTATTGCGCTGTGCTGCTCGATCCCCATATTCAGATTATCACTGCCGATACCTAAGTGCTGTAGAGCATCATTATTATACGCTTATATAAATACCTTAATCATAAAACTGTACTTTATTTTAGCAACATGATTTAACATTGTTATGTCATTAATTGAAACCTGACGCGAGTCAGCAGTGCGGAGTTAACAGCTGAATTAAAAAGAGAGTGAATTGGTATAAATAATAGTTATTAGATCAAATTAACTTACCTTATGTGAAGTTCAATCTTAATTATGTAAAGGTCCAATACTCAATATTACAATAACATTTTACACTGTAATGTTTAAAGGCTCCAAAGAAAAAAATTGCCATAAAATGTTTGCATTCTGAGGCCAAGCTCTCTTTCCTGCAAGAAAAGTAAAAGGGAGAGAATAAAATAAAGATGAAAACGTGCTTCTTTCTAATATAATGATATGGTATTCGCAGACAGAACTCAACATAAATGCGCCCAGGTAAAACTAAATTAAAGAAAATTTTTGTATAACAGAATTTGTTTGGCAACAAAGAACTAAATGAACTATTACACATACTTATTCCCTGTTTTAGACAAGGGCCTATTATATAACCTTGAAAATGTTTCGAAATCCTTGCTCCATCCAGCTAAGTTCTGAATAACATCCAATGAATGACTCTTTCTCTGGGCCTTGGACGTACTGGAGTGTCTCGTTGAGTGTGCAGTGAAAATTTTGGCATCTATCCCGCCGCCCTTAAGGTTTCCTTGATCCAACGGCTTATAGACTGTTTTGAATCCGGGTGATTTGGCTTCTTAAGAGTAATAAATACACTGTCGTCTGTTTGCCGCAAATTCGAAGTTTTGCTAAGGTATTTTTTCAAGGCTGTGGTTACACATAATTGCGGTTTCTCTCTTAAATATGATAGGTTAAGGCAAGGCTGGAGTGATACACGTTTAGAAGTTTTGATCAAGTCTGGCACTAAGATCTTTAAGCGAGAATCTGAAAAATGTATATTTCTACAAGCTGTAAGCCTAATAGTTTGCACCATTTGGCCTGTTGCCAGGACTAATAAGGTAACTAATTTGTGAGATAGTTGTTTCAGATCTGATACTTCCGATTTTTGCAAAAAATCAAGTACCTGTTGAGGTTCCCATGTGCAACTGTATCTGGGTTTTGAAGGTCTCTTTCATAAACCTTTTCATATTCAAGTCTTCACCGAGATTTTTTGATGTTATGAGAGAGAGTGCCGCACGATGGTTATTTAATGAACCAAATATTTTATTGGTAGAATCCAACAAATCTTGCAAAAAAAAAATTATATGTGAGATATCGGGTTTGAACACCTGTCCTGTTGCAGAAAGCCCACCAAAGTTTCAACGTTGTGTTGTACTGCTAAATAGTACCATCGCTTAGAGATTTTTCCATACTATCTATAATCTTTTCCAGTATTCCTCTGAGTTCAAAAGATTGCCTGATAATGTGGCGACAACCAGCGTAAGGTTTTTCGCCAATGGGTGAACTACGTTCTTGTAAGGACAAAATAGCATCTTATTAGAGGACCGCAGGAACACGGAGTCACCTATAATTAGTTTTAGGAATAACAGATACCACAATTGTGCCTTCCAAAGGGGCGCGACCACGATACAAGTAGTCTAATCGTTTATGATTTTCTGCAATGTACGTAAAATCAGAGAAAAGGGCGGGAAAGCATAGAATTTTAAGTTACCCCAGGAAATGGTGAAGGCGTCAACGACCTCCGACTCAGGGTCTGTCAACCATGAAATGTACTTTTGCACTTACGGTTAGCAATAGACACAAAAAGATCAATGTCTTCAACTTTTTTATAATCATCCTGAACAGATCATCGCTGAGGGCCCACTCCGTCTCCGTTGGTAATATGCATGAGGCCCGATCAGTCTACCAATTTTCAGCCGACTTAATATACGAAGCAAATACCCATATATTTCTGATTTCACACCATTGCCATATCTGTCTGGCAAAGACGTTTAAATTAAAGAGTGTGACACTACCCATTCTATTTACGTATGATAACGCTGTTGTGTTATCAGTACGAATTAGTATATTACAGTTTTTAAATTGTTTGCGAAGCTCTTTAATCCAAAAAAGATAGCATTTAGTTCCAAAACATTGATATGATATTCAGTCTCCGATTTGGTCCACCAACCGAAAACGCTCTTTCCCTGACAATAAACGCCATAATCAGACAGGCTTGCATCTTTATAGATTTCTAGAGAAAAACTGTCGTGTTATGGTCGTTTTTTAACTTTTGGATAGCCTTAAGCCACCACTCTAATTCATGTTTAATTTCTTTTGAAATTGACATAATGGAGTTGTAATTTGCCTGATTGGTTTTTAATGCCAAATACTTGGCTTTTTTAAGGGTTTATTATATGGCCAGCCATATTATATCGATATCAGTAAGCCCAAAAGCTGCGCGAACTTAAGAACAGTTTTTCTATTTCAAAATTTTTTTGATCTATCCAATAATTTTCTCTCGTTTTTCTTTGGGTAGTTCTGTAGTCATTGACTTAGAATCGAATATAAAACCCAAGAATTTTATCTGTGTACCAAAGAGAAACACACTTTTTTCTTTATTAATTATAAAGCCCTATACTTGTAAAACCTTGGTGGCAATTTTCAAGTTCAAAATGAAACATTTTTGCCATTGGGCTTATTAATCAAGAAAATTTTTGAGACAAATTGCTCTTGTCCTAATAGCTCCTATTTTTATTATATTTAAAATTTCTACCTCCACGTATTTTTTAAATTAGACCAAAATCTTTTGATATAAGAGTGTGTTTAGACAGTTTTTTTCGAAAATGGTAAGATGTACCCCTTTATTCAACTCAATACAATCGGGTTATCGGTAATAGCAGCCCATTGCTTATGGAATAGGTTTAAACGGCCAGCGTAACGAAAATTACTTACGGTTATTTGCGTCTCCTCTGATCTTTGAACCTGCTCGCATGGCTGTAACCCACACGATGAATTCTGAAGGACTGATGGCCCCTCCTTTGTCCCATCTCCTCCAGGGGACGGGCTGGGTATTGGGAGTTTAAAGTACATCGACTGGATCCGGCCACATCCCGTTTAAAAGCCGACATCTTCTGAAGCTGTCCTCAGAACAACTTTGTACCTTTCGCAATCTAAATTCTTTACTTGCTGATTCAATGTTTTTAATAGCCTAAATAAGAATTCGGATATAGTGCATTTATTACTTATTTCCTTCATATTCCTATTTAGATGAGGAATAATAATGTTCTGTCTATTCATTGAAATCCGCTGAAATAAATTGTTAAGCAATTGTCCAGAATCCATCGGGCATTTTAGTAATTCGCATTTAATTTCCTCAGGAATTAAGTCAATGTTTTCCAAGACACTGGAAATAGCTTAGCCCAAAGCACATAAGCCCTTTCCCAGCTGATTCTGTGACTAGCTTAACGAGGCATCAGCCACTAAAGTTTTGCAAAGCCACCGCGATCTCTGGTTTCAGTTTAGGGGGGGCTAAATTTGATAAATTATCCGGAATGTCGTATTTATTAAGGAGATTTGTTAAATCTTCCTTTTTCATACCTTCGACGATGAGTGCATTCCACCGTGGTGCCAGGAGTCCATATAACATGAGAACGTTGCTTTTCTTCACGATTGGGTCTTCTTCCAAAATTTCCATGACCCCTTCGGGAATACCATAATCACTGTGAAGTTCAAGTTCGTCTTGATTATTCGTTTAGACGCTACAAGCGTCTTGAAAATTGCCTTCAACAGAGTTGCAAATACTGTCGGGAATTGGCGAATTTTTTACTACAAGTGGTAACGCCGCCGGTAAATTCTCAGTTGACTGACGTTGATTCAATCGACCGACAACTGATTTCCCTCGCTCCACTACAGATGGAGTTGTGGGTGATTTTCTCTTCATGTTTTCGCGCGAATGTGAACGCCGATTCATTCGGCGACGGTCGCTGCGACGGCGAGATGGCGGCCAAACAATTGTAGGAGTTACTAAAAAAATACTACGCGTTTTAGTGCGGCTGAACGAAGAGCCTGCTTCTATGTGGCCCACCTGAAACCACAACAGATGCCATAAAGGAATATTAACAAGAAAACCACCAAAACAGAGATTTTGGAGTTGAGATACAAAAAGATGTCAACAAGGCGGGAGTAGAAATGGATATGTATGAGGAGTTGAGAAACACTGAGAAGTGATTAGGGCCTGATAATACACGATTATGTTTTTTTAGGGGTCAAGGATATAGAAGACCATATAGAAGAAGCCAATAATAGATGGAAAGTTCTAAACATTACTCTTCAATCAATAGTAGCAAAATTGACCTATTAAGCCCCAGTTTAATGAAAAATATAGAAGTAGTAACAACAGCAGAACATTGGTTAAATGAAGTCCTAATGGACAATTTAAAGGTGGTAAACTACAAAATAGGAAGTTATTTTTACAGAACAACAAAACAACAACAAAATGTATACGTGGAGGGGTATTAATACTTGTAAAAAAGCGTACAAAATTCAATGAAATAAAAGAACTATATGAAGAAAATATATATAGAGATGGCATGTATACAAACAAAAAATTGTATAATAATTCGAATCTGCAGATCACCTATGGGATATTTAAAAATATTAGAAAAACTGAATATAGCATTAACATACATAGACAACAATTATAAAAATGGAAACATATTATCAGAGGATTTCAATACTGGTAGAATCAAAAGCAAAGCAAAACTTAATATTTACTAACTATATTTAACCAACACAGAACCACAAATGAACCATCTAGAATTACAAATATAAACAAAATCTGTACAGAAAATATATTCACTAAGAAAGTTGAAGAAGAAATTGAACACTATACTAAAACTGTAAATCTCCATATTTCGGATCGTGCAACCAATGGGCTCATTTAAAGAGTTTTATTTAGTAGTTATTACTTCTTGTGGATAAAGTATTAGTTAAAATTAGACGATATTGAAAATTTCAGATGAATTCGATAAGTGGTTCTCGAAATATACGACTTTCAAAGGGCGTATTTGAAGCGCGGTGCAACTAACATCGTGACGTCACACAGTAGTAAACGAAGCAGTTGCGTAACACATCAGCGGTCATTAATTTCCTCAAGAATGGTTTGGCGCTGCCTTTTAAGAAACAACCTGCGATCCTCTAAAGTATGTGTTAATGTTCGATTTTTTTTACAATCAAAAATGTGTGGCACAACATCAGGTCTCATTTCAATTCAATCAATTTCTCCCTGCATTTAAAATTTAATAATTATTTAAAATATATTTGCGTTACACCCTGTATAATACCAGCTCGGTGTTGAAATATAAAGTAGCGTATTTCTCGCATATTTTTAAACCAAAATGAAAAAGACTTATAAAAATTGCTAGTATTTAAATTATATTCTACGTTTAAATTTCAAAAATATTGTATTTAATAATAAATAATTTAACATATAGATGTCTTCACAAACAAATTATGTTGATTTAGTAATAAGCCTTTTCTCTCTTTTCATAGTTTGTTGCCACTTACTTCGCATTTTTAAATCTCTAGGAAAGGTCATAAATGTTTTAGTAGGGTTTTCACCGTGGTGCTTTGACACTCAGAAACAATATAATATTTATAATTCCTTTTACTGTCACTATTATACATTGTTAATATAAATTGGTAAAAATACTTGATAATCCGAAATTCTTCACAAACACGTTTCAATACACAGTGCTCGAGTTAACGATTTGTAATATTATGAAACAGTAATAACGTTTTGTAACTTGCCGCTTCGGCTGGCGGGTTACTATTGAGTGACGTCACGGCCGAGACTCGACAAGGTGGATGCGGTCCATGTTTATGATTTTAGACAATTTACGGTTCTCGCAAAATTCTAGTTTTTTGCACAAGGTCTCAGAATTTTAAGATCTTTCCGATATTGAAATTTAAAAAAACTGCTAAATAAGCCCATTGTATTGGTAACTCAGCCGATGGAGTCGAGAGCACGCAAGGCCAATACAATAGCTTCACAACTAGGCTGTCAAAAGATTATTCTGGCTAAATGAATGTCTGATGCTACGCATATGTGCTTAATTTGGTGATAGGTGATGTAACATACCTAACAGTCCCGGTTATTATTTAATCTCATAAATAAAGCAGCAGTCTTTTCAGGGAGTCATATTTGAGAATTAATGTTTGGAAATCTACATCAACATTATAGGAGAGACCAGGTAATGGGCCAAAGATAAGGCATTGCTTAAAATTTCAAAAACCCAGAACTTTAACACTGAGATACGATGCAGAGCAAGTCTTCTTGGGATTCTCAAAGTATGGACACTTATTAAAGCAATGTTGTTCAGAATAATTGTATGCTCATTTCCTCTCTCTCAAAGTATCTCCAAACATCAGGTATATAGTGACAGTCCCTGAAAAAAATCTCTCGACAATTTCAAACAATGACTGAAGATACTGAAGAATTTATACGTAAGGCAAATCAGCAATTTAATGAACAAGAAAAGATGAGAAAGAGATGCGTGTCCAAAGTCAACTGAAGAAGAAATTATTTAGTTTAGTTTAAATATCACACAAAAGACTGACTCTCCTATCTTTAAAACGATAAGAGACTTTAAAAAATTTGACAATCATTTATTTAACGCTGATCTGCAGGTTATAGATTTCGAACCCGAACAACGTAAATGAAAAAGTTTCTTTTCTCAATGTAGCTATCTTGATGCTTTTTAGTGTACATGCACCGCTGAAAACTATAAAAATTACTAAAAAATACTCCCCTTGGATGACCGATAATTTACGTCTGCTCATGTCACTCAGAGATAAAGCTCGCTCTAAATGGTGTAAAACTAAAAATATAGACCATTATAATTATTATAAAACCTTGCGCAATTACATTACACTGGCATGCAAAAATGAAAAAATGAAAAAAGCTTACTTTGAATTTGAACTACGTGTAAGTGGTAGTAATAAAATATGGAAAGATTTACACCTGCTAAATATACGTTAACAAGGAAAAACCATACGTAACAACTTAAAAAATGCTGATGGGCTGAACAATTATTATATAAATTGTATTCCTACAATACTCGCTATTCAAGATGTTGTCAATTTTTACAAGAATAATATTAAAATAGGGATTGAACCTTTTAAAATCAAGCTCGTTTCAGAATATGATGTGCAAAAAAAAGTATACAATATAAAAACCAATGCTCAAGGCTATGATGGACTTAATATCAAATTAATATTGTTGTGCTGTCCAGTTATTATACCGTGTATAACACACATTATTAACTTTTGTCTCCAGGAGGGTGTCTTTCCAGATTCCTGGAAAGAGGCTTTATTTCAACCGATCCCTAAAATTGATAACACCGAGGAATTTAAGGACCTACGTCCAATCAGTATTTTACCTGTACTATCTAAGGTAATTGAACGAGAAATAGACGAACAGTTACGAGAACATATCTCTAAATTCAGAATATTACCTGAAGTCCAATCCGGTTTTCGTCGCCTGCATAGTTGTGAGACTGCCCTGTTGAGTATTACGGATGATATTTTTAGGGGAACAGATAATAAGAAAGCTACGGTGTTAGTGCTTATCGATTATTCGAAGGCGTTCGATACCTTAAATCATGAAGTACTACTGTCTGTATTAAGATATCTAGGAATGTCGGAACAGGTAATTAACTTTTTCTCAAACTATATTTCTAACAGAATCCAGAGAGTCAAAATTGATAATGACATATCTGCTCCACATGAAATATCGTCTCTTGTACCACAGGGTTTCATCTTGGGCCCTCTTTTGTACACATTATATACGTCTAACTTTGTAAAAGCACCTCGACATTGCAATATGCATTTTTATGCTGATGACACGCAGCTCTATTTGTCGTTCGACCCCACTAATAGTGACGTTGCCATAAATAATATTAACAAGGATATTGAGGCTATTATAGACATATCTAGACGACATTCGTTGAACATTAACGCCAATAAGACATCCGTACTTGTTTTTGGTCCACGGGATATAAGGTCATCGTTATCGCAACAAATTCACATAAATATTGATGGGCACCAAATATCTCCAGTTGAACATGCCAAAAATCTAGGGCTGACTTTTGAAACAGCTCTACGGTTTCGAGTCCATATTAACAAGTGTATACGCGTATCTTATATAAACTTAAAAATGATATTTCAAAATCGGTTCTTTCTTAACCAAAAAACTAAAGCAATCCTGTGTGATATATAATTTTGGTGATGTAGTTTATGGTTCTCTCAAATACGCCGAAGATGCTCAAAGGATACAAGTTATACAAAACTCTTGCCTTGCCTTGGTATTAGGCGTAGGCAACACATCTCACATAAGCTTGCTGAAATAAGTTGGTTAAATATGTCAAGGCGACGTATACTGCACTCTGATTGCTTATTTAAAAAGATTATAGAAAATAAAATACCCGCATATTTACACAGTAAAGTTACGTTTAAAACGGACGTCCATAATCTAAATTTGCGACATAAAGGTACACTTACTCCCCCTTTGCATCACACGGAATTATTTAAGGCCTCATTCACATACCAAATTACCAAGATATATAACTCCATACCCGCGGACATAAAAATCAAATCTTTTGTATCTTTTAAGTATGCATACAAGAAGCTATTGTTAGCAGAGCAAAATAACTCCTTAATTTAGTGCATAATAAATTTCAGTAGTTGTGCAATATAATTTTTTCTCTCTCTTGTTTCATCCCCACTCTTTGTCTATTTAGCTATTATATTTTTAGGTATTAATTGTTGTGTATCTTTATATTAGTTTCTTTTACTATAGCTTAAGATGAAAAACAGAGGTTATGCTTCATGACCACCTGATCTTCGGCTTTTTTCAATGATATATGTTTTTTTTATTCTCTGTAAATAATTGTAAAAGTATTAACTACACATTGAAAATAAAGACCATTTATTATTATTATTATATCACGACGAGAGTTACGAAAACGAAGCACTGCAAAATTCAGGTGAAAAATTTGGAATCATTGTTTTTAACGTGACCATGGACAAAGTTGTCAGTGTCTTACAGTCCAGATTGGCAAATCGCAAAGAGTTGTATCAGCCTTTGAATGCTGTCACCCATCAAGTTTCCCTCGCCTTCCAAACATGTCGGAAAATACATTACATAAAGTATATGAAACGTAGACAAAATTTTATTCTGAAGTGACTCACGATAATCTCCAAATTGAGCTTTTAGGTTTTGGTTCCAAGTGAAATAATTCATCATCATCATTACCAGACAGGTACACCGAAGAAGAGTTTAAACAGGATGATGCTGAAGCAGAAGCAAGAAACAGAGTTGTTCGCAAATTCTGCAAAAAAATGTAGTCTCTTGATAACACATTCTGGAAAAGTGTCAGAAATTCGTAGAGCAACAGTAACAAGCAAATAAACTAGCCTAATTAATTTTCCGCCGCCCTATACGTCACGAGATTCTGTTTCACATTCCTCATACTCTCAAAATTGGATGTATTTCATTCCTCATCATCATCTGTCTAAAAATTATGTACCAAGAAAATTAATCTGTGATCACCCTTCTGATTTTAAAACCAAAGCTAAAGGTTCAAACAGATGTTGCGCTTAAAGTAATTAAGAAGCTGACTGTAAGTAGGTCCACAAACTATAAATCACTAAGGAAGTAAATAACCGCTCCTGTTTCTTATAATGTGAATTGAATCTTAAGCAGACGATTCATCTTAAAATTCTACGCTGTCTCGTTTTAGAACACCGAGTTTAGTTTACATGTACATTCCATTTTATTGAAGCTGATTTGTTTTTAATAGCCAATCCAAAGAACTCGTTTGAAACTTCTATAGTTGTTTTTTCCTGTAGGAGAAAATGTGATTGCAAGAAGTTGAATATACTACTTTAATTTGGATGTTTTTATACGCTATTCTAGCAAAGTTGTTTTAGTTTGTGGATTAGATAATAAAAAGAGACGTAAGTATTATATTCATCACCGGTTTATTGAAATTTTTCTAATTTTTTTTAACATTCTATATGATACTTCCCGTAATTCTTTTTATTATCTCCCGATGATATCAGTTTGGTCGGCTAAACTCTAGCTAGTACACTATACAGTACGTTTGCTGTTATAAAATCTTATCAAGGATTGCACCATTTTTTTAAATCGAATTCTTTAGATTAACTTCCGAACGGACCGGACCTTTGGATTAGCTATTCCACTACTCATCCAGGACACATACACACAATTACGCAATGATCATTGCCTATGACATTGCCATCTGCTGCAGCTGAGACTCGCACTCAGGAGTTGTACGGCAGCTAGCCGTGTTGCCGTCTGGATCACTCTCACCAACTCGGTAATATTTTTAAAATGCCACTAAATATCCATACCCTAGCCAGGATTTGAATCCAGGATGGTCTCAATCCTAACGTGCAAGCATTGAGTCACTGAGCCGAATTTTCATGTATGTGTATATATTTTTTATTTTTTAAATTAGAACTTTAATAATTACTAAAGGTTTGACCTCTCACCAACAATAACTTACATTCGATACAATCAGACCGTTGCTTCTCGGTTATTTTCCGGAAAGTGCCTTACAAAATACAATGTATTCTATTGAAGGGATTATTATAATAGCTACCACAATATCAGCACATCAGATATAATAATCGATAGTGGGTGTAGAGATATATGTATCGACAGAAATTAAATTTTATTAATTATTAAATTAGGGTGCATTAAGATAAGTTACCATTGAGTGCCAAGAAATCATTTAAATTCGTAAAGATGGGGATCCATTTTAAACAAACATTAATCAGTAATTATTCACTAAATGTGAAGTTCTCATTAGTCTCTCTATTTAAATAACACTTTTCCAAATGGTTGGATTGAAAGAAGAGGTCCATTTCTCTAGCCAACGCGTTCTCTGGATTTAAATCCATTGGACAATTTTCCCTGGAGTCATCTAAAAAGTTTGGTTTGGTAATGTTAACGAAGAAAGTAACCCGTTAAGCAAGGCTAATGTTCCTTTGCTTCAACATGGCTGATTATTTTTTAATAAATTCTTTTTAAAGTGCCTAACAATAAACCGCAAGAAATATTAATCTAGAAATATTTATGTCTTCTTCGGATTCTTTAACGACTAAAAAGTCATAATGGGTAATTTTTTGCTGCCTTTAATCTACAGAAAATGTGAAATAGTGAAAAATTAAACAATATATCTAATATTGTCTGAAAGTTATTTGTGGCATTCTAAGAATATTCTTTCCAGTTATTTGGGTTTTCTGCCATATGTATTATCCTCTTAAAAAACAAATCACCGAATCTACAAAATAATAGAATTATTATTAATATAAATCTGAATAAACACATTTATAATGTATTTTGCTGACGTTTCGGAAAGAAGTCTCTTTCATTTTTCAAAGCTTTTTTTTGAAAGAACTCTTATTTTGTTGTGTATGTCAAATACACAGCTTTAAGATTCTGTTTAGGTTATTTCCATAGATACTTACTACTTACACAGAACTGATAATATTTTGTTTTAGATAATGTTCAGTTTGTTAAGTTCTTCTTTTAACATTGATAGCCAGGTTGTACAAATATCTACAGAACAATTCGATACGCATTTATCTTCATTTAATAAGATTATTGCTGATTCTTTAATTTTTCTCTTTTCGTTATCTGCTTCTTTTATTAAAATTTTTGCGAGTCCCAGTTTATTCTATGTCCGTTCTCCCAACCATGTTCACAAATCTTCGATTTCTGAATTTCATTCTTTCTAATTAAATAAAAGAAAAAATTTATCAAAGAGGTTCTAGTACAAAATCAATACCCTGAAGCCTTTGTTGATATCATAAATGTTGAAAATAGGGACAATCATGTACAACAAAAACCTGAACGCCATTATACAGCAATAATTCCTTATGTATACGGACTATCGGAGAAGCTATGCCGTATAGGTGACAAATTTGATGTTAGGACGGTATTTCAAACGAGGAACACTTTAAGATCTATTTTAACAAAAACAAAACCGATAAACAGGGAGCAGAATTCAAAAAACTGTATTTACAATATCCCAAATGTTATGTGGGTGAGTCATCCAGACTTTTCAGTGTGAGGTTGAATGAACACAAGAATTACATTAGAAAGAATGAAATTCAGAAATCAAAGATTTGTGGACATGCTTGGGAAAACGGACATATAAACTGGGACTCGGCAAAAATTTTAACAAAAGAAGCAGATAACAAAAAAGAAAACTTAAAGAATCAGCAATAATCTTATTAAATGAAGATAAGTGCTTATCGAATTGTTCTGTAGATATTTGTACAACCTGGCTACCAATGTTAAAAGAAGAACTTAACAAACTTAACATTATCTAAAAGAAAATATTATCAGTTCTGTGTTCTGTGTAAGTAGTAAGTATCTATGGAAATAACATAAATAGAATCTTAAAGCTGTGTATTTGACATACACAGCAAAATAAGAGTTCTTACAAAAAAAAGCTTTGAAAACGGAAAGAGACTATTTTCCGAAACGTCAGCAAAATACATTATTTTTGTGTTTATTCCGATTTATATTATTTGTAAAACATAACCTCTGACTGTTCCTTTGGCGTAAACGTCACGGGCGCAGAGGCTTTTAGGTTGAGTTTGTTAAGTTCTTCTTTTAACATTGGTAGCCCGGTTGTACAAATATTTACAGAACAATTCGATACGCACTTATCTTCATTTAATAAGATTATTGTTGATTCTTTAATTTTTCTTTTTTTGGTATCTGTTGAACATGCTTGGGAAAACGGACATAGAATAAACTGGGACTCGGCAAAAATTTTAACAAAAGAAACAGATACCAAAAAAAGAAAAATTAAAGAATCAGCAATAATCTTATTAAATGAAGATAAGTGCATATCGAATTGTTCTGTAGATATAATCAAACAATTTCCTAAAGTATCAAAAACTTTAATACATCATATGTACAACCTGGCTACCAATGTTAAAAGAAGAACTTAACAAACTCAACATTATCTAAAAGAATATATCAGTTCTATGTTCTGTGTAAGTAGTAAGTATCTATGGAAATAACATAAACAGAATCTTAAAGCTGTGTATTTGACATACACAGCAAAATAAGAATTCTTCCAAAAAAGCTTTGAAAACGGAAAGAGATTACTTTCCGAAACGTCAGCAAAATACATTATTTCTGTGTTTATTCCGATTTATATTATGTGCAAAACATAACCTCTGACTATTCCTTTGGCATAAACGCCACAGGTGCAGAGGCTTTTTTCCAATAATTCTATTATTTTGTAGATTCGGTGATTTGTTTTTGAAGAGGAGAATAATACATGTGGTTGAAAACCCAAATAATAGGAAAGAATATTATTCACGTGTCCATATAATATACATTTTTTTATTTATTTAGTGATACACTACCCAAACACAGAAACTCAGGAAATTTTCGAAATAAGAAACTCTAAATCAATACATGTATGTTATATAACAATGATGCTCTATGTAAACATATACACATATACAAATGTATGTTAAGGGATTAAAAATAAATAGAACAATATGAAATAAATATAAATACTTATATACATTGAATGCCTCTCACGAGTGGCACTAAAAGTATATTTCAAGAAAAAATAACATATATTTATTTAATTCATATTCGACGTTTGAAGAAAAAATAGTGTGTTATATGTGAAGTAGAGTGATTTTATATGCCTCGGTTTTGCAAATACATCCTAGACTCAAAAATGTCACTTTAGCTCATATAAAACAGTATACTATTATTTGTTAACATAACGTCACTTAGTTACAATTTCAAAGCAGAGGCGACGCTCGTTAAATCATAAAACTAGTTGCAAAGTAATGCCGAACTCTGCAATTTTAATTCATCTCTTTTATTGTCTAAGTAATTAAAATTTAAAAAATTATCAACTGTCAAGAGATTTAAAACTATAATAAATCCAGGTAGGTGCGTAGAGCAGTTGTACAAAAAAGTTGTATGGTGGCCATTTGCACCGATATTGTGTTAAGTAGAAAGTAACAAAGTAGAGCTTAACTTTTAAGGGATACTCAAGTTAGGTTGCATTGCACCATACTAAATCAATCATTATTTAGCTAAGTGTGAAAGGCTCTATTTTGAGGTTAGAAATTTAGTAACCAAACTAGGGAAGTTTATTATAGAACTGGCAAAAATGACAATTGACTGATTCTGATTCCGAAATGCCATGAGCTCTGTATATTTGATCATTTCAACTTTAGTGTCAGTTTTTCAGTAGAATATAAAAATCACATTATACATATTTATTTCGAAAGCAAGATTTTGTTTTGTTGAAAAGAAGATTTAATTTCACAATCGCTTTTATTCAGCTTTAATTTTCAAATTGTAAATTTGAAGTGATAATCCATGGTTTTTCCAAATTGTGAATAAATTAGATTTAGTAGTAATTTTGTTTTTTTGTGTGTAAAATTGTTGCTGTGATTTAACAAAGTTTTGTCCTTTCGGCATATTAATATATAAGGGAGATAGTCTAACCATAGCTGCTAGTGACACTTTCAGTATTATGCGAGAGGCAGTTGAAACGTTCATCCGCATAATATTGGCTACTGACCCGGAGCCTGTAAAGAAGCGTAAGCAACACAAAACCTGACCTACACTGTTGTTTCTGAAACCAAAATATTACTTTTAATAGATTTTTACGCAAGAGACACATTAATAAACTCGATACGGGAACAAAGAAAACTGAAAAAGCGAATTATTATTTTTAGGTATATAATGATATGTATGTATATTTGTAAATATCGTTATGTTCAAGTTACTCCAACAAATGTAAAACTGTTTCTTTATACAGCCGAAGTCGTTTAAAAAACGTTAACTGGTCCAGTTCCTCAAAAGTGTTGGGACGTTTATGTTTTTTTGGGAAAATTCAATTCACTCCAGGATGTCAAGATCGTACTTTAACCGATATCGACGGTATAGTTAAACCTACCTTAAATAAGAGATAAGTGTTACTTAAATTACGGTGCAATGGAAAATTCCATTCTATGGCTTTCTTAAAATGAAGCCTCCCTTAAGGTTGTCGGTGCAAATGGCCATGAAATATGCTCCACATTTACAAAATAAAACCTCACTTTAACACTTTCATCATAAATAGCCATTAGAGTGCCTTTAATATTATTATGATAATTGTAAACATTATTACCAGGATTATTAATTGCTAGCACAAAAGTTACAAAATGATTATTAACGGAATTCACATTTCAGGTATTATTTTAATGACATCTTTTTATAACATTTACTTTTTTAATAGCATTCCCATATTTTTATTACCTTCCAGTAATAAGGTTTGTGAGTAAACTTTTCTCTCTTAATATAAATATTTACAAAATTACCTTAGTTTTTATACATGCAAAGTGTAGAGAATTTTTGAACGTTTAAACTTCATTTTAAATTTATCTCATAAATTCATAATTAACTTTAGGTTGATTTTTACCCAGTACCGTGGCATTTTTAAAAATTGGATGTAATAATATATAGGTCATGAATATCAATTGGTTCGTTAATATTTTCAATAAAAAAATGTATACAAGCACCTATGTCCGCAATATCGTAAAAGTTACGCCATGAAATAAATTGAGCGTATAGAAAATATTCCGAAAAGAAATTCTCATAAAAATAAATCATATAGGTACCCATAATAAAATGTTTAGAACATATTCTTGCATTTTTTATTTCCGATTCGAGAAAATCCTCTCTAAAGAGTGCTGCTGAGCTGGGCACGTATTTCTAATCTTGCAAAGTTAAAAAATGTTTTCATGTTATGTTTTAACGTGAATATATACACTCCTGCATGAAACAGCCAAATACCTACTACAATTTTGATTAACGAGTTCACTAACTCAGAAACAGGGAATCCTCTATAAATGTATAGTCGAACCCTCTTCAGTGCCTCTGTAACAGTGAATTACCGCTCTTATCCTCGATCATAAGGCCTTAAATTACAAGAGCTGAACACTTAATATATATTACTCTATTAACACTGGCCATTGAAGCAGTTTATAATCCGATGTAGTGATAATGATACTTATAGTCCCAACAATTGGTAACAATGTACGTAGTTCCGCAATGTAGAAAATATTTGGAACACTTTCTTAAAATTGAACCACTTGAAAAAGTACCTATTACTTAAATTTTTACACGAATCGATAAATCTTGCTTGTTTTGTTAGTGCCGAAGGGCCAATTTTTTATAATGGCTGTGCATTATTGTGCTTATTTCCATCATTACATTAATAATGAAACACCCAGTATATAGGGCATTCATAAATTTGATTTTTTTTTATTTATTTTTCCAAATTCAAGCAATAGGTACATTTCACTCATGTCATTTTTACATTTATTTAGCCATTAAATATTAAATACAGTAAAGTTACCAGGATGCATTTTAATTTACTACTTTTAAAGCAACAGAAATGATACATTTATACGAGAGAATCCAGCTAAAGTAAGGCAAGACATAATATTATTTACAATGGCCATGATAAGCGTCAAGTACTTCTGTTCCTTCTCATGGTGTGAAGTCGCCTACCCTTTTCTTTTTTAACCATAGAAAAAGATGGAGAGTTAAATTTTTCAGTCTAAAATTCTACACAAAACTACGACGTATGCAAATTGGAATGTCTGTTAACGTAAACAATTTCAACGTGCGACCAGGGGGACGCGTAAATCCGGGTAGAATGGTGACGTCATTGAACATATAAAAAGAAGACCAGACTGTTCAAATGGAGGAGAAATTGAAATAATACTACTGCTACTTTGCAGGACTTCATGTTCGCTGTGCTCCTGGAGATTGCATTTGAACCACACCTTAGCTACATTGCAGGACTTCGTGTTCGCTGTACTTAGGAAATAAAATTTAAATACTCCTGAGTTACTATGCCGGACTTCATGTTCGCTGTACTTAGGAAATAAATTTAACAGACCTGAGTTACTTTGCTGGATTTCATGTTCGCTGTACTTACGGCATAATTGTGTGGTTACTTGTCTAACTGCGAGTCCAACAGTATTTTGATCTACCTATTCGTTTCATTTATTTTGTCCCAGTAACTCACCTGAGTTACATCACAGGACTTTAAGTTCGCTGTGCTCGCTGGATTATTTTATGGTAATTTTGCCAAGCAATTACACACAAAATGCGCTCTACGTCTACACCACCTTATTTGGCTGTTTAACACGCAATTGCACAACGCCAACATAATTTAATAAATATTTTTACTTGATTAATTCTCAACTTATTATTGAATCTGCATTATGGTTACGGGGTGGTTAAAAAAGGTTTAAATTCGCGCATTTTTTGTACTAAAAGAATATTATTTCTTTTATGTTAGCTTTGATTTTAACAAGAATACAGGTTAAGGTTATATTACAGTTTACTTAGTTACGAGTTTAAATAAAAGGTTTCACATTCTGAATATTATTGAAGCAGTATTATTTATAATACAGGTGCATATATTTAGGATCAATTAATTTATGTACATCCGTCCTAGATTTATTTTATATCCAGGTTTTAATTTTCTTTTTAAACAAATTCATTGAGTTACTTTTCTTAAAATCAGAAGGAATGAAATTGTAAATTTTGGGACCCAGGTAGAAATAAGATCTTTGGGCAAAAGTTTTTTCTATTTTAGGTACTCGGGTTGCGTTGCTTCTGTAGGTACCGGGTTTCATAATTATTATGAACAATTTCCTCTGTTCACTGTTATTTTTATGTTGTCTAATTAGACTTGTCAAATAAAATAACTGTCGAATGTATATTACTTGAGTTTCCATATATTCGTCTGAGGGGTATTGATATGATTTTTTGAAAATTATATTTAATATATATTTCTGTGTATTCTCAAACTAGGTTATATAATTATTGGCCGCACCTCCTTATGCTACGATTCCGTAAATTAAATGAGTGTCCACTATGCCAAAATATAAGGTTTTTTACTGCGCTATATTTAGTAACTGTGATAGATGTTTAAATTAATGCAATAACGGTCTGAACTTATTAGTTACATAGTTTGTATGAATGTCCCATCTTAAATGATTATCTATGTAAATTCCTAAATATTTAACATTTTGTGAGCCTTGTGTATATGTTTCATTATTGTCGATCTTTATACTTAATCTTTGGAAATCAGGTAAATTATTGCTATAAAATGTAAAAAGGACATAGTAAGTATTTGTATAGTTAACTGTAGTAACCTGTTGTTAAAGAAGTGAAAGAATTTTAAAATCGAGTTCAGCTTTTTCTTTAAGGCACCTCCAGTTACCATCAGATTGTTTTATGGCAGTGTCATCGGAAAAACTCGCTATGTCACCACATAAGAGTAAATCAAATAGACCATTCAGGTACATATTAAAAAGAATTGGCCCTAAGACGGTTCCTTGCGGTACATCATATTCTACCGTCATGTTATTACTGAAGGTGTTGTCAATTTGTACATATTGTTCACTATTTGACAGATAACTATTTATTAACATGTGAGGAATACTCTTAAATCCTATATCTTCCAATATCTGCAATAATGACTAACTGTAGCGAAGGCTTTCGCGAGGCCAACGAAAATGCACAGCATTAGTTTGCTAATATTCATATATTTATAAATCGTTGTAGTAAGATAAGCTATTGCATCTTGCATTGACTTCTTCTTCCTGAAGCCGAATTGCTCTGCTGGCAAAATATTAAACATATTTAAAAAGCTAGTTTAGCTATGTTGAAGATTAGGGAAATAGGCCGGTAGTTGCCAGTCACGTTCAGTTTATCGCCATTCCTGTAGGGTGGATTTATTACAGCTATTTTAAATGCGGATGGACAGATGCCTGTTTGAGTTATTCCTTATATTTATAGAAAGTTTATCCTTTTTTAATAGAACCTAGATGAATTAGAAGTATTACCTAATGAAGTACAGCAAAGGTTGGAATTTATAGTATTATCTGAAACCTGCCATCTTAATGACATCTCATTATTTAATATTAGAGGCTATGAGCTTATTTACAAGAGTGTGAATCAAAATGATGGCCTAGTAGTATATATTAAAAACACACAATAAAAATATAATTTAAGCATGAAATTATTAACTGAAAATAGAGCTATTGAAATAATATTAATATTTAACAACAACAATTTACTAATTACTGCCCTATATAAACTGCCCTCTATGTGTGTCAACTCATGTTGCTACGGATTTACACGTACATGAACAAATAGATACGTTGGATCTTAATGATTATCAGATATTACGTAACGAATTCACTTGGGCTACTGTAGCGTAGCAGATATCGTAGGAACTACTTAACCCGGAAAGTGATGTACGTGCCTACGATAAAATTTCTCTAGCTCAGACTATCTCAGGGCGTTAAGCCCAAGTTTACATAAACTGTGACAAATTATTAGTTTACTTATTTAACAAATAACGGAGGCTTCCATATGTAGTGGTCGCAGACGAAATAATGACACTTTCTTTAAAAATTAAATGCACTATATTATTCAATTTACAGATATGGTTCTCCAGCATGTAACCTGGCGATGTTCACAAGTTGTGGCCAATTTCACGATTAATAAGTTATAACATTCATAAAATGCCTCGTGTAGCTACACATCGGTTTACAATGTCCTCATAAATTATCATAAATTCTGCCACAAAGGTCTGATTTAAAGAGCCTCCTTAATATAAATGCATAAAATCTTTAAATATGTACAAGTTAAAAAAAATGCAAAGTATGAATTGAAATCCAGCCGAACCACTGAAGGTGGTCCCTGGTAAGTAAAATATTAAACAACACAACACACTTATTTAGGGTGATACGATACCGAGTCCGGACGTGGACGAACTGTAGCCCTACGGAGATGTCTTCGGGACACAAGAAATGGACCCAAGGATGGGGTTGATGGTAGCCTCACCAGCCCTGGCACCTTCCACTGTGTGTGGATGCCCCGTCCGTGGAACACTAAAGATCACGATTTAATTTACAGTCAGAAATACACGTGAAGCGTGCTTAATTGAGCAATTCTGACATAACCTACAAATGAAACATAATTTACCTCACTGATGAGGGAACAATCCACCAATACTCCAGGAAGCCACAGTCGGATGAATGGGGTCGAGTCCGCCTTTCAGGTTGACACGGTATTTCCAAAGGAAAGCCTGCAAATTTGCGAAACACGTGGGTAGAGAACGGGCAAGATGGCGTGAAGAGGTTAGCTTACCTTGTGTAATTAAATATCCTGCTTCCGCAGATAAAATTTACTCACAACCACAAAATATTTCCGCTAAACGGAACAACAACAGATTGAGGAAATTTTCTTCAGTTGATTATCCTAAAATCCACCAGGATGCCTCGGATAAAACCGAGGTTCACAGAATTAACAACTAATTACTACCAACCACGCCAAAAACAATGGTTGCTTCCCGTTTGTCTCTGCTGATCACGTGTCGCAAATATATCGCCCTCCCGTGGAGAATAGCGAAATGTGTTACGGGCGTGTAGCAGTTGTTATAATGCGGCCCACAAAACGCTAAAGCGTATGGTGGGTCGCATACGCTAGAGGTCCGCAACAATGTAATAAACCAAATGCACCGTTATTTAGTGAACTGTTCCAATGATTTAGATATTCATATACTGGTAGGTGACATTAATATTAATATAATGGATAATACTGAACCTATTCATAATTATCTAAAAATCACGTACGATTTGGATTTTATCCGCAATAAACAAATACACTAGGATACAGGAAAACAACCAAACTTGCTATATATAGGTCTATTTACAAAAAAAAAAAAATTACAGTTATATTCCTATTGTCCTTGAAACTACCATAATGGATCATTTCTTTATAGTTGCATAAATATTAGCACCTGAAAAGGAAAACGAAATATAGAATAGAGAGATAAAAACAAATTAATTACAGATTTGCAAATGAAAAATTGGATTGATATATATATATATATATATATATATATATATATATATATATATATAAACTGCTGGCCACTCGAACTTACACATAGAGAATTTTAGGCAAAATTTAAAGTTCAATATTTTCAACAGGAATGCAAATTTTTGAACGCGGCTTGCAAATTTTAAGAGCTAGTTTTTTTCGGATTAAGCTGCATGACGTATATTTATCGTAGGAACATAATTTTATTATATACGGGGTGATCAATGAAGTCATGCAAAAAATCAAAAAGTTTGTATGAGTGAAATTTCCGCAAAAAATTTTTTTGGTCGTTGCAATATGGTTCGTTACTAAGGTAACATCAATATCTGTAGACGGTTTTGTCAGTTTTTGGATTAAGGCCCTTAGGCCTTGTACACACTACTCAACATAAAATTTGGATACCGAAATTTTTAAAATGCTATAACTTGACATTGGATTGACGGTTCTTGATGATTTTTGCGGATTTGGAATCCTTATTTCACGTAGATTTTCTATGGTCTAAGCATTTTATTTGAGGGTTGAAATTTACACATTATGCCGGGTCGATAATAAACAAAAACGTAGGGTACGACGCGCTCTAAGGTTTGGCATTATTTAAGTTTTTGTAAAAATAAATTCTCACCTCAAGTTGTTTTTATTTAATGTTCCTCTCACTGTTCTGTCCGAAACTCACACCCCAGTTTGTTGTCTTAAAGAGTCATTCAGTTTTACAGAGTTCTTTGTCCACCCCCAAGCCCATAATTATGATCGGGTGTAATTTCTACGCGACGCGTCAATTTCAAAGTAGGCATTGGAAAAACAAATTTGTTGCTATGCAATTAAAAACTGTTTACATTATTTTAGAAATAATCTGACACATTTCAATGTTATAATTTTGTAAAGTTTAATTAATATGAGGCGTTTAACCACGGCAGAAAAGGAAAATTGCATTCGACTTCTCAACGAAGGAATGTCAAAACAGCAAATTGCGCACATTTACAATGTCAGCCGAAAGACAATTTATAATTTGATCCACCGCGTCGAAACTACTAATGATCATCTTTATGGGCATGGGGGTGGACATACAAAAAAAAATAAACGAAAGAACCGAAAGAATTTTAATGACAGAAACTATGCGGAATAGAACAAAGAGCTCTAGAAAACTAAATGACTCCTTAAGACAACAAACGGGGGTGAGAGTTTCGGACAGAACAGTGAGAAGAACATTAAATAAAAACAACTTGAGGTGAGATTTTTTTTTTTAAAAACATAACATAATGCCAAACATTTTAAATTATAGAGCCCGTCGCAGAGCAAAATGTGTGCGGTTATTACAACACCATAGAGCGAATAGGCGGGCATGGGCAAATCGGCATGCGAATTGGGGTAATGCAGAGTGGAGCCATTGTTTATTTACTGACGAAACAAGATTTAATTTGTTTCACTCCGATGGCCGAATTTTAGTTTGGAGAAGGCCAAATCAGCGATATTTGGAGGAAAATATGGACCCTCAAGAAGCATTTGGTGGCGGAGGTGTTACAGTGTGGGGAGGTATCATAAGAAATGGTAAAACCGAGCTATTCATTACCAACCAAACCATTAATGCTACTGTTTATCAGGAGGAAATTTTGGAACCTATTGTTGTTCCTTTTGCTCGACATTACTGCCCAGAACTTCTATTGGTGGATGACAACGCTCGACCTCACAGAGCGCGAAGGATCACAGAGTTTTTGCAGGCACAAAACATCAATAGGATGGACTGGCCTGCAAAGTCTCCGGATGTTAATGTCATCGAACACGTTTGGTCTTATTTAAAACTTAAAGTAAGATCTCTTGATGTACCCCCTGAAACCTTAGAAACGCTCAGTGAGGCCATTCGTGAAGAATGGGAGAATATTCCACAAGATTTTATAAATAATCTTGTGGATACTCTACCAAATCGATGTCGGGAAATAATATTACGAGCAGAATTAGAATTATAAATTTTTTAAGAATTGACTTTTGGCCGTTGTTAAGCAATCTTGTACATTGTAGAATATAATGTAATAAACTTGTTCTCGTCGCTACGTTTTTGTTTATTATCGACCCGGTATAATGTGTAAATTTCAACCCTCAAATAAAATGCTTAGACCATAGAAAATCTACGTGAAATAAGGATTCCAAATCCGTAAAAATCATCAAGAACCGTCAATCCAATGTCAAGTTATAGCATTTCAAAAATTTCGGTATCCAAATTTTATGTTGAGTAGTGTGTACAAGGCCTAAGGGCCTTAATCCAAAACCTGACAAAACCGTCTAGAGATATTGATGTTACCTTAGTAACGAATCATATTGCAACGACCAAAAAAATTTTTTGCGGAAATTTCACTCATACAAACTTTTTGATTTTTTGCATGACTTCATTGATCACCCCGTATATAATAAACTTATGGTCCTACGATAAATATACGCCATGCAGCTTAATCCGAAAAAAACTAGCTCTTGAAATTTGCAAGCCGCGTTCAAAAATTTGCATTCCTGTTGAAAATATTGAACTTTAAATTTTGCCTAAAATTCTCTATGTGTAAGTTCGAGTGGCCAGCAGTTTAGTGCAAGTGTGCTTCTAGAGGGCAGAAATATTTAAAACATAATATTTCAGTCGCAAGCTCCTCTATAAAGTCCTTATTTTACTATAAGGAATGTAACCAGACTGCAACCAACAGCTACTCTCCAGGCTGTGTGTCCCGCCGAGCGCTGAATTACAAGTTACAAGCCTGGCGCCTTAAGTGTAATAATCGCTTATTACCAACAAACTGCTAATGCTTCGATTGCAACAAATGTCCAGATAAATTGGAGCGTTGTGACGTCAACACCCTGAAATCCAATCACAGAATTAACATCACAGAGGTTGTCTCTGTTCAAGATTGTTTATTAATCTTGGTCTCTGTTAACATAACATAACCTCTATTTATTGACAGCACTCAGCACTTTTCTACTTTAGGTAAATTATCAGCGGCACCTTTAACATATCCCTCTTCCACTTGATTCCATTTTGATTGTAGAATTAATAAAACATAAACCAGAAACTGATAAAATAATATTTTCACTCCAAACAATACAAACATAAAAATATAAATTTTACGTTTTAGGTTAGTCATCTGATGTGTAATGTCGGTGAAGGTTAAACCTAAACTACAGTACAAAATATTAACGTCCGACGCTTTCACGAATAACTTGTGCGGCATTTATCTGGATTCTGATTGGCCAATATTTACACGTCCACTGCTTTAGACCAATCACAGTACCAGCATTACAAATTGAAATTCTGAGAAGTTTTAGAGGAAAGCTTTCTTTAACACAGTTAGAATCTATTACAAACTAATTTTCTCCACAGTCTCATTGGTTTTCAGGGTAGATACGTAATTCGGACACGCGTAAAAATGCCCGTTTTAAAAAGTAGTGAAATTATCAGCAAGTTGTTTTAACGATATTTTCTTAGAAATAATTCTTATTAGAAATGTAAATAGTTGTAAATTAATAAAATGTTTTATTATATCATTTTCACGACACAAATTGTTTAAATAAAATTAGTGGGAAAACCCTATTGTTGAAAAGTTCTCCCACTCTCAAGGTCTGCCCTTTGTGGGATCCACTGTTCACTTGTTCACTTTCTACCCATACTATTATATATATTATATCAGAGTGTCTTTTAATTAATTATTTAGTAGTGAGTAAATTATTATTATTATTATTATTATTTATTTCTCAATTCTTATGCGTAATAATTAGATGTCTTCCTTTAATTTGTATACATAGTTAATTATCTGTACTCTCTCAGTAATTCGTTAGTTAATGAACTCGAATGTAGTAAGATCAGTCATACAAAAGCCTATAGAATTTAAGCCTTTTTAGGAAATTATCAAAAACAATAAAAGCTCATCAACCGTCCTCCACCCAACCCAACTACACGCATCACAATTTTCGTGAGTTAAGTTTTAATTACTTTACGTCATTGAACTATATAGTTCTTTACATAGTTCCATGCTTTACGTGTCGGCCTAATAATGAAAAATTGTAAATTTCAATCTGGCAAGTATAAAAAAGTTATATACGACTACATCAGATATTTTAACACTGTTTTTTATCCAAATAGGTATAGCTCTTTAGTCTACACAAATTCATTCATATTCAAATATCCTTGACAGAATTTCTACGTCACGTGTGAATCGCTCGAAGGACATGCAAACATAAAACGTGTGTATAATGTTTGCTTAATATGATAGGTAAACTTTTTCCAACTTGTTTGTTTAGAGATTCAGTAAATAATGTATTCGTGATGCAGAATACATTCTGGCTACTAACCTACTAACCTGCACAAGCATATAATATAATTTTGAAAGGATTTGAAACAAATATTAACTAATATGAGAGTATATTTAAAAGGATGTGTGTGAATAGCGGTTTAATATACAGCGAGATGACAATGCAATGAACAAATTAAATGTTAAGCTAGTTATTTAAAACATCGTAGGTCGCAAACAATTGCACTGTTCTGATTTTTTGGGATGTTGTTAGGATAGATACCAGTAGTGTAAAACCAAATTTTTAGCTTCGAAAGACCTGTGCTAACTGCGTGGTGCTCGAAAAACCTTGAGCTTTTCGGATTTTTTTCAGTATTTGGCTTGTAACTTCGAAAAGGTGCATCCTACGGAAAAAGTCGTAGCATATACTTCTAGAGTACAAAAATTTTTCTAAAATTTGAGTGCAACCGCAGCTCCATACGTCCAATGGGTCCAGAGATACACCACTTCAAAAATTGACCAAAAAATTCGAAATTTTAGTTTTAGCCGTCTTCCGAGCAGAATATCGGTTAAAACACTCATCTTACGAGGAAAATCATGGGAAATGAAGTTGTAGAGCAGTTATTTTGGTTTAATTTAAGCACAAGCAGTAGTAGTTCCCTTATTATCTTGAAAGAACGAAAAAGACGAAAAAGAAATCGGATTTTTCAAGAAATGAAGCTCCCAATCTAAATTGTTATTAATATTGCACAGAATGTTATTTTTTTTATATACATTTATTTAACGTCGGCCTATTTCTGCTACTGAGGCCTAACACCGACGCCTGTAGACGAGCTACCCCCAACCAGGAGTTTTGCCGAACCTCTTCCCTTAAGGAGAGTAGGGATCTTTCACTTGCCTAACATTTAATAGACAAGGGACCGACGGCTTTACATCCCCTCCGAAGGATGGTATATCTTCTATACAACCCTCGCCTAAGGTTGTATAGCTTCCGCGCATACACTGATATACAAGCCGCTGGAAGATGTGTGAGGCGAGAACGCGGTTTCCGTTGGAATGGTCACCCATCCAAGTACTAGCTGCGCCTGTCGTTGCTTTACATCGCATACCGAAGTATGTACATAGTAAAGACGCACCTACGCTCGCCCCCACAGAATATTGTAAAAATAACATTATATTTATAAATTTGATTTGATTTGTGGAGAGTACTTACTTCACAAGATTATATAGCAATAGAACAGCTCAGTGAGGGAAATAGTAGCTGCTTACATTACCTACTCGTTCAACCATTTTTGGGAAAAGTACGTCAGTTGTATTCGATGGCCATCCTGAAGAGGGGGCTGCTAGGAGCACAAAAACAGCAGAGCGGCAACGTCGTTATGCAGCCTTAACGTGTAGCGACATCATTTTTGAAGAATCGACACTGATCAAAGCGCACCAAGAAAAATTATTGTCCAACCCAAAAAACAAGCAGTGCTTGATCAACTTCATCTGCACTGGACTGGATAGTTAGGGGATCAAAACGAACCAAGCTCTAGAAGATGCCAGAATGCCGACTGCCTCATTGTGAGGACAGCATTGAAGAGCGAGGAGTACGAGCACGTCATAATCGTTGGAGAGGATGTCGACCTCTTGGTGCTTCTTAATGGATTTGGGCTCCGGCATACAAAATTTACTCTTCCAGAAAGATAGCAGGGGTGGAACAGATTGTGAGCAGTTCTCTTCAACATCATTCATTCGAGGAGAGCTCTCATTCCCTCCTGGATTTTCTATTACGCCTACGCCTTCACTGGTTGCGACACCACCTCTGCCCTTTTCTGGCAAGGGAAAACGAAGATGTTGAGCGTCCTTTCAAAACAGCCAGTCCTTCTTGACGCGGTTACCACATTTCTGAACCATGACGCCATTCATGAGGAGGCAGCAAATGCCTCGTGGCGCTCTATGGTGGGGGACAAGAGGACCCTCTCCACGCCCTACGTTACGTGATATTTGTCCGATCTGCTGCCAACGCCAAAGTCTAACTTGCTCGTCTGCCCCCAACTGGTTGTCACTTTTGTTACTAAACTAACTTTTATTTATCATATAAACAACACTGTATCTTCAGCCTATAAATCATTAGGATTTATAATAAGAAATTCTGAAGGTTTTGGAGACATTGAAACATAAAACTTCTATTTAATACGTTTGCCAGAAGTAAACTGGAGTATGCTGGTGAAGATTGGAACCCACACAATACCATTCATATCAATAAACTGAAAAATATTCAAATTAAATTTCTAAAATACTTAAGTTACATCGAGAACAGAATTTATCCACCTGCTGAAATTAGCAATGATGTTTTACAAAATAGATTTTCATTTAACTCACAAACTCGTCATGAATTACATGGAGTAATAACTTTATTTATTAAATAATAAAGTTGACCTATTAAAACTCATTGAATTGCATGTACCTTCTAAATCAACTCGACTCCATCAAACATTTCATATCAAAGCTTCTCGTACCAATTTATTAATATATTCACAAATTAATGTCATATGTCGGAATTATAATGAAATACAGGAAAACATTGATATATTTCATTGGAAAAGTCGATATATGAACATAATATTATATAATACCTCTGTTGTTGTAATCTTTGCTGTCAGTATCCCTAGTGTAATTGGCACATTGTCCTGTTGAGTTGTGCAAATAAATAAATAAATTGGCTGAGATTTGTTATATCTACTCTCTTCGTCGATAGTCCAGGTCTAAATCCATATTGGCAAATACTTAAGATAGAGTTTTGATTTAAAAATTCAAACATTTCAATTGCCACTACGGTTTCTATTATTTTGGAGATTATGCTTATGTACCTAAGGGTACCGAAATATTAATGATGATAATATAGACACTAGCTAATTCGAACATTCCGTTATAAGTTTAATTGGAACTTCATCTAATCCCGTAGACTTTTTATTTGTCAAGTTGCTTATGACTAATATAACATCACACTCGGTAACAGGACTGAAGGTCAAGGACATTTTTGTGACGTAGTGCATTTGTTTACCATCAAAGTGGGTCGAGTTTTTCATGAATGAATGCCGTTGTATATTAAGGTGGGCCGAAAAAAATTAACATTTTTTTTTCAAGTCGCAATACCGCGGAGAAGTTGCTAATTCGGGAGACTCAAAAGGGGTAAAAAAAAGAAATAAAATCGGTTCATATCTTCCGTTCGCGCATGTGCTCTAAAATTTGCCGAAATTCGGAAAAATTCACATTCTAACGATAAGTTTTAACATTGTTTAAGTATTATTTAAATCCATCAACATCTTCCGGTCGCGGTCGCACATTGCCTTCAAAGTTAATGGGATTTTGAAAAAAATTTACAAATAAAGGTAGATCACAGTTCAAGGAATAACTTACATATTTTCTTTTTTTTGTTTTCTTTGTTGAATATAAGGTTAAGTGTTTAAAGGCAAATTATTTTAGACTACTAGTAATATTTATAAACAGATTTTTTTATTGAAAAACTAAGTTTTTGTGTGAAGAGTCCAAGAAATTCATGTTGAATTGTTGAACAATTGAACATCTCCGTTTTCACTCTTTCTTAGCTGAAGGTACTTTGAAATCTGATTTATGGGCGAAGTTAAGCCGAAGATAGACCTTGACAGCAGAGTCGTTCTGACAAAACCATTCCTAGACTTTCCGTGAGGCTTCTGTCATGAGTTTCACACATCGTTCAACTGCCTGTGTGTGAACTGGGAATGCGAATGTCTTGAATGTTATATCCCAATTATGGACTGAGTCACTTTGAATATGTGATTTACTCTCACCGTCTCTGATACCTTCTAATAACGTGGAGAGAAGATAAATCACAGCCCATCCAGTTAATTATCACTACTCGGAAGTTTATGGAGCTGATTCTAGGGATGGTTTTATTACAATGACTCCGCTGTCAAGGCCAGCCATGCCTAACTTCGCCCATAAATCAGATTTCAAGGTATAGTCTAAGTTAACGTATCCCGGCAAATAAAAAACGCAACAAAAACTTTACGACATAATTAATATAGCCGCGGTCCATGCGGCATGCCTGTTATCAAACAACCCGCCGCACATTAATAATCTATAAAGATGAGCGAGTCAATTGCGGTCGAGACAGCGCAAAGCTCGGCACAAAGAGTGATGGTACACTAATGAGGTCGTAAAGCTTTGTTGCGTTTTTTATTTACAGGGATGCCTTGACTTAGACTATACCTTTCTTCAGCTAAGGATGAGTGAAAACGGAGATGTTCAATTGTTCAACAATTCAACATGAATTTCTTGGACTTACGACTCTTTACACAAAAACTTAGTTTTTTCAATAAAAAAGTATGTTTATAAATATTACTAATGGTCTGAAATAATTTGTCTTTAAACACTTTACCTTATATTCAACAAAGAAAACAAAAAAAAAATAAAATAGTAAGTTGTTGCTTAAACTGTGACCTACCTTTGTAACGGGTGTAACAGGATCATGGTATACCCCTTTTTCTCCTTTAGTTTTGAAGATAATTGATTGAAATTTAGGATATACTACATACATAATAAGTGGCACTTTTTGACATATAATTGATTCATTTCACTTCCGGGTTCGCCGGAAGTGACAACTTTCGATTTTTAAATAGAATACCCTATATATTATTGCATTTTTGAATTCTGCATAATTTTCTGAATCCAACGATGCCAAATGAGTGACATTTCAAACATCATTTTTTTATAATGTAATTTTTAGTTTTCCATTTAAGTGTGTCATGAGAGTTCCGATTTATTCTAAATGATCCGTGTAATGCTACAAAAATCAAAATCCTGTTAAAAACACTGAATTGCGTGATTTATGAGCAAATAAATTTCACCAAAATTGCATTTGGGGCAAAACTCAATTTTTTTAAATGGAACCATATCGGTACCGTGGTACCGTTTATTAGTCCTATTAATAAGGAACTTATTCATTTGTCGTATTAAAATGTGCGATAAATTCAAACAAAATTACAGCTAAAAGAAAATACAATTTTGTACTAATTAAATGTTAAGAAGTAACTAAGGTGGCTTTGAAAACAATGAAATATTTAGCTTATCAAACATTTGTTGGTTTAACGGTGTTTTTATTGTGTCTTTAAAAATTGTTTAAAATTCTTGTTAATTGTGTTCAAAATGCCGCAAACTTATACAAGTCATGAAAAAGTGGACATGTTAAATATTTATGAGGAATGTAAAAGCAATGCCGTTGCAGCTACCGACATTTATGCCCAACGATATCCTGATATACAATGTCCAGTGCAAATTATTTTAAACGTGTTAAAAACCAGTTCCGAAGAGAAGCCAACAATGATCCCGAAGAAAACTTCATTAAAATTAATGTTTTGGCTCGAGTAGAAGTTGATAAGACTGTTTCTTTAAGGCAAGTTGGGTTTGAATTGGACATCGGTCACCAAACACTAAGCCGAATTTTGCACAAATATCACTGTAAATCTTTTAAATACCAATTGCACCAGCATTTGTACGAAAGTGACTACGAACGTAGGATGGAATATTGCAATTGGATTTTGTACAATAACGTTTTTATTTTCGGACGAGTCTAGGTTTACAAGTTTGGGATTATTTAACCGACAAAATACAAAATATTGGTCACAAGAAAATCAAAATTTATTACGGGGGGCAACTTTCAAGTGCGGTTCGGTTTCAATGTTCAGCTTGGAATAATCGGTAGTAGAATCATTGGTCCAATAATATATGAAGGACCTCTGACTGGTGCCAGATACTTGAGATTCCTGGAAAATTAGATTGAGGACATTTTAGATGAGTTACCTTTAGATTTAGGACAGGGAATGTATTTCCAACAAGATGGCGCTCCTCCCCATAATTCAAGGATAGTAATTGATCAAGGTTTGTAAAGTAGATAGGTAGCATGGTAACTTTCGACCAATCAGAGATCACTATTTAAAATGCGGGAACGCGTCACTCTGCCTGCCCATTCGAATTTCTGGCATTCAAACCATTAGTATAGAAGTATAATTAGTTATGAATTTGAATTCCGTATTTCGTATTTTTTAATGTATAAGCACAAATTAATAAATTGACTTTTTTGATTAATGATTATTAACATCGATAACGTTTTCCTTGGAATTTAAAATTGACATTACTATAAATCAAATTTATAACTAATTAATGTATGCAGTTAAAGAAGTACATTTTATATCAAGGGACTGAAGTAGGTTCTTTTAATCTTGTGTGCAATTTCTTGCCCGAGACTTCAGTCTTGATTTCATTGCTTTATATAATTCTTGGCGAATTTAATAAGTTATAAGATAGATGAAGAAACATACATGATACTAATTTTCGCCCTAACGAAAAGAGTTACTTAGAAAAGTTTCTTATTTTATGACGTACTGAGTAGACATTTTTCCCCAGGCCAACCTTTACAAGTATTAAAAAATATTATGTAGTATTAAAAAATTTTAATGCAAATTTTTTATTAAAATTAGATGTGCATACAATAATTTATTAATAAAATTTAACAAGAGGGCCATTAAATTTTATCATGTCATATTAGACACAGCAATTAATAAGAAAAAATCACTCATTGGTTTTTTCTAATATTTCTATGTATCACATGAAAATTAATTTTATTTCCTGTATTAAGTAATTTTTTTAGAGAAGGAAAAAACATCAACATCTCACCACTCTCTTTTTCCTTTTTTGAGTTGTTTTTGCAAACAGCTACACTACAAACCTTTCCTCCAGACATCTAATAATTGTATGTAACATTGTAATTTGTTATTATTTTGAACGGAAAATAATAAAAACTGTTTACCTTAAAATTATTTCTGTAAATACACAGGTACAAAACTTCTATATACTATGAGTCTTTTCTCTTTAACAGTAATTGTCAATTAGATTATACACTAAATAACTATAACTGCACGATTATAAACACAAAAGCAACAAATATTTCGAAATAACTCAACAAATAAGCGCAACGTCTCAAAAAATGCATACCTACAATTAAGTTTCAGCAGGCACGATGACGCGCAAGATGGCCGCCTTCATCGTAAGCCCTCCATTCCGTTCAAGTTACCATGCTACCTATCTACTTTACAAACCTTGGTAATTGATTACCTTCAACGGAGATTCGGAGAAAACGTAATTTCGGCGAATGGTCCCGTGAGGTGGCCTCCAAGGTCACCTGATTTAACGCTCCTTGATTTCTTTGTTTGGGGTAATTTAAAAAATATTATCTATGCACCGCCGGCGCCGTTACAACTCATGAAGACCTGGAGCTACGAGTAAGATGAAAAATTATTAGCATAACGGTCCAGCAATTGGCGAACGTTCTTCGAGAAACAGCTATGCGAGTTCTGAAGTGTATTGACGTTAATGGACAACATTTTGAACAACTGTTGTAATGTTTTGTCTTATTTTTTTGTATTCCAAAACCACTTTATGTGTAACAAGGTAATTAAAATAAAATTTTATATTTTTATTTTCTTTTAGCTGTAATTTTATTTGTATTTATCGCACATTTTAATACGACATATGAATAAATTCATTATTAATAGTACCAATAAATGATACCACGGTACCGATATGGTTCCATTTAAAAAAATTGAGTTTTGCCCCAAAAATAGTTTTGGTGAATTTTATTTGCTCATAAATCACGTAATTTAGTGTTTTTAAGGGGATTTCGATTTTCTAGCATTAAACGGGTCATTTCGAATAAATCGGAACCGTCATGGCACACTTAAATGGAAAACTAAAAATTATATATTAAAAAAAAAGTGATGTTTGAAATGCCACTTATTTGGCATCGTTGGATTTAGAAAATTATGCAGAATTCAAAAATGCAATAATATATAGGGTGTTCTATTTAAAAATCGAAAGTTAGTGTCACTCCCGGCGAAAACGGAAGTGAAAAAAAATCAGTTGTATGTCAAAAAATGCCGCTTATTATGTATATAGTATATCCTAAATTTCAATCAATTATCTTCAAAACTAAAGAAGAAAAGGGGTGTATACCATGATCCTGTTACACCCCGGTATGTAATTTTTTTTTCAAAATCCCATTAACTTTGAAGGCAATGCGCGACCGGAAGATGGTGATGGATTTAAATGATACTTAAATAATATTTTCTACGGTTATAATACTTAAGAATTTAAGCTATTGCGTTTGGGAAGAGGCTAATTTAAAAATGTTAAAAATTATCGTAATATATCTAATAATGTCAATTACCGAGTTGCGGGTGCTTTTGCCATTCAAATTATTTACAATACTCGATATTGATTTGGAATTTATGAATAATTATAATATTCCCTTTCTTCATCCTTAATTTTTTTTGTTAGTTTGGCTTCTTGTTGCCTATATTTATTTTCAAACTCTTCATTATTTGTGTGTTTCCGTAGCCAATTAATATATTTTAATTCATCAAGGTCTTTATATAGATAGCTAGAAAAGATTATTTTGTTTTTAATGTGATTTTTAGTAGGTTTTACTTTCTTGCTACAAACCGCGGAAAACATGACACGAAGTGAATCGGATATCTACTTGATTTTTTTTTAATGCAAAAACATATCTAGCACATATTTTTAAATAATTTCAAAATACCTACCACATAATAAAATGATTATTTTGAGTAAGTTTTTGTATTTACACACAGTTCACATTCCTGATCCATGATCCAATGAGGATTATTTGCAAATTTTTTTGTTAATAACAAAAACTAACAGTGTTCGGAACTTAATAATCGCCTGACATTCGAATACATCCAAACAGTTACATTATTAGGTACTGTAGATATGAAATGCATTCTCAACCATAGCTGACATATGAGCTATAGAGTATTAAGTACTGAGTATTCCAAAAAATTTATGAATATTAGAAGTATAGTGTATACGAACAGAATTGAAATAAAATAATAGTATAAAAACTAAAAGCCGGCAAAAACAGTCCGCATCTCTTTATTGTTTTTCTTATGACAAGCATTTCTGCATTTCTATTTACCTCCGCAAGAGATGGCGACTGTTTTTGCCGGTTTTTAGTTTTTATACGGTTTCAATTCTGGTCGTATACACTATATATATATATATATATATATATATATATATATATATATATATATATATATGTATTATATATTTATATATTATATATTTATATATTATATTTATTTTTTTAATACATTTATTTAACGTCGGCCTATTTCCGTTATTGAGGCCTATCACCGACGCCTGTAGACGAGCTACCCCCCAACCAGGAATTTTTCCGAACCTCTTCCCTTAAGAAGAGTAGGGATCTTTTACTTGCCTAACATTTAATAGACAAGGGACCGACGGTTTTGCATCCCCTCCGAAGAATGGTATATCCCCTATACAATTCTCGCCTAAGGTTGTATAGCTTCCGCGCATACACTGATATACAAGCCGCTGGAAGATGTGTGAGGCGAGGACGCGGTCTTCGTTGGAACGGTCACCCATCCAACTACTAACTGCGCCTGACGTTGCTTTACATCGCATATCAAAGTATGTACATAGTAAAGACGCACCTACGCTCACCCCCACTATAATATTGGATATTACTAACTACATGAACCACAAACAAATTTCTCGTTACCGAGGAAATGAAAATTAAGATACTTATTTTTTGGCACCCCTTCGTGGATTGTAATGACTATTATTTAAGTAGAAACTATAATCGTGAATCGAAATAAATAATTTGCCATAATTTTATGGCAACAGTAATTAGAGTTAGTCGGGGTAATTGTGAACAAGGGGTAATTGTAACCGCATATTAGTTTTCTATTTAGACCTTTCGCTATTCGGCCATATAGATGGGGCGGTATATTATTTTATAATTTCTTACTCACCAAATCAAGGAACAGCCATTTTAAATAATGTTTGTGGCAGATAGAGCTGTTTCAGTTAATGTGGACAGAAAAAAGTTAATTTTAGAATTGCACGGCTATCTGGATTATTGTAAAATTGTGTGTTAAAGGTAAGCCACATTATATTTTTCTTATTGACATTTAATATATTACTTAGACAACTAGTTACTTTAATACCAGCCCATATAGTGTGCTAGAGATAACCTTAATAACATGTTTACATTTACCCCCATAATTTTTCTAATTAGGACAATTGTAAACAACATATACGGGATAATTGGAAACAGTAATAGATTTGATTTGGATGTAGGTCCTATTTCAATATTGTTAATTAAAATACGTTTTCTTTTGTTTCTAGACTTCAAAATGCCAAGAACACGTGAAAAAAAGACCAATGCCAACTTACTTACATGAAGATTTGTTGGATGCTGTCAACGATGTTTCAAATAAAAATAGAACTTATCGCTAAGGTGAAGAAGTGTACGGAGTACCTACCGCTGTAATTTTTCATAGAATTAAGGGAAAAAAAGTGCCAATTGAAAAGCTGGGAGCTGGTAGGCCTCCAGTATTAGATCCTGATACAGAAAATGAGATAGTATTGTGTCTAATTGCTCGTGCTCGTATGGGTTACCCATGCGATAAAGAAGAACTGAAAGATTTAGTTTCCGAATATGTGAAAGCGAATAATGTTAAAAATTCTTTAAAAGATAGTAGTCCGGAGGAAGACTGGTATCAGCTGATCGTCATTTTCTCCCACCATTGATTATATTTAAAAGTGCTGCAGTTCAGGCTCATTGGACATCCGAGCAAGCCTATCCTGTAACACGATATGTTGTATCAACCAATGGAAGATGGAAGAGCCATTTTTCTTTTCGTGGTTTAAAGATGAATTTATTGTCCATATAAAAAAAATTAGAAAAAACCAAAATTTACCAAATAAATCTGCCGTTCTTATATTTGATGGACATGGCAGTCACGTCAGTATCAGGATAATTAAAGAAGCTATGGACAATAACATAGAATTGATACGCTTACCAAGTTATTTAACAGATCGAATACAAACACTGGACAAGTGCGTCTTCGGACCAGTCAAAATAAAATGGGATAAGAAACTTGTTGAACATGGAAAGAAACAGATGGGAAATGTATCCTCTAGATTAAGCAAAGAAGAATTTTCCAAACTATTAGGATTAGTTTTAAAAGAGTCAATAATTCCCCAAAACGTGAAGAACGGCTTCTTCTCAACAGGATTGTTTCCAGTAGACCGTTTCCAGTTTCCAGAACATTTATTTGACCCAGTGGATTTACAGCAATATAAAGCAAAGGAAAAACTAAACGTGTCATCAGCTACTGAAACTGCGAGTAATAATCCTGTAAGAATACCTGGAAGGTCTACACTTCAAGAAGAAGACATTCCATCTTCTACACCATAAAAAGGGGTCATTTGTGAAAATGATGAATAGCTAGTTGGATCTGACCGCATACAGGCTGTAACCAAGGATTTGAATGCAAAGTTTAGGCAACCCTTCCCTAAAGAAACCATTCCAAAAATTGTGATTTTTCCACATAATATATGATTTGCAGGAAACAACTACTCAGCGGGCAAATACCCCGACCTGCATTGAATTACACCTTACAAATCATGAAAGGATGGTCACCAATATCATTTGTCAATTCCCTGACCAGACATAGACCGGTTTCGAACTTATTAGTTCTCATCAGTATGCCATAGCTCATGGAACAGACAAATTATAGTCGCCAACCTGCTAGTTCTATACAAACTATAGTAAACTAAGTAGTGGTGAGAGGTAAATGAAACCTCTCAAATAGTCAATTGCTACTATACACCATAGATATCTCCATGGGCATATAGCGGAGTTTCACTTACCTTTCACCACTACTCAGTTTACTATAGTTTGTATAAAACTAGCAGGTTGGCCACTATCATTTGTCTGTTCCATGACCTATGGCATACTGATGAGAACTAATAAGTGTCTGGTCAGGGAATTGACAAATGATATTGGTTACCATTCTTTCATGATTTGTAAGGTGTAATTCAATGCAGGTCGGGGTATTTGCCCGTTGAGTAGTTGTTTCCTGCAAATCATATATTACAACAGCAGGTTAAGTCCACCTAGAATTGAAAGTTCGCCGCTCTCAGGTACTTGCAGAATCGCAAGTCGCTATACGCCCATGGAGACATCTATGGTGTATAGTAGCAATTGACAATTTGAGAGGTTTCACTTACCTCTCACCACTATTTTTTCATATGTTATTAAAAAAAAACAATTGAAGAACGAGTTGCTGAGTCTCAAGATTTGGGGAATGTAAAGAAAGTACCAGTTCCTCGCCTCAAACAATCAAGTTATAGTGAAGTATTAGCAACCAAGGAAGTACTAGATAGACTTAAAGAAGCTAAAGAAAAGGAAAAAAACAAGACAGTAAAGAAAAGGAAATCTAAAAAGAACAACACAAAGTGAAATTTAGAAATTGATGAATCTACTAGGGAAGAAACAATATTAGAAAAAAAAACTTGACCAAAGACAGCAGTGATGAAGAGAATATAAAGGATTTGAGAACACAAATGGAAATAGAGAATACTCCAGAAGTTATGTACGAAAATCCACAAATAAAGAATGTTATTCCAGGTGTTAGTAGATCTTGCTGGAGGCAAAAGATATTTTACTTACGTTTGTGTAGTCAATTCTGTACAGGGAAATGAATATGCTGTCACAGGGTTTAAAAGCATCGATGCCAAAAAAACTTATTTTATTTGCAAAGAAAATGATAACTTTGTAATAAATTTTATGTCCATTAAGGCTCTACTACCAACTCCTTCAATAACTATTCAAGATCGAAAAATAGTGTACATATTTCCAGGGGTAATCAGTGTAAACGAACAATAATGGAGCTTGAGTTAAAATATTTATAACTACAATGTAAAGTATTTTTTTAATAAAGTTTTTGCATTTCAAAAGGTACAGACTTTAATATGGGGTAAATGTGAACGGGGTAATTGTAAGCAATGAGAGACATCTCTGATTCCACTGAGATAGAAAATCATATGTTTACATTTTTCCCTGAGTTTAAAACAGATCCCTTAGATAGATTCAAAATTGCGTGTTTACAATTACCCCACAATATATGGGGTAAATGTAAACACTACAGGGTAATTGTAAATTTGATTTTTTCCTAAAAAACAAACTTTTTTTGAATAAAAATGAGTATATATTTTAAAATAACCCACAACGGACCTAGGAAAATTGCAAGCCTGAATAAGCGCTTTAACATTTTTTTCCGCATATGTAAACTTTAACACTGATTAAATCGTTTACAATTACTCCGACTGACCTGCAGCAACAATTATTCAATCTGAAAAGTAGTTGTTTTTACCAAAATTTTCCTCTCAATTAAAAAATACAAAGTTTGGTTACTTTACAAGTATATTGAAAGAAAGAAATATTAATACAAAAATATAAATAAATATTCTACAAAGTAAACTGTTTAAAACAACTTAGTTTGTGCATTTAATACGTACACATATAATTAATATTGAATTAAATGATTTAATTCGATCAACACAACAATAAATACAAAGCCTCATATTTTATAAAAACCTGTGTATATTTATTATCTTACACTTGTTTCCACTGGCGAAGCCTAAAACTATATTAAAAACAATTTATATATAAAAAAATATGTCTAACATTTCATGTGTCAAGGAACTACATACTTGTATTTATTATTTTAGGTATCACTAAAACTTTATAGTTGCCTCTAAATTCGTGCCACGAATTCGACAGAAACTTTTCCAACAAAATAGATCTAGTAGAAAATACGAAAAAAAAAAAAATCTGAAAAGAAATATCGTTAAAAAGCCACCCGCTTCAAAATGAGTCATATGAGTTAAGACATGAGTACATTAAATTCCCCTTTTTTTTATTGCTATGCATACTTTTGAAATTAGGTTCGTATTACGTAAAATCAATTTATTTCCGGAAGGCCCAAAACAAAACGAGTTTCCGTTTATCCCCTGTATTAATTTTCTCCCCCTTCTGATTTTATTCTACATTTTGTAAATGGAAAAAATAAGTTCGTTAAAGGCAACATTTTCACATATCTACTCGTGTTAGAAAAGAACAGAAACTTTCAGTAGGTAAGTAGCCACATTCAAATTAATTTTTGGATCTCATTCTAAGAGTGTGCGTCGAGTACAGCGACTGAACTTTCGTTACTTGCTATTGACATGACGAAGGCAAAACTTGTCTCTACAGTATATTGCTATCTCTAATTCTTTTTTAAATTTATTCCACCGGGATTGCAAAATATTAAATTCATTAAATTAAGGAGGCTTTGTTGTTTTTGCTTTTGATTAGGTTACATATTTTTATTTGTTTCCAGAAACAAGATCAGATAAGCAATGCATATTTAAACATAATGGCAGTACCTACATGGTTTCTACCCATATGTAAATACACCAACTAGAGTTGAAAAAATAGTGAATCCTGTCTAGATCATTGCTTTCTAAAAATTTCATCTAATAAAAATGATAAATTTAACATAACTCCATCCACATTAACAAATGATATAACCAACCATTTTCATATTTTATCAAATATTTCCCATAAAAATAAATTACTAAATAAACGAACATTTCCAGACCTAAATACAAAATGCAACATAAAATATGAAAAACTTGAATATTTATTTATTAAAAAATTAAACATGGCAAAATATATATCAAACATCAGATGTAAATAAGGCTTATAACAATTTTATATTCGAACCTAGCATTCTATGCCAAAATCTAACAATCAACAACTATTATTCACGTAAAATCAAATGAAAAGAAACTGAAACTTTGGATATCAAAAGGTTTAATTATTTCAGTAAGAGAAAGAGACAAGTTAAAGTTTGAATTAAATAAAAATACCTAATCAACAGCTATTACTGAAATACAAGGTATATAGAAATAAAACTAACAATTTGATAAAGGAATTAAAAAAAGAATATTATATTTAAAAAAATAACGAAAATAACCACATAAAAAATCTGGAGAGTGGTCAGAGAATGTTTAAATGAGGATGTTTATAATAATAATATGATAAATATAACAAATAACAATGTAAATAAATGTAACTGATGATAAGGAAATATCTGAAATTTTTAATAATTATTTTAGCAACATAGGAGAGAATGACTGAAAATGTCCAATGTAATAAAATACTGGAAAAAAGGGCCATTAATTCCAAAAATTTATTTCTTAAACCTATACCAGAAGAGGAGGTAATAAAAAACATTGACAAATTAAAAATAACTCTTCACCTGGTATAGATAATATTTCAACTAAAACCTTAAAAGTTATTAAATATTATGTAGCAAACTATTGACAGATTTTTTTTTTGAAAATGGAAGCTTCCCTGACCAATTAAAAACATCGATAGTAACACCTATATATAAAAAAGGAGACAAGTCTGAAATAAGCAATTATATATCCATATAACAAACAATATAGCAAAACTTCTGGAATATAATATAAAATCTAGATTGACTGAACACGTAATCTATAGCAAAATTTTATCAGACAAATAGTAGGTATGGTTTTGTTGAAGGTAAAAGTACAGAAGATGCTATTCACGAGGTAACAAAAGCTATATACAACTTCTTTGAAAATAGTAAGAAAATAATTGGTATTTTTCTAGATTTAATCAAAGCATTCGATAAGGTGTCATATAATAAACTCCTGCACAAATTGGAACTTCATGATATAAGAGGCATATCTAACTGTATATTTACAAGTTACCTTACTGAGAGAAAGCAGTGTGTACAATTTAACACATCACCAAGTAAATTTGATATAGTCACTTGTGGAATACCACAAGGGGGCGTACTGAGACCTATCTTATTTGATATTTATTTAAATGAATTAATAACATATGAACACTTCTGCAAAGGTCATAGCATATGCTGATGGCACTGTTCTTTTGGCAGAAGACGCCTCTTGGGAAATAGTTGTCAATAAATAATGTAAAATGGAATTTTCCAAAACTGTCCAACGGCTTTCCAATAATACGCTATCCGTGGATATTACAAAAACAAAATTCATGTGCTTCAGTATATATGACAGGGATCTGCCTAACATTAAAACCTTATAGGAAAATAAAATTAATTGTAGATGTAAATGTAAATCCGAACTTAACAGTGTAGGAAATATTATGTACCACGGCGTAAATATGAATCAGAATCTAAAGTGGACAAAACACACTGAATTGCTAAATAATGACATTCGTAAACTGATTTAGAAATGATACCAACGTTTCATACCTTTCAAAGTCTTAAAAATATTATGTTATGCTTGAGCTGAATCGTTTATGAGATAGAGAATGCACTTTTGAAATTAGGTTCATTAGGCACTGGAGTTGGAGCAGTGCATATCTTACAAAACTTAAATATATTTTTGTAATTCACAAAAATACATTTTAAAAGTTATTGCACACGAAGATAAGCAGTACCCCACAGAAAACCTATTCAAAGAAGTGGATGTTTTGGATATAAAATTATTATATATAAAATCTGTATTAGTATTTGTTCACAAACGAAAATCACTGCTTGATATTGATATTAAACATAACCATAATACCAGCCACAAAGCTAATTTAAATATCCAAATTCCATATGACAGCCTAACAATGCAGCGCTTCATTATTTATTATGGACCTAAATTTTATAATTTCCTACCACTTCATATGAAACAATATAATAACGTAAACTTGTTCACATAAAAAAATCACAATGCGTATAAAGGAAGATAGATCTGTTTTTATAAATATATATATATTGATTAAATTGTAAGAGTAAGCTAAATATAAGAGCTGTGTGTGTATTTTTATCTATTATATATGTATATGTATTTTCTAATTTCAAATGAGTACAGAATTATGTTTTTTTATTGCCTATTATTATTTTTATATAATATGTAGGTATCTTTCAGAAATTAGGATTTTATATAGTGTAATTGTAAAAATATTACAAATTGCGCACACACAGGTTTTTACCTAGGTATGCGTTGAAAATTTTCTAATTTGTGTGATAAATTTTGTGAATTGTGTATTTTCTCTAATTGATTAATAATTATCCAATTATGTTGATATATTTATTTTGTTATGAATCAATAAAGAACCTATAAAGTTGACTTTCGTTAGCCAAGTCACAAACAAAAACCACATCAGCTATCTCGACATTCGTGTAATTAGTCATAGTCATGTTGAAAAATTTCAACATCTTCACCTCAAAAATTTTTACATATGAAGAACAATGAGACGTGTCAAACCAAGAAAAATAAACGTGTAATAAGGCAAACAACGCAAACACAACAAAGTCTGCTTAATTTAATAAAATTTATTTGAATTTTTTTTCTTAAAATCAATTGCGGAATACCTAAAATAATTTAACGTATTTAACTATATAATTAAGCTACCTACTGTATAAAGGGAACAATATTTTACATCCATCAAGTTAGCATTATCGTATAGAAATTTTGCAATGTCCATATATGGATTAATTGTCGCTTTTTTGTCCTGAAAAGAAAAAATTTGTCGCGGCTTATTTAAAGAAAAAACCCCATGGTAATGTCAACTTGATAGTCAAGTTAGCATTACCACATTCCGAAACAAGCTAAAATGGTGGAAAAAAGAGCTCTAAGTATCAAAATAATTTGTCGTGAATTTGTCGTGAGCAAATGATATGCGAAAAACCACCCCTTGATGATTTACGGGGGTGGTAGTGCTCAGTACAGATAAAAATGAATTGGATGGAATCTGCGGTAGGTAGAATTATTTCTGCCATGTAGGAACTGATTTTATTTTTCATTTTTGCAGAGTTTCGTCAAACTTCCACTGCAAAAAATTCTCCTTTAACTTGGAATGAAGATGTAACAGACTCTCAGCCTGGACCTTCATGGCGGATAGGTAGAAAAATGTATAATTCTCCTATTTCTGCGTAATGGAAATTCGGTACAAACTGTTTTCTGACACGAAAAATTGTAGGCTCCTTATGACAAATTCCTAAAAAAGAATCAGTACAAAAAACCATCCCTTGATAATTTACGAGGGTGGTAGTGTTGAGCGCAAAAGAAAATGTAATAATTACCCTATTTCTGCGTAATATAATTTGCGATAAATTCCTGAGAAACAATCGATCCAAAAAACTACCCCTCGATTATTTACAAGGGTGGTAGAGAGTACGGAGAAAAATGTACCTACTAATTCTCCTATTTATGCGTAATGCAAATTCTAGACAAACTATTTTTGGACACGACAAATTCGTAGGCCACTCACGACAAATTCGTAAAAAATAACCAGTACAAAAAACCACCCCTTGATAATTAATTTACGGAAGTGGTAGTGCCGAGTACAGAGAAAAATATATTAATTACTCTATTTCTGCGTAATATAATTTTGAGACAAATTCCTGAAAAAGGATCGATCCAAAAAACCACCCCTTGATGATTTACAGGGGTGGTAGTGAGTACGGAGAAAAATGTCTAATAATTCGCGACAAACGGTTTTCTGGCACGACAAGTTCTTGGGTCACTCATGAAAAATAATCAGTCCAATAAAACGACGGGCTTTATTAAAAAATACCCATAATAATGCCAACTTGATAATCAAGTTAGCATTAGGTACCACATTCCAGAAGGGTCTAAAATGATCGAGAAGAGGGCTCTGAGTATCCAAATAATTTGTCGTGAATTTGTTGTGAGCAATAATATGCGAAAACCACCCTTTGATGATTTACGGGGTGATAGTGCTGAATTTCGAGAAAAATGTATTAATTATCCTATTTCTGCGTAATACTATTTCGCGACAAATTGTTTCGTGGAACGACAAATTCCTGAAGAAGAATCAGCCTAAAAAACCATCCCTTGAGTTACTGGGGAGGTAGTGCCGAGTCCGAACAAAAACGTATTAAATTCTCCATTTCTGCGTAATTGAATTTCGTAACAAATTGTTTCGAGGAACGACAAATTTCTACGTCCCTTATAGCAAATTTCCAAAACAGAATCAGTTCAAAAAAATCACCCCTGGTTGATTTACGGGAGTGGTAATGATGAGTACGGAGGAAAATATGTTAATTTAACTATTTCTGCAAACTATAAATTCGCGGCAAATTGTTTCGTGGCACGACAAATTCCTACGTCCGTTACGACCAATTCTTAAAAAAAATACAGTTCAAAAACCATCCCCTTATGATTTACGAGGGTGGTAATTCTGAGTTCAGCAAAAAAGGTACAAATTTTACTATTTTTTGAAACTAAAAATTTGCGACAAATTGTTTCGTTTCACGACAAATTCCTACGTCCTTTACGACAAATTCTTAAAAAAGAATCAGTTAAAAAAATCATCCCCTGATGATTTACGGGGGCTGTAATACTGAGTTCGGCAAAAATGTATCAATTTTCCTATTTTTGGAAACTAAAAATTCGTCACAAATGATCTCCTGGCAGGACAAATTCCAACGTTCCTTACGTTAAATTCCTGAAAGAGAATCAGCCCAAAAAAAACCATCCCTTGATGATTTACGGGGGTGGTAATGATGAATACGGAGAGAAATATGTTAATTTAAGAATTTTTGCAAACTAGAAATTCGCAACAAATTGTTTCGTGGCACGACAAATTCTTACGTCCTTTACGACAAATTCCTGAAAAAGAATCAGCTCAAAAAACCACTCCTTGACGATTTACGGGGGTGGTAATGCTGAGTCCGGCAAAAAATGTATTAACTTTTCTATTTTTGGAAACTAAAAATTTGCGACAAATTGTTTCATGGCACGACAAATTCCTATGTCCCTTACGACAAATTCCTAAAAAAGAATCAGTTCAAAAAATCTTCCCCTGATGATTTACGGGGGCTGAAATGCTGAGTTCGGTAAAAATGTATTAATTTTCCTATTTTTGTGAACTAAAAATTCGTGACAAATTGTCTCGTGGCACGTCAAATTCCTACGTCCATTACGACAAATTCTTGAAAAAGAACCAGCTGAAAAAACCCACCCCTTTATGATTTACGGGAGAGGTAATGATGAGTACCCAAGAAATGTATTAATTTAACTATTTCTGCAAACTATAAATTCGCGACAAATTGTTTCGGGGCACGACATGTTCTTACGTCCCTTACGGCAAATTGCTGAAATAGAATCAGTTCACAAAAACCATCCCTTGACGATTTACGGGGGTACTAATGCTGAGTTCGTCAGAAAATGTATTAATTTTCCTATTTTTCCCAAATTTGATGTATGTATTGTATGGCAGCTTGTCGTGAATGTCTAGTTTGCATAAATAGTAAAATTAATACGTTTTTCACGTTACAACACTGCCACCCGTGTAGATCATCAAGGGATGTTTTTTTTTTTACTGATTGTTTTTCAGGAATTTGCAATATAAGGAGTAAGGGATGAGGAATTTGTTGTACCACGAAACAATTTGTCGCGAAATTTAGTTCCTAAAAATAGGGAAATTAGTAAATTTTTTGCCGAAGTCAGCATTACCGCGCAAGTAAATCATCAAGGGATGATTTTTATGGACTGCTTTTTTTCAGGAATTTGTCGTAAGGGACATAGAAATTTTTCGTGCCACGAAACAATTTGTCGCGAATTTATAGTTTGCTGAAATAGTTAAATCAATACATTTTTCTCAGTGGTCGGCACAACCACTCCCGTAAATCATCAAGGGATGGTTTTTGTACTGATTCTTTTTTAGGAATTTGTCGTGTCAGGAAAGGGGTGGTTTTTCGTATATTATTTGTTCACGACAAATTCATGACAAATTATTTTGATACTCAAGAGCCATTTTTTCCACCATTTTAGCCCGTTTCGGTATGTGGTAATCAAGTTGGCATTACCATTGGTTTTTTTTTAAATAAGGCGCGACAATTCTTTTCACGACAAATTACGACAAAAAAGTGACAATTAATCCATATATTGACATTGCAAAATTTCGATATGGTAATGCTAACTTGATAGACATAAATGTTTGTTCGGCCGTAATCGAATTATTATTTCAAGTTTTAGTTGATAGCTTGGTGGTTCAAGTTAATAATTTTGATATGAACTACAAAAATAAAATCCTCGACAAAATCATATCATATTATTTGACGTGTACTTAAATCTCAACTCAAAATAGTTCCCGTTTTATTACATAAATTTCCTTTAACACATTTTCTCGGCATTTATTTCGGTAAAAAATTGTTTGTTTAATTAAGTACTGAAAAAAAAATTAATAAATGCATACTTATTCCATATGTCCAAGGCAAATCGATATTATAAGTGTAAATGACTCTTTTGGATTACAAACACAATTTTTTGTATTTTGCTCTTCCTTCACCCAAAAACTTTGATATGTTAGACTTTAAGAAAATTATAGAGGGCACTGGTATCAGCTTAAAAATAAAAATTCAGGTAAAGTGCGAAATTTGTTAGAAAAACTTGCTCAGAATTAAAAAAATTTACGTACCAACTTACAGGATATATTTTTTTATTTATTAAATTTTAATTTTTTTTAATATTATAAATTTAATCATAATTTATATTTATTTATTCTACCTATATTCCTCCAATTTCAGCACACATCTCAACTATGTTCTTAAATTCTTTGCAGCACAAAGACGGATCACTTTTATTTTTGTTTCCATGGCGTATTCTTCTTAAAACATTAAAATGTTATATATAAATGAAAAAAAATACTTACATTTTTTATTTATAAAATTTTAATGTTTTAAGAAAAATATGCCATAAATTCAATTGACCTTCAAGCCATTCAAAATAGCTACAAAGAATTTAAGAACAGAATTGAGGTGTGTGCTGAAAATAGAGGAATGGTAGAACGAATTAAATTATCATTACGTTTATATTTTAAAAAATTAAAATTTTATAAATAAAAATAGTTGTATTTAGTTCTATAATTTGGTACGTCATATTTTTTAAATTTTTCAATATTTCGCACAGAAAATGCATTTTACCTGATGCGATTTTTATATTTAAGCTGTTACCAGCACCCTCTATAAATTTTTTATAGTCTAACATAGGTACTAAAAAATTTTTGGGTGAAGCAAGAGCAGAATACAGAAATTGTGTTTGTAATAAAAAAAAGGTAATTCTAAAGGAGAACGGAAACCTCGAATTTTTGCGTGATTTTCTTGAGGAGGAAATTAGTTTTGCGTGCATACAAACCGTTTGTCCAAAAAAAATTTTAGAAAATTTTTCTTATGACACGCACTTTTTCATACACCTATTTTATTTATACACCAACAGCACTTGCATATAGCCTTTTTACTTATTAAGATCACACTATAGCCTTTATAAAACAATAAACCCTTCACTTATGGCAGAAAACTCACTTTCTTTCTTTTCTTAAAAATCAAATTTTTTTTCACTGAAACTGTATTAGATGAACCTCCATCTCCATCTGTCATTTGATTACGTATATACATATATTTGCATGCGTTATTTGCGCATGTGTGAAATATTAAGGCTTGGTGTCTAAAGGTACGACGGGTCTGGTTATGCGACGTTATTTTTCCAAACACATTCGCGACCGGTCGACGCTTAGAAAGGGATATATATGTTTATAATAATATTTTAACGTCGTCTGTCCCAGATTTATTAAGGTGCTAAGTACTATTATATATCCCTTGCCCTTCAAGACACGTTCGACGTTACGAAATCCGCGCGCGCGGATTTCGTAGCGTCGATGGGCGCGAACGTGTCTTGAACGGCAAGGGATATATAATAGTACTTAGCATCTTATTAAATCTGGGGCAGATGGCGTTAAGGTATTATTTATAAACATAAATCAAGACACGTTCGCGGCCGGTTGACGTTTCGAAATCCGCGTCGTTTAGTATTTCTGTTTTTTCGGTAGAAGAGGGGATTGTTCTATAGAATGACCCATACCGGTTTCGCAAGGAATATTAATTTAACATTGAAAACGTGAAGAATCGCCTCATGATATTGGTCAGTGTCGGTACTTTAGACACAAATTTGTAAATGCATGCGCATAGGGTTAACAGTTGTACAGTTTTCAGTAGCTGTTTTACGATGTTTTACAAACTATCATTTTTTTTATTAAAGGAAAATAAGTTTTCTGCCATAAGTGAAGGATTTCTTGTTCTATAAAGGCCATTGTGTGATCTTAGTAAGAAAAAAGGCGATATACAAGTGCTGTTGGTGTATAAATAGGTGCAAGAAAAAGTGTAAGATAAGAAAAATTTTCAAAAAATGTTTTTTTGACAAACGGTTCGTATGCACGCAAAACTAATTTCAGATTCGTGTTCTACGACCCCAAAATAGGGTACTTATCCTGAAAAAATCACGCAAAAATTCGAGGTTTCCGTTCTACTTTAGAATTACCAAAAAAATTTGTCATTTACATCTATAATACCGCATTGCCGTGGACACATTGTATAAATGTTCCTATTTAAGAATAATAACTTTAATGCTAAAATAATATCGTTTTGAACAGTTACTAACCCCTTAATTTGTCATATATTTTCCAGAGTATTTTCCACAACAACAATTTACTAAAGGCTGTTTGGTTATAATATCTTCATATTTTGGTCCAATGAATCTACTCTTGAACTATTGCCTATTATTAATGGTCCACCCTGTATATCTAAAGCGTCATCAAGCATTTATTAAGGCAAAACAATAAACACAAAAAAAATGGATATGAAAATTACCCAGTATGTACCGAAATTTAAAAAAGAGGCCTGTTCTTAATATGCTTAACTAAACATTTAATTAAAGAAATTACAGACCTTAATATGTTCCCCTATGAATCAGGTACTTAATCTATCTTGTAAGTACTACTACATTTAAAAAAAAAAATCGATCTATTTGCAGTATTTTTTTTTTCAAAAACTCACTGTCATAACCTCTTTTTGTTGGTAAATTTTCTGTCGTGTTATAGCACAGTTATTTAAGGCATCCACATAATAAAATGCAGTCTTTGTTATTAAAAAATAAACAAAATTAGTAACCATACGACAGTCCCTTCTTCTGGATCGCCACCGAAACAGCTGCATTTAAAAAATCCATGGGATCTCCCAGCTCCAGATCTCCTTCATCCGCCTGATTCGAAATGCTCGAATCGTAGCTCATCGAGTCGGCGGTGCTAGAATTCGAAATATTTTCTTGTTCTTTAATAAGTTCATTCTGATAATTTTCAAAATTATCCAGCGTAGATTCCTCTATTTCGGGGCTTCGAACAAACGCGATCTCCTTTTCCTGTGTTGAATTCGAAAACTGCATGTTCCCGCGCGAGTTCGGCTGTAGGCCGTGCGACTGTATCGCCATCAGTATGGCATCGTCCTCAACTTGCCCGTCGTTGTCGCAGTTTTCTACAAAGTCTGCCGCGTCGAACGGTGGATTTATCCAAGTCTCCAACACACTGTTTATTGTATTGTCAACAAAACCTCTAGCAATTTGCCTGGCTTGCCATTTTCTCAAGTAATAATCCTGGTTTCTCGGCATTGGAGACACTAATGTCACTGGTATTTCGTTTAATATGTTACAGTCTATATTACTCATAGGTACGTCGTCGTCGTCTACATCACTGTCCATTATAGCCTCAGTTTTAGCCAAAAACGACTCGATACAACACTTACTTGAGTTACAGCTTTCATTTTGTTTCTTGGCACTATTAATTTTACCTTCATCTTGCTTTTGGTGCGTAGTTCTATCACCTTCTACACTCTTTTTACTATTTCCAACTAAAGTGGCATCGGTGTTGTTGTTTTTATTCACAGAATTGTTGTTTTTGTAAGTGTCCTTTAGGTGGTATTTACCCTTTACCTCCCACACATAACGAGCCTTTTTTAAGGGTTTTTCGTCCTCGTTTGGCTCATTTCTTCGCGAATGTTCACCCTTCTCCTCGTTAGACATTAGTCTTGGAATAATTAAACAGATTCCACTTGATAGTTTTAGTACGCGCGACTTATGTTTCACAACAGTTTTAACAGTATTGATTCGCTCTTAAAACGTCCACTGAACACAAAATAGGCCATTGCATTTTGTTCCATTTAACACTATCACCTTAGAACCAGCTAAGCACAATGAAGTTCTCAGAAAATTACGAAAAAAACTAGTATTTACCTATTGTTTCACCCCGTTTTAATAATCAGATGTTTTTAATATAAGGACTGACAGCTTTTACATACAAAACTCTGTCTATCTTTCTCTACTTCAGGTTTTATTGTTAGACTGTGTGAGAGAGACGACGTTGCTTGTGGCGATGGAAATTTAATTTCTTTTTCCTGCTAGTGACATCTATCGTATTATATTGATATATTAAAATTACTATATGTAAGTAATTATGGCGGTCACGAGATGCCAGGGCGTATTTAGTTTATTGAGGTTGATTTAATTACATTATATCGTTGAGAAACACGATTATATTAATACCTTGTCCGTGTTATTCAAAACCAGGTAGTAAGCAGGTAATCTTCATTAAATAGTAGGTATATTTAAAAAAATTTCTCGTTTACAAACCAACTCAGTGCAACATTTGATAGTTGAGATAAACTGTCAACAGATGTCACGCAAAAAACTGTACGACAAATCATTCATAATTATATGAAATAAATATCACAAGAAATTTCAGTCTTTTAAAAGTTTGTTAATTACTATGCATTATTATCATGAACATAATTACTACATTATTTACATTAGCACTAACAAAGTTGAATAACAATAATAGGTTTAATGGTATTTTATAAATATATCTACATTAACCGCTAAGATTTCAATCCCGAGTTCGGGACGTTGGCCGTTAGATGGCAGGCCTATAGGCGTAGTATAGAGCTCACTGGTTTTACTTTCTCCAGCAAACTAGGACAGCGATTTCATTATAATTTCAATAGGTGGCGCCTGTAAAAGGATATAATTTTTCAAAGTTCTACCTTCAAGTGCACTAAAATATGTTGACAGATAGTTTCATGTATAAATTCTTACGCCCACCAAACATTAAAATTTATATATTTAATCCTTGGCACTTATATGAAAATTGTAAGTAATAAAGTTTAGGGATTATATTATCAGAAGGAAAGCCGAGTTACAAAATAGTTACTGAAAGTACTGAATTTTTGATACTGAAAAAATTCTTTTACATTAAAAAATATAGACCAATAATTATATTTTATATTTAATTCCAACTATTTACTACTAATTGTGCTAAATGTTTTTCTGCGTTGTCTGTAAATGTCCGTTATGAGTTCAATGAAAGTGTATTAACTAGAATTCGGTCGAATTATAATTATTTAAAAATATATATTGCAAGATTAGGTATTTTTAAATAACTTATTATTTCTCCGAAGGAATCGGGCAACTTTCAAGGAACTTAAGGAAAATGTAGGTGTTACAAGATACAATTATTAATCGTCAATGAAAATTTCAAATTGGAGTAAGAAGCACTGAAATAGTTGAAAACCGTAATTGTTGCTAAAGCATTATACTCATAATAATACAATTTTTTGTTGCAAATTTCGTTACAAAGAGCATGAAAAGTAAATTAGTTCTAAGTTCTTAGAGCAGCAAAAAGCTGCACCAAAAAAATAACATTTTTGTTTTTATATCCGCGAAAATCAAAAAATGTCTAATTTCTTTGTTTATTATTTTGAGATATGTTTCTTAACATGTTGAGACGGGCAAAATGGCTAATATGTGCAGTAATTTCCTTATATTTGGATGCATATTTCCTTTGCAACATTTTAAAGCGCTTACCGCATGTTTTGGCCACTCTTTCGTGTCAAGCCGCGCAATTGTTCTACACCAGAACCTAAACTCCGTCACCAGCTCATCAAGACTGCCATTTAGATCAGTTTAGTTGCCAGTGTTTTGTTGATATTTCTAGTAATGTCTATTTCTTTACATATTTCTCTTTATATATGACTACTCTCAACTATGACATGTATACCCATTCGTAAGAAGTACATATTATATGGTGGTATAAAAATATACCGGGTGTTAGAAAAGTATGGGAACGGTGGAAAATCTCGAACAGTTTTCATCACATCGAAAAATAAAAAAATACGTGTCAAAAAATTTTCAAAAAGCTATCTACTGATACCAAAATGACCTCCCCACCCATCACCCTGTGGGTGGGGCGAGGGGCAACTTCAACAAATTTCAAATGGAAACCCCTATTTTTTTTATTGCGGAATCGGATTCTACGGCAAAAAATACGTAAATTTTATTCCGGACATTTTTTTCGATTCTTGCATGGTGTCGCTGTAATCGCAAAAAATGAAAAGTAGACATCACTGTTTCAAGAGTAGTGTCTTGTGCCCATAAAAAACGTCCAATTCAAAAACTGAAAAATACTTACTTATTATTTTTACGAAATCCATCCAATGACATTGGATTCGACTCTCCCACCCCTAACACAGTGGGTGGGGCGGGGGCAACTTTGAAATTTGTATTGAAAATCACTATTTTTTTTATAGCGGATTTGGATTCTACGGCCAAAAATACGTGAATTTTATATCGCGCCTTTTTTTCCGATTCTCTCAAGGTGTCGCTGCAATCGCACAAAATTGAAATAAACCTTAAGCGTCCATAAGTTTGTAAATATTTACAAACTCTAGCTACTCGTGTTGATAAAAAAACATTCAGTTTAAAAAACAATATCTGTGATATCTTGGTTTTTATGAATGTTTTGTTTTAAAGTGTTCTTAATAACAGTATTTGTTTTGTGAAATTTCTACGAGAACGTTCAGTTCCTTCCAACTTTTGTAGAGGCAGGAGCGCACTTTTGTACGGAAAAAGTTATTTCATTTTTCATTAGTTCTCGCGTCTTTTTCTGCACAATGGCTACTTTAACAGAGGAAGAGAGCGATTCTCTTTTAATGATGCGAGGGTGGGGCGATAAAGAAATGTCCTATGATGAAGTTGTGATTTTATTCAACGAAACTTTCCGTATAGATCAAGTGGGAATTTCGAAATCTACTGTGTCCCGTATCATCAAACGATTCCTAGACACAAGGACAAATAAAAATCTCCTAAAATCTGGAAGACCAAAATCTGAAACATAGGAAGCTCGACAAATGGAAGTGGCCCAGGCATTTGTTGAAAATCGAAGGTTATCAATCAGAAAAGCCAGTCAACAGCTTGATATGAGTAGAGGAAGTTAGCCGTAGGTCGGTCTCCCCCCACCACTGACCTTGACCTTGACCGTGCACCTGTGGTCCGTTCCTTCAAGGCCACGGTGGCATCGTAGGTTCGCATAGCATATACCGTGACCTTGACCTTGGACGGCCGCAGTGCGTTTCGACTTCAAGGGCGCAGTGTTGCTGTTACCCAGAACGATCACTTGCGGTGACCTTGGCCTTGGCTAACACTATTAGAGAATGCAAGGACGGAGCTTCCTCCTTGCCACGCAACTCGTAATGTGCCGTGGTTTGATATTTTGTGACGTAGTATATCTTTTCTATAAAAGAGTGAAAGGAGTTAATATGGGATCATTCTTAACGTCAATTTCCTAGAGTAAAGAAGCAAATATGTATTCGTGCAGTTTTTGTGGTGCAAGCTTCACTCGCAGTGACAATATGCGACGTCATCAGAGGGAGGCGTGTAACAGTTTAAATGGTAATGGACCGCCAGCAAAGAAAGTGAAATTGGATTCGAATCCATCAACATCGGTAATTATGCAGACGTGTTATAGCTGTAATGTGACTTTAACAACTAACCAAATGAAGTCTCATAAAAGAACACTACAACACAGAACAAATTCATGTGTACGTTTGATGGATGGTACAGAAATTGTTCGCAGTGCTTTCAAATATAGAATCATAACATACCGAGTGCATAGTGATAATGAGAAACTGGACTATATAATATTTTTCAACGAAATTCGACATAAAATATTGAATTTACTAGAAGAAATATTATTACTTCATAAAACTGTGAAAGTAAACATGGAGACATTTGCCAGCTATATATTACAAGCACAAGAAATAGCTGAAATTAAATCGTTTAATACGTGTAATAAAATATTGGATCAAGGTGTGGATTTAAACATTGCACTCGACACTTTTATAGACATGATGGTTGCGCAAACTACTGAGTTCCAAGAGCGTGATTCTGGTATGTAAATATCTTCTGGTATGTGGAATAACAATTGACATTTTTTTTTTTATTTTTAGGGTGGGCCCTCGAACAAATAAAATTTGTTGAAATTAATATAAACAAGTACAGTCCAATGGGTGGTTCATCATATATCAAGTTACCAAAGTTCATCGCAAATAAGAAGGCCGTAGTGAATATAGAAAACCAGGACCAATACTGTTTTGCTTGGGCAGTCACTTCAGCATTGTATCCTGCAAATGGTGGTACATCTCAAATGTCATCTTATCCACATTATTCAAGAGTTCTAAATTTGACAGGTATGAATTTTCCAATGAAATTGAGAGACATTTCAAAATTTGAGGAATTGAATAATATATCTATTAATGTGTATGGGTTAGAAAAGAAATTCGAGAATAATAAAGTAAAATATGATGTTGTCGGACCTTTGCGTTATTCTCAGAAGAAACTACGTATTCATGTTAACTTATTATTAATTTCCGCGGAATGTGATCAGAATCATCATTGTAAATCGGATTGTGCTAAAACTCACTATTGTTGGATAAAAAATTTATCTGGATTAGTATCAAATCAAATATCCGCTCACGGACATAGAAAATATTTTTGTGATGGGTGTTTGCTGTATTTCTGTAACGAACGTCAGCTAATGTCTCACCAAACAAATGATTGTAATCATATTTACACTACAACACCATCGACACAATTTCGGGTTGATAAATATGGGAAACGTGTACCGGAAAATATATTAAAATTTGAGAATTTTGACAGACAAATGCAAGTACCATTTGTAGTATATGCAGACTTTGAATCCATTTTGAAACCGATAAATACTTGCGAGCCAAATCCTGAACGCTCTTATACCAACAAAACGTTTATTCATGAACCTTACTCTTTCGCGTATTACATAAAATGTTCCTTTGATAATAGCATTTCTAAATTTGAACTATATCGCGGATCTGATGCAGCAAAAGTATTTGTATCATGTATAGAGGCTGATTTAAGGGAAATTTATAATAGATATATGAAAGATGTAATCCCCATGTCCCCGCTTACAGCGATAGAAAGAGAAAATTTTGACAATGCAACCATCTGTGGTATATGTGAGAAGCCTTTTGCAGAAGGTGATATAAAGGTGAAAGATCATTGCCACTTAACTGGTAAGATACGATTCGGTGCCGCGCACTCGATCTGTAATTTAAATTATAAACTACCAAATTTTGTACCTATCATATTTCACAACATGAGTGGATACGATATTCACTTATTTGTAAAAGAGTTATGCGCTCATAAAGATAAAGTTGACGTAATACCACAAAACAAAGAAAAATATATATCTTTTACAAAACATCTTTACATGCATGATTACGTTACTGACAAGGGGGAAACAAAAAATAAATATTTGCGGTTACGTTTCATCGATAGTTTTAAATTTATGTCAGCATCACTACAAAATTTAGGGGAAAATTTAAATGAAGGTCAAATGGTGACAATGAAGAACTTTTTTACCGATAATGCAAAATTTATTTTAATGCGACGGAAGGGTGTATTTCCATATAGTTTCGTAGATAACTTAGAGAAATTAAATAATCGTGTTCTACCCACCAAGCAGGAATTCTATGACAGCCTAAATGAAACACATATATCAGATGACGATTATGAAAGGGCTAAAAATGTGTGGGAATTGTTTGAGTGCCAGAGTTTGGGTGACTATTCAGACCTGTATTTAAAATCAGATGTCCTTCTTTTGTGTGACGTATTTGAAAATTTTCGTAAAATTTGCGTGAATAAATATAAATTGGATCCAGCTCAATATTACACAGCTCCAGGTTTATCTTGGGACGCTATGTTGAAACTAACAGCGGTAGAACTTGAATTGTTAACAGATATCGATATGATACATTTTTTTAAAAAAGCTATACGCGGTGGTGTCAGCCAGTGTACAGAAAGGAAGCATATCGCAAATAATAAGTTTGTACCCAATTATGATCCCTCAGAACCGTCGTCATTTATCACATATCTTGATGCTACGAACTTATACGGTCATAGTATGTCCCAAGCATTACCAACAGGGGGATTTGAGTGGCTGTCCGAAAGAGAAATTATCGACTTAGATGTTACTAATATTTCAGACGAGAGTCCACACGGGTATGTTTTTGAAGTAGACATACATTATCCGCAAGAGTTACACGATTTACATTCAGATCTCCCTTTCTTAGTAGAAAATATTATACCCCCCCAATCAAAATCAAAATCACCAAAATTAATCCCAAATTTGAATGATAAGAGACGATATGTTGTGCATTATAGAAACTTGAAACAAGCCATTGAAAATGGTTTAATGGTGTTAAAAACCCATAGAGTACTTAAGTTCAAGCAGTCGCCCTGGTTAAAAAAATACATCGATTTAAATACGCAAATGAGAAATTCAGCGACCAATAAATTTGAAAAAGACCAATATAAATTAATGAATAATGCAGTATTTGGTAAAACCATGGAAAATGTTGATAATAGAAGAGATATAAAGTTGATTACTCATTGGGAAAATGTTAGAAGAACTATAGGTGCAAACGCATTAATCGCTCGTCCAAATTTCAAATCTTGCACAATTTTTTCTGAGGATTTTGTAGCGATTGAAATGAGCAAATTGCAAGTAGTCTATAACAAACCAATTTACGTAGGATTTTGTATTCTTGAATTATCGAAGACGGTACTGTATAATTTTTTTTATGGTGTTATTAAACGTCAATTCGGTGCTAATGCTTCTTTGTTGTACACCGACACCGATTCCTTAATTATGAAAGTTTATACAGATAACTTCTATGACTTTATTGTACAAAATCCAGAAAAATTTGATACTTCTAATTACAGGGAGGGAAATAAATTTAATATTCCAAAAGGCTCGTCTGTGCTTGGGAATATGAAAGACGAATTCCCCGAAGATCCTATTATCAGCTTTTATGGTACTGGAGCGAAAGCGTACTACGTGCAATCGGTCGGTAATGAGTTGAAAAAAGCCAAGGGAGTAAAGAAATCTGTGATTGAAAAACAACTTACAATAGATGACTACAGAAAAATTGTTGAGCAGGGCGGGTTAATATTTCGTAAAATGAATACTTTCAGAAGTCACTTGCATGATATCTATACAGAGATGCGGAATAAAGTTGCTCTTTCTTATTATGACGATAAACGTTTTGTGATTCCCAATACCACTAAAACTCTACCCTGGGGTCACTCAGACATAACATTTTTTCAGAGTGAACCAGAGCAGAATTTAAAGTGGTTAATATCAGCCTTAAATAGTGTCGTTGAACGAAATGTTTTAAAGGATGATGATAAACTAGATGTGTTACTCAAAGCAATGAATGAGTTGAGTGATTAATTGTTAATAATGTTTCTACTTGTTAACGCAAAGGTCGACAATTATAATATTCAATTGAAAAATTCATTGTGATATTTCATGTTATGTGTAAGTCGAAGTAAGAGATATTTGTATGAAATAAAATGTTAATTTATAAATAAAGATTTAAATTACTAAATGGTATTTTTATTGTATGAGTACTGTAGGCAATAAGATAGAGAGAGACGATAGGAAGAGTGGGGTGGGAAGTAGGGGGTTAGTTAGAGTGTGTAGGGAAATAATTTGAACCAATAGGAACAAGAGTGGTAGGGAGTGGAGGGGTTAGTTCAGCGTTATGGGCTTCAGAGATGCTACAAAGATTCTTTCCGTCTCCAGCTCTCGAGTTGTAAGGAAGTGTGCAAAATAGTGCTGTCTGCTCTATTCCTAGCATTCTTTGTGTTCTGTGTTTTGTGTTTCGTGCCCGTTTCTCGTGTCCGTTTTGTGTTTGTTGTGACAATGGTAGGACAAAAAAAGATTGGTGTTTCTGGTGGTAGCGGTAAGGGAGGCGCTTTGTTGAGTGCTGTGGCTGCATACTTAATTAATTATATGCCAGGGCAAGACGACAATGGCGACGCTTGTCCGGGTAATGGTGTGGCGAACAATGGCGACGCTTGTCCGGGTAATGGTGTGGCGAACAACCAGACGAGTCCTGGCATGGGTTTACTACCGGATATTGAAATCCCGACGGATTTGACCGATTTGAACGATGATTTGCTGGGTGATTTCGATTTCTCCGAATTGGACGCGCAGGCTTTGGCTTCAGATGAAGCCAGAGCTAGTACATCTAATGGAGAGGCCTACCCGAACGCCGCGTGGTCTAGGTTCCCTACGGTTACGGAGACAAATTCTGAGGACGAATTTCAACCTGCCCAACCAAAGATTTATTCGCAGAAAGGCCAAAAGAAGATGACGACGCATCCTTCAACATCTACAAAGCAGCCGCAGGTAGAGAATACCGAGAAAGATGATGACGTGTCGATTCTTAGAAGAATTTTATCGGCGCAAGCATCTGTACCTGCTCGCCTGAGCCCTATTCCCGATGTTGGCTCAGACGAGGGGCAGGTAGAGATACCTGAAAAGCCTAAGAAAGCAGCAGCTAAAAATAAAAAGCCGTTATCGGGAAGAAAACCGGTGGTTAAAAAAGCTGCTGCAAAAAAGTCGGTAGCTAAGAAACCGAAAAAAGATGCTGCAAAAAAGCCGACGAAAGTGCAACCGGTATGTTCGAGCGCGCCGTTGCCAGGATGCTCTCATGCGGTGTTGCCAACGCAGGAACCCCGTAACCGTGCTCTGGTTGTGAATGAAAGTGATTCTGATTCACAATCGGAGTTATTCTCCCAAGAAGAGCAAAATGAAACTTTCAAAAATTTCTTGAACATGTATGAACAGTTGCAGCGGGAGGATAGGGAACTTAAAAGTGCAACTGATGATGACAGCAAATTAAAGGATCACGCGCAGTCCCTCAAAAGGAAGGCGGAGATGTTGAATTCTCGGGCCGATGAAATGCTCAGAGGCATTGCGAAGATGTACAAGGAAGCTAAATGCTATAAAAAAGAAACTGGGAATAAGGTAGTGCGTAAACACACTACAGAATGTTGCATTAAAAATGTTTGTACATAAATTTAGTATTAGGTTAGGGTTAAGAGAAAAAATGTAAAAAAATATAAAAGTAAAAATGTAAAACTGAAAAAAAATGAGGTTAGATTAGGTTAGAAAAATGTAAAAAATTGAAATGTAAAAAAATAGGTTAGGTTAGAAAAAATGTAAAAAAAAATTTAAATGCAAAAATGTGAAAAAAAATTAGGTTAGGTTAGGTTAGGTTAGAAAAAATGTAAATGTAGAAAGTAATAACACCCAACCCCCCCCAACCCCCCCCCCCCCCGCGTCACGCGCTGGGTTATGGTTAGTTCAGGTTTATATATTTAAAAAAAAAAAAAAAAAAAAAAAAAAAAAAAAAAAAAAAAGCGGGTCAAAAAATTAAAAAAAGGTTTATGCGGGCGAAGCGACCGAAGGCTGCAAGCGTCGCCCCCGCCTCTGCCAAAACCCCCCGCGCCCACCCACCCACCCGGGGGGGGGGGGACCAAGGTAGCGCAGTGGTATAGCGGAAAATTGTTATTTAATTTTATAATTATAATTTTATAATTCTATAATTTTATAATTATAATTTTATAATTCTATAATTTTATAATTCTATAATTTTATAATTTTATAATTTACGTGTTGAAAAAAATCCCTGCAAGTGCTAGGGATTGAACTACCAAACCTTCGTTCACAAAGTTTACAAAGCAAGCCACGTTACCACTGGGCTACCTTGGTCCTAGGAAACTCTTATACTTTACTCTTATACTTACCTATAACGCGAGTTTATATATATATTTCATGGAATTTTTGGTAAATTGTGTATTTAAGTATATAATTAGATTAGAACTGTTGTATTCATCGTAGATGAAATAAAAAATAAATTTTAATACATTTATTTATACACAAATATTGGACAAAAAAAAAAAATATATATATATATATATATAAACAACTGAAAAACTTCCAAAGTACACTCAGACACGCGTAAGGGGTCATTTTCGACTAAACTGACCACTGGGAATCGATTCCGATAATTTCCGAATCGATCCGAACACTACCGAACGCGTTATTCACTGTTTTGTCAAGGATTGGGGGAATAAAAAAATCAAAACACGTTTCAGGGGAGTTCACACATGCAAAGGCTGCAATTTTAAGCGAAAAGCCGAACTCATGCCGAACACTCCCGAAGTTTCCCGAAGCCACCCGAAGACGCCCGAGGACACGCGAGGTATCGTTTTCGACTAAATCGATCACTGGGAAGCGATTGCAACCACTTTCGGAGCGATACGACTAGCCGTTCCGGGAAAAAGTCTGCTGCGGCAAAACTAAAGGTCGGAAGTGAGTAGAAACGGTACTGGAGGACAACTGTGACCTCGATACACCTTTTGCAACACTTTTGACCGACAGTCCAAATACGAATAACCAATTTACTTAAATAAGTACCCCGTTATTTCTTATATTAAAGCAATTTTTTATTCTTTACTTTACTACTGTTATTTATTGTATATGAAATGAAATAAAAAAAGAATAACTCTTAATACATTTATTTATAAATAACAAAAATATATATACATAAAATAAAACAGAATTATCCGTCCGAATCATGCTCCACCAGAATGACTGCATCCTCATCTTCATCGGCAGATTCCTCCACCAGAATGGCTGCATCCTCATCTTCATCGGTAGATTCCTCCACCAGAATGGCTGCATCATCTTCCGAGTCAGACGATTCCGCTGTGTCCGTCGATGATTCCTCCAGAATTACTCCATCCATCTCGTCTTCGGAATCATCATTGGGCACAGTGTCCATCGACCATGTGGACGGAGACCTCTCCAATGGTTGGTATTCTTCTGGTGAGGTGGTGCTATCTGCTACACCACCCCTTGTCGCCTCTCTAACGCGCTGCAGGTAGGCACGATACCTTTCGCACAAAACGAACATGGTTGAAGTGGAAGATACAGTATTGTCTTGTACTTCAGACATGTTGGAGCGTAGAAAGTAAACTGAGGGTGGTGAGGGCTTTCTTATGTATATATAGCCCCTACCACCACCCCCACCTCATCACTCCCCACCTCACTACTCACACAAATAAGAGTAGAAAGTGTCCTAATACTCATATTTTTAACACCATCAATATCAATAGCACTGTCAACATAAGCAATAATCGAAGTGAAACACAGATTTCTCTAGTAACATTGTGTTACTTACATTTAAATATTTAGTAAATAAAACAAAAAATAAGATTCAATTTAACGTTTATTTAACACTTAAACTAGTTATATAATATTTACAATAAACTAAAAATTAAATATATACATTTATTTATCACTAAAACTAATTACATAATTATTTACAATAAACTAAGAGATATATACATATTTACAAAAAAAAACTACAAATTATCTGTCCATATTGCAAATATTGCAGATTTCCACTCGCCTAATCTGATAGAGTGGATCTCTGCAAGATTTGCAATATCCCCGCCTGCCTCTCATTATCCTTGTAGTGGCATGGTAGTCCACATGACGATGTCTCCCAGGATCCACCCTAGACTGGTATCCCAGAAAACATCCGTGGCAAAGATTGTATTCCATACCACCCACTACTTGGACCGCAACAAAGGTCATGGTGGTGCAGAAGATGCCATCCATCGGGTTCACCCTTGCTAAATATTCTGATGTTATCCACCGCTGCCCTCTTTGGTGGGGAACATCTACGACGATACCCTCATCATCACTTGAATCGTCTGCACCCTCTTCAGCGTCAAAAAATTCCTCATCGTCTTCCTCGTCGCTTTCCTCATCGCCTTCCTCATCGTCTTCAACTTCTACCTCGTCGTCTTCGGGAGCAGCCAAGTCGTCCTCTACCTCTTCAAGGTACCATATATTGTTGAGGACATCTAGGGATGCTAACCAGTCCAGGAATCTGAGGTTAGCCCAACCAGCAGGTACAGCAGCCATATTAATACTTGGAAACGAATATATAAGACAGTAGACGGAATGATCAACGTTGAAGTTTGCAAAGCAACTGATCTAACGTGGAGTTACACCTCCTCTTTTAAACATGTTGCTGGTGACGTCACATCATCTCTAACGACATACCATGGCTCTAATATCGGCAATTCCAGCGACTACTTAAACAAACAAGACCATGAGGAGGAACTCAGTTATTATTCAGCTGTCATACCGTACACTTGTTTTTAAAACAGCAATGTCTTGTCCAAGAGAGTGGCAATCGAAACCAACAATCGCCGTATATCCATATAGTATGGATGGTGCAATTCTGTGCTATAATTGTTCCCAATTCTGGGCAAAGCAGCAAATTAATCCATGTACTGGACTATGTTCAAATTGTATAAAAGAAAATCCAGTGCCAGTGAATACCGTCCGAAAAGCAGCATCACGTGAGCGTCTGGAGCAAGAGTGCTACAAGTGTCTACAACCCACGACTCGTACAAATTTTGGAATTATCCGAGATGTTTGTGAGACATGCAAGGTGGAGCACCCATTGAGGCAGCGGTGTCTGGTTTGCAACAAGTACACTGGTGATTGTTGGAACAATATTTGCAGCAAATGCAGAGACGAGAAGACATACAGTGTTTTACTTTGTGAATATGTTGGACATATTTATGGAGGTGTGATGAAACACAACAGAGAATGTTTCTGTCAGGAAGCGTTACTGTCGAGACGGGGGGATTTCATCTGATTAATTCCATAAATATGTATTTGTATTTTTTCTGTATTATATACGTTTTAAATAAATATATTTAATCTATAATTCGTTGTAAATATTTTCTTCTCAATAAAATTTATTAAAATGATTTTCTTGATTTCATCTAATAATTTTTAGGAGTAAAAATTAATTCAAAAATTTTAACAAATTTGCATTTGTATATATTTTTTCGTTAATGTGTATATAATTACTAAGGCTTTGGAGTCTTATATGGGGAAAATAAATAAAACAAATATTAATGGAATACACACATTTTATTATGAAATTTCTAAACATAAGTAAAATATTAGTTGTTATAAATATACACATTTTATATAAAGAATGTGACAATATTAAATAAGAGCTGCTTCGTTAATCCAAGAGTTGTGGTCATTAGAGAATCCGAGCCACTTCACAAAAACCTTGTTCCCTCTCCTTCTTAAAACCTTTTCCACCAAGTAGACATCAGGGTATTTAGCTTTTTGTAGCTCCATTTCATAAAAGCACCCCTTTATTGGTTGGCCATGAATGTCCTGGAGTGTATATGTTGTGGGATTTGTTACATTTATTTTAACGATCTTGAAAAGTTCAGTTGAAAAATTTGGTGTGAACCCCTTTTCAAATATACCTTTATATTTACTGATTCGAACTATATCGCCAATACGAAATTTAGGTTTCAAAGCAATTTTAATGTGATTATAAGCATTTAAACGTGTAGTTGGTTTAACATCAGCAGGTTTCATACCAGTCGTACGATGTATTTTATTATTGTACAATTTTGTAATGTCGGATAGAATGTCAACCCATTTGTATTTACCTCTAGCTGAGAATTCTTTATATAACCAGGTTTTTAATGTTCGTATTACTCTTTCTGCAATTGCTGCTTTTTTCGTACTATACGTGGAGTAATGATTAATGATGTACTGTTTCATTAAAGCAGAAAAGTTTTTGTTGTAAAATTCCGTACCCTGATCGCTTTGTAGATTTTTAGGAGAATAATTTGATTCTTGTAAAATACTTCTCATAGCCTTAGTAATTTCAACACCAGTTTTATTTTTTAGAGGTTTAGTCCACAAATATTTTGAGTAACAGTCGATCACTACGAGAATGTATCGATAACCATTGTTTTCATCAGCGTATGGTTGCATTTCAGCTAAATCCATTTGCCATAAATCACCATAACCTTTGATTATTGTTCTTCTTCTACGGAAATTTCTCCTACAAGCTTTATGCAATTCGTTAACAACTTGTAATTTCTCATTACTAATCACCATAATTGAAGTTTAAGTCAGGCGTTTATATAGATAATTTAGGTCTGTTTTTTCACTTTTTTCCTAATGTAGCAGCGTTGTCCGTGACTTCAGCCACTATTTCATCTATCACTTGTTGATTACGATCGTTCCTCCCAGCTTGTGCCACAATATTTCCAAGTGATTTCTGTCGCACTGTCATACCTTTCAGACGGGATTCATCGAGAATGTGGTGCACTTTGCTTATTGCATCATATAAAATAGTATAATTGTCCTCGGTTAATTTCTTAACTCCAGAAATTTCTTTATTAATGTGTTGCAGAGCGTCATTAATCATCTCGGTAATTTTGCTGTGTACAAACTTACTATATTCAGTCCACTGATTCTCCATAAAAGCAATGTGTGACTTTTTAATGTCTTTCATACATTTATCGATATTTTCGTCTACATAGTTACGAGTTACACCATCTTTTTGATTTATTGGTTCACCAATGTTCAGTAAACGCTTATTTTGCATATCAAATTGATTATCTGCGGTAAGTTTAAAACCAATACCTGGAGGTCCATGTACGATAATCGATTTATTATTATTACTTCTTCGTCTACCGAACTTGTCAATTGTGTTGTTTACAACAGCCATTTCTGTTTACGTCTGACCCCGTTTAAGCATTTCACAATATTTTATACTAATTAAATAAGTGTGAAATGAATTTTAACTTCACTAATAGATTATCCTTTCTTCCCTCATTTCTTCCAATAAACTGACTATTTCGTTATTGACACCATTGTTACCAACCATTTTTGAGCTATAGAGCAGGCGTAGGCGGTCCACCAGTTCTTTCGGTTTATTCCAATATACATAGTCAACACCTCTATTATTGTATAATTTATTAATAGGAACACCTAAGCCAGTTTTAGATCTCGTCACAACTGTAGAAGATACCAATGGTTCTATAATATTAGTGAATTTCTTCCATTTAGCTTTATTCAAACCCTGTTTCATATCATAATTTTTATATGGTGCTTTTGTCTGTTTTAAAATCCCCCCATATAATTGACACTCTTTGTCGCCAATAATAGCCTCATTACTACGCGAAATTTGTGGTTGTTTCATAAATATCATATCATATAACTTAGGACTGCCAGAATACGTCCCCACCTTCTTAGTTCCACGCCACAATGTGATATTTCCATTAGAAAAGCGTATTTCAGCATTACCCATTTGTAGTTTTTCTGTATGGGGGTCTAAACGTACACCGTATATAGTATCATACCTAGCATTGTCGAATTTCAGATTTTCTAAATGTGTTTGCACTATATCACATTTTCCTTCTGCGCCACTAATAGAACTTTCTGAACATGGAGTGCTCATTAACGACGATCCCGGTGGTGTTTCCAAAAAATATTGTTGACTTGCATTTTTGTCACCATCTTCATCACTAGTTTCGGGTGTTGCTTTAAATGTACTAGTACTAGCTCTTGCACTTTCTATCGGTTGTGTTGGTTTCTGAGGTTGTGTTAGCGATTGGTTATGTGAAGCAGATGATATAACCTTTAATGGTTTTGTTATGGGTTCATAAATTTTTTCGAGTGTTAACTGATTCTCAACGTTTCTTCTCTTCACAGAGTTGAATTTTTTGCGCACTGAATCGGTGGCCTCAATCAATTCACGTTTCAGTCTTATTTCTTCTCTCATGTTTCTACCTATAGCACTACTGAGTTTATTCTCACCATTGTCATTCATGTCTAACAAATGCAGCCTCACTGCTGAAGTTATCCCGATGCTATCTGTAGACCAATTAAAATTTTAATTACAATACTTCATGGATATATGAAACTATCAAGTTCTTTGCGATATCTCCCTTCATTTACTTCTCTATCCTTGTCAATTACAAGAAACCCATATTTGTCTTTCCAGCACTCTGCACACATTTCTTGAAATTCTTTATAAGTCACATCCGGTGAGACATGGTCTGAGAAAATGTGGTGTAAATTCATATCATCCTGCTTAAAAATTGCTATGAAATTACTATTATCCCTTACCAACTGTTTAGGGACGCGGGAATACGTTTGTGCCAAATAGAAACAATCTACATGTTTATGACGCCCCATTGAGAAGTATGCTCGAATAACATCTTGCTTTTCACATATAACATCATCAAATATAAATATAGACTCAGGCTCAGCGTCGGATGGTTGCACTATTTCCGCGTTGTTACTGAAGGTGTAATATCCTAGCCCCGTAATCGGTGCTAATATATCGCGTAAATATTCATACTTGGGTTGATGTAAGGACTTTGAATATAAGTAAATGTTTGAAAAACGTAGCCCAAGTGGATGAGTAAGCAAAGTTATTAGTAAATTTGTTTTGCCACAACCACTTGGACCTATTAAGAGTCCGCGAATAGTTGAGGGAAGTAGCGGGCCATGGCGTGATTCGACTTGTAGTCCACACCCTACTTTTTCATCTAAATTATCTACAGCAAGTTTCTGTTTCTGCTTCACAATGCGCATCGTAGCACGGATGGATACTATATAAATAGATGTACGTATTGTGATTGTTATTTAAATGGTGTCAACCGAGAAGCACACACGTGAAAATCGTCGTGGTTTAAAGATTGGTAAGGGGGTAGTCAATTCTCTAATAAATAAGCTCCCATTTGAACTACACTTACCGGGAGGTTACCAGTATTGTGGTCCAGGCACCAAATTACAAAAAAGATTAGCCCGAGGTGATCCAGGCATAAACAAACTCGATGCTGCATGCAAGCAGCACGATATTGCATACGATCAAAACACCAGTAATTTAGCAGCCCGACACAAAGCAGACTATCAACTTGAACAAGCTGCCTGGAAACGAGTTAAATCAAAAGACGTAAGTTTCAAAGAAAAGGCCGCCGCGTGGTTAGTTACAACTATAATGAAGGGAAAGCAACGTCTTGGTATGGGTTGTACGTCAACAACACCCCGTACTACAAAGAAACGTATAATTAAAAAGAAAAACAAGAAAAAAACTAGAAATATAGCTTTTGGTGCTGGAATAGTACGTAAAGTACGTGATGACATACGTAAAGCCGGTGGTAAACGAAAAATCGCTAAGGACACAAAAAAAGTTACGCAAATTGCGCTTCAAGCAGCACGACGACACATGAGAGCAGCTGGTGGAAAACGTAATATTCGTACACCTAGGATAATACCAATACCGAAAGTGGGTGGAATTCTACCATTAATACCCATTTTTGCTGGATTATCAGCTTTGGGTAGTTTAGCTGGCACTGCTGCTGGTATAGCTAAAGCTGTAAATGATGTTAAAACGAGTAGAGAGGAATTAGCTGAAAAAAATCGCCATAATAGGCAGATGGAGGCGATTTCTATAGGAAAAAGTGGTAAAGGGCTATATTTAAAACCATATCGCAAAGGACTAGGACTTTATCTAAAACCACAAAGTTCAAAAAACTTCTAGATGCTCTACCCCGAAAACCTCTCACTAATATCGATCTTAAATATTATGCAGAGAAGGTGAAAGTGCCCTATTTTCGGGGGATATTTATGCGGGACACTCTACCATATTCTGGACCACGTCATAATGAGTCGGCCATCATAAATCTAGACAGTATAAATGGCCCTGGAACACACTGGGTTGCATTTAAAAAACGTGGTAGTTTAGTCACATATTTCGATAGTTTTGGTGATTTACCCCCACCGACAGAATTAGTTTTATATCTGCGCAGAGGTTCAAAGTCGACCGACAAAATTTACTATAACTATGAACGCCAACAAAATTTTAACACAGTGTGGTGTGGTCATTTGTGTTTGAAGTTTCTCACTACAAAATAACTACAAACGCTTGTGAAATAACATCTGCAGACCTTGAAATGGATCGGGAAAGCATCAAGCAGATGGGTCAATCACTAATCGCATTCTCCCGTTTACGCAGTCTATTGAAGATGAGCAAACAACAACTGGCAAATATGCCTAAAGAAGTAATGATTGGATGTGCTGCACATGAAATTGCATTAGTATGGGACAAACTACCCCAGCATCTCCAGAATGATATTGATATTTTAAAATATCAATACTGTCAGGAACATTATCATGATGATGATGATGATGGCGGTGGTAGCAGTGTTGATGTTAATGATGGGCCGCCGCCTCGAAGAATATTTTGCTGCTACTGTAAAGTGCGCGATGTCAATGTTGCATCAAATAATGAGATACAAACGTCTCCGTCATCCAGCAAAAAACGAAAATTACACCACGATTATTGCTGTAGTTCACAATAAATTCATGAGAGAACACTAAATATCATCAGTCATGTCGTATACGTTCACTCTATCAAACCGATCTAGTGTGCTCAGTGCTGAGTTTTATCCTCCCATTGAATTAGATACTAATAGTCGATATGGGTTAGGATTAACAGGCTTCTATTCTTACAATTCTATATTCAATGTGGACGAAACCAACAATCGTTTTTGCTATCGAATTGGACCAAAAGTAGCCCCCACACTTATCCACATACCTTGCGGAGCCTATGAAATTGAAGAGATATATCGTGCAATACTGAAAGCTATGCCCGGTGATAAGAAAGAGGAAAAAGAAAAACTATTTCGACTGCGAGCGAACAACAATACGCTAAAGTGTGAGATTTGGTCAAAATATGGAATTGACTTTACACAAGCAAACTCTATTGGTAATTTATTGGGATTTGAATCGACTTATTTGCATCCAAACACTAATCATGAATCAACATTACCTGTTGATATTATGAAAGTAAGGATGATACGTGTAGATTGCAACATTATCTCTGGAGCATATCTGAATACCCTTAAATCCCATACCCTTTTCGAGTTCGACATAGACGTTGAACCAGGCTACAAACTTACCAGAGAGCCAGCGAACATCATATATTTGCCTGTTAGACCTGAAGGACGTCAGTTTATCGACAACATTACACTACGCATATTGGATGATAATGGAGATTTAATCAATTTTCGTGGTGAGAAGATTATCGTAAAGCTAGAATTGAAACAGTTTTAAAATCGCAAACACAATGGGTTTCCGATATAATCAACAACGATTAGCACACAATCGTTTCAATGTGATTGACGATAAAAAGACTAATGACTGCGGAAATCGACTCATTCAACGTGTAGAGCTTAAACGGTTAAGACATAACCTGCCAGCTAAAGATCGTGCATTTCTTCGATCCATCGGATTGAAACTGAGAGAAAAATAGTTAATAATGGTGACTTTTACATCTAGTGAAAAACTTGAGGTGTTCGAGGAACCTGTATTCGATCAGTCACTCGTTAGCTTACATGAGCATACATATAAACCACACGGTTCACCATATTATAGAAACTCTGATGAAGTACGCATTCCTGTCAATTTTCAGGACTTAATACTTGACATTACAGAGAGTTACATTTATATAGAAGGAAAATTTACCCCTAGTGATGTTACCAAGAAGTGTTATCTATCTAACAATGCGCTAGCTTTTCTCTTCGAAGAAATAAGATATGAAATGGGTGGTGAACAGGTCGCTGTCGTTAGGAAGCCTGGCATCACTACTACAATGAAAACTAGGGTGTCATATGGACAAACATCCCTCCCATCGCTACTAACTATAGGTTGGGGTCTCACCGAGAAAAAACAGGATATTTTAGATACTACCAGCCACATTTTCAGCGGTAAACTCCCTCTTAAGTACCTCATGGGTTTTGCAGAAGATTATACCAAAGGTATTTTAAATACAAAACAGGAATTAATTTTAATTATAGCACGTTCCTTTAAAGACTCTTACATTGGAGAAGTTGATGCACAGTTAGAAATTAACAAAATCGAATGGAAGATAAGACATATTGTGCCTGAAGTTAGACAAAAGGTTAAACTATTAAAGAAAATTGATACGAGCAGTAATAATGCTAAAGTTAAAATGGCTTACCGTATGTGGGATCTCTATGAGCTACCCACTCTACGTGATACTGCTTCTGATATATGGGCTGTTAAAACCACTAACAGTCTTGAGAGACCTCGATACATCATTATCGGATTTCAAAACAATGGCAACTCTAGTGACAGAACCAAGGACGCCGCAAGTTTTATACATGCAGATATAAATAATATTCGGCTATATTTAAATGCCGAAGTATTTCCATATGAACGTTGGAATTTAAATTTCGATAAGAAACTCGACTCTGCAGCCTACTACGCCTATGAAAATTTCCAACGTAGTTATTACGATAAAGATATGAGTGAACCTATGATGGACCTTGGCGAATTCAGAAAAAATCCATTGTTTGTTATTGATTGCTCACACCAACCAGATGCAATGAAATCATCCACCGTCGATATAAAAATTGAATTTGAGACACGGAAGACGAAGTTTCCCGAACAAACTCGAGTATATGCACTTATACTTCACGATGCGTATTTAAGTTATAGCGCATTAGATGGTTCAGTTCAGTGTGGCATTGCTGGTGCTAAGTAACGAATACCTATTACCATGACGTCATTAGGTAGCCAATTTCCTACTTTGATAGTTGACTTGCAGGGGTTTCAATATAAAACAAATGATTTTACCGTTAAAGAATTAGCTGTTCTATGTTGTAACACTAATCAGCAAGCACACTATTTCTTCAAACCACCAAATCCTTTCTCATCACTAACCCAAGGCGAACAGACTCACTACCGATGGTTAGAAAACAACTACCATGGGGGCATAAAATGGAGTGATGGATATATTCAACTGTCAGAATTCCCACTAATACTTCATCGACTTTGTCAAAACGCTGTTAATAATTTTCGACGCAACGTATTGTCAGAGGATGTTATAATTGTATGCAAAGGCAAATTAAAGAAAAATGTTCTACAGCATCATCTAAAATGGAATAGAGTTATAGATCTAGATGACTTCTCACCCTGCATACCCAATCTAAAATCGTTAAAGGTACCAAGATGTATGGAACACACCCAACCAAAATATAGTCACTGCTCTCTTGCAAACGTTCACTTTCTTAACAAATGTATTATAGATTTAAATATAGAGTTAAAATAAATATCTTTAAATATGTTTATATTTAGGATTAATAATTAATATTTTTTAATGTATGTCACCAAAAATAATTATAAATAAATTAATGTATAATCTAATAATGTGTTTCATTTATTTCAATTTTAATTTTAAAAATAAAAACAACTATATTTCCATAATAATAATTTTATTACACCATTTACATATTAATATTATTAACAGAAGAATTACAATAAGTGATTAACTACTAATTGAGTTGTCTTCATCCTGTTCTTCATCAGATTGGTCGAGTTGATACTTTTCAATAATTTTCTTAGGTAAGTATTTTTCTATGTCACATAGGAAATGTTTTAAATTTATTTCCACTAGTTGCTCACAGAATTCTTCTAAATTCACAATACCACGAGAGAATTTACCACATAGTTGTGCACCTCTGTAATACCTCTCAGAATCCTCATTAAGCTGTTTAACTTTTTCAGCATCGAAGCAGTAATTCAGATCATAATTTATTGCATGGAGTCTATCCATACTTAAGTCGCCTAGTACAGAAGATAGTCTTTCAATTGCCGAATTAATGTCTTCTGCCCTTACCCAACGTTCTGCTGAATATTGCATCCACATTCTTGCCAGTTATAGTGAGGCTAGAAATTACATAAATAAAATTAGAACAAGTTATCAAATATATGATAAAACTACTTACATCTCTACTACTATTGTAGTGTATTTATAATATTTCAGTCTAAGTTATACTTTCACTATACCTTATTTATTGGTCTGATAATTTAAAGTATACAAATATTTTAAATAGTTTAAATCACGCAATAATTTCGAATTTTATTAGTGACCTTGATTTAGCACCGGTATAAATGGGTGAATTCTCTCCTAAATAAATCAACGCATATTTACCACTAGACGAATTTATTTCTTCTATAAAAGTTATATTTAATAGTTCAGCAATACGTTTAGGCAAAAATGATTTAAAGGTAGTACTTGTACTTTCATCAAATAAATGTACTAATATCGATTTTCCAAAACGTGTATTAAGCATTAACATTTTTTTAATGGCGTAAACCTTATTTAAAATTAACGATGAAATAGGTTTTTGGTCTAAAACTTCAGTATCTTTAATAATAAGTTCATTAAGGGCTAATAAATCGATATTGGTAGTCATATTTAAGTAGTTGAGTACAGTGAAAGAATTACTAACCAAGAAATATTACAGAACTTTGCTTACTTAAAATATTTCAGATCACAACACTATGCTCACTTATTAACTGTAGGTGAACCAGACTAAATATGATTTTGTTCTAATAGTCCGTGCTTTTTTTATAGAAAAAGTATACTACGTCACAAAATATAGAACCCCACCACATTTTACTGTGTACGTATTGAACTAATGTGATTTTAGAGGTCAAGTTGCGTGGCAAGGAGGAAGCTCCGTCCTTGCATTCTCTAATAGTGTTAGCCAAGGCCAAGGTCACCGCAAGTGATCGTTCTGGGTAACAGCAACACTGCGCCCTTGAAGTCGAAACGCACTGCGGCCGTCCAAGGTCAAGGTCACGGTATATGCTATGCGAACCTACGGTGCCACCGTGGCCTTGAAGGAACGGACCACAGGTGCACGGTCAAGGTCAAGGTCAGTGGTGGGGGGAGACCGACCTACGGCTAACTTCCTCTACTGATATGAGTGCAATTTCAGTTCATAAGAATTTGAAACTTTTGAAATTGCATTCTTACAAAATTCGCCTTCGCCATGAGTTAAATGAAGATGATTTTGATCGGCGACTTGAATTTAGTGAATTAATGATGGAAAGGAGTAACCAAAACCCAAATTCTTTGTCATATCTACTTGTCATCTCAGATGAAGCAACTTTCTAACTCAGTGAAAAAGTTAATCGCCATAATTTCAGATATTGGAGTGACGAAAACCCTCACTGGATGCTTGAAACACACACGCATTATCCACAAAAATTAAATATTTGGGCGGGAGTTTTCAGGGATCAAATCATAGGACCGTTTTTTATAGATGAAAATTTGAATGGGGAAAAATACCTAGAAATGTTGACAAGTCAAATAGTTCCCGCAATACAAGAGATTGCTGGTGATGAGTTCGATAATGTTTGGTTCCAGCAAGATGGGGTTCCTCCACACTATCGGGATATTGTTAGGGACTATTCTTACTTTACTACTCGTACTTTCGAAAATCGATGGATAGGTCGAAGAGGAACTCTTGAACGGCCAACAAGACCTCCCGATCTCGCGCCACTTGATTATTTTGTTTGGGGCTACGTGAAGGGTAAGTTTTATTTCACTAAACCTCGTGATTTGAGTGAGCTGAGCCAACGCATAATAAACACTTTTGCAGAAATATCACCTCAAATGATAAGAAGTGCTATTGAAAATTTTTACGCTCGTCTTGGACAATGCCAAGAAGTCAATGGGCTCCATTTTGAACACCTGCTATAATCTTGAAATTAAAACCTGCTAGTGTAGCAGTTAAGCTGTAAACTAATTGCATCAACTGGCCGAAATCCTCACCTTGCCTTAAATGACTGAGTTACCTCCTTACCTTCACCGGTTGGGATCAAGAACTTGTCTAAAGCGGCTGAATTAAGAGGTAAAAAAGTTTTTTTTTAATCGAGTTTTTTATTGCCCTGTAAAAAATGTAAATTGAAAATTACTAGCTGCTAATAAATTTACAGAATGTTAATAGTTGTAATTTCCGCACGACCGTGTAAAATCACTGTTCTCAAAACAGCTCGGGAAATCATTCACTCTGAGATCAGTAGTTTTACTTTTCGCATATTTTTAAGTATACGTTCAAAACTTTCATGTTCCCACTCAATTTTTTGCGATTACAGCGACACCTTGCGATAATCTAAAAAAAATGCCCGATATAAAATTCACGTATTTTTGGAAGTAGAATCCGAATCCGCTATAAAAATTAGGGATTTTCATTACAAATTTCAAAGTTGCCGTCGCCCCACCCACTGGGTTAGGGGTGGGAGAGTCGAATCCAATGTCATTGGATAGATTTCGTAAAAATAACAAATACGTGTTTTTCAGTTTTTGAATTGGGCGTTTTTTTTATGGGCACAAGACGCTACACTTGAAACAGTAATGTTTTCTTCATTTTTTGCGATTACAGCGACACCAGGCAAGAATCGAAAAAAATGTCCGGAATAAAATTTACGTATTTTTGCCGTAGAATCCGATTCCGCAATAAAAAATAGAGGTTTCCATTTGAAATTTTAAAGTTTCCCCTCGCCCCACCCACAGGGTGGTGGGTGGAGAGGTCATGTTGGATCAGTAGATAGTTTTTTGAAAAAATTTTGACACGTATTTTTTTATTTTTCGATTTGACGCAAACTGTTCGAGATTTTTTACCGTTCCCATACTTTTCTAACACCCGGTATACCGTTCAATACTATTGTATTGGTTTTCTTTTTATTTATTGCATATCTAAGGATGTAACTTTTACTGTATCTCATACTACCTTAATTTAATTTTATTTAAAATTAACTATGATTGTATATGTTTTGTTATATTTTATACATATGGCTTTGTCAGCAGGAGTATATCATTCTTAGGCAATAAAGCATACCTTGATTGATTGATTGAATTTATTGATAGCAAATTAATGAAAATAATCAGAAACATATACCTTTCGTCAAACTCTCCGAATTTTTGTATTAAAACTGAAAGACGTTAGAGCTTATAACGTCTGATACGTGTTTAGATATTTGTCAAAAGTTATATTATAAATAAAGAATTAAGCACATTACTTGGGATACGGCAATCGTGAAACATAGATAACCTTTAGCAGATAGAAAAATATTGACTTCCCACCATTAACAAACTCATTATGTTGTAACGGCCTAGAGGTTATTTAATGATTTTTGTTTATTTCCTTGTTTATTTCAGGTAGAGTTGTTTTTAAATTGTCAATTATAATAATAATATAATAATAATGTTTATTTACGAAAGGAGACTTACAAGGATTTAAAAAATAATTACTAGTATGTAGGCATAAATAAACAATAGAGAAGTCCACTGAGATAAATCTGTGCATGGACTATACAGTTCAGGGAAATTAAAACAATGATGATATAATAACATATACGAATAAATATACAGTAATGTAAAAAAAGATATAATAAAGGTAAGTAGACAATAGGACTAACTAGATAATATAACATTGCCAAAATATTTCAGATAATTTAAATCATTTAAAAAAGAGAAAATAAAAGAATATATATACCTTTTTTTGGTACTGTTGCATTTGTATTAAAGAACTTATTGCATTTCATTAATTGTTATAATTAATTATTGACGTTAGTTTTCATACCACACTTTATTAATCAGTCAAGGAATGTGATAATTAGATTAGTCTATAAATTGCTGTTCTAGGCGTTGCTATGATCCAATTGCTCAGTTTTTTCTTAAATAATTTAATAGAATTTAGAACTCTTAAATAATTCGGTATAGCATTATAAACCTTGGGACATAGAAAAGTGAAGCTTTTTTGGCCAATTGTTTTTTCCATTTTCGGTATTGCGATAGAATATGATTTGAATCGAGTGTTATGAGAGTGGTCAACTATTTGGTTTTTGCAAATATGATTCTTTTGATATAATATCAGTGTTTGGCAAAACAACTGCCTTATGTCCAAAAATCCCGTACCTAGATACAAGTCACAACTGGGAAAAAGGTAAGGTTTAATGAATATAACTTTCAAAATCCATCTTTAAATTACCTGTAGCTGTTTTAGGTGGCAGTTCAATACACCTCCCCAAATGAGGATACCATACTGTAAGTGAGTTTGAACCAGGGCGTAGTAAATTGTTTTAAGGTGACTGATATCAAATATATCTCTAAGGTATTTAAATTTTGGAATTAGACCACGTATATTACTTACATGGCTATCCCATTTCAGGTGGCTATCAATGAGAATTCCTAGGTATTTAATTGTTTTTGCCGATTCCAGTTCTATGTCGACGTCATTATAATTGAGAATGATTTTATTATAATGAGGGAGGTTGTTAGCGTAACTAGTAAGAGGTAAGTATTTTGCTTTTTTTAATATTTATGGTAAGCAATTTTGAGACAAAAAGTCTAGTAATATAGAAAACTCTTGTTGTATAATTGCCTTTAAATTTGACCAACTTTTATCTTTATAGAATAAAGCCGTGTCGTCGGCAAAGCTTACTATATTAGCAGTAATAGGGATATTAAATATTTCATTTACATAAATGTTAAATAATAGTGGACCCAGTATGGTGTCCTGAGGAATTCCAAATAGAACGTTTCTTGAGCTGCTGACTATATTGTCAATTTTAACACATTGTTTCCTGCTTTGCAAATAACTTTTTGGCAGTTCATATGCTGTCCCTCTGAAACCAGTATTTTCAAGGGTATCTACCTAATCAGGGTGGCTGACCGTATCAAAGGCATGGTCGACAAAGATGCAAATTGTAGGTTCTGATTTGTCTAAGGCTGTATATACACTTGACATTAACACAGCCATTGCATCTTGAATCGACTTTCCCTCCCGAAAGCCGTATTGACTATTAGACAATATACTATATCTTTTATGTAGCTTAACATTCTCTTTTTAATAGACACAAGGACAAATAAAAATCTCCTAAAATCTGGAAGACCAAAATCTGAAACATAGGAAGCTCGACAAATGGAAGTGGCCCAGGCATTTGTTGAAAATCGAAGGTTATCAATCAGAAAAGCCAGTCAACAGCTTGATATGAGTGCAATTTCAGTTCATAAGAATTTGAAACTTTTGAAATTGCATTCTTACAAAATTCGCCTTCGCCATGAGTTAAATGAAGATGATTTTGATCGGCGACTTGAATTTAGTGAATTAATGATGGAAAGGAGTAACCAAAACCCAAATTCTTTGTCATATCTACTTGTCATCTCAGATGAAGCAACTTTCTAACTCAGTGAAAAAGTTAATCGCCATAATTTCAGATATTGGAGTGACGAAAACCCTCACTGGATGCTTGAAACACACACGCATTATCCACAAAAATTAAATATTTGGGCGGGAGTTTTCAGGGATCAAATCATAGGACCGTTTTTTATAGATGAAAATTTGAATGGGGAAAAATACCTAGAAATGTTGACAAGTCAAATAGTTCCCGCAATACAAGAGATTGCTGGTGATGAGTTCGATAATGTTTGGTTCCAGCAAGATGGGGTTCCTCCACACTATCGGGATATTGTTAGGGACTATTCTTACTTTACTACTCGTACTTTCGAAAATCGATGGATAGGTCGAAGAGGAACTCTTGAACGGCCAACAAGACCTCCCGATCTCGCGCCACTTGATTATTTTGTTTGGGGCTACGTGAAGGGTAAGTTTTATTTCACTAAACCTCGTGATTTGAGTGAGCTGAGCCAACGCATAATAAACACTTTTGCAGAAATATCACCTCAAATGATAAGAAGTGCTATTGAAAATTTTTACGCTCGTCTTGGACAATGCCAAGAAGTCAATGGGCTCCATTTTGAACACCTGCTATAATCTTGAAATTAAAACCTGCTAGTGTAGCAGTTAAGCTGTAAACTAATTGCATCAACTGGCCGAAATCCTCACCTTGCCTTAAATGACTGAGTTACCTCCTTACCTTCACCGGTTGGGATCAAGAACTTGTCTAAAGCGGCTGAATTAAGAGGTAAAAAAGTTTTTTTTTAATCGAGTTTTTTATTGCCCTGTAAAAAATGTAAATTGAAAATTACTAGCTGCTAATAAATTTACAGAATGTTAATAGTTGTAATTTCCGCACGACCGTGTAAAATCACTGTTCTCAAAACAGCTCGGGAAATCATTCACTCTGAGATCAGTAGTTTTACTTTTCGCATATTTTTAAGTATACGTTCAAAACTTTCATGTTCCCACTCAATTTTTTGCGATTACAGCGACACCTTGCGATAATCTAAAAAAAATGCCCGATATAAAATTCACGTATTTTTGGAAGTAGAATCCGAATCCGCTATAAAAATTAGGGATTTTCATTACAAATTTCAAAGTTGCCGCCGCCCCACCCACTGGGTTAGGGGTGGGAGAGTCGAATCCAATGTCATTGGATAGATTTCGTAAAAATAACAAATACGTGTTTTTCAGTTTTTGAATTGGGCGTTTTTTTTATGGGCACAAGACGCTACTCTTGAAACAGTAATGTTTTCTTCATTTTTTGCGATTACAGCGACACCAGGCAAGAATCGAAAAAAATGTCCGGAATAAAATTTACGTATTTTTGCCGTAGAATCCGATTCCGCAATAAAAAATAGAGGTTTCCATTTGAAATTTTAAAGTTTCCCCTCGCCCCACCCACAGGGTGGTGGGTGGAGAGGTCATGTTGGATCAGTAGATAGTTTTTTGAAAAAATTTTGACACGTATTTTTTTATTTTTCGATTTGACGCAAACTGTTCGAGATTTTTTACCGTTCCCATACTTTTCTAACACCCGGTATACCGTTCAATACTATTGTATTGGTTTTCTTTTTATTTATTGCATATCTAAGGATGTAACTTTTACTGTATCTCATACTACCTTAATTTAATTTTATTTAAAATTAACTATGATTGTATATGTTTTGTTATATTTTATACATATGGCTTTGTCAGCAGGAGTATATCATTCTTAGGCAATAAAGCATACCTTGATTGATTGATTGAATTTATTGATAGCAAATTAATGAAAATAATCAGAAACATATACCTTTCGTCAAACTCTCCGAATTTTTATATTAAAACTGAAAGACGTTAGAGCTTATAACGTCTGATACGTGTTTAGATATTTGTCAAAAGTTATATTATAAATAAAGAATTAAGCACATTACTTGGGATACGGCAATCGTGAAACATAGATAACCTTTAGCAGATAGAAAAATATTGACTTCCCACCATTAACAAACTCATTATGTTGTAACGGCCTAGAGGTTATTTAATGATTTTTGTTTATTTCCTTGTTTATTTCAGGTAGAGTTGTTTTTAAATTGTCAATTATAATAATAATATAATAATAATGTTTATTTACGAAAGGAGACTTACAAGGATTTAAAAAATAATTACTAGTATGTAGGCATAAATAAACAATAGAGAAGTCCACTGAGATAAATCTGTGCATGGACTATACAGTTCAGGGAAATTAAAACAATGATGATATAATAACATATACGAATAAATATACAGTAATGTAAAAAAAGATATAATAAAGGTAAGTAGACAATAGGACTAACTAGATAATATAACATATAATCATTTAAAAAAGAGAAAATAAAAGAATATATATACCTTTTTTTGGTACTGTTGCATTTGTATTAAATAACTTATTGCATTTCATTAATTGTTATAATTAATTATTGACGTTAGTTTTCATACCACACTTTATTAATCAGTCAAGGAATGTGATAATTAGATTAGTCTATAAATTGCTGTTCTAGGCGTTGCTATGATCCAATTGCTCAGTTTTTTCTTAAATAATTTAATAGAATTTAGAACTCTTAAATAATTCGGTATAGCATTATAAACCTTGGGACATAGAAAAGTGAAGCTTTTTTGGCCAATTGTTTTTTCCATTTTCGGTATTGCGATAGAATATGATTTGAATCGAGTGTTATGAGAGTGGTCAACTATTTGGTTTTTGCAAATATGATTCTTTTGATATAATATCAGTGTTTGGCAAAACAACTGCCTTATGTCCAAAAATCCCGTACCTAGATACAAGTCACAACTGGGAAAAAGGTAAGGTTTAATGAATATAACTTTCAAAATCCATCTTTAAATTACCTGTAACTGTTTTAGGTGGCAGTTCAATACACCTCCCCAAATGAGGATACCATACTGTAAGTGAGTTTGAACCAGGGCGTAGTAAATTGTTTTAAGGTGACTGATATCAAATATATCTCTAAGGTATTTAAATTTTGGAATTAGACCACGTATATTACTTACATGGCTATCCCATTTCAGGTGGCTATCAATGAGAATTCCTAGGTATTTAATTGTTTTTGCCGATTCCAGTTCTATGTCGACGTCATTATAATTGAGAATGATTTTATTATAATGAGGGAGGTTGTTAGCGTAACTAGTAAGAGGTAAGTATTTTGCTTTTTTTAATATTTATGGTAAGCAATTTTGAGACAAAAAGTCTAGTAATATAGAAAACTCTTGTTGTATAATTGCCTTTAAATTTGACCAACTTTTATCTTTATAGAATAAAGCCGTGTCGTCGGCAAAGCTTACTATATTAGCAGTAATAGGGATATTAAATATTTCATTTACATAAATGTTAAATAATAGTGGACCCAGTATGGTGTCCTGAGGAATTCCAAATAGAACGTTTCTTGAGCTGCTGACTATATTGTCAATTTTAACACATTGTTTCCTGCTTTGCAAATAACTTTTTAGCAGTTCATATGCTGTCCCTCTGAAACCAGTATTTTCAAGGGTATCTACCAAATCAGGGTGGCTGACCGTATCAAAGGCATGGTCGACAAAGATGCAAATTGTAGGTTCTGATTTGTCTAAGGCTGTATATACACTTGACATTAACACAGCCATTGCATCTTGAATCGACTTTCCCTCCCGAAAGCCGTATTGACTATTAGACAATATACTATATCTTTTATGTAGCTTAACATTCTCTTTTTAATTATTTTTTCATATATTTTTGATAGACATGACAATAATGAAATATGTCTTTAGTTTGAAGGTCCAAACGGTCTCCAGATTTGAATATCGGCTTAATAATAGCTGTTTTGAATGCCTTCGGGAAAGTGCCACTGCTGAGGGATTTATTAAAAATGTATACTAAGGGTGCAGCTAAAACCTCGACTAAAAATGCACGACTACCACTTTCCGACTTATATCATTAAACTTATTCGCTCGTTCCTGACTGGCAGATCCCTGCAAGTCCGAGTGAATAATAAACTATCAACACGGTGGGATATTCGCGCGGGAGTCCCGCAAGGATCGTGCCTATCACCAAAGTTGTACAATATTTACGTCTCCGATTTTCCGGAGTTCCCGAATACTAAGCTGGCCAAGTACGCCGATGACACAGCCATGTATGCGCATTCGCACAACGCACAAGCGGCTAATATGCTGCTGAAGGCGCACATGGCTCGTGCCACGGCTTATTACGGTCATTGGAAGATTCGGATAAACGTCGAAAAGTCAGAGGCGATAGTTTTCACGCGCCGATTCACTGAGAACAAAATTCTGACGCCAATTTCGATCAGGGGACACCAAATTCCAACCAAAAGGTACGTGAAGTACTTGGGGGTAAGACTGGACCAAAGACTGACGTTTAACACGCATATAAATGAGACAATACGGACGGTCTACTCCTTGTCCAGGAGTCTGTATCCGCTCATGGTCAGGGGTAGCAGACTTAACAGACAAAATAAAAAATTATTGTACACAATGGTGATCAGGCCAGCAATCACATACGCGGCGCCGGTGTGGTGCAGCACGTCGGCCACGACAATGAACAAACTGAAAGTATTGGAACACAAATTTATGCGCCTCATTTCGAATTCCAACAGGTACACCTCCCTCAGAGATCTCTATGCACGCTGCCACGACATAACGCCAATAGCGGAGTACATCCAGAATATATCTCAAAAATTCTACACCTTCAAACTGGGTGATAGTCCGCTAACCCAAAATATAACACAAATTAGACAGCATAATGCCCCCTTTCGAATAAAACACACCTTACCTTACCAGACGCTGCCCATCTTCCGGCAACCTCTATAGCCAAACCTTCACCAACTATAACTTCTTCTTCCCCTACCTATCTGTACTGATATTTCATAACTGTTAAATCTTTCCTATTACTCTTGGTTTATGTTTGTACATTTTTGTTTTATTTGTTCTTGTTTGTTTTGTTTGTTATATAAATTTATCTCTAGTGCATCGTAAAATCAAAATTATATTTAGACAAGAAATTATAGAGTACAAAAGATTCAGCAGTAACTCTGCTCGCCATTGGAAATCTTGCAACGGGATCCATCATTATAGGCTTTGGTACCCGCACCAGTAGCATAAAATTAAATAAGTGATATACCATCAAATTTTATTGTTAGCTGTTTTCAACTACTTAGTAGTGTACAATTATTATATTACTAATTTTAAATTTTATTTGTAAATAGGAGAATGAGTGTGTTGATTGTGTCTTGAATGCATCACTAAATGTACTCAAGATACAATCAACAAAATTATAAATTGAACCAGCGCTGCTCCGCTGGACCCTGTTACCACCAACGTGACAAACAATATGCGTTGGTTACAGGGCCAAATGCGAGGTAGATAGATATTTGTTCTGTAATATAAATAAAGTTATTTTGATTGATTGATTGATTGATACATTCTTTGACTGTTTCGGCCCTCAGGGTATCTAGCTATCAAACATGGTTTCGTGTGTCAATTTTTATGTAATCTCTCATAGAACAAAATTTCCACAACTCTTTCTACTATGAATGTTTTTTTTAGAACTTTAAAAAACATTTTAAAATAAAAATGTTAATCAAACTATTGCAGTAACTTTGCTCCATTCTAATCTATTGTAATACTATATATCAGTTTCCAACATAAATTTTTTAAAAAAATATCATACATCGTAAATAAATCCCCTAAAAATTTAACAATCTTCCAAAATGGAATTTTTTAGGTTTCCAAAAAGCGAACTAATAAAAAGAATACTATTCAGCATTAATATTACAATATGCCACACTCGTATATATATTAATATTATTGCGGTATCCATGGAATAACTCTAAAAATAGAACATAAAATATGAGATTTATAACAAAACCCGCAGTAGTTTAATAATCTATATATGGAGACTAATATGAAACCACTTGCACATTTTTTCAATAAATATCAACCATATTCACACCGTAAATCCGGAGTGATAAAAGCGAATAGCTTTTTATATTATGAATCCACTGCTGCTGCAATACTAACAGTGACAGTGTTTGGTTTAAAAGTGGTTATCAGAAATACTTTCGGTTATAAAGAATAATTGTAAAATTCAATAAATTTGTCAATCTTTGATTTATCGATATCACTGAGTACGTAAGAAAGGGTTGTAATTCACCAGGCGCCAGAATTTGCAGTTTATATCAAAAGAAAATTGATCCTCACATTACTAATATTATTGATAGTATCTTGCAGGGACGTATATCTAAATTTTGCGCCCAGGGCGAATATGACCAACTTTGTAAGTCAGTATTTTAATTATTTACTCGAACTAAGTAATATTATTAATTAAACTTATTAACATTGAACTTTGCACGGAGTAAAATGGCTTTCAACTCAATACAACCGTCTTTTAGTAGAGGAGTATCTAAGAGGAGCCACAGCAAAACCAAACAAACTAAGAACGAGTAGATGGATGAAGCCTTTACTATGTGGTAATTCATTATTGTATTCATAATTGTAAATTCATATATGTAAATAAATGTAAATAAATTCATATTTGTAAAATGCAACAATAAGAATATACTAAATATATTGTACATCTAGGTTCTGAAATTACCAATAATTTACAAACAAGTTTTAACTTACTGTAAATTTATCCAATTTGTTTACATAAATAGTACAAATTATATCTGTATATTTTTTCTGTATGTTATTTCCGTAAATAAATATTATTATTATTATTATATTATTATTATTATTATCACTGAAATGAGGAACACATTACTATGTTCTTTACCACTATATTTACAAAGTGTTGTGACTGCAGTTTCCACCTTACGTCATTATCAAGCAATGATTCAAAATAGCATGATTATATTTTGAATCATTGCTTGATAATGACGTAAGGTCGAAACTGCAGTCACAACACTTTGTAAATATAGTGGTAAAAACATAGTAGTGTGTTCCTCATTTTGGTAAGAAAAGTACCTAAATGGCGGGTGTAACAGGATGATGGTATACCCCCCTTTTCTCCTTTGGTTTTGAAGATATTTGATTGAAATTTAGGATATACTACGTACATAATAATCGGCACTTTTTGACATACAATTGATTTTTTTTACTTCCGGTTTCCGGAACATGGTACTATTGACAACTATTGTGACACCTGTAACTTTGACAACTACTATGGCATATGTCACTTTTGACAACTAGTATGACATCTGTCACGTTGACAACTAGTATTTCTATCGTCAGCATGGTCACACTCAACAGCTGGGATTCAACTTCACGTGCAGTGCAAGAATACGATAAAGGACGACAACTGTAGCTTCAGGCATGAGGTCGATCTCCCATATTTGAAGGACTAGCCGGTCGTTTCTCGGCCATAGCCATAACTACAATTATCGCAACCTAATATGCAGCAAGCGTCGCTCACAAAATCTCTACCATCTATTGGGTTATTGACCTGACGTTGGCGCTCCCTACAAATCGTGCACTCAACTCTATAAATAGTATAAGCTTAAAATGTGGACTGTCGTAATCATTGAGGTCGCTTCTCTCTACTGAATTTGTGACATCCCATTCAGCAAGTATTAACCATAAACCTGCGTACCAATGTTGAGGTTAGGAGAAGGTGTTTCCCGGTCGGGTCTCACGACCCTTCTCATCAAACTAAGCTCGTGCATCGCGTTATATAGTAGAGGGTTGCTAGGCCGTTATGTTTTCTTAGTTACGACATTGTCGTGGATACCAAAAATAATGTGTTCGTTACGACGATCCTAGTTTATCTTTGTGCATATGTACTCAACTTATTTTAAATCACTAACCAATAAGTAAAATTAGGATTCATCGTTACAATTGAATGTCATTTACCAAATACTTTTTTACATTGATTTTTTTTAATGTTTTCAAGGTATTTTTTATATTTCCCTGCCTACATAATATACAGGCTGTCCATTTCATCAGGGCACTCGAAAATATCTCACTTAATATCGGTCGTACAAAAAAAAATATTGTTACGAAAATTATGCCGATTTATATAACCTACAAAATGGTTTAAAGACATTTGTAATCCATGGCCTACTTTAAAAGTTATGGCTTAAAATATCGAAAATGCGGAAAACGTCTAGGACAACAATCTCCGTTATTTGAAGGGATACGAGAAAAATTCTAAGGCGAAAATTTTTTGCAAAACAGAGTGTTTCAACGTGGTTTTATCTAATTTTTTTCAAAACCGCTGTATTTTGAGATTTACTCTTCAGGCTGTTAAAAAAATTATTTTGAAACGAGCGGGAAATGGCGCCATTGAATATAGTACTTTCCTCCCTTTTCAACGATATATCACATGCCATATTTATTCATTGGTACTACGTTAGTAATTATAAAAACATTTTTTTTAAACCAATAATTTTTTTTAACAAGCATTATACTTGCCCTGGAGAAGTATGATTAAATAAAACGATAAAATAATTCAAAAGTTGTTCAAATCTTTGCTATAATAAAACATAAACACAATTAAGAAGAATAAAGTAAATTCAGGTATCAAAAACAAAATCGAGGGCCCTGATAAAATGGACAGCCTGTATTATTTACATACCCTTTTCTTTTCAATTCTTATTGATGTTAAGGTGTAGTTACGAAGCTCTTTGTAATAACCACCAGCATTTTGTGTTCATTTATAGGTTGACAAAGCTTTATCTCTTTCTTTAATCATTCCTTTTATGTTGTTAGTTAGCACCATTTATAAATTTTAAACATCGTTGTACAGGAACTGTCCTTCTCTGAATCCAATTTAATAAATGGTAAAATAATGTTTTCATTTAAAAGTCAAAATCTTAGTGATAGACTTCCAAAAAGTAAGAGTATTAAGCATTTTAGGAAAAGGACAAATTGATTCTTCTTTCTGACTGGTAGGAAAATATACTACCTCGAGGTTCAAGTTTATATTGTGGAGTTATATTATACTTGCCTGTTTTAATACATACTATTACTCAATACATGTTAATAACTGCATATTATTTTTAGCCTTTGTAGCTTTTTTTTGAAAATAAATTATTCTTAACGAATAACGATATACAATAATACAATATTACGCTCGAGGGGATGAAGCTCGGATATGCAGAGGATAGATAGGACACGACAAGAGATAAAAGGACAAAAATTACTATTTGTTCTAACTGAAATTAAACAACCAACTATTCAACATTAGTAGGTTTTTAGAGGTCCTCGAACCTCACCGGGCCGCCGTAGTACTCAACAGCTTTGTATAATACGCTTAATGTTATGGATATTACAAACATCGTAGAATCGTAGAAGGAAAACAGTTGCACCTTAGTATTTTTATTCACTTTTTTATACAAATTGGATCATTTGCGAATAAAATGGTTTTAAAATAAAACATTGCGAGAAACGTGTATAAAATATACATACACTTCTAAATCAGTTTTATCAGTTTCTGGGAAGTGGGCTTTTTTCGTAAAAATATATGATCCACATGTTTCAAGACGGGTCTCTGCGGATTTACAAATGAAGATATGACAAGTAACTCTGTAGCTCCCCATAGTTCTTTTCAGTGGCATGTCTGAGACGTGGTCGCAATGTAAAGAGCTCCGCTCCACATGCCTATGTGTTCTAATATATTTCGTAAAAATGTCTTTTTGATAAGAAACCATGGCAAATAGAAGGAACCTTATGTCTCATTTAATAAACCAAATTTGAGTATAAATTTAATTTTATATATCATCGTCAAATTCATGAATATATTTGAATTTTTAAGCACCTTAAATTATGACCAATATTTGAGTATAGTAAAAAGAAGCTGCAACAAATGAGTGATATTTTATCAAAATTTTATTATTAAACGACCGATTCTGAAAGTTCTGTTAATGCACAGGTATTGTACCAAGTATTGAAAATAAAATCAGTTCAACAAAAAAATTTCTGTTAGAATATAAAGTTTTCAAGTATTTTAAAAAATAATTTTTTGTCTGTTTTGGACTGCACAGATGGAATATTCTTTATGGTATTAGTGGTAAAGTTATTTGATATTTAATTGTCAGTTATTATCCTTGGTGGGCTGGCCAGTGAGGGAAAAAATTGCCTTTGGCATGTAAAAGGTGGGGTAGTAGTAATAGTAGTAGTACTTAGGGGTATAAATTTCTTGGAGTAACGGTAGACAATAAATTAAATTTGGAAAATTATACAAATATTTTAATATTAAGATTAAATTCCTCATGTTACTTAATACGATCTTTAAGAGATCAACTGTCGATAGATAGCTTACGAATATTTTATTTCTCGTATGTACAAAATGTTTTGGAATACGCCATAATATTCTGGGGATCTTCCGTACACTGGCAGAGAGTATTTCTAACTCAAAAATGACTCGTTAGATGTATGGTAGGAATTTCCAGTCGGAAAACATGTAGACCGTATTTTAAAAAACTGAATTTACTTACTGTCCCATCTTTGTATATTTATAAACTTGTTTTATTTGTTAAAAAGAATTCCAGTATCTTTATCAGAAACAACGAAATTTATCAGTCAATGTCAACACGTCATGGGGCTTATCTAAGAGTACCAAGCCACCATCACACTTTTTACGAAAGAGGGCCATATTATAATGCAATTAAATCCTTCAATGCTCTGCCAGAATATCTAAAATCCATACAACATGTCAATTTATTTAAAAAAAGACTCAAATCTTATTTAGGTGAAAATATGTTTCATTCCTTCAGTGGGTTTCTAAACACATAACCGCTTTTTAAAAAATATTTATATTTGTATATTTATGTTTGAATTTCCTCGTTTTTTCTTTGCTTTCACTGTATTTGTATAAATATTTTTGTGAAAGATTTACGGCAATAAAGAATTTGAATTTGAATATGATCTTTTTTCTAGTTTTACAGAACGATTGACTAAATTCTTAATATCATTATATTCACTCCAAATTTGATTAATTTTACATTTTTTATACTTAAGATTAGCGTTGTCTCTATTCCTCATCAATAATTTCAAGTTTTCAGTCAGCCATGGAGCCGCAGGTTTGGTAACTCTAACAGTTTGTATGGTACATGAAGATAAAAAAAATCATTTATATTGTGATTCCAGAACTGTAACATATCATTGACATCAGCTATATCAAAAATATTATCCAATTTGACAGAATTTAGATAATTAAGAAAGTTTTCATAGTTAGAAGACCTATAGTCTCTATAAGTTACCATTTTTGCTTTCCTTACTTCTTTTGTAATATTGAATTTGCAACTAACAAGGACATGGTCGGAGATATTGTGAACGAAGGACTGAAGGACTTTTACTATATCTTCCAAAAATGGATATTAATAGTAGAATGCAGGTTTTCACGGCCGTTGTCTAATGAAGTAGATTCTTCCGGGTCTTGCCGTGGTCGTTGAACTTGACTTGACGTTTCGCTGATCATCCTGTCAGCTTCTTCAGAAGGATTCTAAAGACTGAATCTGTTGTGTTACACTCCTCGTTATATACCTAGGCGCCGCTTCGCTTCGCTGGTCATTGGTCGCGCTTGGTTCGCTTCGTTAAAGTTGTTCACCTTTAACAGAGAGGATGGGTATCGACTTAGTAACACGTGGAGACTGGTATTGCCAAGTACCAGCACCGTAGTAAGTCACGGTCAACCAAACACGACGAATGAGCAGCGAGGCGAACCAAGCGCGACCAATGACCAGCGAAGCGAAGCGGCGCCTAGGTATATAACGAGGAGTGTAACACAACAGATTCAGTCTTTAGAGTGCTTCTGAAGAAGCTGACAGGATGATCAGCGAAACGCCAAGTCAAGTTCAACGACCACGGCAAGACCCGGAAGAATCTACTTCATGAATATTAATGTTCAGGGTTCAAAACGACTGTTTCAGACTGAGAATAATACAAAATTTATACTTACTGTTCGCTTATGTTTAACTGCTTCACTGATGGTACCAATTGGACGTCGTAACACTATAAATTTAACACAGTAAGTACTAACACTTTCTTAAGATGAAACCTGAAAGGGAATTTTAAAAACACAAGAAAAAGACAATATAAAGTTCAAAAAATGTATATTAAATCTCTTTAAAAAATCATGTTTTACAAAAACGTTCAAGAAAATGTATTGACATACTATAGTCTGGCCCGTGTACAACAGATGGTGCGAAACGGACGATTATAATGTACCAACTACCGTCCAATATGCGGTTTATAGTTAACGATTACACAAAAAGATTCAAGAAAAGTTTAATGTTTAAAAATTTTTGGTGGGCTTTTGCTTGCCTGACTATTTACGTATTATCAGTTCAATTATAATTTGGTTTGCTCCTCAGAGCTTTAAAATGCTTGAATCGACTTTGAATTATATTATAGCAATTATAAATTCATACGTTCAGGTAAGGCGGTCCCATGCACATATGAGTACATGGTAACTATACTTTTCTGACACCGAATCACTGAGGAACCAGTTTAGGGCAAATCCCGTTAAAACCCATCATTTTCCCGTCAAAATCGACTGCTAGAAAATGATAGGGGACCCTTGTCGCTAAAGGCTATTTTCGCTAAAACTCTCGATATACTTTGAATAGAGACTGGATTAACTCGTCCTCATATTTAACACAACGCATGAGTTGCAGTGCTTAACAACGTGGATTCGTAAAAGTGTTTTTAATTTTGAAATTTCCGAAATTAAAGTCGATTTTTGTTACATTTTCTAAATTTTGGTGCTCGGGGCGACATTACGTCCCCGTGCAGCGACATTTACTACACTTTCTAAAATTACACTCCTTGATGAGTTTCTGAAATTATTGCATAAAAAACGCTCCGTAGAACGAAAATATGATTTAAAATATAAAAACCTCTTCCAACGGCATTTTTACGTGAAGCACGCTTTTCATGCGAAATGTTTCGGATGAAACATGAAAAGGATGAAAAGTTGGAATTTGTTACAGTTTCGAAAAGTTTATCGAGGGTTTTAGCGTGTTCTTTAACAATATCTCCCATATTTGCGACATCGACTTCGAGTATTATGTCATTATTAGATGTGACGATATAATCAATATATAAAGTTGCTGGCATTATTGGTCACGCGCGTAGGATTAGAAATTATTTGATTAAGATTATATTTACTGAAAATAGAGATGTTTGGAGTTCGAGTTATTAGGGCTCAAAAGATCTACATTATAATCTCTTCCGAAAATTACATAATCATATTCAGTTAAATAAGACATATAATTTTATAACTCTTCAAGACATGCTTCAAAGTTAATATTAGATCTATATATTGTTCCCAAGCAAACCTTTTTACCTGAAATCTTTAGACAAATCCAGAGATGTTCTAAGAGGCTAGTGGATGGCCTGTATAGTTCAAGAACTTTGAACTTGTAGGAGTTATTTACATAGAAACCAGCCCCACCACGCCTGGTACCGCGATCATGACGAATGAGTTTAAAGCCATCGACAGATAATGTCGAGTCATCCATTGTAGAATCTATCCACGTTTCACTCAACCTTAGGACATAAAAATCATCTCCAGAGCTCACAAAATCCGAAAAAATATGGAAATTCGTAAAAGTTACATTATATTAAAATATTAAAATGCATTAATTTATTCTGTATTAAGCGATTCTACTTTTATCTTGAATTAAAGGAGCATTAAATTGAGTTTCTCAATGTAAATCTCGAACGGTTGAACTCACGATGAAAATGCCTTATAACCAGCTTAAAGAAGTCAAAATTCCATACATTTTTTGTATAAACTCTAAAGTCCACAATGGCTCAAAAATGACCATTTTTCCAAAAAGTCGTCAAAACTCCTGATTTCTGTGTTTTTTAAAATTAATTCTCTCTATTTGTTACATTACAACTTATTGTTACTATTATTATTTAGCAAGAGGTTATTCCTCCGCCTAACCATAATTGTATTTGCATAATTTTAAATTAATTATGCACATATCCTGTGAAATATAAAACATAACAACTAACACATCATTTCCGCGTAAATCCCAAATTTTAAAACCGGTATTACGAAAGCAAAGTCCGTCATCATGTTGCGGTAGGTCAAGTAATCTTCATATGAATTTCGCAAGTGCATCAGAGAAAGTAAACTTTAGGATGCTGTAGTTGCGAAGAGAATTCCAGCAGGCGCCCGGAACATTCGAGTGTTGTAGCTGACAACTTCGGAAATACCGCATTTACTTGCTGTAATAATATACTTGGGCAGGGCGTTAATCACATTAGTAAAATAGTGAAGTGATTTATTTTCGAACATCTTAAGGATTTTCTAGGCCATCGACAATGGAAGACGATATCAATTAAGTATAATAGAATATAATAGAATATATATTTATTTAAACATAATTTTTATTTTACGTTGTAAAAAATGAATATAAATAATCTACAAAGTTGGGACTTGTTGTAGATAAGGTAAGTTTTGTACCTAATGTGATATATAATAATAGCAAGAATGAAACATATCTTATGTCTGTATAAAGAACCGCATGTGGAATAAATTGCCTTCTGGGAAAGAGTTCTTGTATGCAGATATACAGTTATTCTACCAGAGCTTATAAAAAAATGCTAACCATTAGGTAACTAATACTGAAATATTTAATATATTTAAAAGTGTGGAATATCAGAAACAAAATAATGTTAATATTAAATTACAAAAATAATAAAAGTGTAGTAAAGTAAATATATCTATTACGACAGTCCAGTATTCCACTATTTCCTATGAAAGGAAATCGATCGAGGAGTGGCTGAGAGGATAGCGCCCTGTTCCACCTGCCGTGTCATTTCTTCCCGTTTTCCCTCGTGCGATCATATTTTCAGGTTCTCCTTTATTTTATTTTATTCATCTTTGTTTTCTGTACGCCCTTCTAGATGTTTCTTTTCCTGCTCTTGTCGTCTCCTTTCATGTTCTTATCTTTCTTCTTGATGTCGTCTTTCTAGTTCTTCTTTTCCCCTTGACGTCGTTTTTCTTGTTCTTCTTTTGTTACGTTTTTTTAACTCCAATGGTAAAAAGGTAACCTCAAAGATATCCTCAGGTCCCGATAATACTCTGATCACCTTACCGCCTTGGCTAATAATCCTCCAACTCTCAGGTTTTGGGTCCCCGAGTCCAACAAGTGAATTGGGCCTATTAGTTGCACCTAGGTTAAAAAAAAATAACAAGTTATTAATAATAGTTCTTGTTAATAGGTAAATTACCAAGTGATTTATTTAAGTCAATATAAAAATAATAAGTCGTTATCGAGTTCAATAAATTTTATTCATATAGACAGGTTCTCAGAATGATAAAATTATAATTTGTTCAAACTAACCTTTAGGAGGTGAAGTTAAAATGTACAAAATAAATTTATAAATGTACTATAATGGACTTTTACTTTTAAAAAACATACTTAATTGATAAACGAGATAAAACAGGTAATATTACTTACACCAGATGCAATTGCACGTAGTTTACGTAAGGTCCTTAATAAATTCCCATATTTACACTATAATCAGACCTATATCTAACTTCATAAAATGTGTGGTTACACAATATAGTAAAAACAAAATTTAAGTTGCAAAACAAAAAAACTAATTACTTACACTTACCAACTTTTATAAATTAACTTGGGATTTATCATCTATAAATATTTAACAAGGAAAATTTTAAAAAATGAATTTTTACAAGTAAAATTAAAATTGACATGACTTATCTTATCATCCCAAAGAGTAGTAAGGTAATATACTTGTGACTTCAGTGCGAGTCCATCCTTTCTAAGCTTGATACCAATAAATACTAATTGTTTCTTAAAATTGAAGTAACCAAGTTATAATAGAAAAATACCAAATCCCTGTAGTGGCTAACCAAATAAAACTCTTAACTCGAACTCCTAACTCCATCTATACAAAATCTTGCTGACTATAATACCGCCGAAAATACACCTGTCTCTCCACATTCCATAAGCATGACGTAACCCAGCCTAGGCATAACAGTTTCGACTTCAAAGACCAACCGAAATAACAGCATAACCAACATAATCCAGCATCGACCCAACGTAGGCCGCCTAAAAGTTACAATACTATTAATATCCAATCGACATGAAGCACATGTTAACTTCCTCTGCCCATGTCGAGGGCGTTTCCAAATTCCCGATATGAGTCGCACAATCCAGCCAAAAGCTGACGATATTATTCAATATCCTATCTACTGTGAAGAACCAATCCCAAAAACTACTACTACTGTGCTTTTCTGAGTACTAAATGGCGATTCGTCGGTTGGCCCAGAGATGGCGCCACCCTACTGACCAGAGCCTAATTACATCTCTCTCCGTTAGAGGGCAACACATAACAATATTAAAAAATAATTCTCAGTCCATTACCACTTCTTCACTATTAATTATGAATAAAGAACTATTATTTATACATCAATATAAAGCGGTTTAAGTTTTATTTCAAACTTTTTCCTGTATTTTCAATTTAAATGTTACAGCTAAAAGAAAATAATCAATTTGTGTGGTTTAAATCAATAAATCAATAATCATTTGCAAGCAGTGAACACTTCCAACACCTCTCACTCCTCTGCTGAAATGCTTTATTTTCGATACCCAGTTTTTATGTTTCTTAAGGTGCCTATAATATATAGGGTGTCCCGAAACTTCCGCTTTCCCCTTTAGGTGCTAATTCTCCATGCAAAAATAGTAAGAAAAGTTCCTATAAACATGTGTCCGGAAATGCTTCCTAAGGGAACTACGGCCCTCTAAGGATGGCGATTTTTCAAAATAGGCGTTTATAATTTAAAAAAACAACCTGAATTAAGATTATTATTGTTATTATTGCAAAATGTGCTCAAAATGCCTTCCTTCCTGCTCGATACAGGTTATTATTTGCTCTTTGCGCCAGAACTGAAACAAATACAGTCTTTATCCATAGAATTAGACTTTGAATGTACCGCCATAGCTACGAGTAAACAATTGTGTATTGTAGTAATCTACCGCTCGCCAAATGGTAATTTAGACACGTTTTTTATTCAGCTGTGCAAAAGTATTAGACACACTCGTTGGCACGTATGAAAATATAATAATTTGCGGAGATATCAATATTAATTTTTTAGAAAACAATATTACAAAAAAATTATTAAGTATGCGATATTTTTGAATCATATGAAGTTAAATCCTTGATAAAAGAACCTACTAGGTTTTCTTGTAGAGACAATGATACTAGCGCTACGGCTATTGATTACATAATAACAAATGTAGAAAATAAAATAAAATATAGCATTATAGAAACAGGCCTCTCGGATCATTGTGCTCAAATTGTAAATTTGACCGATTCAAATGTCCACGCAAACATACACTTCAAACAACATAAAATATTTACACGACAATTCTCCGACTCTAATATAGCAGAATTTACTCATCTACTACGTAAATTTAGATTTCCAAATATAATATTTAATAACATTGATGAATTTTTTGAAAATTTTTGGGATCACTTTGCTTCGGCCTTCGAGGCATCTTTTCCAAAAACCGTACAAAAAGGCGTAACCGCACAAAAAAAATCAAATGCATGGTATACACCACAACTAAAAATCGAATCCGAAAATCTAAAAAAATTAAATCATCTGCGAAAATCCAATCCTGGAAACAATGTCCTACACGAGAGATAGAAAAGGCAAAAAAAAAAATATATAACACAAATATAACAAAAGCGAAGAAGACTTATTTTACAAACATCATTAACCGATCCGATAACAAAACACGAACGCTATGGAATATTGTTAACAAAAGTTTAAATAGAAACAGAAGCCATCCTGAAGTAAAACTTAATTATGAAAATAACATTATATCTGATGAGACAGAGATAGCGAATATATTTGGCAATTACTTTGTTTCAGTTATAGATAACCAACAAATAAGTCATTTTGGTAAAAATTTGTCGAATTCCTGCACTACATTAATAAATCCTACAAACAAAGTAATGACGTTCGAGCCTATGACACCAGAAGAAATCAAACGCATTATCTTTGACCTAAAAAACAAAAAATCAACCGGCTATGATGAAGTACCAGTTAACTTAATAAAAAAATGTTCCTCTGAATTCTCTGAAATTATCGCAACAATAATAAATAAATCGTTAGAATTTGGCGAATTTCCCAAACGATTAAAAATCTCAGTTATCACCCCTGTGTTCAAAAAAGGTGACCCTCTTGAAATTCAAAATTACAAGCCGATTTCACTTCTAAGTGCCATTTCAAAAATTATAGAAAAAGCTATATGTAATAGAATAAATACGTTTCTTACAGAAAATAATATTTTTACAAGTCAACAGTACGGTTTCAGGGAAGGCCGTTCTACTGAAGTGCAACTATAAATTTCATTCAATGCATAAATGATAAAATGGAAAAAAATAATACATAGTTGGACTTTTCTTCGACCTTACCCGAGCTTTTGATAGCCTGAACTTTGATTTTATATTAAATAAGTTGTCCATGATTGGTGTTCAGGGAAAACTCCAGCAATGGATTCACTCATTTCTAAAACATCGCAAACTATTAGTAAGAGTAGATAAAAAAATATCAAATGAGTTCGATGTCACATCAGGTATCCCCCAGGGTAGCTTTCTAGGCCCCCTGGTTTTTCTAATGTTTATAAATGATCTCCCTGATTACATACTCGATGGTGAAGTATTTATATTTGCTGATGACACATCCATCATAATCTCGAGTCCCAATGGACAAGAGTTAAATCGCAAAGTCAATAATGTCCTCACTCAGTTTAACACATATTGCCATAAAAACAGACTTATCATAAATTATTCAAAGACAGTAGCAATCGAATTTCATAAACAATCTAGATCAAAAATAATTAAACATAATTTCAAAATAGATAATAATTCAATTGCCTTAAGGAATCACTGTAAATTCCTAGGTACAAACGTTGATGAACAGTTAAACTGGAACGAACATATCAATTTCGTTTGCTCTAAACTTAATAAACAGTACTTTGTACTGGTGAATTTAAAAACTGCATTGGATAAGAAAGGACAATTATCGGCTTATTACGCGTTGATCTATTCTGTGATTAGCTACAATATAGTTGTTTATGGCCTGGCAGTAGAGAACACTAGGGTATTCTTAGCTCAGAAGAGAATAATTCGGCTCATGTATAACTTAGGATATAGAGAATCATGCAGGCAAACATATAAAGATGAAAAAATTTTGACGTTTATTGGTATCTATTTACTAAAACTTTTGAGTTACATATACCTTAACAAAGATCAATTTAAAAAAAAATCAGATATTTATAGCTATCCCACTAGGAAAAATGAAGACATTAGATTAGGTACATTTACTTACACCAGCTACAGAAAATCTCCCCTATATATGGGGCGCTACCTTTACAATATGTTACCTCCTCAGATAAAAAGTGCAACTAACCTGAATAGATTCAAACTTTTACTAAAAACATTTCTTTATCAAAATACCTTCTACACAATAGAAGAATATATTAATACGGTACAAGGTACTTAAATTTCTCATATACATTTTAAATTAAACCTTATCTTATTCTATACTTGTAATTTGTTAATATAATAGGTTGCTCATAACTTTATATTTCAATTGTTATTATATTATATGTGTGTATATGTTATATATAATGTGTAGTATATTACTTATCTTATCTTACCTGTGACTTGTCTATCCTATGTAAATTGGTTAAAGATCAATAAATTTCAATTCAATTCAATTCAATTCATTTCCCTGGTTATAGTATCAAATGCCACAATTATGTCGACTCGCATGTCGTCCTCACTAATTGTCTCATTAAAATGAACCAAATTTCTTATTTGAGCTCATATAAAATAATCCATGGGATTTAAATCCGGCGATCGTGGATACCAACTTATCGGGCCACTTCTTCCTGTCCAGCGCCCTAGAAAAATTCGGTTCAAATGACGCCTTGCTACCCTACTAAAGTGCGCCGGAGCCCCATCGTGCATAAAAATCTGATTCAAGTGAGAAAGCAGCGGGATTTCATTCAGTAAATTGGGTAGTTGTCTCCGGTCCATTAAGTCGTGCGGGAAGAAATATGGGACCAATCTGCAAAATTGGTGGTAAATATTATTTTCAAGTTTTACTTAACCTATAGTAGTAGTAGTAGTCTAGCAGCTCGCCTAGTAATCAACCTTGGCTGATCAGCAAGTGCATCAAGAATCATCTCTTCTTCAGCTACTGGAGTCCCTCTTGGGTGATCGTTACCTCGTCTATTAGGTAGGACATTTCTTTCCACTTTCCCGTACACGATTGAGGCAGCGCGTGATAACTTTTGGGTCGGGAAAATGTGCTCGTTACGGGAATCGGAACGTGTACAGTTTAGTGCTGCTGGTACAGCCATACCATAACAGATAATCATATGCGAGATGCTCCTGTGAGGTGTACTCAGCCATTTCTATTACTGAATGATATATGCCTACTATTATTTCGTTTAGACCGCTTTTACTCTAAAACAGCTTGCCATATGGCTAATTGCAAAGAAGACCTTTTTTTGCAGAATTGACCAGGGAATCACAATCAGGGATTAAAATACTAAAAATGTCAAATGGAAAAATAAATATGTAGAAACAAAGAACACCGACCCCTCATTTCTCCGCCCCTGGATAAAATTAATTAACTGTAAAACAATAAAATTCAATGATAGAAAATAGTGAACCAAGTTTCATAAAGTTGTCGCAAATCATTTCCGAAATAATTAGTAAAAACCCTTATTTTTGCGCTATTCTTAGAGGGCCGTAGCTCCCTTAGGAAGCATTTCCGGACACATATTTATAGGAACTTTTCTTACTATTTTTGCATGGAGAATTAGCACCTAAAGGGGAAGGCGGGAGTTTCGGGACACCCTGTAGACAGGACAATATGGCCTGCAAAAATAGTGTATGAATAGGGCCAAATTTTATTAGTGTATTGAGACTGTAGCATCATATGCAAATAATAATAATATTTGCTTATTCCAACTTAACTAAAGAAAAATATGTTTTATTAAAGTTTTGCATCGCGAAAGTTGTTTTATTTACATGTAGGGCGCCATTTAATGCACTTTAATTACATAACTGCCGGGAGAAATTCTGGAAAACCCAAACCAACACCCCAATGCTAGTGGTGGCAAGCACTGACATCGTCTGATCCCCATAAAAAACTATATATATAAAACGTACTCTGCATATTCCTGGTGAGTCAACCGAGTAGTGCTAACGGAGACCCTGACTGATTCTGTGTAATACTTAACTTTCACCTGCAGAACACTTTCTTAGTGATCGTTAACTGTACAAGATGCAGATCCAATACCAAGTAAGTTTTTTAATAAGTGTTAATGTTCCTAAGGATGTGAGATGTGTATATTTAGATACACTAGGGACAGTAAAGTAGTTGTGACTTGTGTGGTGTTTTCTACGTGACAAAAGATACTTATCTAGGAGGTCATTGTTGTTTTGTATATTACTTATAACGAGTGCAGCATCGATAATTATTGCAACGGTTAACTTTTATTTTTGCAATACTCAGTGCGGTTACTCAGCAATGAATTGTAGTTTACTTCGAAGTAGATAACAAACAACTTTAATTTGGTACTGCTTACAATTAGTGTAAAATATGTTATATTTAGTAAACTTGGAAAACATGTGACAAGCATTAACTTAATGCAAAATTGACATGTTGGGAAGACATATATGTGATATAAGAAATGGTAAAATTGTCGCAAAATCATTTAAAAACTTTACAGGAAAGTTTTAGATGCTAAATTATTATAGTATATCGAAGTGATTGATCAAAATGTTCTGTTTTAATTATTAATTTTTCAATTTTGTCCATAAGATAAACATATAAATATAAAAAAAATTTATGGTAATTCCTAAAACAAGAGTTTTATAATTATTATTTGCAAGCATTTTCATATACAGCACGTTATAATTCTAAATCGGAAGTCTTAAATAATACTTATTATTGTGATCACATTCAAGGCAGTGGGCGACGCTAAGGTAGGAGATTGTGAATTTTTTTCTGATTTATTTTCTCTAGCAAATCTCACTTTTTGATCCTAAAGTATAGTGTGCTGGTTACAGAAGTGAAATTCTGCTTGGCCAGCTACAAGCATAACAGAGGGGTGGTTCAACGCATAAATTTGTTGAAATTAACTACTCATATGTCTCATTTTCTCCAATCTGCATTATTTTACGGTGAATCTTCATGTAAATACGCAAAGTTCGGTACAATTGGCAGAATTGTAGGTCGAGCAAGAGATGACAAATTCATCCAAGTCGTAAGAAATGGGTAATTTTGACTCATTTTTTTCAATTATATATTTGAATATGTTCTTTTATACATATCCCGCATATGTTCATGATGATTATGCAATGACAGAACAATATTACAGCCATGAAACTTTGACAGAACGCCACAAACACCTCAGACTTTGATGTCGTCGTGAGGGAAGTCCAATCAATAATGCTTTGTATATAAATTTACGAGGGGGCCAACACATATTCTAGGAATACTGTATTCCTGAAGTATTTTCGAGAGTACTGAATATTCCTGAGTATTCCCGAGTATTCCATAATGTCGGAATATAAAATAAATGCTAATTATATTTTTCTTTCTTCCACCAATTCGCCGTTTTTTCACAACAATTATCAAACCTTTTTCGTTCATTTGCGGTTACGTTTCTGAGTTCTTGGGTAATAGCTGCACATGCTTCAATTATTATTCTAGCGCGTAGTTCGTCAACTGACTGCGGTCTTGGTTTGTAAACTACTTGTTTTATTATAACCCACAAGCAAAAGGCGAGCGGCGTCAAACCAGGGGATCTTGTCGGCCACTCAATAAAGGGACTGTTTCGACCTATCCATCGACTTTCAAAATTTGTATTTAGTCAAACCCTTACCACTACTGCATTATGCACAAGAGACTCATCTGTTGAAATTTTAAATTCTGACGTGCTTGAATTGGTAAGTTATCCCAAGAGTAATTTTCCAAAAAGTAAAAAATACACCTTGGATCAAAGGTACCAATAATTCTACAATCAAGTCTCCGCATCACACGTTTACTTTTTCTGAGTACTGCCTTTTTGTGTTTATGATCCAATTAGGATTTTCGCTCGAATTTTCGCCATACCAGTACCATGAATTCTGAGACGTCACCACTACATTTGTTGGAAATGTAGCTTCGTCGTTGAACAAGATGTCCTTTAAAAAGTCACTGTTGTTCAGATATTCTCCCTGGACCCACAAACAGAATTTCAATCTTTTTTCCTCATCTCCCTGCTCCAGAGTACATGTAAAATTTTGAGCTTAAATGGTTTATATATATATTTTTTTAACCTAGCGCCGAAATCAATTGAGCGGTCTCGGTAAAATATGATATTTAGAGATCTCTTAGAAACAACTCCAGACTTTTTGTACTTTTCATCTACCCAAAGACCTACCCTTAATGTTAAGGGTAGTTCAGATTGAAAAAAAAATCGATTTTCTCGATAACGGCTTCAACAATTAGTGAGTATAATTGTGCTACTATTTTAAAAGGATTTTAGTCTGAAAATGTTTAGTTAATATATTGAAATTTTAACGCAATAATAATGCTAAGCATCGAGACAAGCATAAACAACCAAGACTATGAGCTGACGCATATCGTATTGCCTTCTTGAGTGGATTCTCGATTATTTTCGAAGTATTCCGGAGTATTGCTGAGTATTGCCGGGGCATTTTCGAGTATTTCTAAGTATTCACGTGTATTCCAGAGTATTTCCGAGTATTTTTGAGCATTACGGACTATTCTCATGGTATTCCTGAAAATTTGTACACGTATTTCCGGCAGTGGTTGACCCCTCGTAAATTTAATCTCAATTTCAGTGAAATAAATATAGAATAATTATAAATATTCAAAAGGATAGTTACAATACGCGCTTGGTTCACTGTTTCATTAGTTTTTTCTCAGATTTCTCTGACATATGTTTCGGCCTTGCAACCATTATCAAAGAGTCTTAAAAAACTGACCAAATCCTCTACTCATCTAGAGGGGGATAATAACTTGATTTGCTATTTCTTAGAATTCAAAAATACAAGCCGGAACTACGAACTGAATTTTATTACTGTGGCTAGTACAGGATTGTTTATAAATTCTGTTTGTGTATTTGTAACGTTTTTATGGTTTCTTAGGGCCTTCTTAATTTCTAAAGCTTCAAGCATGTCTGGAATTTTCCTTTTTTTACATTATGCAAAAGTTTAACATTACTACCGTTAAAAACGTGATTTTGCTCAATGCAATGTTCGGCGAAACCAGTTGATTTTTTATTATATAAAATAGACTATTTGTGTTCTCTTAATCTCACATCTATGCTACGGCCACTCCGACCTATGTATACGGCATCACAGTCATCACACTTTATTTCATATACCCCCGATTTTTTTATATCTTCTGTCTTTTCTTTATTATTAACCAACAAGCGACCTAAATTATTTCTATTCGTTGATATTGTATTAATACCTAATTTATTTAATCTATTACATACTGAGTTGCTAACCTTATTTATATAATTTATACTATGCCACTTTTTGTTTTCTATATTTGGTACGTTATAAAAATGTTTTTGTAATAATTTTCTATGTTTATTTTTTATTAATTTGTCAATAAGTGACTCATCATAGCCATTGTTTTTTGTTAGCGTTTTAAGAATTCTAACTTCTTTTTCAAAGTTAACCCTATTTAAGTTTAGAGTCAATAGTCTGTGTACATAGCTATGAGACGGTGACATTTTTATCTTCCAAGATTGATTACAATTTGCATGTGTAAGAGTGTCAGTAAAAGTTGGCTTCCTGTAAATATCAAGTTCTGATGACCCTATGAAAAAATTTCAGTCAGAAATCCAGGTACTATTAAAGAAAAATACACCCAATATAACAAATTTTCAAACAAATAATATTCTATTAATGAATGCTACAGCCTCCATACTTTATGATTTACCAAAAATTCATAAGGAGGGTTTTCCGATGAGACCGGTAGTGTCTTATATCAATGCACCGGCTTATAGACTATGTAATAAACTCAATTCAACTTTACCACAGTTGAGTGTGAAGTTTTAATCCCCTTACAATATAAAAAATTCTTTAGAACTTGTGACCAAATTGGAAAACATAACCTTACGCGAAAATGCCAAATTACTTTCCTTTGATGTTAAAAGTTTATTTACCTCTAGACCTATTCAAGAGCTTAAGGATATATTACAACATCTTATCTCTAATAGTGAATTGAATCAAAATGAACAAAAAGATTTACAAACATTAATTAGTATGTATATCAAACAAAATTATTTTAAATTCGATAATAAAATGTATACACAAGTAAACGGCTTACCTATGGGTAGTCCGTTAAGCCCATTATTAGCTGAAATATTCATGGCAAATTTTGAAAACAATCTTTTTACCACCAACAATAATCTCCTTAAATACATACATTTTTGGGTAAGATATGTTGACGATGTGATTTGCATATGAATCGGTACTGAGAGACAATTGGCACATTTCATCCATTTCATTAACTCCCTAAACAACAAAAGTACACAGACTATTATCTCTAAACTTAAATAGGGTTAACTTTGAAAAATAAGTTAGAATTCTTAAAACGCTAGCAAAAAACAATGGCTATGATGAGTCACTTATTGACAAATTAATAAAAAAATACACAGAGAAAATTATTGCAAAAACATTTTTATAACGTACCAAATATAGAAAACAAAAAGTGACATAGTATAAATTATGTAAATAAGGTTAGCAACTCAGTATGTAATAGATTATATAAGTTAGGTATTAATACAATATCAACGAATAGAAATAATTTAGGTCGCTTGTTGGTTAATAATAAAGAAAAGACAGAAGATATTAAAAAATCGGGGGTATATGAAATAAAGTGTGATGACTGTGACGCCGTATACATAGGTCAGGGTGGCCGTAGCATAGATGTGAGATTAAGAGAACACAAACAGTCTATTTTATATAATAAAAAATCAACTGGTTTCGCCGAACATTGCATTGAGCAAAATCGCGTTTTTAACGGTAGTAGTGTTAAACTTTTGCATAATGCAAAAAAAGGAAAAATTCTAGACATGCTTGAAATTTTAGAAATTAAGAAGGCCCTAAAAGACCATAAGAACGTTACAAATACACAAACAGAATTTATAAACAATCCTGTACTAGACCCAGTAATAAAATTAAGTTCGTAGTTCCGGCCTGTATTGTTGAATTTTAAGAAATAGCAAATCAAGTTATTATCCCCCTCTAAGTGGGTAGAAGATTTGTAAGATATATACTGTGAACCACCACTTTCAGGTCAGTTTTTTAAGGCTCTTTGATAATGGTCGCAATGCCGAAACATATGTCAGAGAAATCTGAGAAAAAACTAATGAAACAATAAACCAAGTACGTATTGTAACTATTCTTTTGAATATTTATAATTATTCTATTGAATATGTTTCATCAAGAACCTACCGCAGACTCCATCCAATTAAGAATTAAATATATTTTATTGGTCATTTGTCTACACAAGAACAAGATATTTTCTCAAATTAGACATTACGTTCAAATCGCAATATTTTGGCTTTTGTCGTCAGTCTGCTTCTATGTTAAGACTGTTTCGAAATATTAGAAAAATTTAGACGTATCGTGCAGAAGCTGCTTATACAAAATGTGTTGCAATGTGCTTAAAAACTACGTATTTAGTATGTTGTAAAAATTTAGCCAAGATGAGCAATATGTTTCAATGTTTTTTTCATTTTAGATACACAGTTTTCGTCTTATACCTTAAATGCGATGAAATTAAAACATGTTTTCATAGGATTGTATTTCTAACACATTTTTCCCCTTTACGCTTAATTTGTGAGTGTATGTCCTGCTTCTAAACACACCATGCAAATTCAGTTATATTTTCTCCAAAACGGTTTAGAGCGCATTTTGGAACCATTTTCCTCACGGAGTGGGTTAAATTGGCGCCCGTACTTGATTTTATAAACTGTTTGTCGGGTCAAAAGATTGCGTCAGTTATGCACCCTATTGCCTCCCAAAGTAATAAGCTAGTGTCTTAACCGCCTCCGAGCTGTTGAGCTCTTGCAGGTGGATAGGGGAGTTAGGTTAGCACTTTTTTGGTAACTTTATCAACAAAAAAAATGCAAAAATGCTTTTCTGTCCCACTAGAAAAGCTAGTGCACTTTCACGAAAAGTACAATGTGGTGGATAGCGCTCTAATATCATAATTTATAGTTAAAGAGTTAGAGGGTTGTAAATAAAAAAAATTACAATTGTTCATTAGCATATCCGTAATCCTAAATAGTTTTTAATTTAAGCTTTCTGACATGATATTTTTGCCTCATTTTTTTTGACTCTACGAGGTTGTACACCAACACCATAACAAGTTGGCAATGGAGAATTAATGTACTATACGATCTTTTGAGTCTTCAGCAATACCTACCGTATGCTGGTAAATAAAATCAAGCCGAACAGTCTCTTTGGTGTCTTAAATGTGGCCTAGAGAGGATTGCGTCAGTTGTGTACTGTGTCCTGTAATCTCTATATCTGATTGTCTTTGTCCTCTAGGTCTATCGAAGTTCATAACTCAGTCTTTAAGATACACAGTGTTCAAACTGCTGTTTGAATGTATGTCGTTGTCGTTGTATGTTGATAAGTATGTCAAAATTTTTGTTGCTTCCTCATAGGAAATTTATTGCTCTGCAATTATTATTTAACCCAAAAAATGGCGGTGAAGCCGGCAACCGATCGACGGTGACATTTTAGAGGTTCATACTAATCATTGAAACAGGCGATTCGTGGAAAAATCTACCTACTTTTCCCAGATATTCTTCCAACGGTACTAGACGTGGTCTACAATGTATCTTTGAGTGCTTCTTGCGAGCCTTATTAAAAATATCATACATTAAATTTTGACTGATATATCTCATAATTTACATATAGTTCGTTCGAAACTGTATAATTCAGTTCTGATGTTGTGTTGTGTATTTGTTGAACAACTTAGTGTAATATTTTGCTTTGAAAGAGTGATAGAACATAGTTTATGTAAAATATGACAATTTGATCATCTTGTATGACAGATATGGCCTAACTTCAATATAGGCTAGGAGGTACGGGCGTTGTCGTTTCGAATTAAATTCGGATTTGATAATACCGATTATGAAAATCCATGTTACCAGACGGTAACTTGGTTCGTGATTTTTTAAAACAATAATTTTGCTTATTACAAATAGAAAAAAAAATTCATCAAACAATTTTTTTTAATATTTTTTTATTGATTTCCAACAAGAAGTGTTCAATAACTTTTCTCGTAAAGTTGATATTTTTATTGTTACTAATTTTCAAAAATTGAAAAATCGCAAATTTCCCGTTTTTTGCCGCTCTAAAATTGTTTTAAAAAATAACCCAAGATTACATGGATTTTCATAATCGGTACTATCTCCTGAAATGATTCCAGCAAAACTATGGAATCCGAATTTAATTTAAAACGACAGCGCCCATACCGCCTAGTCTAATAGGAATTCTACCATGCTATGTTACATTCACAAAAGGCAGCCTATACGCCCATATATACTTTTTATGTTCGGTGTATAATAACATAAATTTCTGCTACTCAAATTAAATATTTTCCAAACACGTAAACTTAGTGTACATCTTCTCAAATTTTTTTAGTCACTGTGTAAACTACTATCACCGTTCAACTTTTGGTAGATACGTTAGTCAATCGTCAAACGCAATGCCGTACTCTTCTTATCGCCCCGTCCCTTTCTGCACCACTGTTCTTAGAGTCTGGATTTCAATTATAATTGTCGTAATAGTTGTTGCGTAATTAATATTACAGTGTACTATGTGTCTGGGCTGGGATTTGAAATTCCACATAAAATTATTTTGTAATTTATCACACTCGATGGCACTATCAATTTTGCGTAGGTAATTAATGAACGCTTTAATTTGTTCGCTGGATAAATTTAATATGTCATGTAATAAAGGTGACAAACATGTACCTGACGGAATATTTATTATGTAATTTTACAGCGTAGGTCCCTAGAAGGGGGCCTACGTCATTCGCGTATGAGAGATAATCAATTTGTAATCATATAGTACGTTATTACAACCAAGAAATACTGACAATAATAATAATATTAATGTGCTACTTAAATATGCAGATAAAGTAACGAATCCATTAATCGAGATTTCGACTTATTTTAAAAACAATCTGCCAATTTAACATTTTAAAATATTAAAGTAATTTTTTTAATTCGGATCACTCCCTGAAAAAATATAAAATGGAAAGACAATAGAAAGATCAGGATTTATGATTGTAAAACAAGCAAAGATTTTCTTTCTCGCAGAATTATTTAAATTTGACGGATTCATTTGAAATAATGCTTTACATATTTTATAAATCTGTATATATCTTAATAGATAGATATACAAATGTAGACAGAGACGATATTCCGACCGGCGGAAAACTATATGCTCACAAAAAATGATGATAATATTCTTTTGAAATTTTTAACTTTAGGAAGTAGCTTAGCGCTCTTTCTGTTGGGGAACGAATTTAATATTGAAATAATATACTCCAGATAACACATGGAATGTGGTTGAAAATGTGCCTGAAAATTTAATAATAATAATAATACCACCTGGACAGCGCCAAGGTCATAAAACCGAACGGGCTGCTCCCAGGAGAAATGAAACAGCATGGAGAATAAGAAGGAGCAATGAGATGAATATGGATGTTATACGAACATACATAATTTTGCGGACAGAAAGAACGTCATCATTAGAAGGAAATACCTAACGCAACTCGAAATAGATAATCTACGTAGGGAGGCCGGGGCCAGAATTCATAACGAGGAAATCCACAGACAAGTCGAAGAAGACATACCATCAATGAGACCGGATGCTGACAATGCTGCTGGTAGGGATGAATCGCATACGGAGGAACGCGAGAGTGGAACAGAAGTAGAACTGACAAGAGAGAAGTTTTGTAATAACTTTCTTCTTTTTAGAGATTCTAACTCTCTTATTAGACCAATCATCCCGAGGCTAAAATCCTGTAAGGACACCGAGAGGTACATAAAATCCGTAGATACTGAATTGAAGTTAATGATGGAGGAAACATTGGATCCTGATTTAACCTTTGTACATAAAACTCTTTATGCAGAAGCTGCTACTGTCATAGAGCTTAATGGTCAGAAACTTCAAAGTCAGAAACAAAATAGAAAAACTCAGAAACCAAGAAAACCAGCGTGGAAGATGCGACTCGAAAAGCAAATCGAACTACTAAGAACTGAGGCCAATATAATCAGAGAGTACTTAGAAGGCATTAACAGTAGAAAAGTCAAAAACAAAATCCGTGAAATATGCCGAAGGAAGCATGTAGACTTAAATGACCCTCAGTTGAAGGACAAGCTAACAGACTATTATTACGATGTCAGGCAGAAGACCAAAGTTACAGGGCAATACTGAGGCGATAAAATGAAACCACAAAGCGCAAGGAGCAAACCCACCTATTCTCCAATTGCCAATAGGTCTTCTACCGCAATCTCGAAAATTACAACCAAGGTAATGTCGAAGCTGAGGAAGTTGATCAGGAGCGCTTCAGTAGATTCTAGCAGAGCATTTGGTCAAACCTTGCAAGATTTAACCAGCAAGCGCCATGGCTCCAAACAATCGAGCACGGGTTAAATGATCTTCCTGAAATACCAGACATCAATATTACCCCTGCAGACATCGAAGAATGCATAAAGAAAAATTCAAACTGGAAAGCACTTGGGCCAAACAACATCCAGAACTTTTAGCTGAAATCATTCCCAGCCCTATTTCAGCACTTTGCCTATACATTCAACAAAATTCTAGAAGATCCAAAAGGGTTTCCTCAATTTCTAACTCAAGGAGTAACTTACCTTCTACCCAAAAAGGGAGATCTGAAAGACCCCAAAAAAATACAGGCCAATCACCTGCTTATCTGCAATCTACAAAGCCTTCACATCATTGATACATAAGTATATTAATGAGCACTGTGAGATTAATAACATAATATGTCCAGAGCAGAGAGGTTGCGTAAAGGGATCATTGAGATGCAAGGAACAATTAACTATAGATGCGGTAACCATCAAACAAGCTGAAGTAAAACTTTCAAACATCAGTATGGCCTATATAGACTACAGAAAGGCATTTGACTCGGTACCTCATGACTGGCTAATAATAGTGCTAGAAGTATACAGATCTGGAAGAACTAGATAGAATAACGTGAACCACGCTTACAAAATTTAGGATGCACCACCCAAAAAGCGCAGTTTAAATACTATATATGCCGCACACGCAAGGAGGCCGGGGACTAATCAGCATTCAGAAGATGTGTAGAACACAAGAAAAAAACATGCGATCCTTTTTTTATAAATCTGATAGGTTTCTCGTTAGGCAAATCGTGGAATGTGACAACAAATATTCACCACTAAACCTTAAAGACCGACAACCTGCTGTGATAATCCATTGAAATGAGGACATTCAGACATCGTGGCAAAACAAAGTGCTTCATGGAAAGTACCCCAAGGCTTTGAATAATCCAGAGGTTGACAAGGACACCTCACTGTTATGGCTAAAGGAAGGCATACTTCATCCAGAAACAGACTGATTTATAACCACCATCCAGGACAGGATCATCCATACAAGGAACTACGAAAAACATATTCTGAAAGTACCCGAAGTGAATGATATTTGAAATGCAAAGTACCGAGCGAAACTATCGATCACATAGTAGAAGGCTGCCCTACTTTGGCCGCAGGAATGCATTTAAGAAGGCATAACGAGGTGACGAATATTATACATAGAGAATTAGCCGTGAAATTCGTACTCCTTACTAATCCACCGCAGTTCTATAAATACACACCTCTATCTGTTTAAGAAAAAGAAACAGTGCTGTACTGGGATAGACCAATCAGTCCGATAGAACTTTAGATCACAACCGCCCTAACATCCTGATGATCAAAAAGAAAGTTAATAAGGCCACCATTATTGATATAGGATGCCCCCTAACCAGTAACCTGCAGAAAACAGAGACCGAAAAGATAAATAAATATCAAAACTTGGCTATCGAACTAAAACACGTATGGAGATTAGAGGAAATTCGAACTATTCCGGTCATAATATCGACTACAGGCATAGTGACGAAGAAGTTCTTGAAATATTTGGAGCAACTGTACCTACATAGAGGACTCTCAAAGATTATCCAGAGGACGGTTATTCTCCAAACTTCCCAAATTACTAGTAAATGTTTAAACGACGATGGATAGATCATCCAAACATCTAGCGGAATAATGGGACATGATGAACTTCATCCACATTAACCGCCGATCTCCAACAGCAATGGGCCCGGGCCTCCACAGAGCCGAAACCCAATGGCGCGCGCGAGGGGTCGGTGAATGTTTTCCGGCTTCAGCCGAGAAAATGAACCGTTTAAGTCGATAAAAATACCTTCATTTGCCCAACATGATATAGCAGGACAAAAATGATACAATTTCAGAATAAACACAAAGTTTACAATAATTGGAAAGGGTTGCAAAAATGACTCAAAAAGAATATTAACGTTATATAGTACACTATATAACATACAACTCTTTACATTTAATCTGTTGCTAAAATATATCTACACACTGATAAATACATAAGTAAATGTATGCACATATACATACATATACGCACATATACATATATACACATATATGCATATAAATTTCCATACACCCATATAGTAGAGCATTAGTTTGCAATAAAAAGAAATTCGTATCAACCGATAAACAATACAAGAAAAACAAAAGATGTTACTTAAAACTGTCACTAGCAACTCTCATTATCCCACCATGAGAACCACAATTGATATGAGATATTTTGTTGTAAACGTCACACATTGCATTTATTGGACTATTTAATAATACATTAGTTCTAGAATAGGAACAGTAAAAAGTGAAATTGTGCATTGAATTCGGCCTTGGTACTAGAAAATTTAATTGAGATGATAACGTCGGAACAACTATTAGGTTAAGAATTAATTTATACAAAAATAAACCGAGTTACCTTCTGGATTCTAGACTTTTAACGCCATACCTTGTAAGGAGTGATTCATGATCACATCCTCTCGCAGGATACGAACCGTCCTCTTTATGTACTCACAATTTTAAGAATTTTCTCTGCATATTTTCGAGAGAGGATATACGACATAAATAATATGGACTCCAAATAAGAGATCCATATACAAGTTTCGAACGAATGAGTGAAAACTGCAGCAATTTTTAAGTCTGGAATATTATTAAAATTTATGCAGTTTCTGACACTAAATTCATCATTTCAATAGCTTCAACTGATATGTTGTCGACATGCTCTGAAAAGCTTAATATTGTGTTAAATATAGTTCCAAAATGTTTGACCAATTCCGAGCTTGTCAATGTGCTTCCTCGATATTGTAAGCCAATGCTAAACTAGATTGCCTTGTAAATGTTAAAATCTTACATTTAGAAATATTAAGGCTAGCTTATTGCAAACACTACAGTTATGTACTTGCTGTAAATTACTTTGCAGTTTTACACAGTTCTCTTATTTGTTGATGCTCATAAAAATTTTCAAGTCGTCAGCGAAAATAAGTTTTTTAGAATCTATCATATAAGTAAAGTCATTTATAAATATCGTAGATTCATAACCTTATCCATAACATTAGAGAGATATGAACGAAATGTGTATTAAAGAAGTAGAAACATCAAAGTGATCTAGTTTAATTATAAATATATGATGGTCTGTGCGATCAAAAGATTCAAATTGTGTAAAGACAGCTAAATTGGTGACAGATGATTTATTATTGACAAAGCCATGTTGCGATGGAGAAATTTGAAGAACGACAGAAAGCGGAATATGATTATATAAAAATATCTCGAAGATTTTAGCAACATACAAAGTAAGAATATTGCACAATGATTCATTACATCTGAAACATCGCCACTTTTTAAAATGGGATGAATTCTAAATAGTTTCCAAGTGTCCGGAAATGTGGCTGTTTTTAAAGTTAAGTTAAAAATTATGCATACAGCTAAAATATTTGAGAAACCTTTTAATAATAATGATGATGGTAATAAATCAGGTCCCGATATCATTTTATTTTTGAGCTTTTTGTTGCGACTTGAATTTCAGAAGCGGTAATGTCACTTATATTTGCAAAACTATTGTTGTGAGTTTCCTTGTCGCTAAGATATTGACAATTTACGGTGGGAGAATTTGGCAAATATACACTTTGAAAGTAAGATGCAAATATATCTACAATATCATGTGGGTTGTTATATTCAGCGCCCCCAAATTCCATATTGCCCGGTGTACGAGATGTATCTTTTTTGAACTGTACTAATACCCATTTTTGGATCTGTTTTAATCGACTCCTGAACTTTCAGTGTGTAAATATCGTAGGCATTTTTGATTCAAAGTTTAATTAATTCACTTAAGCGTTAGTACCCCTTAAAAGAACCAAACAATAAAACGATACATTTTAATGGAAACGTAAAAGATTTGTCTAATAAAATAAATAATTTTTTAATTTATGCAGCAGTTAAATCAACCAAAATCTCCCTAAAATTGCCTGTCACAGTAACGTCCCAATAAATCTTAATAAGTTAACTTTAGAAACCATTTCTGAAATTGAAGGAATAGTTCAGGGCATGATGAAATAATACCATCATTAATTAAAAAATTATAAACTCTATAGCCATAAGCACACAGTGGCATTGACTGGTATTATATGTATACAATGACTGACATAGATGAATTTGTTTCTTATCTTAAAGTTTAACTAACAGCACTTTTTGATATTCATGCCCCACTTAAAACTAGGACCTTTGGCAACAAAAGAACCAGCGAACCTTGGTTTACCGATAATTTACGTGTCATGAAAAGGTCAAAACTAAAGCTTGGAATCGGTTTAAAGGTAGCAGAAATCATACAGATTTACTGTACCTCTTTACTAAACAGTGGGGTTATATCGCAAGAATCTAATTATCTTTTTGAAAAACTCCAAATGAGAAGTGCTACCCACGACCAAAATTTGAGATATACAATATACAATACTCGGGCGCCAATCCAAGTTCAGGGTGATTGAACAACACTACCCAAAAATCGATAAGCGAGACTGAGCCGCTCAGTGAAGAAACGGTCGTTTTCAGTAGGTCAATAAGTGAAATTAGATTTTCACAAACACAACAGTAAAACGCAGAAATTCAATAATATTTGAATGTATTACTGTAATCCTAGTGGTAACAATCCTAAACAAAACAGAAAGCAAAATTAACATAAGTTTATATACATATGTTTAGGCAGTAGAGGGAGAGTAGCAGGCAATATGGTAATATTAGCGGTAAAACCCTATAAGCGGTAAAATTAGCGAATTTATAATAAAATGGTTATTAAGTAGACAGTGTACGAATAACAGAAAATGCGAAGCAAGCAGAATTATTTACAGTGTTAAAAACAGGTTATAAAACAGACCGGAAACTTGGCTAGTGTTTGGTGACATTAACAGTACGGAGAGCTAAGTATCGATGAGCAAATATTTTGTCATGAAGGTTCTAGACGCGTACTCAAGAATATATGTAAAGATAGAACGCAATTAATTACTCGGTATTAACGCGAAATTAACAGTATCGTGACTAGAGGTAGATAAAGGTGGACAGCAGAAAAGAAAGAACCTCTTGTCGCCACTGGGCCAGAGATGCTGCTGTGAGGTGTACCCAGCCATTTCTGTTACTGAATGATATACGCCTACTTTGAAAAATAAATAATGCGCATTTAGTAAACGAATACGCAATATTTCGTTTAGACCGCTTTTACTCGAAAACAGCTTGCCGTATGGCTAATTGCAAAAAAGACCTTTTTTAATAATCGGGGATTAAAATACTAAAAATGTCAAATGGAAAAATAAATATGTAGAAACAAAGAACACCGACCCCTCATTTTGCCGCCCCTGGATAAAATTAATTTTGGCTAATACTGTAAAACAATAACCTTCAATAATCGAAAATAGTTAAACAAGTTTCATAAAATTGTCCCAAATCATTTCCGTGATAATTAGTAAAAACGCCTATTTTTGCGCTATCCGTATCTCCCTTAGGAAGCATTTCCGGACACATATTTATAGAAACTTTTCTTATATTGTTGCATGGAGAATTAGCACCTAAAGGGGAAGGCGAGAGTTTCGGGACACCCTGCAGACAGAACAATATGGCCTGCAAAAATGGTGTATGAATAGGGCCAAATTTCGTTAGTGTATTGAAACTATGCATCATATGCAAATATTAATAATATTTGCTTATTCCAACTTAACTAAAGAAAAATATGTTTTATTAAAGTTTTGCATCGCGAAAGTTGTTTTATTTACATGTAGGGCGCCATTTAATGCACTTTAATTACATAACTGCCGGGAGAAATTCTGGAAAACCCAATCCAACACCCCAATGCTAGTGGTGGCAAGCACTGACATCGTCTGATCCCCATAAAAAAAAACTATATATATAAAACGTACTCTGCATATTCCTGGTGAGTCAACCGAGTAGTGCTAACGGAGACCCTGACTGATTCTGTGTAATACTTAACTTTCACCTGCAGAACACTTTCTTAGTGATCGTCAACTGTACAAGATGCAGATCCAATACCAAGTAAGTTTTTTAATTAGTGTTATTGTTCCTAAGGATGTGAGATGTGTATATTTAGATTCACTAGGGACAGTAAAGTAGTTGTGATTTGTGTGTGTTTTCTACGTGACAAAAGATACTTATCTAAGAGGTCATTGTTGTTTTGTATATTACTTATAACGAGTGCAGCATCGATAATTATTGCAACGGTTAACTTTTATTCTTACAATACTCAGTGCGGTTACTCAGCAATGAATTGTGGTTTACTTCGAACTAGATAACAAACAACAAAATGTTCTGTTTTAATTATTAATTTTTCAATTTTGTCCATAAGATAAACATTTAAATATAAAAAATCTTTATGGTAATTCCTAAAACAAGAGTTTTATAATTATTTGCAAGCATTTTCATATACAGCAAGTTATAATTCTAAATCGGAAGTCTTAAATAATACTTATTATTGTGATCACATTCAAGGCGGTGGGCGACGCTATAGGAGATTGTGAAATTTTTTCTGATTTATTTTCTCTAACAAATCTCACTTCTTGATCGTCAAATATAGTGTGCTGGTTACAGAAGTGAAATTCTGCTTGGCCAGCTACGAGCATAACAGAGGGGTGGTTCACCCTATAAATTTGTTGAAATTAAGTACTCATATGTCTCATTTTCTCCAATCTGCATTATTTTACGATGAATCTTCACGTAAATACGCAAAGTTCGGTACAATTGGCAGAATTGTAGGTCGAGCAAAAGATGACAAATTCATCCAAGTCGTAAAAAATGGGTAATTTTGACTCATTTTTTTCAATTATATATTTGAATATGTCCTTTTGTACATATCCCGCATAGCAAGATGAGCAATATGTTTCAATGTTTTTTTCATTTTAGATACACAGTTTTCCTCTTGTACCTTAAATGCGATGAAATTAAAACATGTTTTCATAGGATTGTATTTCCAACATATTTTTCCCCTTTACGCTTAATTTGTGAGTGTATGTCCTACTTCTAGACACACCATGGAAATTCAGTTATATTTTCTCCAACACAGTTTAGAGCGCATTTTGGAACCATTTCCCTCATGGGGTGGGTTAAATTGGTCTCCGTACTTGATTTTATAAACTGTTAGTCGGGTCAAAAGATTGCGTCAGTTATGTACCCTATTGCCTCCCAAAGTAATAAGGTAGCGCCTTAACCGCCTCCGAGCTGTTGAGCTCTTGCAGGTGGATAGGGGAGTTAGGTTAGCACTTTTTTGGTAACTTTATCAACAAAAAAAATGCAAAAATGCTTTTCTGTCCCACTAGAAAAGCTAGTGCACTTTCACGAAAAGTACAATGTGGTGGATAGCGCTCTAATATCATAATTTATAGTTAAAGAGTTAGAGGGTTGTAAATAAAAAAAATTACAATTGTTCATTAGCATATCCGTAATCCTAAATAGTTTTTAATTTAAGCTTTCTGACATGATTTTTTTGCCTCATTTTTTTGACTCTACGAAGTTGTACACCAACACCATAACAAGTTGGCAATGGAGAATTAATGTACTATACGATCTTTTGAGTCTTCAGCAATACCTACCGTATGCTGGTAAATAAAATCAAACCGAACAGTCTCTTTGGTGTCTTAAATGTGGCCTAGAGAGGATTGCGTCAGTTGTGTACTGTGTCCTGTAATCTCTATATCTGATTGTCTTTGTCCTCTAGGTCTATCGAAGTTCATAACTCAGTCTTTAAGATACACAGTGTTCAAACTGCTGTTTGAATGTATGTTGTTGTCGTTGTATGTTGATAAGTATGTCAAAATTTTTGTTGCTTCCTCATAGGAAATTTATTGCTCTGCAATTATTATTTAACCCAAAAAATGGCGGTGAAGCCGGCAACCGATCGACGGTGACATTTTAGAGGTTCATACTAATCATTGAAACAGGTGATTCGTGGAAAAATCTACCTACTTTTCCCAGATATTCTTCCAACGGTACTAGACGTGGTCTACAATGTATCTTTGAGTGCTTCTTGCAAGCCTTATTAAAAATATCATACATTAAATTTTGACTGATATATCTCATAATTTACATATAGTTCGTTCGAAACTGTATAATTCAGTTCTGATGCTGTGTTGTGTATTTGTTGAACAACTTAGTGTAATATTTTGCTTTGAAAGAGTGATAGAACATAGTTTATGTAAAATATGACAATTTGATCATCTTGTATGACAGATATGGCCCAACTTCAATATAGGCTAGGAGGTACGGGCGTTGTCGTTTCGAATTAAATTCGAATTTGATAATACCGATTATGAAAATCCATGTTACCAGACGGTAACTTGGTTCGTGATTTTTTAAAACAATAATTTTGCTTATTACAAATAGAAAAAAAAATTCATCAAACAATTTTTTTAAATATTTTTTTATTGATTTCCAACAAGAAATGTTCAATAACTTTTCTCGTAAAGTTGATATTTTTATTGTTACTAATTTTCAAAAATTGAAAAATCGCAAATTTCCCGTTTTTTGCCGCTCTAAAATTGTTTTAAAAAATAACCCAAGATTACATGGATTTTCATAATCGGTACTATCTCCTGAAATGATTCCAGCAAAACTATGGAATCCGAATTTAATTTAAAACGACAGCGCCCATACCGCCTAGTCTAATAGGAATTCTACCATGCTATGTTACATTCACAAAAGGCAGCCTATACGCCCATATATACTTTTTATGTTCGGTGTATAATAACATAAATTTCTGCTACTCAAATTAAATATTTTCCAAACACGTAAACTTAGTGTACATCTTCTCAAATTTTTTTAGTCACTGTGTAAACTACTATCACCGTTCAACTTTTGGTAGATACGTTAGTCAATCGTCAAACGCAATGCCGTACTCTTCTTATCGCCCCGTCCCTTTCTGCACCACTGTTCTTAGAGTCTGGATTTCAATTATAATTGTCGTAATAGTTGTTGCGTAATTAATATTACAGTGTACTATGTGTCTGGGCTGGGATTTGAAATTCCACATAAAATTATTTTGTAATTTATCACACTCGATGGCACTATCAATTTTGCGTAGGTAATTAATGAACGCTTTAATTTGTTCGCTGGATAAATTTAATATGTCATGTAATAAAGGTGACAAACATGTACCTGACGGAATATTTATTATGTAATTTTACAGCGTAGGTCCCTAGAAGGGGGCCTACGTCATTCGCGTATGAGAGATAATCAATTTGTAATCATATAGTACGTTATTACAACCAAGAAATACTGACAATAATAATAATATTAATGTGCTACTTAAATATGCAGATAAAGTAACGAATCCATTAATCGAGATTTCGACTTATTTTAAAAACAATCTGCCAATTTAACATTTTAAAATATTAAAGTAATTTTTTTAATTCGGATCACTCCCTGAAAAAATATAAAATGGAAAGACAATAGAAAGATCAGGATTTATGATTGTAAAACAAGCAAAGATTTTCTTTCTCGCAGAATTATTTAAATTTGACGGATTCATTTGAAATAATGCTTTACATATTTTATAAATCTGTATATATCTTAATAGATAGATATACAAATGTAGACAGAGACGATATTCCGACCGGCGGAAAACTATATGCTCACAAAAAATGATGATAATATTCTTTTGAAATTTTTAACTTTAGGAAGTAGCTTAGCGCTCTTTCTGTTGGGGAACGAATTTAATATTGAAATAATATACTCCAGATAACACATGGAATGTGGTTGAAAATGTGCCTGAAAATTTAATAATAATAATAATACCACCTGGACAGCGCCAAGGTCATAAAACCGAACGGGCTGCTCCCAGGAGAAATGAAACAGCATGGAGAATAAGAAGGAGCAATGAGATGAATATGGATGTTATACGAACATACATAATTTTGCGGACAGAAAGAACGTCATCATTAGAAGGAAATACCTAACGCAACTCGAAATAGATAATCTACGTAGGGAGGCCGGGGCCAGAATTCATAACGAGGAAATCCACAGACAAGTCGAAGAAGACATACCATCAATGAGACCGGATGCTGACAATGCTGCTGGTAGGGATGAATCGCATACGGAGGAACGCGAGAGTGGAACAGAAGTAGAACTGACAAGAGAGAAGTTTTGTAATAACTTTCTTCTTTTTAGAGATTCTAACTCTCTTATTAGACCAATCATCCCGAGGCTAAAATCCTGTAAGGACACCGAGAGGTACATAAAATCCGTAGATACTGAATTGAAGTTAATGATGGAGGAAACATTGGATCCTGATTTAACCTTTGTACATAAAACTCTTTATGCAGAAGCTGCTACTGTCATAGAGCTTAATGGTCAGAAACTTCAAAGTCAGAAACAAAATAGAAAAACTCAGAAACCAAGAAAACCAGCGTGGAAGATGCGACTCGAAAAGCAAATCGAACTACTAAGAACTGAGGCCAATATAATCAGAGAGTACTTAGAAGGCATTAACAGTAGAAAAGTCAAAAACAAAATCCGTGAAATATGCCGAAGGAAGCATGTAGACTTAAATGACCCTCAGTTGAAGGACAAGCTAACAGACTATTATTACGATGTCAGGCAGAAGACCAAAGTTACAGGGCAATACTGAGGCGATAAAATGAAACCACAAAGCGCAAGGAGCAAACCCACCTATTCTCCAATTGCCAATAGGTCTTCTACCGCAATCTCGAAAATTACAACCAAGGTAATGTCGAAGCTGAGGAAGTTGATCAGGAGCGCTTCAGTAGATTCTAGCAGAGCATTTGGTCAAACCTTGCAAGATTTAACCAGCAAGCGCCATGGCTCCAAACAATCGAGCACGGGTTAAATGATCTTCCTGAAATACCAGACATCAATATTACCCCTGCAGACATCGAAGAATGCATAAAGAAAAATTCAAACTGGAAAGCACTTGGGCCAAACAACATCCAGAACTTTTAGCTGAAATCATTCCCAGCCCTATTTCAGCACTTTGCCTATACATTCAACAAAATTCTAGAAGATCCAAAAGGGTTTCCTCAATTTCTAACTCAAGGAGTAACTTACCTTCTACCCAAAAAGGGAGATCTGAAAGACCCCAAAAAAATACAGGCCAATCACCTGCTTATCTGCAATCTACAAAGCCTTCACATCATTGATACATAAGTATATTAATGAGCACTGTGAGATTAATAACATAATATGTCCAGAGCAGAGAGGTTGCGTAAAGGGATCATTGAGATGCAAGGAACAATTAACTATAGATGCGGTAACCATCAAACAAGCTGAAGTAAAACTTTCAAACATCAGTATGGCCTATATAGACTACAGAAAGGCATTTGACTCGGTACCTCATGACTGGCTAATAATAGTGCTAGAAGTATACAGATCTGGAAGAACTAGATAGAATAACGTGAACCACGCTTACAAAATTTAGGATGCACCACCCAAAAAGCGCAGTTTAAATACTATATATGCCGCACACGCAAGGAGGCCGGGGACTAATCAGCATTCAGAAGATGTGTAGAACACAAGAAAAAAACATGCGATCCTTTTTTTATAAATCTGATAGGTTTCTCGTTAGGCAAATCGTGGAATGTGACAACAAATATTCACCACTAAACCTTAAAGACCGACAACCTGCTGTGATAATCCATTGAAATGAGGACATTCAGACATCGTGGCAAAACAAAGTGCTTCATGGAAAGTACCCCAAGGCTTTGAATAATCCAGAGGTTGACAAGGACACCTCACTGTTATGGCTAAAGGAAGGCATACTTCATCCAGAAACAGACTGATTTATAACCACCATCCAGGACAGGATCATCCATACAAGGAACTACGAAAAACATATTCTGAAAGTACCCGAAGTGAATGATATTTGAAATGCAAAGTACCGAGCGAAACTATCGATCACATAGTAGAAGGCTGCCCTACTTTGGCCGCAGGAATGCATTTAAGAAGGCATAACGAGGTGACGAATATTATACATAGAGAATTAGCCGTGAAATTCGTACTCCTTACTAATCCACCGCAGTTCTATAAATACACACCTCTATCTGTTTAAGAAAAAGAAACAGTGCTGTACTGGGATAGACCAATCAGTCCGATAGAACTTTAGATCACAACCGCCCTAACATCCTGATGATCAAAAAGAAAGTTAATAAGGCCACCATTATTGATATAGGATGCCCCCTAACCAGTAACCTGCAGAAAACAGAGACCGAAAAGATAAATAAATATCAAAACTTGGCTATCGAACTAAAACACGTATGGAGATTAGAGGAAATTCGAACTATTCCGGTCATAATATCGACTACAGGCATAGTGACGAAGAAGTTCTTGAAATATTTGGAGCAACTGTACCTACATAGAGGACTCTCAAAGATTATCCAGAGGACGGTTATTCTCCAAACTTCCCAAATTACTAGTAAATGTTTAAACGACGATGGATAGATCATCCAAACATCTAGCGGAATAATGGGACATGATGAACTTCATCCACATTAACCGCCGATCTCCAACAGCAATGGGCCCGGGCCTCCACAGAGCCGAAACCCAATGGCGCGCGCGAGGGGTCGGTGAATGTTTTCCGGCTTCAGCCGAGAAAATGAACCGTTTAAGTCGATAAAAATACCTTCATTTGCCCAACATGATATAGCAGGACAAAAATGATACAATTTCAGAATAAACACAAAGTTTACAATAATTGGAAAGGGTTGCAAAAATGACTCAAAAAGAATATTAACGTTATATAGTACACTATATAACATACAACTCTTTACATTTAATCTGTTGCTAAAATATATCTACACACTGATAAATACATAAGTAAATGTATGCACATATACATACATATACGCACATATACATATATACACATATATGCATATAAATTTCCATACACCCATATAGTAGAGCATTAGTTTGCAATAAAAAGAAATTCGTATCAACCGATAAACAATACAAGAAAAACAAAAGATGTTACTTAAAACTGTCACTAGCAACTCTCATTATCCCACCATGAGAACCACAATTGATATGAGATATTTTGTTGTAAACGTCACACATTGCATTTATTGGACTATTTAATAATACATTAGTTCTAGAATAGGAACAGTAAAAAGTGAAATTGTGCATTGAATTCGGCCTTGGTACTAGAAAATTTAATTGAGATGATAACGTCGGAACAACTATTAGGTTAAGAATTAATTTATACAAAAATAAACCGAGTTACCTTCTGGATTCTAGACTTTTAACGCCATACCTTGTAAGGAGTGATTCATGATCACATCCTCTCGCAGGATACGAACCGTCCTCTTTATGTACTCACAATTTTAAGAATTTTCTCTGCATATTTTCGAGAGAGGATATACGACATAAATAATATGGACTCCAAATAAGAGATCCATATACAAGTTTCGAACGAATGAGTGAAAACTGCAGCAATTTTTAAGTCTGGAATATTATTAAAATTTATGCAGTTTCTGACACTAAATTCATCATTTCAATAGCTTCAACTGATATGTTGTCGACATGCTCTGAAAAGCTTAATATTGTGTTAAATATAGTTCCAAAATGTTTGACCAATTCCGAGCTTGTCAATGTGCTTCCTCGATATTGTAAGCCAATGCTAAACTAGATTGCCTTGTAAATGTTAAAATCTTACATTTAGAAATATTAAGGCTAGCTTATTGCAAACACTACAGTTATGTACTTGCTGTAAATTACTTTGCAGTTTTACACAGTTCTCTTATTTGTTGATGCTCATAAAAATTTTCAAGTCGTCAGCGAAAATAAGTTTTTTAGAATCTATCATATAAGTAAAGTCATTTATAAATATCGTAGATTCATAACCTTATCCATAACATTAGAGAGATATGAACGAAATGTGTATTAAAGAAGTAGAAACATCAAAGTGATCTAGTTTAATTATAAATATATGATGGTCTGTGCGATCAAAAGATTCAAATTGTGTAAAGACAGCTAAATTGGTGACAGATGATTTATTATTGACAAAGCCATGTTGCGATGGAGAAATTTGAAGAACGACAGAAAGCGGAATATGATTATATAAAAATATCTCGAAGATCTTAGCAACATACAAAGTAAGAATATTGCACAATGATTCATTACATCTGAAACATCGCCACTTTTTAAAATGGGATGAATTCTAAATAGTTTCCAAGTGTCCGGAAATGTGGCTGTTTTTAAAGTTAAGTTAAAAATTATGCATACAGCTAAAATATTTGAGAAACCTTTTAATAATAATGATGATGGTAATAAATCAGGTCCCGATATCATTTTATTTTTGAGCTTTTTGTTGCGACTTGAATTTCAGAAGCGGTAATGTCACTTATATTTGCAAAACTATTGTTGTGAGTTTCCTTGTCGCTAAGATATTGACAATTTACGGTGGGAGAATTTGGCAAATATACACTTTGAAAGTAAGATGCAAATATATCTACAATATCATGTGGGTTGTTATATTCAGCGCCCCCAAATTCCATATTGCCCGGTGTACGAGATGTATCTTTTTTGAACTGTACTAATACCCATTTTTGGATCTGTTTTAATCGACTCCTGAACTTTCAGTGTGTAAATATCGTAGGCATTTTTGATTCAAAGTTTAATTAATTCACTTAAGCGTTAGTACCCCTTAAAAGAACCAAACAATAAAACGATACATTTTAATGGAAACGTAAAAGATTTGTCTAATAAAATAAATAATTTTTTAATTTATGCAGCAGTTAAATCAACCAAAATCTCCCTAAAATTGCCTGTCACAGTAACGTCCCAATAAATCTTAATAAGTTAACTTTAGAAACCATTTCTGAAATTGAAGGAATAGTTCAGGGCATGATGAAATAATACCATCATTAATTAAAAAATTATAAACTCTATAGCCATAAGCACACAGTGGCATTGACTGGTATTATATGTATACAATGACTGACATAGATGAATTTGTTTCTTATCTTAAAGTTTAACTAACAGCACTTTTTGATATTCATGCCCCACTTAAAACTAGGACCTTTGGCAACAAAAGAACCAGCGAACCTTGGTTTACCGATAATTTACGTGTCATGAAAAGGTCAAAACTAAAGCTTGGAATCGGTTTAAAGGTAGCAGAAATCATACAGATTTACTGTACCTCTTTACTAAACAGTGGGGTTATATCGCAAGAATCTAATTATCTTTTTGAAAAACTCCAAATGAGAAGTGCTACCCACGACCAAAATTTGAGATATACAATATACAATACTCGGGCGCCAATCCAAGTTCAGGGTGATTGAACAACACTACCCAAAAATCGATAAGCGAGACTGAGCCGCTCAGTGAAGAAACGGTCGTTTTCAGTAGGTCAATAAGTGAAATTAGATTTTCACAAACACAACAGTAAAACGCAGAAATTCAATAATATTTGAATGTATTACTGTAATCCTAGTGGTAACAATCCTAAACAAAACAGAAAGCAAAATTAACATAAGTTTATATACATATGTTTAGGCAGTAGAGGGAGAGTAGCAGGCAATATGGTAATATTAGCGGTAAAACCCTATAAGCGGTAAAATTAGCGAATTTATAATAAAATGGTTATTAAGTAGACAGTGTACGAATAACAGAAAATGCGAAGCAAGCAGAATTATTTACAGTGTTAAAAACAGGTTATAAAACAGACCGGAAACTTGGCTAGTGTTTGGTGACATTAACAGTACGGAGAGCTAAGTATCGATGAGCAAATATTTTGTCATGAAGGTTCTAGACGCGTACTCAAGAATATATGTAAAGATAGAACGCAATTAATTACTCGGTATTAACGCGAAATTAACAGTATCGTGACTAGAGGTAGATAAAGGTGGACAGCAGAAAAGAAAGAACCTCTTGTCGCCACTGGGCCAGAGTCAGGTTAAGAAAAGAAAGAACTTGTTGTCGGCACAAGGGGCAGAGTCAGGTTAAGAAAAGAAGGAACCTGTTGTCGCCACGGGGCCAGAGTCAGGTTAAGAAAAGATAGAATTTGTTGTCGCCACAAGGGCCAGAGTCAGCTTAAGAAAAGATAGAACCTGTTGTCGCCACAGGGCCAGAGTAAGGTTCAGAAGAGAGAAAAGAAAATCACAGAAATAAGCAATTTACCAAAAACATTCAAACAGTAAAATAAGCAAAATATCCGAAAAATATTAATCAGTAAAATAAACAGGATGATAGAAAATATCCATAAGTGTGCCAAGATTTACTAACAGTAAAACGCGGAATAAAGATTTTATTAACAGTAAAAGATAGTTACACTAGCCAAGTATTTAAAAATGTCTTACTCTTTCCAACTTCGGTGGGCACTGGTACTACCAGTGTACCAGTGCCCAACGACTGCTCTCTTCGAGTTGTAGGATAATTACCGAATAAACTACCTGGTGCCGTTTATTTTATAGCCGTTCCCTACCAGGATATTGCGAGGATCCCCACTGCTTGTAGAATCGCGCATGGACCAATGTATTGACTACAAGATAGCGAAGACAGCTGCTTTGAATTATTTAATGTATCGGTGAAAGTATTATGAATTTTGTAATGCATAGAATGGGTTTCAAATAAGTATTCTAACCAACTGCGAAAAAGAAACGGAATTAATCGGCTATATATAACTAATTATAGAATTAATTACTTCAAAATATAAACAATAATTCCTAGTGTACAAGTAGTCTGACTTTTAGTAAATATTGCCTGCTAATATACTATCATGGGCTTAAGATATAGATTTTATCTTAACAGAAATATTATATAGAGTGCAATTAAATATTAATCTTATGCAGATTTCCGTAACGAAAAATGCTTCATTACAAGGCCTAAACACTAAATTTTTCGCTTATTTATCCACTCGACTGGGACACATATACAGATAATTATACAACGACCATCCACTACGAAATTGCCATCTGCCGCAGCTGAGACTTGAATACAGGAGTGTTGTATCTCACACAACCTTGTCTAGTCCACTGCTACCAACTTGGTAACACATGAAAAACGTCACTAAACATCCATACCCTAGCCAGGATTCGAACCCGGAACTCTTTGGCTGCAAATCTAACACGTAAACAATGAGTCACTGAGACGGTATTATTGTTATTATTATTAAGGTAAAATCTTACAGGATTATATAACTAATGCATTTCAATTGTAATTTCTCATTAAAAATAATGATTTTACTGTTCTGCCACTGACTTATGCTTTCGTAACTTCTATACCCTAGTAATAGGCTCTAAAGTATGCAAGGCCATGGTATACAATAAACTTATTTGTATGCACGTAATGCAATTGCTTGTTAAGACACAATACATTACGTTATACCAAATTGTGCCTTGGTAATATCAAAATTGGTAGCTAAAAATGCATTGTCACTATTGAAAATTATTGGAAAAATGTTGCGATGGTATAATTATTATCATTGTCGAACAAAGAAGTCTAGTTGAATGTGGCAACGAATTTTTTCCCAACGAAAGGTTAAATTTCTATTCAGGTCTAGCCGAGCGTAAAACATGTTTAAATGGAATCTAGACAAGAGGCGGTTTAATCAGTTTAATGAGTGGAACAAAATTTGGTGTTCGATTTTCCATATTTTTGCAACGTATGAGATTTAGAATCCTCATAGTTTAACTGAAATTCATATACGATGTAGAAGTGACTATTTTCATGCCGTTTTAATATCCATATTAAAAGAAAAAGGCGTCAAATTCTAATAGAGCTATTTTTTAATTAGTTCAGGACAATGGGTTTGTCAAAAATTACAATTATCCATGGTTATACAGGGTGTTTAATTCGTCGATGTAGAGTTCAAAAGTGATGGTACATGAAATGATTTTTAACTGATCTAACTACTATTATTTTGAAATTTGAAACATATATGCAGCTTATAATCGATATAAAAAACTAAACACTGATATCTCGTGGAATGAATATAAAGAACTACGTAATTTTGTTAACAGATCAATTAAATTAGAAAAGCGGGCATACCTACATTTTAAATACAAATAAAATCCTAGAATGTTATGGCGTACTTTGAAGTCATATAATTTTAATAAAAACAACGACATTTCGTGTGGTTGTACCGGTCCAAATTTAATCAACAATTTTTTTATTAACAGCTGACCACAAGTAAGTAGGGTATTGATGATTTAACCGCTGAAAAATATAATAATTTAAAATTCACCAATTTGGTGAGCGAGTTATATTTTTCGCCTATTACAGTAGAAACGATTAATAGGTTAGTATGGTCTATTAAATCTGAAGTCATGGGTTCTGTTGGTATCAATATTAAAATGTTATTTTTAGTTTTCCCTTAACTTAGCGAATATTCTACATTTACCATTATTTTTTGTTTATCAAAATGTGTCTTTCCTAATGTTTGGAAAGATGCATATGTCTATTGTAAACCACTAACTGAAATTTTAATAATCTACATAGAAGAATAGAAGAATTGTGGTAGCAAATTTTTGTAAGTTATAAGAGTTTTAGAAAAAAAATACTTTTGAGACATCTTTCCTTAAGGGATGTAATACCCAGCAGTTGAAGTCTTTCTATATGCGAATGATTGGTTTTATCAATATGTAATTTAAATAAAATGAAATTAACTATTTTGATTTGTACTCTTTCGGGCCTGTCTATGTCCGACTGATAACATTTTTTGTATCTTTGTTTATATATTTAATCTGCTTCTTTTCATGATAGATCTTTTGCTGTTTATTGATATCAATATTTACGTCTGTATTTCCAAAAGGGACTGTAGTTTTTACAGAACGTACACGCTCTGTGGTTTGAACTTTTGAAGAGTTTACATGGCTCTTATTAGATGACGGTACTATTTTGTTGTTATGATTAGAGCTGGTATTGTTTAATCTTAAGAAATTAATAATTTCTTCTAATTCCGACGTTCTTTTTTCTAAGTGGTGAATTAGTTGTTTCAATAAATTAGACTCACGTTTATACGATTCAAGTTCTGTAGAGATATGTACACATTTACTGCTCAGACACTCTGTCTTGGCTGTCATGAACTTTTCCACAAACATCGTCTTTTAGCGTTTCAGAAACTTTGTGACCTATGCACATAATCTTTTTTAAGATGTCACAATATTTGATATTTACTGGGACTTTTTTGTACACAATTAGTTTAATAAGAACAGGTTTTGTCAACTTATTTAACTCCTGAACAAGCACGATACTGCACTGGACGCCATGTTGAATTGAATTGTGGGGAGGCGCGTCATCTTGATCTTGATGGTAAGTACCTGTTCTAAATTTAAAGGTAATTCATCTATAATGCCCTCATTCTCATTAGCAAGGATCCCAAGTTCCTGGGACCAGTGAAAGGTCCCTCAAATATTGTTGCAACAACGATTGTTCTACCGATTACTCCAAAGTCAAATATTGAAACCGATTCGATCTTGATAATTACCGTCTCTTAATAAATATTGATTTTCTTGTAACCAAACCAATATCTGATATTTTGTCGGTTAAATAACCCCAAATCTGTGAACCTAGACTCATCCGAATATAGAATCCTTCCCAAGGAATCATTATTTGGCCACTCGTTATTCTGTAAAATCCAATTGCAATAATCCATCCCACATTGGTGTTTAATAGATTTAGGTATAGATAGATAGATAGATAGATAGACAGTCTTTATTTTACCACTATATGTAACAGGATTAAATATTTGCAGCAAGTCAGAAAATCAGCAGGCAAGCAGCTGCATTACAAGAAAATAATATATTTTTTTGAGAAATACAATACATATATAAAATAAGGACAATAACAAGAACATAATACTGTATATAACGTTTACACATTGTTAGACAAGAAAATATATACTTATAAGTACATATAAATACTGTATATAACGATTACACATTGTCAAACATGAAAATATAAAATTTTAATTTATAAAAGGTATATTTAGGTATCTATAAAAAGTACAAGCATTCTGCAAGTATGAGCATTAGACAACCGAAAGTGGAATGACCAAATATGGCGTTCTCAGAAATTTATCAATTGAGTAATAGACCAATGCCAATGTCTCTGAAAATGGTAAAAAACAAAATAAAATTATAGTAGGATGAAACCCATTAGAAAAGGAAGAGAATATAACAAAAATTAAAGGAAAAATAAATTACGGGCGATCTGAGGTCGGGAAGTCGGAGGGGGTGAGTTTTTAAGGGTAAAAAACGGTTTATCTCGATTTCCGGCAAAACTACAAGTCCTATGGAAAAAAATTAAATAGCAAAGTTGTAGGTAATAGAAAGATCTACAACTTTTGTATTTACACTTTTTTCACATAACCTCAAAATTTATGTGAAAAATTCAAATAACCAAATTCTTGGTTTTTTATTTTTATCTTTTTCAAAAAAAATTTTTTTTTTACGAAATTTGGAGAAAACTTACCTTGTTATATCCCAAACACACTGTAATTTTTTTTATTTAAAATATTTATTTTTTCACCTTATTTTGAATTAATATCGAAAAAGCACCCTAATTTTCAATCAAAAATTCTCACGTCAAAATATCTGATTTTTTTAAAAACTCGGTAGGCTTTTTGTTTGTTGAAATCTCTACTTTCTGATGGTGTAAAAAAAAATATACATTACTATGGCAAATGTTCTCAGAAAATGCAAAGAAACGAAAAAACTCGAATCCGAAAATTTTTTTTTTTAATCATTATGTACAATTTTGAGTTATTTATTAAAATTTACACTTTAATAACTCAAAAAACGTAATATTCTATGTTACGTTGATTAACAAAAAAAATTACAAATCCATAAAACATAAAGATTGCAAAAAACATGCGAAAATAGTTGTTCTAAATATTAAAGATAGGATTTAAAGGGGATTTCATCTAAAAAATGTGACTGCTGCAATTTTTTTCAGTAAAAAAGTTGATTTATTAAATTCTAATTACATTTATGTGATAGAAAATCTCATAATATATAAATACACATTAAATACATGTGAAATACATGTGAAATACATGTGAAATACATGTGAAAAACACATTAAATACATGTAAATCATACTATTGAATTTAGATACTTTATACTGATTACGTTATTCATTATAAAATTTTTAAATACATTAATCTTGTTGTTTATAAATACCTTATCTTGAATTCTAATCACTTATCCATTAGTTTTTGTCTCTTTGATGGCATTTCTTCATCGTTAGATTCGACAAACATTTCCGATTCTAGTAGATCTTCGAAATCTTCAAGACCATCACCGTCTTCGTCTCCAATATTATTTCCAGTCTGCATTGGTTCTTCATCCACAATTTCATCTGAATCATTAACGTCCTCGTAGGTTTTTTCTTCCACATTGGAGCATTTTTCAAAACCATGACAATTTGAGCATAAATTTGTGCATTTTAAACCATGTTTTCGGCAGCCACATTTTAAACTGTTACATCCAGTTTCACAGCTGCAGCAAATAGTTTTGAGTAATATTTCCGGAATTAATTCTTTTTCTGTTAATTTGGGCATAATGCCACGTTGATGTTGCTTCCAGCCCCAATCTGTTGCTATCAGTTCGTTACCCAGCCAAGTTTGAAGCTGATAATATGCCCTGTGACAATGTTGTTCTGCTGCACCTTCTGTGGGTGGGAGATTTGCCAATATGAAAGATGATTTAATTTTTGCCAATTGATATTTTCGAAATCTTAATTGATTCAGTGATATATTAGCATTTTTACATTTATAAATAGATTTGATTAATTGTAATCCATTTTTTTCGATATCTTCTTTGTTAGCATCTGTTTTTACAGCTGCTACGAAATAACAGGTAGTAAGGCCCTGACCCTCCTAGCCCCTTCCCCACTTCTCTATGAAATACCTTTTGATGGGCTAAAATTTTCCGTAGGTCACTCAGGTATATAAGTTATCTTAAAATAGCAATGAATAGACATCTACGCATATAATTTAAAGAAGATTCTACAACTTTCTCAAAATATTGTAGATGTCTTATTAAATATAAACTTTATTAACTTATTTGATTGTTTACTATAGTAGTATATTTCGATTTGTAATTTTTTTGTTAATCAATGTAACATAGAATATTACGTTTTTTGAGTTATTAAAGTGTAAATTTTAATAAATAACTAAAAATTGTACATAATGATTAAAAAAAAATTTTTCGGATTCGAGTTTTTTCGTTTCTTTGCATTTTCTGAGAACATTTACCATAGTAATGTATATTTTTTTTACACCATCAGAAAGTAGAGATTTCAACAAACAAAAAGCCTACCGAGTTTTTTAAAAAATCAGATATTTTGACGTGAGAATTTTTGATTGAAAATTAGGGTGCTTTTTCGATATTAATTCAAAATAAGGTGAAAAAATAAATATTTTAAATAAAAAAAATTACAGTGTGTTTGGGATATAACGAGGTAAGTTTTCACCAAATTTCGTAAAAAAAAAAATTTTTTTGAAAAAGATAAAAATAAAAAACCAAAAATTTGGTTATTTGAATTTTTCACATAAATTTTGAGGTTATGTGAAAAAAGTGTAAATACAAAAGTTGTAGATCTTTCTATTACCTACAACTTTGCCATTTAATTTTTTTCCATAGGACTTGTAGTTTTGCCGGAAATCGAGATAAACCGTTTTTTACCCTTAAAAACTCACCCCCTCCGACTTCCCGACCTCAGATCGCCCGTAATTTATTTTTCCTTTAATTTTTGTTATATTCTCTTCCTTTTCCAATGGGTTTCATCCTACTATAATTTTATTTTGTTTCAAAAATTATTGGCACTGGACTATAAAGACAAAACTGAAGAATGAATCGTTTTACATTATTTTTTGAAGGACCTAAAGCTTAACAACTGTCTAATATGATGTGGTAAATGGTTATATAGGTTTAAGTTGGGTGAATTTTTTGCACTAAGAGTTAACCTGTACTCTAAGGAGTCCAACAGCATGTGTGCTGTGCTCATGATAGTCCGACTGAATAGAGAGACCGGATGCGTTTCTGTGAATCTCGATAAGAGTGTTGTAGATAAAAAGTGAAGGTAGTGGCATAATTCACAGTTTAATGAAGATGGGTTGACAATGTTCCCTAAATTTAGCGTTGACAAGAACTCTTATAATTTTCTTTTGATCTCGAAAAACTTTAGATGCGTGGTGGGAGTTACCCCATAGAACAACTGCGTAGGAAAGTCTAGAATGAAAAAGAGAGAAGTAAGTATTTTTTAATAGGTCGAATTCAAGAACGCTTTTTAGTTTCCTAAAAAGGAAGATTACGCCGGAAAGCCTTTTGTCCAGATGATCAATTTGCGTTACCCAACTAAGGTTATGATCTAGATAGATACCTAGGAGTTTAACGTGCTCGCTATTGGATATATTTCTGTTTGAGGATATTATCAGTCTCTGAGTTTTCTCCTGATTAGGTGTTAGTTCGTTAGAGGTAAACCAATTTTTTGCTTGAGAGAAGATAGTTCCAGTAGATTGTCAATGTTATGATGGGAACACGAGAGAGTGGTGTCATCGGTGTACAGAGTGGATTTGCTGGGCAACATAAATTGAGGAAAGTCGTTCATATAAACTAAAAATAACAGTGGCCCCAAGATAGAGCCCTGGGGTACACCATAATTATTGTTTTAGAAATCATGACGTTTCATTGGCTATGACAACACACTGCTGATGGTTAAGCAGGTATGATTTAAAAAGCGAGAGGGGTAACCCTCTAATTCCGTACCATTGCAATTTTTCTATTAACTTATTGTGGGAGACACAGTCGAAGGCCTTGGAGAGATCACACATAGTAATCGCACTGTGTTGACCCCCCTCAAGACCACCGACTATATCTCTCACAATCTTTACAACCGCATGCGTGGTCGAACGTCCAGAACGGAAACCATATTGGTGAGGACTAAGGAGCGTCTTGTGTTCCAAATAACTTGACAATCTTTCTGTCAAAATAATCTCAAATATCTTTCCAAAAATGGAGAGGATAGATATGGGGCGGTAGTTGTCTAACAATGAGTCATCTCCCTTTTTAAGGACTGGTATAATTCGAGCAATTTTAAATATATCTGGGTAGGCACCATCAGCCATACATCTATTAAATAAAGCAGCTAGCGGAGCGGCGATAATATCTTCCGTATATTTAATTATTTTCGCATTTAGGTCATGTATATCGAGCGAGTTTGAATTTTTTAGAAACTTAATAGCTGATTTTACTTCTTGTACAGTTATTGGATGCAAGTTAGTTAGTTAGTTAGATGGTTGGTTAGGAGTAAAGTTGGTTCGAAAGTTATGGTTAATGTTAGGTAGTGAATTTATTAGGTTCTCTGCAACAGATAAAAAGTGGTTATTAAATGTATCTGGTGGAATACTAGGATCGACATTGTCCCGGCAGTTATTTATTTCAGAGTTAATAATTCTCTCTACCTTTATTTGCGGAATTTTTGATACATTGATTGCAAGCTATTTTTGCTATTCCTTGCGCAGAGCTCTGTAAATAGAGCAATCAGCAGAATTTCTTGTCACGTTACAAATTAGTTTAACAGAGGATATGGTATCCCTTTTATTGCGTAATGAATGGGAAAACCAATTGATTGGCATCTTTTTATTTAAATTTTTTTTTAACGGAAATATTTTGTTTACAAGAAGTTTGGACAAGCGGTTACTATCATAGTTAGTATTATAAAATATATTTCAGTCAGTGTCAAACAAATAGTTTCTAAGCTTCTCCAAACCATTATTTGTAAATCTCCTGCGAAGGACGATAGACGGCGCGTCCTTATTATTATATAGTTGTATGCACATTATATATATTATACATATTATTATATAGTTGTATGCACATTTCGGCTTATTGTTTGATGACTGATTTCTAATTCAAACACAATTTGCCTCAAACAAACAGTTTTTTTCAATTTCCACTTAACCAAAACATTAATTTCTTTTGCTTCTTCAATAATACAATTTTCTCGTTAGGTATAAAGGTCGGTAGCCGCAACTGCATTTTTTCTACATTTCACATAAGTAATTAACATGTATTCTTCTATTCTTCATCACTTACATAAAATTTACTGACCAGTGATTAACTCTGGGAGCGAAAATATCTACATGTTGAGAAATATTGACACAATCCAATATTAAACATAATATTTTTAGTCGCAAACTTCTCTATAAAATCCCTATTTTACTATAAGGAACGTAACCAGACTGCAACCAACAGATTCTCTCCGGGCTATGTGCCCCGCCGAGCCCTGAATTACAAGTCACAAGTCTGGCGCGTTAAGTGTAATAATTGCATATTACCATCAAAACGCTAATGCTTCGATTGCAACAAACACCAGCCGAAAGACTGATCCTACTTAAAGAAGCTCTCTTGCCAGCCGTCACACACCACTTGCAGACTGCAGTTTCGAGCTGTTGGCTCTCGTCAGTGCAATGTAGGCATGTGACGACCGGTACGATGATCCTTTGACCATTTGGTACATCCCGGTATTTTTACAATAGCGACATGTAAAATAGTCAGCAGGCGCCATCTAGCGGTCCAGTGTCTGTTGCAATCGGGGCGGCACATAGTCCGGAGAGTAGCTGTTGGTTGTAGTCTAGTTACGTTCCTTATAGTAAAATAAGGATTTTATAGAGGAGTTTGCGACTAAAAATATTATGTTTAATATTCCGCCCTCTAAAAGCACATTTGAACAATCCAATATGTTATAAAATATCTTTCTTGTAAATATATAGCAGTGCAATAAATTCATAAATCTATCCAAACAAATGTTGGAAGTTCTCAATAATTTAAGATTTGAGAATTCATATGGGTGTACCTTATTATTTATTCAAAGTAGAGCATAGTTACTAGTAAACATTTTTACCTTATTTACATATAAAACCAACAGGGAAATTCCTCACGAATACATCTTCATTATAAAATAATATACCTTTTTCTTTAATCCTATATCCGCAACGCTTTTGGATCTGTAAATCAGAAGTGGGATAACAATACTTACTCGGTTCCAATCTTGTTTTGTATGCAGTTTGCAAATACAATTCACGCTTTAATCCCCTTAATGCATTAATTTCTCGTTCCAGATAACTTTTTTGCTGTGCATAGCTTTAATAGCTATCATATCCATAACAACGGCTTTCCCGCAATCCACGGAACGACCGATGATTTCAGATGAGGCTTTAGAATCCACACTTAAAGACAAGAGGTACCTTATGAGGCAATTAAAGTGTGCTTTGGGAGAAGCTCCTTGCGATCCCGTCGGACGTAGGCTGAAAAGTAAGTGTTATTTGGCCTGAGGTAAATTGCCTCTGGTTTGTTCAGTTATATGTAGGCATAGTAAGTTTAATGGGGTATGTAGTGGAATTGCGCAGGGGTATATAAGGTGTCCGAGTTTTAATAGCCTGAGTGGTCATTTACAGGGTATACAGGGTGTCCAGTTAGTGTTTCCTCGGCAGATTGGGTAAAAACGGCTAATTTTATAAAAAAAACTTTCTTAACAGAACTTTCAATGTTTCATCTATACTATAACGTAAAATTATTCTCAATTTTACAAGGTGTCACAAAAACGAGTTACTCAAGAAAGCGTAATTTTTTAAAATATAATACCCTGTATTTTTTTGGCGCCAACTAAGCCTTCAAGGGTTCCGTATTACACCCTAAAATATTTCGAAAATCGGATGCTGCGTTGTTAAGTTATGATTTTTTTCCCTGTTTTCTATCTAAAAATGTAGGAGGTTATTTGATAATAATATATTTACTGAAAAACATCTTTGAAATTAACTATTATTATACCGGGAGTCCATAATATTTCTTTACATTTCTTGATATTTAATTATTAAGTTTCTCAATTTTTTTATATGGCTGAATAAAGCATACAATTGCCCACATTTTAATAAATAAATAAATTAAATTGTAAAGTAATATTTAAAAATATGAATTATAAATATTGTCAACAAGATTTGATATCCATGGTATATGTTATTGGTCAATGTGATGGAAATTGTTTATTGGCCTCACGAGTGCATCGTAAAAATATCCCGATGGAAGGTGTCCTGATGTGAGGTCTCTAGAAATTTTGAAATTACGCTTTGAACGTACTGGAAGTGTTGTATATGAAAATAAGGCTAGAAAACGAAATGCATTAAGTGAAGAAAATGAGCTGACAATAATTTAGCGATATTCGAAAATCTTACGGCAAGTGTTCGGAAGATAAGTAAGGATTTAGAGGCCAGTAATTCCAATGTTTCCCTATGTCTTCGTAAAAATAAGTTTCACCACTATCAAGATCTTTTGGATATGGATTTAAATTGTAGATTAAATTTTTGCCAGTGGGCTCAAAACCGAATTTCATCACAATGGATTTGTGAATCGGCACAACACATTATTATCATCACAGAGAAAACCCTCATGTTGTAGAGAAAAATAATTACCAGCGCAAGTGGAGTTGAAATGTTTGGGGAGGAATTCTACATGATTATGTTATCGGTCGTCATTTTTTTGAGGGAATTGTGAACGGATCAGTCGTCTGGGATTTTATACAAAATACGTTTCCACAAATAGTCTAGCGTATTCCTGATTATATGACAAATAATCTGTGGTTAAAACTTGATGGTGCACCTCCGTATTTTAATAGATATGTTCGTCAGGCCATTAGTAACCAGTTTCCTGAAAGGTGGATAGGAAGAGGAGGTCTGATATTTTAATACACTGTTAAATTATTTCTAATTTATTATTTTATTAAATTATGTTGTCTCACTGCATGGCCGCCTAGATCATCCGACCTGACTTCAATTGATTTTTTCCTTTGGGGATTTGTGAAGTCAGATGTTTATAAAGTAGAACCTACGACTCGAGAAGATGTGATGGAAAGGATTCGTCAGTGTTTCTGTGAACGATCCATCTTTATGGTGTCTGAAGGACGTCTTTTTCTGCCTTTAACAAATAGGAAAAAGAAAAAATAAATTTTCTTTTTCCTCTACTCTTTCTTTATTTCTAAAAAAATAACTATTACGTTCACAAAATTTTAGGGTTCAACACGACTGTTTCAGACGGGAATAATGTAAAAAATCATACTTACTGTCGTTTATGCTTAACTGCTGCTCTGATGGTATCAATTGGACGTCGTAACACTATAAACCTAACACTGGATGTACCACACTTTCTTAAAATTAAACCTGAAAGGGAATTTTGTTAGAAAACGCAACTAAAAACAATATAAAGTTCAAAAATGTATATATTAAATCTTTAAAAAGTTATGTTTTTTACAACAACTTTTATTTCAAGAAAAATGTTTAACAAACACTAGTCTGGCCCGTGTACAACACATGGTGAGGAACGGAACGATTTATACTGTACCAACTACCATCCAATATGCGGTTTTATAAGCTAACGATGCACAAAAAGATTCATGAAAAGTTCAATGTAACTGAAATTTTGGTGGGCTTTTGCTTGCCTGTCTTATAAACGTATTATTTAATTCACATGAATTTTGGTCGCTCCTCAGAGCTTAAAATTGCTTGAAGCGCTACTACTTCGATTGTATTCTACAATAACAACTTTTTACGTTCAGGCAAGGCGGATCCCATGCACGTATGAGTACATGGTAATAATACTTTTTTGACTCCGAATCACTGAGGAACCGGTTTAGGGCAAACCCCGTCAAAACTCATCATTTCCCCGTCAAAACCGACTGCTAGGAAATGATGGGGGTCCCATGTCGCTAAGGGCTATTTTCGCTATAACTTCCGATATACTTTGAATAGTCGTTGGATTAACTTGTCCTCATATTCAATACCTCGTAAGAGTTGCAGTGCTTGACAACGTGGATTCGTAAAAGGGTTTTTAATCTTGAAAACTTCGGAGTTAAAGTCAAATTTTATTATACTTTCTAAATTTAGGTGGTCGGGGCGACATTACGTCCCTGTCCAGCCACATTTGCTACACTTTCTAAATTAACGCTCCTTGAGGAGTTAGTGAAAATTTTGCATAAAAAACGCTTCGAAGAGCGAAAATATTATTACAAGTATTAAAAACCTCTTCCACGGCGTTTTTACGTGAAGCACGCTTTTCGTACGAAGTATTTCCTAAGTCGGATTTTGTTACAACGTCGAAAAGTATATCAGGGTTATAGCGTGTTCTTTAACATTTCAATCGTATAAATGTTAATATGTTATAGAATGAAAGGCGTTCATTTACCAAGAGACTTTAATGTTGCGTAAATCAAAATGGCGTACATTTTGAGCAATTGTTATGCTAGTTCCAACATCGTGAAAAAATTATTTCTCAAAAAGCGTTCATAATTATTAAAGGAAATGCCAAAGAAAACAGGAAAAAAGCATAACTTAGCAACGCGGCTTCCCTGGAGGCTTAACGGCGTCAAAAAAATACAGGGTGCTTCATTTAAAAAAAATCACTTTCCTGTGTAATTCGTTTTTGTGACTCTTTGTATAATTATTAAATAATTTTACATTATAGTAAAGATGAAACATTGAAAGTTTTGGTTCAAATGTGCTTTTAGATGGCGGAGTATTAAAGCATAATATTTTTAATTGCAAACTCCTCTATAAAATCCTTATTTTACTATAAGGAACATAACCAGACTGCAACCAACAGCTACCCTCCGGGATATGTGCCTTGCCGAGCGCTGAATTACAAGTTACAACCCGCGTTAAGTATAATAATTACATATTGCCATCAAGAATTAGCGTTTTGATGGTAATATGCAATTATTACACTTAACGCGCCAGGCTTGTAACTTGTAATTCAGCGCTCGGCGGAGCACATAGTCCAGAGAGTAGCTATTGGTTGCAGACTGGTTATATTCCTTATAGTAAAATAAGGATTCTATAGAGAAGTTTGCGACTAAAAATATTATGTTTCCATTGAAAGTTGTGTTAAGAATTTTTTTTTATAAAGTTCTCCGCTTTCGCACAATCTTTCGAGGGAGCACTAAGTGGACACACTGAATACCTATAATAATAATCGTTAATTATGTGGAGTAATAAAAATATAATGGTAATTATTTTTAGTATTTCAGACAAAACAGATCAAATAAGATTTACGATATCGGAAGGAAAGTAGATATATAAGAACATATTAACTCTTTAAGCAAATTAAGCATCAGGACTGATAGTAATATTTATAATGTAATATTTATAATAATAGTGATACTGGCAAATTTTATATGAAGACTATTACTACCGTCCAGAATGACGAGTAAAAGGCCTCTACTTCCGTTTGGATAGAATGTCAGAGGAATGAGAGTTTAAGTTCACAAAATTTGTCATTAATGTCATGGTTTGACACTAGAAGATAAAAAAAATAATTGAATATCAATATTTAATATAATTATTTGTATTTAAATTTTGTTATAAAATCTACCACTTGATAAACTTTAAAAAGTACTTTTGAAAGTATCTGGTAGTGTATCCTTAAAACTATACAGTTAAAAAAGAGATTTTTGGAATTGATAAATTATTGTTAATGAGATTTAGGTTAACATATGCAAAAAGCATTACTTCAAAACAATTTTTTTGTTTAATCAAAATTTCTGAGAAGTGTCTTTTATATTACTCTTAGTAATAATAATGCGATTCGTAAAACTAGTTTGACGTCATTAACGCATAAAATCACAGTAATTAATACATGATTTGGGTCATCTCATTATTAAAGCATGCTTTTACTTTCTTTAGAAAGCTTCCAAGTACCATAATATTTTTAATTTCGTAGAAATATTATGACGACAAGTTTTCTTTATATTTATGTAATAATATTTATATTATTAGGTAATTATATGTCCTAAAAACTTGATGGACCGACTATATGATTAAATTAACGTTTCGTTTTACTGAGAGGATTGCTGTCGAGATGGTAACTGTGAATCACGTTTAGATGCTTAGCTTGCAGTCGATGGTCCACAGCCGAGGGTCATTTATTAGTTTGATAGCCGGCACCTGAAAGTTGGGCGCTGCTAAGTATGTAAATGCGTAACAAAGTTAATTATGTCTCCGGTAATTCATTCTATGGTTGAGGTTCAATATTAATAGATTGCTTTGATAATTTTAGATATTTCACTTTTTGTTGTTCTTTATTTATTTATTTGAATACAACTGCAACTGCATTTAATGTAAAACATCTACGTATTTCAATGCAATCGTAAACGCTGGATCAATCATATCCTATACACAATTTATAGTTCTCCTCATCTATAGGTATGATGGAATGAAAAAATTTCAAACTAACTGATATTCCATATAACCAGTTTTATGCATAATTCCATAAAACTGTTTCTATTGCTCACGGCACCTGGTTTTTTGCATGAGAGCAGATGGTTGATGGTTAAAAGTCACTTCAGAATTTTGTCCAGACAAGAATGAAAAATTGAACTGACCATGTTTACTAAAAATTTGAAAGTTATCGAAAAAAATAATAATAATGATTTATTATTATCAAATTATTACTTCAGACAATTATTATCAGGGGTGATGCAGGTTCACAAGAATAAGATTTTTAACAAAAGAACAATTATATACACACATGGTGTTTTTGGATGACTAGGGATGTTCTTATTGATCATATCGCCAGTTATAAGGCAAATGCATCAACAAAACAAATAATGCATATTAGCGTGGCATAATGTTTATTCAAAGGTATTGCATACTTATGATATTAAATTATTGAAACGTTTATTAGTAGTTTTCCATGGCCATGCTCTGCCTTACAAGCATATACTTAAAAGAAAGTTCATGACAGGTTAATCAGATTATGGATTCCAATGCTCAGGTTAAAATTAAATCAAAGAATATATATAACGTAAAGTTGACGTGAGGGTTTTACTAAAAATGAGTGACGCAAAATTCAGTTAATTAAGTATTTAATATTCATTGCAAAAAGAAAGAGAGAAAAATAGTTGCTCCAGTACTGATCTGGTAGCTCGTCTCTGCGACACGACCTGGTCGTCTTTATGAAGAAGGCTATCACGATAACTTTTGATTCATTTTTTCAAAAGTACCTATTTCTCCTAGCCGTATGTGGATTTTGGTAAAAGTTGCCACATAAGATTTAATATGGTTAGGAAACCTTAGCCGTATTTGCTTTGAGGTCCTAGAGAGTCTCCTTTGCATTCCTCATAAATGAAATGTTTATCAGCATATTCAGCATTTAAAGCTTGTGACATAGAAAAAAACGGTTTTAAATAAGACAAATAAACTAGGTAATTATTTCAAATAATCAACATGACTTTACTAGATGCGGTAGACTATTTCCAATAAATACTTAAATGTTAATACTACTGTCAAATTGAAACTTGAAGACAGTCTACTAATAGTTTAAAAACGTTATAGTTCAGTAATGATTGAAATGGACTCAGTTTTTATCACGAAAACGGTTAGTAACTTGGCATTTTTAAAGAGAAGAAAAGTTTTAGAATTAACGAGACTCAAAAAATAATTTATTCTGAAATGTAAAATGTATGAATTTTAAAAATATTTAAAAAAATATATTAAGGGTTGCCCATTTCACCCCTTGGTGAAGCACTCAAGGGGATGAAAATTCACAAAATGCCTTTCAATAAGTGTTGTAGATATGCCAAATATTTTTTTTTTGGAATTTTATTTTTTGAGTAAAAAAATGAAAACAATTGTTAACGTACCCCAGACAACGAAGGGATATTTTGAATAATGGTGTATGAAGAACCCGAATTAATTTGGGCGAAGGAATCTACAGCTAATTTTTTTCTACTTTACAAAAATAATAAATATGTAGTAAAGTGAAAATACCTACTACTAAAGTCTAGTATTCAATCGGAAAACGCAAAATAAAATCTGATTGCAATAAGTCCCAGCAGGTAGATTAATCCTAAAGAAAGGACTACAGGACAGAGCTGTTCTGCATCGCTTGCCATAGACTAGTTTCGAGCTTAATAGCTCTCATCAGTACGACATAGCCGAGTTCACAACACTTCACTATTCCTCTAGTTATCAAATTGCAGACAAGAGGTGTCCACAATTTTTTGATAGCTCCATCTGGTGGCGACTTATCGCAATCAACTTTATACTTCGTTTCCTGTGTTCGAAAGGAAACGAATAAAATATAATATGTTTGTTTTGTTCCGATTTATATTGGCTGGCAAAAAATACTCTCGAACTGTTCTTTTGACATAAAAGTTACAGGAGTAGAAATTATTATCTAACATATTAAATTCAATTTTTTCATTCTTTTTGTAGATTCTGTGTTAGTTTTACTATATATTATATGGTAGAAAACTACAAAAGTAAGAGTAGATTATTAACAGAATGGCATAACGAATGTTTAAACAATATTTATAATTTTCACATACTGAACACATTTTTATAATTGCTTCTTGACACTTGTAATAATTTCCTTCCATTAATTACACAAATAAATGTATTAAATTTTAAATTTTTGACATCATATCGTTCTAGCGACCCTCATCTATTACTATACTCTCTTAAATATAATAATTGCAGCAGTGATAATGAAATAATGGAAGTAGCCATTATATAAACGCACTAGTTAAAAGTTTTATTTGTGGGCACCCCATATGAAAGGATTGTCCCGTTAATCGTTCAGACACACACTCATATGAATTAAAGAAAAACTTTTATTTTGTTTCAGGTTTGGCGCCTCTAGTCCTCCAAGGCTCTTGTGGGCAATGTTCGCCTCAGGAACTAAGTCAAATTAGAAAAGTTTTGTCCTACATGCAAGTAAATTTCCCAAAAGAATGGAACCGAGTTTTAAAACAATACTCAGGATAAATGTTAATATTTAAAAAGAAGTGATAAAAAATATATTTATTGTTTTCACAAAACCGTACTGGAATTAAAAATAATTGTATATATTTTATTAATTAAATTGTATATGAATTACGCGGATCCAGGACAGTAATGTACTTTTGATATAGTTATTAATAAAATTAAATTTTTTCAGAAATTATACATTGTGCAATATAGCATGCGTATTATCCGCAACAACCAACTGCTGTTTTTACATATTTTATATTTTTTGTAAATAAAATTGTTTTATGTTAAATTTGGTCATTTCATTTGAATTAAATCATATTCTACAGGCTGTCCATTTTATCAGGGCACTCGAGAATATCTCATTTAATATCGGTCGTACAAAAAAAATTATTTTCATGAAAATTGTGCCGATTTATATAACCTACAAAACGGTTTAAAGACATTTGAAATCCATGGCCTACTTTACGAGTTATGGCGGAAAATATCGAAAATGCGGAAAACGTCTAGGCCAAATATCTCCGTTATTTGAAGAGATACGAGAAAAATTCTAAGGCGAAATTTTTTTGCAAAACAAAGTGTTTCAATGAGGTTTTATCTAATTTTTTTCAACACCGCTGTATTTTGAAATTTACTCTTCATTCTGTTAAAAAAATTATTTTGAAACGAGCGGGAAATGGCGCCATTAAATAGAGTATTTTCCTCTCTTTTCAACGATATATGACATGCCATATTTATTCATTGGTACTACGTTAGTAATTATAAAAACATTTCTTTTACACCAACAATTTTTTTTTAACGGGCATTATACTTGCCGTGGAGAAGTATGATTAAATAAAACGATAAAATAATTCAATGTGTTGTTCAAATCTTTACTATAATAAAACATTAACACAATTAAGAAGAATAAAGTAAATTCAGGTAACAAAAACAAAATAATAATCAAGAAAGCAACATGGAGTAATTATGGAAAGAGTGTTCGCAGTTATGCCAATGTATAGAGGTCCTCTATAAAAGCGTCACTCCTTGCTCAGAAAGTTAAAATGTCTTTACCAATTAATTTAAGTTTGTTTGTATTTCATGATTTCACTATTATTTCAATTAGTTTAAAATAGTTGGCTATGAACACACTTGACAATTTAATTTTTTGACAGATCATCTCAGTTAATACTTAAACTCTCACTCAATGACACATGTTTAAGAATTTAGAATTTTCAAAAATGATTTTCACTCACATTGATCGTTATAATATGTTCGTTACATATTGCCAATGCAATTTTAATTCTGGATTAGCACAAGTAGAATATAGAAACAGATTTCCACAAGCACTACAGCCGAATAAAACTATATTCAGAAAATTAACTACGAAACTGAAAAATAATGGTTCATTTTTAAAGAAGAACACAAAGTTGAACAGTGTTACTGATAATGTAAATAAGGTAAACCGAGTTATTAATTATGTAAGAAATAAAAATACAGAAAATTTGGAAACATCATTAAAAGAAATTCAAATTGCTTGTCATATAAATAAAGCAAGTGCTAGAAAAATTTTAAAGAAAAATGGTTACCGGTGTTATAAAGCCAAAAAAGTTCACAATTTACAAGCGGGGGACAAACCAAGGGGGACGACTTTTTGTAGGTGGCTGTTGGAAAAGAAACGTGCCGATCCAATAATATATAGTCAAATACTTTGGTCCGACGAGGCAAATTTTTCGAACAATGGATTCTTTAATCGCAATATTCATTACAAATGGACTTGTGAAAATACACATTGGCATAGACCGACTGGGTTTCAAAATCGTTTTTCAATAAATGTGTGGATAGGTATTTTAGGCACCAATTTAATAGGTCCTTATTTTTATGATGGTCACCTCAGTGGTCAAAGGTACTTAAACTTTTTGAGAAATGAGTTTAATGAATTCTTAGATGACCTACCTTTAGAGAATCGACAGAACTTTCAATATTTTCAACAAGATGGAGCTCCTCTCCACAATTCCCAGATTTGCCTAGATTATTTAGATGAAATTTTGCCTCAACATTGGATAGGTACCAATGGATTTATTCGATGGCCCCCTCGTTCTCCAGATATAACCCCAATGGATTTTTTCTACGGGGGTATATTAAAGATAAAGTGTTTTCAATGACACCGCAAAATGTAGAGGACCTAAAAGCTCGAATTCAACAGGCATATATTACAGTTGCCACCGAAATGCTGAGTCATGTTTTAAATGCAGTGCCTCGCCGCGCTCGATTGTGCATAAGAAATCGCGATGGACGCTTTGAACACTTGATATGACATCTTAAAAATTATTTTGATGATTAGATAAATATTAATGTTTTGTGTGCTATATTCTTTTTATTATTCATTTGTTTTTGTTACCTGAATTTACTTCATTCTTCTTAATTGTGTTAATGTTTTATTATAGCAAAGATTAAATTATTGAATTGTTTTATCGTTTTATTTAGTCATACTTCAATGTTTTTATAATTACTAACGTAGTACCAATGAATAAATATGGCATGTGATATATCGCTGAAAAGGGAGGAAAATACTTTATTTAATGACGCCATTTCCCGCCGTTTCAAAATAATTTTTTTAACAGCCTGAAGAGTAAATCACAAAATACAGCAGTTTTGAAAAAAAAATAGATAAAACCTTGTTGAAACACTCTGTTTTGCAAAAAAATTTCGCCTTAGAATTTTTCTCGTATCTCTTCAAATAACGGAGATATCCGGCCAAGACGTTTTCCGCATTTTCGATTTGCCGCCACAACTCTTAAAGTAGGCCATGGATTTCAAATATCTTTAAACCATTTTGCAGGTTATATAAATCGGCACAATTTTAGTAAAAATATTTATTTTGTGTGACCGATATTAAATGAGATATTCTCGAGGACCCTGATAAAATGGACAGCCTGTTTATACGGTAATAGTAATATACAATTTCGTTATTTATTACTTATCTGAAACAATTCACAAGAATAAAATGAATATTCAAATTAATTTTTGTCGATATGCATGCGAGCTCAACGTTAAAGAGTCTTGATATATGTGTTCAGACTGCGAATGTGACGTATTTATCGGCCCCAATAGCCTATGTAGAGCCAATAACATGAAAAACAATTCGTATTTATGAACCATAATATCACCCTTTGTGTCGAAAGGGATAAAGCGAAATCTGATGATTAAAGTGTCCAGATAAAGCTAGATTTTGCAGCTAGTAGTTAATATAAAGTCTCTAAAAGCAAAATGCCATATGGCAGCTTCAGGTGGATGCTTTTAAATCGATAATGATGAATAACTTGTCTGCGATTCAGACTGCCCTGGATTTAGGACGTCATAAATAGAGTAGTTATTTACATTTTTTAAATATTTTTGAAATGGGGTAATATGAAAATGTTAAATATAATATGACAATAAAAGAAAACAAATAGGATAATTAAAATAGCGTCCTTTGAAACACTGATGTATCAGTTTTGAATTAAAAAAGTTCAAGTTGTTATTCTAGCAGTTATCGAGATATTGAGTTATACACGGTGGGGCAATAATGCGTCGGATCTCGATATCTCGAGTTCTACGATAGCTAGAAATTACGAACATACAGGGCGAGCCAAGGCGAAATTACAGGACCAAGTGCCTTTTTTTAAAATGGAATGCTATGTATATCAGTACATTTTTTAAAGCATCTTTCTAGGCTCTATTCATTCCTATATTAGCATTGAAGATCTCCCAACCACTTGAATGTAATGAATTTTTTTATTGAAATAATGCAATCTGCAGATGGATATTAAAAAATCGGCATAGTCACAATTATGGGTTTTAAAAAAAACTTATGCGGATATCAGTTACAAGACACATAATTAATCTTTTTGAACGATTTTCATTTCCTAAAAATGTACAGGGTGGCTAAAAATTATTTTTCAATTAGGAACATTTTAAATAAAATTTTCTCAATTTCTTCAAATGGAACGCCCCGTATAGTTTTCGACGATGTGATGTAGAAATGAAAAACGAATATTTTTGTAAGTACTTCCCTAGAGCTAATTGCAACCAATTTCGTTTTATTGAGCAATAATTACAAAATCCAAAAACAAATTTAAAAAAGAGGTTTCTTCAAATAACTTAGTAGAAAAAATTATAATAAATGTTCCACATGTTGCCCATTTTGATTGACACATCTCTATGCACTTTTGAAATGAGGTTCCCACTGTTCCTAAAACTGCCGGTGTGATAGATGTAAAGGCAGTTATTATTCTTTCCTTCATATTTTGTACTGTTGTTGGTGTGTCTCTATAAACAATTTCCTTCAGGTATCTCCATAAAAGGAAATCAATTTTTGTAAGATCTGGAGATCTAGTAGGCCATTTAGTGGGTCCATTTCTTTCAATTCATAGATTAGGGTAGGTATTATTTAAGTGGTGCATTTAAATAATGTGGTGGAGCACCATCTTGCTGAAACCACATCCTATTTCGAATTCTTTCAGGGAGATTTACCAATACTTGTGGTAGATAGTTTTCCAAAAAATTAAGATAAATAGCCCCAGTCAACGTACCATCAAAGAAATGTGGCCCTATTAGACGTTTTCTAATAATTCCTCCTCAAGCGTTTATAGAACCAACTTACATAAAAAAGTGAGGATTTTTCGATGCATAATAATGGAACTTGTGCCTATTAACAGATCCATTTTTATGAAAAGTTGCCTCATCACTGAATAAAACAGTATTGAAGAAGTTAACATCATGTTGCATTTCACCTCTGGCCCAATTACAAAATTGTAGGCGCTTTTGAAAATCGGTGCATTTGAATACGATATGCATGCAACTTATTTGTTTTTAAGATTCGACCTACAGACCGTCTACTTAATAAACACCACAGAAATTAGACTTATTCCTACTAATGAGCTCACTTCTCTTTGACTAACATGGGGATTTTCAACCGTTGCCAGCACCCCAGAAAATTAATTTTCTTCGTTCACAACACGTTTTATTCGTTCAATTTTTTTATATTCGACATTTCCAGTTTCCACAAATCTATCGAGAAGGTTTTGGAAGCTGCTATCAGGAATCCTTCTTTCAGGATAACGTTGGTGATAAATTCTATTGACAAAGTAAACAATTTCTGTCTGACTCGCCCAAAACAAAAGTCATGTCTACAAGTTCCACGTAAAATTCCAAATATTTTAAATTCAATACAAATTGTAACGATCGATGTGTGAAATGCTCCTTTGTACACGACAATTTATACCAAACTGAGGTTTTGTTGCTTGTCGAATAACGAAAACAGCAAAAAAATGTACAAAAAAACATGACAGTAAAGGACCGGTTAAATATTATTTACTCATTTGAATGGATTGGAAAAAATGGTCCGACTAAATGACCTCATTTCAAAATTGCATAAAGACGTCAATCAAAATGGGCAATACGTCGAACACCTATTATAAATTTTTCTAATGAATTATTTGAGGGAACCTCTTTTTTTAAGTTTATTCTTAAATTTGACATTTATTTATTTATAAAACGAAAATGGTTGCAATTAGCAATTAGACAGTGCCTTTTCTACTTTTTATAATGCTTTTGCAGATGACATAACTATCATTGTCAGTGCCGAAAGTGAAAAACAAGCTATCGCCTAGCTAAACGAAAACTTGTCTTCTGCTGCAAATTATTTTAAAAATAATAGTCTTATTCTAAACCAAGAAAAAACATACTCGCTACAGTTCCATCCTATTGCTTCGAATGATATATCTAGTCCTTTACTTAAGCTAAATGAAAAGAGCATTCAATAAGTAACGGAATTTAAATTATTAGGAATTTTCATTGATCTATCTCTCGATTGGAAATTTCATATAAATTTTCTTTGTAATAAGTGTGCCTGTACCTGTTTTGCGTTGAAAAGGTCATGCCAAATTTCCAGCTCTTACGTAGTAAAAATTTTTTATTATTCTAATTTTGAGTCTCGTTTGAGATACGGTATTATCTTTTGGGGGAACTCATCAATGTCAAATCGTGTATTTATGTTGCAAAAAAGGGCCATACGCTGTATGTTTGGACTCAAATACCGAGAGTCGTGCAAGTCCATATTTATTGAGAATAATATATTAACCTTACTATCACTGTATATTCTTGAAATATTAACTTTTGTTAAAAAGAATCTTGCTCATTTCAATTTTCAAAATGCTTTTCATAATTACCCTACGCGTCATGGTTTTGATTTGCAATATAATATACATCGAATGGAATTATATGAAGCCAATCCCTATTACATGGGTATCACACTCTGTATAACAAACTAGATAATAGTATAAGAATCATGCCCAGTATCAAAAAGTTCACATCTGCTGTTAAACAAATGCTACTAAAGAAAGCTTACTACTCTGTTAATGAATTTCTTGTGTCTTAATTTTTTTTTTATTTCTATGTTTGTAGTTCTACGTATTTTCTGTCTATGTACATACATGCATGAATGCATGTACGGATTCATTCATGGGTGTATGTATGTATATTTCTTCTGTTTCTTACTTATATCTGTTAATATTTTTTGTATATGACTTGTCCTATATCATTTGTATGATCTCTTGGACCAATAAAGGATTATTATTATTATTATTATTATTATTATTATTAGCCATAGGGAATTACTTACAAAAATTTTTTCACTTTTACATCACATCGTCGAAAAATCAAAAATTGAGAAAATTTAATTTAAAAAGTTCTTAATTTAAAAATAATTTTTGTCACCCTGTACATTTCTAGGAAATGAAAATTATTCAAAAACATTAATTAGATGTCTCGTAACTGGTATTCGCAAAATTTTTTCATAAAACCCATAATTGTGACTGTGGTGATTTTTTAAATATGCATCTACAGATTTCATTATTTCAACAAAAAAATTCATTAGATTCAAGTGGTTGGGAAATATTCAATGCTAATATAGGAATGAATAGAGCCTGGAAAGGGGCTTCAAAAAATGTACTGATATACATAGCATTCTATTTAAGAAAAAGGCACTTGGTCCTGTAATTTCGTCTTCTCTCGCACTGTATGTTCGAAAATAATTTCCAGTCTTTTTCATCTAGTTTACTTACAATTTTTTTTTAAAATTCTAGCTATCGTAGAACTCGAGATATCGAGGTCCGACGCACTATTACCCCACCCTACATACAAAAAAATTCTCAAAATTCGAAATTTTTGTCTTTTTTGTTAATAAAAAAGTTTAGTACCAGCCAAAAAAGACTTAAATAGTGACTTTGCACACCTAATATGATTCTAAGATAGATTAGATAGATTTTTTTAAGAGAATTTTTACTTGAAATTATTAACATTTATGAGTATTATATTTGTTTCTTATCGAGATTTATTTAATTAAGTGAGTTGTGTATAAATGCAACCAGTTATGGTTACGCAGATCGTGACATATGAAGCGTAGAGGTGAATTGTATCACTCATTATAGCCGTTTTCGTTCGTCCTGAACAAACTGATTGAAGTTGCCATTACTGAAGCAACCAATTTTTTAACTCCCTAATTTAAATGTTGAACTTTCTTCATTTTGTAGCATCGAAATCCGTTTTTTTTTTAATATTTTTCTTGCATTGTCTTTTTTATGCGACAGTTTCTCTGAATTTGTCTCAAAGAGGTTTCTTCATTTTGGTTAACATAATTCAATACGTTTTTAAATTTTGAACTAACTTCTTAAACATAAATTGATTTGGCTGCGGAGAATCTGGAAATCTAACTCCGTAAACCGTAACTGCCATCTGAGCGTCAAAATTGCACTGACAAAATAATTGTTAGTCATATCGAATTTATTGTTATTGGTGTACATCATAATTACCGATAGAAAACTTGTCTTAAAACTCGACAACGCAACATATAACAGTGACAGTCTGTCAAATTTGTCAATAACTGTATACATTGTTTTTCACTAATCATGGCGTAGCTGATTTTTACGATTCAATGATATGAATTGTGGCGTTCTTTTCTTAGTGTCCAGTCTCCTCACTCATGCCATAAATCTGAACGCTTTCACAATTCGTCCTTCACCTTCGAGATCAACTAATTTTTGCGGTTAGTTTAATCAGTTCGTGCAGTTGGGTACGCATAACCTAAAAAAAAGGGAGGACAATAACAATAGCGTTGAAGTTCCACTCTTTGATGCATAGGTCTTACCACGTATACATTATATTTGAGTGAGGATGATGCAAAAAATGTCGGGATACTGAAATGATACAATTTTCTGAACAATATTTTTTAGACGAAGCGTTTGCTCTATCTAAGGAAGGTCATAAATGCGAGAAAGAGGAATAACTCTCATGAAGTACATGCTATGTCCACAGCATAAGAAATATGCTGTGCTATATCTGTAGGAGATGCAGTGTCTCAACTAGATGCTATATCAGAAACGCAGCAGGAGAGTAAGGGGAATGAATAAACTAATGCAGGCAATTCGTCAGTGAATGAAGCACATGCATTAATCACTGCATAAGCAAGTTTTTGTAATGAATTTATGCGTCCAAAAAAGGAAGCATGTATGGCAAAATATTTCAAATCAGTTTGTAATCCAGGCATTTTAGACTTTTGCTGTCAAATTCGCGCTTTACGAATATTTTTTTTTATGTTTATTTAAACGTCTTTAATAACACTTGGTAGTTACACCACGATACACCTGGAATATTTCGTGAAAATTGCTTTGGAAGGTCTCGGAAAGTGCTTTGTTTTTAAATTTCAATGACAGTGAATATTAATAAGAAATTCATTAAGTTCAAATGTGCTTCTGCAGGGCAGAATATTAAAACATGAAACGAAATATTCCAATCACAAGCTCCTCTATAAATTCCCTATTTGGTAATATATGATTATTACTCTTTAACGCGCCAAGCTTGCAATTCGCAACTCAGCACTCGGCGGGGTACATAGCCCATATACTGGAAATAAGGACAGCTTGTGACTTTAGTAGTTCGTTTTACGTTTTAAGAAATTTATTGTTGAAATAAATGATTAAAACTTTATTCTGTTGTGTTTTGGTCTCTAGACAACCCTTAACTTCTAAATTCAGATTGTCTGGTTCAACTGCAGCTTCTTGTAATAATAATTCTTCGCCAATGTTATCGCACAATAAACATAAGTTGTATAAGACAACTGATGAAACTACACATTGAATTATAAAGTCTATATTTCTATTTTCAATTCTAGTTAATCTTATAAATCTTTCTTTGAGCAAACAAAATACATGCAATCCTAAGAGGCGACACTATGAAGTTGTCTTTCTGTTCTTGGGACTGACAAAGCCCCTCTTCCCAATGAATTACTCATATAACTGCTTGTGATTGTAAGGTCAGTTCAAAACTAAACGTTGCTCATGCAAAACCAACCAAAAACATGCAGCAATTTATGCCACAATGGAAGGAATATTTTATGTCAAAATGCAGAAAATATTGTTGACGAAGCTGTAGTTGATGAAGAGCTTGAGCAATTAGAAATGAGTCCTGATATTTACATATTGAAGAATTCGAAGAAGTTGACAATTATGAAGAAGATGTTTACTTTTAGTTAAACCACTCTCAGTACGTTCAGTTTGTTCAGATCGAAAGAAGACGGCTATTATTATACTTAACCGGACTCAACCCTGAGGAACTAAATAAAATATAGAAGAGATATATTTCCCAATATTTGACCGGTATAGACGGGTGTATACTGTATATTTACAACAACAAAAACTTTAAGATCTAATTATTAACCCCTGTTAACATGGTCTTATCAAAAAAGCCGACGTACTGTCATAAGTGATTTAATTTGGAGGCGAGATAGTACAGAGAGTAACTGTATTTTAATGAGGTCTTAACGTTTTTGTTGCTTTTTTGACTGCCCAATAAATATACTTCCGGCTATAACTAAATTTCTTATTCTTATTTAAATTAATATTCTATAAATAATATTTCATAATATTTGGCTTGGCGCGTGGGGACTAGTTTGACGTATTATTCCTATTAATTATAGGTCCTATAATAAAATGTTACAACAGTATATTTAAACACATCTACCCTTTAGTTGGGTTTTCTGTTGAGCAGTGTAGCAATAAATGAATACCAAATAGAAAGTTGAGACACATAACTTCAAACAAAAAATATAAAACATTTTAATAAAATCAGAAACTTTAATTCTGCAAGCATAATTACAACTTCAAAATGTCCAAATTTAAATAAACTCCATCTAGTTGAGTTAGTTCGGTAACCAATTAAATCAAATTAAAGTTATTAAATAATTTTAAAAGTTGAAAGCCTTTTAGAAATGCTTCCGAGACATAAACTTAAATGAAATATACCGTCCGTCTTTAATATTTCGAGTTTGTTGTTTAGTTTCGGTTTTACTGTGATTTTGCATAATTAAATCATGAAGTTGCTCTGGAAGCATTAAAACTAGAAACTCGTTTTATTAAAACAACTTGTATAACTTTAACAATACCTCTTGTAGAACTCGACATAATTAGGACATACACCACCAAGCGCTAGTTTAGTTAATTGCCATCATAAAACAAAGAGGGCACATATGCAGTTAGTACCTATCACTTTATTTGTGTGGATAATATTTGAGATGATTATAATCATAAGCCAATTCCACTCATTTCCTATTAATTCAATAAATTAGATTTGAATTCAGGAAAAATGAATTGTCTAAAGTGGCAAGTTAAGGTGTAGGAAAGTTATTATAGTGTCTAGTGTTAATAGTCATGGAAAGCCTAACTCTAAGAGAGAAAATAGAAATTGTACGTCTTATTGGCGATAATGTACATACAAGAGAAGCTGTGATTGAATTCAATAATAGACATCCAAATAGACGAGCAAACCGAAGTAATGTACAACGCGTTAATAAAGTTTTCAATGAGACAGGTTGTGTTTCAAAAGGCTTGTTGAGAATCAGACATAATGGATGTCGTGGCATTTTGAGAAACAATGACCAAATTTCAGAATATTTTAACAACAGCCCCCGGGTTAGTATTAGAACGGCTCGTTTAAACATTAATATCTTTTCTGAGATAGTATTAGGAGATGCCTGAAAAAATAAATAAATAAAGGCGTACAAGTAAAAACTTTTACGTATTTGGAAGTAGAAGATGAGGAAAGACAATAAAATTTTGCTACAGGGGGAATATCTAAGTAGCCTCATTTCTCTTAATGGAATTTTATTTAGCGATGAACCAACATTTATAACAAATGGGGTGGTTTCAAGTCAAAATTGCCGTCATTGGTCAGCTGCGAATCCGGAAATCGTCATAAAAGCAAAGATACAGTATTCGCAAAATATTAACATTCGATACGGAATACTAAATAACAAAACAATAAGTTCTTTTTTCTTTTACGGTAATGCGAAAGCGAATGTGTTTTAAATTTTCTTAGGAACGAGTTTTGAAACGTATTAGATGATTTATCACTACAGAATCTCCTTAACTTAAAGTTTCAATTAGATGGAAATTCTGTTCATAACGCTGTCTTGGTAAGAAAATGTCTAATGCACATTTTGAAAATTCGTTGGATTAGGCGAAACAGTTCTTTATTGAATGACAACCGGGATCCCCAGACTTGACGCCGTTCGCTTTTTCCTTTGGGGTTTAATGAAACAAAATTTTACAAATCAAGACCACAAACTGTATGAGAACTGTGGGTTAGGATAATGCAAGCGAATCTGAATCTGTTAACCAAGATAATATGAAAAAATAAATGAGTTGTAAAAATTGACACAATTAATTTTGATATGTAACTAAATTTTAATTTTATATCACAATTGTAATAAATTTATCATAAAAGTATACTTTCACTTTAACACAAAATTCCTCTAATTTACTTGCCAACAAAGAGCCACAGAATTACTCTTGTAGGTGGTAAAATTTCCAGTAGGGAGGTTTTGAAATACCAATAGTTGTAAAATATTACATAAATACCTTGTGAATCCGATGAACCAAATTATAAAAAAGGATTGTTTTATTGGGAAGCCAGTTTGTTGTTGGATACTAAACTTTAACCTTTTCTCCAGGACTATTTTAATTCAATAGGGCGAGTTTGATGATAATGCTTTTGTATAGGATTTTGAAATGATCAATGGTGGTAAAAAAAATACAGTGAATGCAATAAAATCAGGAACAATATGGTACAATCAAAAGGCCTAGAACAATAAATAATACTGTATAAAGAGTATATAAATGTACTTTAAACATCATGAAACATTAGATAAAATGCATTCTAATTAATTAAAAAGTTACCTTAGATCCTATGAGGCCTTTTCACAAAAATTTCAAATTTACAAATTGCCACTTCTTGAAAAGAACAGAAATTTTTCATAACAACTCTTTAAATAACTTGGCACCTTTCTTGTGTGATCAAATATACAATTTCACCATAGGTACTTTACATTTATAATCAAGTTGACTGAATATGTGATATTTCACATAGATAGATGTTAATGCCTTTCTATCACTTACAGTTCTCCTCTATATTTCTTTTGCCACCTCATTAAGATAATTCCGAGAAAAAATCCAATTTTTTATATTATCACTAATTTTTCGGTTCTAATTTATATGACATTAATATTTAGATACTAGGCAACCCAAAATATCTTAAATATGTATGTTATTTAGACTGGTATTAATTACGAATTTAATGTCATGAACTCATTTGCACTTATACAGGGTTTGCTCAAAAAGTGAACCGTTACAAGTATTTGAGTTGAAATTTCTTTATATTGCAGAACAATTGTTGATAGTATACTTTTACAGTATGTTTTAATGTGATTTTTAATGTATTTAAGTTTAAATTTATATATTTTTCAGTACAATTGTTCAATTTGTTTTGTTGTTCATTTTTTTCTGAACTTATAGTTTTATCGATGGGGTTTACGTCTTTTTTTGCTAAACCTTAAAGAAATAACTGTTTCTAACTTCCATGCAAAAAAGCGGCTCTACAAAAAATGCCTAGATAATTTTTTCTTGTAAGTATTTTGGCGATAACTATTTTATTATTATTTAATATTTTTCTACATGCTACATTATTTAAAGTAGATTTTTTTTAGAAATATACTACACAAATCAAAAATCGTATTTGTAGTTGAATACGTTTAATAAATAACCCAGAATAATATTTCGCGGTTCTTATCCTAGTTCAGCACTCACACACAAGCTCCACTGCAATTTGCTGAACTATCATTTATTAAAACGCGGTAAGTGAACGAGAACGCGGTTAAAATTGAACAGAAGGGGTCGAAGAATAGTTGCCAGAGCTGCCACGTTACTCATGATTTATGAAATATTTTAATTGCAAACACGCATTCCCTAAATATAATTTGCTTGGGAAGCTAGTAGAGCAAAATAATTTCAAATTTGTTGTTTTCTATACGAGGCTGACGCTGACGTTTTGTTGTGAACAATTTTTTGGTTATTATATATGTAATAATGAAGAGGGATATACGTATGATGTCAAGGGTGGGTTTTTTATTTGAATAATTAATAGGAAAAGGTATATGACGTAAATATGTAAGTTAACATGTAAACCTTTGGGGTTAACAAGTTTATGAACTACTAAAACATGGCACATAAAAACGGGGTGATATGTAGTGGGTTAAATAGTTAACTAAAAACGGGATAACGTACCCCGATGGAAAAACACAATTTAGCAGACATCGAAGTTATGGAATAATTACGGTTCCTCATTTACCTGAAATAATTAATCAATAAATCACAATATGCTTTATTGACTAATAATGAGATGCTCTTGTTGACAAAGCTATATGTATAAAATATAACATAACAGATAAAATCATAGTTTTTTTAAATTATAATAAAATAAGGTAGGTAATATATGGGTAGGTATAGAAAAAGTTACATACATAGATATATACAAGGACACAATAAATAAAAAGAAAACCAATACAGTAGTATCGAACAGTAGATATTTTTATACTACCGTAGTATTATGAAAATAATATCGGCAGTAAAATTTACCTACTCAATGAGATTATTATCACTGTGTTTGATGCTCATGCTCCTATTAAAAATATTAAGGTCACTAAGTCTAAAGCCTCCTGGTTAATACCAAATTTGAGAATAATTATGAAAGAAAGAGATAGGGCACTTCAAAAATTTAAACGGACCAGAGCTGATGTTGATAAGACTAGGTATATTCAAAACAGATTGGTCCTTCTTAAATGAACTAAAAGATATTAACATCGCATGTTCTGAATCTTACGCAAAATTTACTGAAATTTTTGATAAAATCGTTCCCAAATATTTTCCCAGAGAATCTAAATATCCACCATGGTACACAAATAACATAGTACGAGATATAAAGAAAAAACGTATTCTCTGGAAAAAATATAAGCAAACAAAGAATATCAATATTTACAGGGAGTTTAGTGACATAAGAAAAAAGATAAAGGATGAGTTAAGACAGGCGCATGAAAACTATCTGCTGAAAATACAAGAAAACATAAAGAGCGGTCCGCAAAAATTCTGGTCTTACATTAACGGTAAAAGAGAGGTAGCAGCTCCATTCCTGATAATATTACATATAATGACACTCAATGTACGAATCCCCAGGATATTGTTAATGCCTTCGCTATCTTTTTTCAAAATGCATATTGAAAACCTAACAATATTGAAGATAAATATCATTCCTACGAAAACGCCAGTAGTAATAGCACCAATTTCTCTCTAACATCATTTGCTGAAACAGAAGTATTTAAGTCATTGAAGAAAATCAAGCCTAAGCTTACTAAAGGATCTGATAACATTCCCGCATTTATCATCAAAGACTGCGCATCCATCTTCGCCAGTCATCTCACAACATTATTCAATTTGTCACTAAAAAGGCGTACATTTCCTGATGTGTGGAAATATTATAATGATAATAATAAAAACTTTATTTCCTTAGACTTATACAAGCATCAGAATATAGTTAAAAATTGGTAACAATTCACAAAAATATCTATACAAATAAAAAACATTCAGTTAAAAAGGTAAAACGACAAACAAACATTGTGAAAACTAACAAGCAAGGGATTACAAAAAAAAAATAGTTTTACAACAGGAGAAATAAAAACAATGTCATAGTAATATTATTTCTCTTATTAGCTGGCGTTAGTGAGATCGCAGCCTAAGTACTCATCAACATAATAAAATGAATACTTGAATAGAAGCGATTTAACTTCCCGTTTGAAAAGATGAATAATATCTATTTTTTTTATGTGAAAAGGTAATTTATTAAATAATTTTATCGGCATTACTTTGGGATCTTTTGCAACGATGGATAAAGAGTGAACTGGTATTATATAATATTATATAATTATAATTTTCACGCAGATTGTATTCGCGCTTATGTTCCGTTTTTAAAAAAGACAACAAGTGCATGGCCGAAAATTATAGATCCATTACAATTATTTGCAATTTCGCTAAAGTCTTTGAGATCACTTTGCATATGTCATCATCCAGTCACGTACATGGCCAAATTAGCTGTAACCAACATGGATTTGTTCCCGGTAGATCTACTGAAACTAACTTTGTATGTATCACTCAATTCATTTCTAAGGAATTGAATGCAAACAGGCAAGACGATATTATCTACACTGATTTTTCCAAAGGCCTTTGATTGCTTGGAACACTGTATTCTATTAGAAAAATTGGGTAAGTTTGGATTGTCAGGGATGCAGTTAGAATTCTTCTCGTCATATCTAGAGAATAGGCGTCATTATGTTAAATACCGTGGTTACAAGTCGTTTGACATCCTAGCCACCTCCGGTGTATCCCAGAGTTCTGTACTGGGCCCGCTTACGTTTGTTGTTTTTATAAATAATATTGCAGATAATCTTAATATAGAGAGTCTCTTATATGCCGATGATTTGAAAATATAATTGTGTTTTAGAGAACGAACAAGATTGTGAAAACCTTCAGCATAACTTAACATGGTAAATGACTGGTGCCTATCTAATAACCTGCCTCTCAACATATCTAAATGTAACTCATTTACCTTCTCTAAAATGCGTAACCCTATCAATTACGATTATCATATAAACGATCAAATTTTGCAGAGACCGGATACAGTAAAAGATCTTGGAGTTATATTTGATAAATGCCTAAGTTTTAAGGAACATATTAATTTCACCATCACATCGGTTTTAAAGAGTTTAGGTTTTATAATTAGAATATATATAATACTTATATTATGAAACTGCTACACTATTCATTTGTACGTTCAAAGTTGGAATACTGCTCATTGATATTGTCCCCAGGATATGCTATTTACATAAATATTGTTGAGAATATTCAGCGCCGTTTTGTTAAATATTTGCGCTTTATTGAAGATAATATTTACCCAATAATTGGATATCAGCAAAATGTTATGTTGGAAAGATTCCACATGTCTAACTTGGAAAATAATAATTCAATAATAAGATTATGCATAGCATGTTTGATTGCCCTCTCATTTTGAAGAAACTGAATTTTCAGATACCTCGTATAACAAGTCGGAATTGTGAAACATTTTCCCTTCCCACACCTCGAAATAATTTATTTAAATTTTCCCCTCTATCTTTTATGTGTAAAAATTATAATCTACTGCAAGATGAGCTTGATATATTCAATTGTAGCAATCGTTTAATTAAACAACTTAATTTATAATTTATAAGTTTCGCTTTCTATACTAGTTTGCTGTAGTTCTGTTTTAATGTGTTTTTATTTTATTTTATTTCACTTTTTTATCATTCTAATGTATGTTGTTATATTGTAATACCTGTTTATTATAATATTTACATATTCTTCATTGTAATGTTTCCACTCTGTAAATGGTTACCTGTTGGGTGGTAGTATCTAAATAAATAAATAAGTAAGCACTTACGCAATTACACTGAGTCTATGGTAAGGGCAGAAAAAGGAGAATATTTAAACTCAGCTTCCTTCAAAACAACACATGTAACACATGTCTGCTTTGAAATAACTCAATGTACGTTCATGCAACGTTTCAGTTTTACCTGAAGAATTAGCTGATTCCAATGAAATTAATAATTATTTTGCATCTCTTCTACAAAACGTATCAAACAATTGTAACGAACAAATTGAATTTTCTAATAACTATAAAGATTTAAATAAATCTTTTCAATTTAAATTTACTACGGTTGATGAGGTTAATAAATGTTTACATAATATTAAAATTAATGCTTATGGGGTTGATGATACATCTTCTGTTATACTCAAATACTGTAGTCCTTTCATTGATCAATACATTACTCAATATTATTAACTGCCGTATTGAACAAAATTATTTCCCACATCTATGGAAAGTAGCAATTGGTAAACCCTTACCCAAAATCAAAGATCCTAGTAATTTTTCTGACTTGAGAATTATTAGTGTTCTGCCAGCGATGTCTAAAATTTTTGAGAAGATTTTGCACAATCAAATTCCTGAATATACCTTCTTAAACAAAATACTTTCCGACTCCAATGTGGATTTAGGAAAGGGTTCACTACTGCATGTGCGTTAGCTGCTGTTACTGATGAGATATTGTCGGCATTAGACAAAGGCTTGGTTAGTGTTTTGGTACTACTTGACTTTTCAAAAGCATTTGATACGATACAGCACAAACTTATTTGTGCCAAATTAAAATATTATTGATTTTTGCCATCGGCTATATCACTTGTTACTTCGTATTTGAGTGATAGATCACAAAAATTGTTGTAAATAATATGTCGTCTTCGAGTCCAAGTATAAGGTCTGGTGTACCTCAAGGGTCCATTTTAGGACCACTCCTATTTATAATTTATACAACTGAATTAATAATCTCATTATCTGATTGTAAAGTACAAGCTTATGCAGATGATACTGTCCTTTACAAACATTTTTCCCTTGATAATAGTGCTCATTCTGTCGCATGTGTCAATTCTGAACTAGCTAAAATTAAAATGTTATCAACTGAACATGACTTGAAACTTAATTCCAATAAATCTAAAATTGTGTTATTTGGCAATGAAAATAATACGAATTATATAATGAAAAATTTTAACTTTGACATTGATGATGGTCCAGTTGTTAAAGAAGTAAACTGTTTAGGTTTAACCCTTTCTTCTGACTTTTGATTCACAGGACATGTCAAAAAACTTGTACAAAGGGTGTATTCATCATTGAAATGAATATATTCAAATCGCTATCTCTTGAGTCAGAAATTGAGGATTATGTTATGTGAATCACTTGTGTCATCTCACTTTAATTACTGCGATTTTATCTATAATTTTTGTCTTGATCAACTTGATAAAAAATAGGATACAAAAAATTCAAAATTGTTGTTCTCGATTGGTGTTCGGCTTGAGACGTTTTGATCATATTTCACACAAAATTAAAAATTGTAATTGGCTTAATATGAACAATCGAAGGCAGCATCACGTGTGTAACTTTGTTCACAAAGCCTTAACAAGTACTAACTCCCCCTCAATAATAGAAAACAAGTTTATTTTGCACTCTTGTGTTCATGATAGGGATACTAGATTTAAAAATAAATATGTTGCTCCACAGCATCATACTAACATATATAAAAGAAGTTTTATTTTCAATGCGATATCTATTTATAACTCGTTACCTGGACAATTTAAAATTTTTAATATAAATAAATTTAAATATAAACACAAAAAATATTTATATTCGAAGCAATAGTATTATTTGATATTCTCGACTGATATCTATCTTGCCTATGCGTATAATTAATTTAGTTTTGTTCTTTCTCTTAAACTTCATATTGCTTTGTTATTAAAAATTTGTTTCACCATTGTCTTTTTGTTTTTAATTTAGTCTTGGAATGCTCAATCTTTGTAAGATAGTATTCGTTTATTACTGATTGCCCCGTTGAATGATCTAGAAATGGGTAGAGGCAGGGTTAAATTTAGCATTTGTCTCGTATTATGGTCAGCCAGAGGATCGGTATCTAGTGTGTTCAGTATTAATTTATGTATTAGGCATACTATTTCTTGAATAAAGATGCGTGTAAGCGTTAATATTTTGTGAGCGATAAAAAGAGGTTTACAATGATCCTTTGGTTTTGCTTTACATAAATAAGTACCTTAGTGTACTTTTTGTAACACAAAGACAGTGTTCAGAAAATGTTGACTGCACATTCCTCAGAAAAGGATTCCGCATTTTATATGGGACTCAATCATGAAAAAGTAAGTCCTTTTGCAGTCCTGAAACCCAGTTTATTTCAAGTTATTCTCTCTGCATAACAACCAGATGCCAACTATTTACTTAAATTAGAGACATATACATCAAATTTTAGCTTCTCATCAATATGTAACTCAGGAAATTTTGTATGGGGCTTATTTCCAATAGGTTGGTTATCCAAGAAAAGATCAGCATACGTGAATTTGAAAGTAAGTATATTCGTTTTGTTTATATTGGATACAAGCGAATTAGAATCACACCATTTTTTTTTACTTTACATAATATGTACGATACTAGCATTTTGAGACATAGTAAAATGCTAAGAGTCTACAAGATACTGTAAAGTAATATATTATAATATTACTTTATAGTATCTCGTAGACTGTTAGCACTTCACTATGTCACAGAATGGTACCATCGTCTGCAAAAAGGGTAAAAGTGCATTGAATATCAATAGTGGCTAAGTCGTTTATGTTTAACAAAAATAAAATGGACCCTAGCACAGATCCTTGTGGCACACCACAGTTAATATCTGCCACCTCCGATATCATGCCGAGAATTTTTACAACTTGAGTACGCTGAGGTAGGTACGATTTAATCCAATTAAAAAATTCACCCCTAAAACCGTAGCACAAAAGTTTTTAAGGCAGTATTTCATGATTTACGCTGTCAAATACTTTCGAAAAATCGCAAAGCACTGCTCGCCATCATTTAAGTTGAGGTACTTCTTTTCTAAAAATGCCAGAATGGCGTAATATGTGTTTTTGGAATTTTGAAATCCAGACTGATTTATATTCAATATGTTATGTTCATCTAAAAAAATTTCCATTCTCTTTTTAAGTTTTTCGATTATTTTTGACAACGTTGACAGTAATGATATAGGTCGGAAATTGGATGGATCTACTTCCCTATCCTTATGGAGAGGGATGACATTTTGCTTTTTTTAGATCTGACAGAAATACACCCGTTGCAAAGAATTCATTAATTGCTGTCGCTAATACAGTCAAGGTTCAGACTGATAAGATTTTAAATACCCTTCCTGAAATATCATCGATACCAGATCAAAGTTTATTTTCTATTTCTTTTATGGTTTGTTTTAGTTTGCTTATAGTAACCCAAGTTAATGTAAAATTCTCTACTCTATTATATGAAAATAGTTAAGATAATCAATAGGGTTTTGTTGTGGCATGATATTTTCAGTTAATTTTGCAGCATTAGAACAATAATAGTGAAGCACCCTGTATATACCCCATGTATAAATTTAGTATTTTCTTATTTATTTCCAAATTCAAGTAATTATTGCAGTTAATTCATTTCATTTTTACTTTTATTTAGTCATTTAATATTGAACACGGTAAAGTTACCAGAATGCATTTTAATATTACATTCTTTTAAAGCAACGTTAAACGCTACATTTGTACGAAAGAATTTACTTAGAAATCGAGTCTAATCACAGCATTTGTTTACAATGGACACGATAAGCGTCAAGTACTTCTGTTACTTCTCACAGGGTGAAATCGCCTGTCGTTTTCTATCTTAAGTCATGCAAAGGACGGACTCTGCAAACTACGGCGCATGTAGATATTGAAATTTATAATGTAAACATTTTCCAATCGTGAGACCACAAATCCAAAGATTTCATGTAATTGTGACGTCATTTTTACCATATAAAAGAAACTGCAGTGCCCATGGAAACGGGTAATCAGACCCGAGCTACATCGCAGGACATTGGATTCTCTGTTGCTCCCTGGAGATTACAATTGCACCACACCTTAGGTACATCGCTGGACATTGAGTTCGCTGTACTTTGAAGATTGAATTTAAATATACCGAAGTTACAGCTGGACATTGACTTCGCTGTACTGACGCCGCAGACAACCATTCTTTGGCGCACTCCTTATGAAGTCCCATTATGCTCGACGAGTACGTTAAACATGAAGAAGCTGGGGAAGAGCATTCACGGGCGATATAACGCTATACAGGGCGCACGGAAATTCTGCAGGCATAAATTTCTGAAGGTATTTTATTATTGGCAATTGCATTTATATTCTGGTTTCGTCGGGGTGTAATGGGAAAAATTGACGCATTTGTGGTACTAAAAGAATATTAGATTTTTTATGAACGATTAGCTTTGATTTTTAACTATCATAATATTATATTACCAGTTATTCAGTTATGATTTCATTCACAATTTTAATTCATAAAATTTCATTTTCTAAATATTTTACTAGGGAAGTTTGCGTTTGCAACATAAGAAGTTTTTATTCAAGAACTATATATTTTCTGCGTTTATGCAATGACAAGACATGTAAAATGTCGTAGTAATGTTTACCTGTCAAATTATTATCTGAGATTTCTCACCAGCGATCTATTTGGTTTTCTATGATTGTTTAATAACGATCTATCCACTTAATTACCATGCGCTCACAAACTGTTCAGGCCATCGGTTAGAACTGGGTTAATTAGCCCGTAAACTTGTTCCTATTAAGAAGGGTTTACTTTTCGTCGAGTACTAAACCGGGACGTCTCGTCTGTTTGATTTACATCTACCCACCCTGTTTTACGTTCTTGGACAGTCATACAAAATTTGGTAGACTGCTTGTTTAATTATAATTAAAGGATTTTTTCTCAACATTCTATGATCTTTTACATGAGTATTTAATGTCCATTTCTGAACTTAATTTTCATAATGTAAAACCTGACATGATTCTTGTCCTTTGTTTTGTACTCGATTCATTATTTGGCTATTGCTAACAACTCTAATTATTAATCATTATTTAGCGATTGCTAACAACTTTTTTTATTATAAATCATTATTACCTAGCGATTGCTAACAGCTCTATTATAAATTATCAATATCAGGCCATTGCCACAACTCTAATTACTATTAAAATGACACAGCATACTTTTGTATAAGTCCTTGTCATTACTATAGCAGCGCAAATTTTTCCATTATAATATTTAGACAATTGTCTCAAATATTTAGATAATTTTTTATTTTACGTATAGCTATTTGCTACATCAATTTGTATAAAATAAAATGGTTTTTTTTTACAATTTTTTTCCTATCAATTATTGTATTTTCTTTCACCTTTACCTTTTTCTTCATATAAATAATAAACTAAATAAATGGTTTTGTTTCAAAGCAAAATAGAAAACAAATTTCAACTATAAATGTACAGTGCAACCTTGAGTAATAAAATACTACATAAATAATATCTATAATTAAACTAGGCCTCTCAATTAATAGACAGTGTGTTCATGTTTTATATATCATAGCAGACAGAAACAAGTAATATTAAACTTTATATAAAAGAACCTGGGGTACTACACACACAACGAAATTAGGGTCCTACACTGACAAAACTAGACGATCACGCAAATGGTCAATCTTATTTGTTTATCCTTCAGATAAATAAATAGTAATTAAATTTACTGGTGACATAATTACCAGGATTTCATTTGTAATTAATTGGGGTGGGATTAAACCTTTTCAATAGTTATTATTAATAAATACAATGCCCTGACTTGATATTCTATGTTATTAAAGAATGCTATTGAATGTTTTATTCTTTTATTACTAAGTAAACAATAATCATTCTATTCCTAGGATTATTCTATATAATAATAATAATAATAATAAATGGTCTTTTATTAGGCGAAGTTTAGCTATTACAACTATTCTTACACTTAACCTAAAAAACGTATATAAAAGAACTACTTAAAACAACATACTTATTGTAAATCTTCAATAACAAAGCAAGGACAAAAAAAAAGAAAAACACAAATACAAAACAGGTGAGGTAGTAAATAAAAATGAACCACAAGATCACTCATCAAATACGCATGTCTGTAGCAATTCAATAATAATTTTTTTTTTTTTAATTGTTAATTTAGCAGATTTTTTTTAAGATTTCTTTTAAAGCTAGTAATACCAAGTGTTTTAAAACTTTCTTTGATACCATTAAAAACATTTGGGGCCTGATATGAAAAACAAGACTGAAATTTGGTTGTCGAATGTTGAGGAATAGTAAGTTGATTTGGGGTGCGAATATTGACACCATGCAAGGTACCACGATAAATCAATTTATCATATAAATATGAAGGAGACTTAAATTTAACTATTTTGAAAACAAGTGTAGATAGATGAAGTAATCGCCGATTAACCATATTCAACCAATTAAGTGCAGCTAGTTTGGATGATACGTGATCAAATTTCCGCAAATTGAATATAAAGCGAATACAATTATTTTGCATCTTTTGTATCCTAAGGCAATCGAAAGAGTCAATGCAAGGACCATACATGACATCACAATAACTAAAATGTGATAATACTAGATGTTCACAAAGATATTGTCGCATATAACTGTCCAAAACAGATTTATTGCTGTATAAAATTTTGAGTGAACAAAAGGCCTTTTGGAGACAACTAGTAACATGAGGCGTGAATTTAAATTTACTGTCAACATGCAATCCAAGATTTTTAGCAGAATCTACAATAAGCAAGGTATGTTCTTCAATTTTTATATTAATATGTTCTGCTACTTGCAATCTAAAGCTAGTGTTACCAAATAGTAGTAATTTAGATTTTACAGGATTTATGTGTAAATTATGATTTTTAGATCTTAATATAATGTTTCTCAAATCTAAATTAATTGCATGATTTGCGGGCTCGACGTCTTTTGGAGAAAAACTCTTATAAACCTGGGAATCATCAGCATAAAAGTGATAATTACAGTGACTAATAGAGTTAGATATATCTGCCGTATATAATATAAAAAGTAATGGCCCTAGTATTGACCCCTGAGGAACACCTTTGGTTAGAAGACGCGATTGTGAGGAGATGTTGTTGACAACTACCCTTTGCTTGCGAGATGCTAAAAAATTTTTGAAAAAAGATACACTTATATCATTAAAACCGTAATAAGTTAATTTAGAAATCAATAATTCGTGATTAATCGTATCAAACGCCTTTGAGAAGTCCAGCAGGATAAGCGCTGAAACCTGTTTATTATCCCATGCCTTTAAAATTTCATCACCAACCTCCAGTAGGGCGGTGGCGGTACTGTACCCTCTTCTAAAACCTGACTGATAACGTGGCAAAATAGAATAGTCATTAACATAAGCATACACTTGCTCATAGACAACTCTTTCCAAAACTTTTGAAAGTACGGGTAGTATACTTATGGGCCTTAACTCAGAAAAGCCTTTAGGGTTTAGATTTTTTGGCAGAGGGCGCACTACCGCCTCCCTCCAAGAAATTGGGAAGTATCCCTTCTCCAGGCAGGTATTAATTATATGTGTAATAGGTAATATAAGCGTTGGTAGACAATACTTAAGCATGTTTAATGATATACCATCATTTCCAGAGGCATTAGACTTAATAGAAGAAATTATTTTCATTACTGTTTGAGCATCGGTTAAATGAAAATTAAAATTCAGAGTATCGTTATACATTCGAGCACGATAATATTGTATTAGTTCGGAGCAATCTTCATCTAAATTTTCTGCGGCAGACAAAAAATAATCATTGATAGAATTGGTGTCTGATAAGTGAGAGGGAATTTCAGTGATTTTGTTAGGGGATATATTAAAATCTCTAAGGGTTTGCCAAACTTTCTTAGAGTACATATTTTTACCATTATTTGTTAAAAACTTAATGTACGCTTTCTTTTCTCTTCGAATAGACAATAGAACAAAATTCCTTAGTTGTTTATAATGATTGTAGTCATCAGGAGATTTAGATTTCTTATATTTATTTAGAGCTGCGTCTCTTTGCTTCATCATTATTCTTATGACATCCGTAAGCCATGGCGCTTTTGGTTTAGTAATACGAACGGTCTTTAAGGGTACGTGCGTATCAAAAATATTGATAATATTATCAGTCAAAAAGTTCACTTTATCATCGATAGACTGCATATGATATATTTGGTCCCAGTTTATAGATAAAAGATCAAAGGTAAATTCGTCTAGAGAAAAATATTTAAAATGTTAAAAATTTTTGAGTTTTCTTAATATTGTCCATATCAAGTGAAATATAAATTAGCATATGATCTGAAATTCCCTCTGCACTAATGGTGCCAGAACTTAATACCAACGTTTCACAAGTGACAAAAATTTGATCAAGCAATGCTATACTATTATTAGAGATTCTAGTAGGTTCATTGATAGTCTGACTTAAACCAAATGAATCCATTGTTCTACACATGTAATCGACAGACGAGTCTGTATCATTAAAAAAATTTAAATTAAACTCTCCCATACAAATTACCTCATCTGCGACGGGCAGTATATTTGAAATAGTTTCTTCAATAATATTGAGAAAGTCTGCAATATTTGCCCTGGGCTGCCTGTAAACAACACCAAGAGCAATAGTTTTTTTAGAGTGTTTTATTTTGATCCAAATTTGTTCTAAATTAACATTATAGTTAGAGAATATTACCTCAGCCACCTTTATACTAGAATGTATATAAATTCCTATTCCTCCACCTCTACTTGGCCTATCACATCTAAAAAATGTGTAACCTGGTATATTAATTATTTCAGACGGTATATCATTTGACAACCATGTTTCAGTAATACCACAAGCTAAAAAAGAATTTTTCAAAATTATATTTTTTAATTCATTGAATCCGGTAAACAAAGAACGTGCATTAATATGAGCAATTTTGCAATACATTTCTACAAAAATTTATAAAATATTATTTGTTATGAAAATTAGATGATAACTACTACCACAAAAAAACAAAAAAGAAAAAGTAAGCTACTTACTAATATAAAAAAGAGATCAATAAAACAATTTTGCAGCAAAACGCAAACTATAAATGTAGAATCGCGAAGAATTATAAAAACAAAAAGATAAGACTTTATGATAGTGAAACAAAAAACAAATGACAAAAATGGATACGTAAAAAGATAAACAGAAATGGATTAAGGGTACATTTGCAACAATTAATTTATTATAAGTTATACAGTATACATAATTAATAACTAAAATGAGTAAATATACAAATAATTAGGTAATTATATACTAAATATTTGAATTTATTTTATTTTAGAAGAATGATAGCAACAAAGGAAGTATTTTAGAAAAATAAAATAAAATCAATCAACCCGTATCTATTTTCTAGTGTCGGAAATAAACTTGTCCATTTCCTTCATTACTTGAAATTTATATGACTTATTATTGAGTTTTACAAATACCGAACCATCGCTGGACCACACATTTTTATAGCCATATTTTTCAGCAGCTTTTTTATAAATTTGAAGTCTGTTAGAAGTAAGATCTTCTTTTACTGCCAGACCCGTCGATTTCAATTTTTTCTTGTTATTAAAAACTAACATACGTTTCCTATAGCTGACAAATTTAATAAGAATTGCTCTAGCATGGGTGTCCCCTTCTTTAGTAAGTCCCACTCAATGTGACCTTTCCGGATCATTCAAGGAAATATCAAGATTCATCTTTTCATTAAATATATCAAGAACAATACTATCAGTATCCTCACCCTCTGCTTCCTCAATACCAAATATGCGAATATTATTTCTCCTAGAGTACTGCTCTGTACGATCGAGACGTGTGGAGATATTATGATTTTCGGATTTTAACTGTTTATTTTCAGCCATTAAGTCTCTTATTATCTTTTCTTGTCTTTTCATATGCTCCTCCAGCTTATCATGTACAGCATCCTTTATTAAATTTGATAACATATCAGTAAAGTCACTGGATTTTAGAACCTCTTTAATCATGTCTGCTACAGAAGGATCGGCTTGTTGTTGTTGGTTTTTGCTATTAGATCTGGAACTTCCAACCATTTTGCACAATAAAAAGTTTACAGATTAATCAACACACTGTTCTGTACCACTTTGTACTAATCACACAATTTTCCAGTCTCAAATTACATATAAAACAGGAAATTTTCAGCCGCGGTTACGCACACGTACTACTCGATGCGCACCATTTTGTATACCGCGTCGCGTATATGATGCGACGTTCAATAGTTTCAGACTTTTTAGGGTTAACATTATTATCTCCATAATAATAATTATTCGATACGACTTATAGGCAAAGAACAAACCTTTAAAATTATCATCACAATCATTTGAAAAATTAGATCTAGCTTTTGTCCATTTTAAAAATTTGAAAATGATTTCGACTATTTTAGACCACCCAATCAAGATATTTTCAGTGCTTACACGCTATTCTATCGTGAAAAAGTCAATGTTCTGAACTATTTGGATTTGTGTGCTGTGTTATTTTGGCAAAATGGTTTAATAAAAATTATATAACCATTTGGAACAGTTTTAGAAATTATATTACTTTCCATCATTTTCACTGATGAGAGAAAGAATTACCTACAGCGTAATCAATAACCTCGGATAAATTATATGCTTAAATATGTTTCAAAGTTCACCCCCCTATACACTCTGATGGATGATGTAGCGAATTTATGACTATTATCAGAAAATTGATCTTTTCTAAAAGTGCCAAGGTATATTAGTAAAGCTGAGATAAGTATAAGGAAGATTTAGCATTTTTAAAGTCACTGTATTATAAATTTACTTAAGTTATAACGAAGTTTTATATTATTAAAATAAAATATAACACAAAATCGCATATACCTCTGTCTTATCTTCAGATATCATTTAAATTAGAGCGACATTAAAATATCCCATAAATTACGACCAAATGTTCGCGACATCAACTCATAATTCAATATAACACTTCAATGCAAAAACGAGACATCTCGTGTCTCTTACCTTAATATATTTTTCTGTTTAAGCGATGTGCTTTGAAGTACTTACACTAGAGAAATTATAATTAATAGGGAGTCTTGGGCGATTCTGTGTTATCTAACTACAAGGTAGGAAAAGAAAAGTTATCGCAGTCATTTTTTTGTTCATAATTCGATTTTTTTATCTTATATTCAAAAAGAGTGTTCCGGGTTCATTTGTTTACTTCTTGTTATATAAGTTAATTGATTCATTTATTTCTATATATAAATACTTACCTGGCGTAGGGATTACCGTGATCAACATGGCGGTTTCCCCAGGGTGACGCCCTTCCATTGCACCATGGTTGGGCTGACCCCTGCGATTATTCCTAATGCGAATAACTCGGGCGCACAATTTTTGGTAGTCTGGACTGCGTATAATAACTCTGGTGTGGGTAAAAAGCCACTGTGGTATAAAAAATAATGATGTGGTAGATAAGGCCGCAAAAGAAGCGTTACATAATGGAGAGCTTAAGGACTACCAAATTACCCTTGAAGACCTAATGTCTATAATAAAAAGCCAAATACTGGAGAAATGGAGGGAGGAATATATAAGCGGTGGGAAAGGAAGGTACTATAAATCCATCAATCCTAGTCCAAATAAAAACCCTTGGTTTTCGGGCATACCTGTTAATAAAAAAATTGTATCTACACTCTCTAGACTACGTATAAATCATTGCAGATTGTAGATTGTTTTACAGGGTCGTTTGGCTTCGAACAGCCTTACTTCACTTCGACCTAAAAGATCTTTTGTGATTTACCCTACATCTAGTGGTTATCCCAGGATTCCCAGAATTTTTACAAAGCTTGTGATTTTCCTCGGGGCTAATTACCCTATGTTTTCAGGCGTTAATTCCGCCTGTTCTAGGAATTTTAGCCTAGTGCGGACTAACATCTTGCATTCACAAAGTTTCAATTGCAGTATTGCAATATCTGCATTTATTATCTACCGCCTTGCCCATATTCTTGAGATGGTATTTTAAGGGACAGTGGCCAGTTAGAAGGCCTGTGATTAGCCATAATTCGGACTTTTTCAGTTCGATAAGCCTTATGGCATTTTTATATGTCCCTTGGCTAGGCCACAAAACGGTTCGGGTCCAATGAACGGTGCTTCAGCTCCGTTTTTTGCAAGGCTATCAGCAAGTTCATTTCCTTGTACTCCCTCATGCCCTGGCACCCACATCAAGGTAACCTTGTTGTTATTAGCCAGTTGCTTCAAGGATTGTCTACATTCCCAGGCAATTTTAGATTCAAAGGTATAGGACCTTAGAGCCTTTAGTGCTGCCTGGCTATCTGATAGTATATAGATCTTGGCCCTTCGGATGCCTTTATTTAGGCATGCCTGGGCACACAGATCTATGGCATACATTTCTGCTTGAAAGATGGTTGGGGTGTTACCGAGGGCTTTGGATAGCCTACAATTCGGCCCTGCTACTCCCACTCCTACCCCTTCAGCCATCTTGGATCCATCTGTATACCAGATAAGTGTCTCCTGTTTCAATCACAGTGACTCCATCTTGCTCGTCTGACGACTTTCAATTAGCACGTCAAACGGGCAGTCAAAGTCTTGTTTGACTGGCATTGAGTCAGTGGGTTTGGTCATGGACTTCAGATGGATTACCTCCAGGATCCTTAAGTGACCAACCAGATCACCTGGTTTGAATTTATGTGCCTGGTGCAGTCGTAAGGCACTGAGTGACGCCTCCTTCCTTACATGTAAGTGCAACGGAAGTAGGTCAAGCATGGCCTCCATAGTTGCTGTGTTACACGAGTGCATTGCTCCTGTAGTTCCTAAACAGGTAAGGCGTTGCAGTTTCTGCAACTTTCCCTGTGCTGTTATTTCTTCTGTTTTTGGCCACCATACGCATGATGCGTAGGTTACCATAGGTCTGACAATCGAAAGATAAGACCAATGTGTCATTTTAATAATAATCGTCTTTATTAGAAAAAAAGAAACTACACAAATATAGGCGATGTTTAGCTTGACAAGCTATTCTTACACATGACCTATACAATGTAACAAAATTTGTAATTATATTAAGCATACAAAAATATAAAATACCCCTACATACCATAATATAATATGAACAGCGCCGGAATCTCCAACAGGTCATCCAGTCGATGCCCCCAAGTGCGCGTCCCTAGTATTGCAACCCGTAGACGGGGACATCGACCAGCGACCCAAGGAAGAACCAGCCACTGTTATAACCTAAACAAAGAAGAATAAAAAGAAAAAAAAACCCGTTCTCGATACCCACACTATTACGTGACTGTCACTATCATTTAAACTGTCAAAAATGATTGTATGTAATAATGCTTTAATTTACGCTTGAAGGCAGCACAACTTAAGCTTTTAAATTCTGTATTGATTTGGTTGTATTTTTTAACGGAATTATAGGAGAATGATCGGCGAAAGGTGGACGTAAAATATCTTGGCATATTCAAATCACGGTTAGACCTAACATTAATGGGGTGTAAGTTGAACCGATATGATATTTTTGAGCGGAGGTAAGAGGGTTCGCCTCGGAGTATTAAACGATGAACAAAGTTTAATAGGTGTAGCTCCCAAATTTGGCTCATAGGCAGCCAATTAAGAATCTTTAAATTCGCAGATATTCTGTCATATTTTCTTAATCCAAAAACCAAGCGGCAACATGTGTTTTGAACTTTTTGTATGCGATATCGGTTAATTGAATCGACACAAGGACCATAAACAAAATCAGCATAATTAAATAAAGACAGCACGAGAGACTCACACAAGGTCTTCCTTAAATTACAGCTTAAAATATGTTTGTTAGCATAAAGCAGTTTAAGGGCGCAATATGATTTACTTATCAAACTGCTAACGTGTGCCTCAAATCTTAAAAGCGGATCAAAAATGATTCCCAGATTTTTATGTTTAGTAGTATAAGGCAACAAATCATTATTTATTTTAATTTCAATATTGGGCAATATCATCTCAATATGTTTACTATTACCGAATAGCATGTAAAACGTTTTATTTGCATTCAGTTTTAAATTATGTGAAACGGAGAAGTCAAATACTGCTTTTAGATCGGTATTGATGCGGTTACAGGCTTCATGTATACTATTAATGTCGAAGCTGCAATAAATTTGTGTGTCGTCTGCATATCCCTGTATCTTACAATGTTGAACATCACGAAACAAATCAGTGGTGTAAATAATGAACAGCAAAGGCCCCAATATACTACCTTGTGGAACACCTGTAGTGATATTAGATACAGAGGACGAATGACCATTGATGATGACTTTCTGCTTACGGTTACTAAAGTAAGAGCTAAATAAATTGACCACAAAATTATCACAACCTATATATTTTAATTTAGCTATCATGAGACGGTGATCCACCGTATCGAAGGCTCTAGAAAAATCCAGCAGTACTAAAGCTGTTATTTGTTTTTTATCCAGTGCCTGAAAAATGTCATCAGTGACATTTAACAGAACAGAAGTAGTACTGTGGGATTTCCTAAAGCCTGACTGACATTCAGGAAGCATATTATTGAGCATTACAAAGTCATTTAGCTGTGTATGAATGATTCTTTCCAAGATTTTTGACAATATAGGGAGTATACTTATAGGTCTTAGATCAGTAATAGTAGTCGGACAACTTATTTTCGGAATTGGTTGCACTAACGCCATTTTCCAATCATTAGGGAAATAACCCTGCTCCAAGCAACAGTTGATTATGTGTGTGACATAAGGTGCGATGCAAGGAAAACAATATTGTAACATTTTTAGAGAAATGCCATTATTACCAAATGCATTTGATGTGAAATTAAAAACTATATCTTTTATCTCTTCCGGTGAAACTAGTTTGAGATGGAAAGTTTTGTTAGCGGGGTGACGGTGTGTGTTATAAAAATTAGTTTTTTCCGTACAGTCATTGCTGCGGTTGCTATTTACAAATGAAGCAAAAAAATGGTTAAGTTCCTCAAGGTCAAGTAAATGAGTAGGTAAATCTGTATTTTTATTAGCCCGTACTCCCAAAGTTTTTAAACCTTTTCATCCCACTTTAGCATTACCATCTCTAAATAGAGCTCTTAAGTAAGCCTTTTTCTCTCGCCGCACAGACGCTAACGTGTAATTTCGTAATGTTTTATAATAATTCCAATGCTCATCACTGTTAGTTTCCTTGTATTTACTTAATGCCTTGTCACGCTCTTTCATCATAACTTTGAGTATTTCAGTAAGCCATGGTGCTTTAGGTTTACTTACCCTAATCGTTCGCAGCGGTGCATATTTATTAAATAAAAATAATATTGTATTAGTTAAAAATTCAACTTTCATATCAATATTAGGAAGATAAATTATGTCGTTAAGCGTGAGATTATTTAAGTCATTCTGAAAATCATTATCGGTCTTGGACTCCAAGTCTTACCAAACAACCTACGGCACGTCCATATTGCCGCTGTTGCTTTAGTAAGAGTCCGTTCTAGATGTGAGTTCCAGGTAAGTTTTTGATCCAGGATTACTCCTAGATACTTGACTTCACTGGAAGATTGAGCCCATTTAATTTTGTTGTGGGTGAATATATTTCTAGCCAGGCTTCTTCCTTCTCTGTTTGGACGATGAAAATCCTCATCTAAGTAGTCCTGTAGAAATTCACCCTGAATTAATCGAGAGCTTGGGAAATGAGTGTCTAAAAGCACCCTTATGTTTTTCTGCTGACTCTCGGTGTGTTTACCATCGGGCTTTTTGAGTAGCCCTATTCCATTTGAGTAGTCTTTTACAAGGACTTTTTGTAGGCGTACTGCTGGGGCTAATTCATCTATCCCTTCGCAGAACCGTCTCCACGAACTTCTTTTAGACCTTCTCAATTCTGTGTTGTACTCTGTAAGGGCTTTCCTGTAGTCCTCCCAGCCTGTTGCCAGGCTTCAGCTATTGGCATGCCCTTTGCCAACAGGAATTTAAACCTTTTCCTAGCGGCTCCGCTCAACTTCACCTTCTGCCCCTTGGGTTTTGGAGCACGTAAGGTTTGGTTGAGCTCGTCACCGCTACCTTGGAGGAGAGCTTCCTCCGTTAGGTCAGGACCAGTGTCCTGTTCCATAGGCTCTTCAGCCTCTGTTGGTACAATTGGGGGTGTACCGGCCCCTATGTTTTTCATTGAAGAGGTCATTTTCTGTCCCACGGGTAGCGGATGAAATAAGGAGTACCTGAGGCAGTGCCCCGCATACCCCAGGTAGGCTTTATTTAAACCAGGGTGCGTCAGGTGCCCTGGAGTCCGCATAATAACGACTAAGATTCCCCTTAGCCACGCAGTCGTAGGCTTATACTGTTCCACCTTTGACTTGGGGGGGAGTTTTATTGTGGCTCCCATCCACTTGGTCGGCTGGTTAAGGCAAACCCCCACGTAGAGCAAGCAATCCTCAACAACCACCCACTTGCTCCACGCGCTTTATATTAGGCAGGTTTCCACGACAGAGCTCCAGCACCTGGCGCGCCCGAATCATCCGACCCGAGTCAGACGATTCCGGCACCCCGTCTCCACGCTGTTAATCCTAGTATAGCTCCAGGACGTTGGGTATCGCTACCTCCCATTCTGCATCACTGCATCCTGTGACAGAGCTTGTTGCGACCTGTGATACCCATCCGCAGCTGAGGATAGATGTCATATCCACCCACAGAAGTACACAGACATAACGGGGCATTAGTCCGGTGCGTGAAACCCAAGCTCATGCCAGATTTACCTCCCTGGTCACTTGTGGCTAAGAGGAAGATAATTCCGGATTAGTACCACGTAAATCATGGTTTATTTCCTAGTCATAACTACAAAATTAACCTAGTGGAAAATGAAAACTGTGAATGCGGTGATAAGGACGTTGCAGAATACATTATTTTGAATTGCAACTTAAAAAAGGAATCTGTGCAGGAATTTGTAAATAAAATAAATGATAAATATTTATTACAGCCATTCAATCTAGTGGATATATTAAAATCAAACAATTTAAAAAATTATTTAAATCTGTATGAATATATTGAAAAAAATAAAATTACGATATAAATAGTAAGAAATACATAAATTTGTAATAATATAGCTATAAGTTTCCTATGTTTTTGTGCTGTGTTAGTCCTTTATTCTCACCGCGGTCCAGTGTTGTTTTGTAGATGCCATGAGGGACCCCTTGGCAAATACGTGATCCCTATTTACATCCTGGAAAATAAAAAAATAATAATAAAAAAATATAAAAAATAAAATAACAATAAAAGAGATAATAAAAAATATAAATAATAATAATAATAAGTTCATTGTGGCCTGTCAAGATGGTGTTATTAACACTTTTATCTACCGTAGTCGCGTTATGAAAGTGGAAGTTCCTGACACAAACTGCAGGACTTGTCGTCAGGCGCCGGAGTCGCTCATGCACTTACTATCTGCATGTCCCATTTATGCGACTTCGGCCTACATCCATAGGCATAACGCGGCTTTACGGGTGCTATACTACCATCTACGGCACTCGTATGAAGTAGACCAAACACCAGTGCTGCCTTATGTCCCCGGAGAGATCGAGTCCGTTGTCGAGAACGAGAAATGCCGAATTTATTGGAACTTCTCGTTTCCGACCGTCAGGCTAATTCAAGCCAACAAGCCTGACATAGTACTCCTCGACCACCAAACCAAGGTGATGTATGTCATCGAGTTCTCGGCGCCTGCTGGGATAAACATGCCTTGAAGGAGGAGGAAAAACGGACTAAATACCGAGATCTCCGGTATGAGCTCCATGCGCTGTACCCTGACTACTCTGTCAAGATGGTCGTCCTGATAATCGGTGTACTCGGTGGGATGAGGCTCACACTGCTCTCAGAATTGAAGACCATACCGGCCTGCCAGAAGTCAGCCGAATGGTTGGCAGGTCAAATGCAGAAAGCAGTCATCCTGGGGTCCCTTAGGCTGCTTAGGGCACATGATTTGGGAATCTACGGTCACTAACCCTGCGGGTTGTGGGGAGTGGATGTAGATAATTCGTTGGCGCTTCTGTCGTGAGAATGTCGGAGACACGGCAGAACTGTCCAGCATCGGTCGGCGAAAAAAATAATAATAATAATAATAAAAAATATATATATGTAAAATATATTTTGGGTATATGAAAGATAATTAATAAATATCATTACAGTTTAATTAGGAACATATTGATCAAGTTTAGTTTAATTTAAAGCTTAAAAGAAGATTATTACTTACCGAACCTATAGGATCCAAATTTCGAAACATTAGTGCTGTGCGAATGGCTAAAACAACCACAGCCATTTACTACGACTATAGATAGATAAATTTATTTCTATAAGTAGATATATGTTTCATTCACTTACTCTTAAAAATAGCCGCGCTTTCAATATTTAGATATAATTTTAACCACAAAATTAGGCAGTCTCAAATGAGGTGGTGTGGGGCGATTATAATTCCACTATCTTCCCTGGAGGAAGAACACTGGCAGCCATATATGGATACTTACTTCGTTTGTATACTTAGTACCTATAACCACGCGCTACTTTTAGTTATTTCCTTACAATAATTGATTTCAGTCAATATATTATGTGTAGAGGAGCATTTTACGCTATTGTGTTTGTGTCTGTGGAATTTCTGGACCTCTGTGGTTTGGTTTTTAGTCAGATTAATTCGAAGGAAGTAGGAGGGCCCCCCATATTTCTTCAGTGTGCTAGCCCGCTGAACCTATCTGCGACAGAAATTAGGTCGTCCTTTCATTAGCTTACTTGAAGATTTGCAATACTGTGAAATTATTACGAAGACAATCAAATGTAAAATCTCACCAACCCTAGCCTCGTTTTAAATTTTACAAACAATGAAACCAAAGAACGTGGTGTCATCAGGCATTTCTTGTAAACGTTATTAAAATTCAGCTGGAGCTGGTCTATGTTCTTTAATTTAAAGAGATTACTAAAATAGGTCAAGCCACTTGCTAATCTTATCAAAAATTAATCTTCCTCATCGTCCAAAATTATGGGAATCTAGTTTTATTAAGCTTTATCCCAAAGGGTGCATTTTTGTGAGTAACCCTTTTTGTGGATTTAGAGCTAATGATTTAAAGAAAAAGGTCTGGGAACCACCTTCAACTTATATCGCCCTATTTCTGTGTAAATGAATAACCAGTAGTATCCAACAATGAAGCTGTCAGTGTCTTTTATTCTGGCATAAACAGGTTTAAATATTTTTAATGTTGGACCCTTTGAATAATACGATGTATTGAAAAACCAATTTATATTTGCTACCTACGACTCGGAGGTTTCTAGTATTAAAATTTTTAAATATTTTGTCAGGACTATCGGCAAATGCCCAAGATAAAATTAAAAATAATTTACTATAACAAGAAACATAACGCAATGATGACAAATTGAAGCTGCCCTTAGATAGACCCATTGAATTCTGGTGTTATCTTTATCGTTGTTTGTTCAGGAATAAGGCAATAAAGCATTGTGGACATTCATTCTAATCAGCTGATTTCTACTTGGTAAATATTCATATTAAAATAAACGTTTGTTGTCGAAATATACTAACAGAAACTTATTATATAAATATAGAAATATATAAATATTATATTATATATATTATATTGTATATATTTATTTAGTTTCTATCAAAATCAATCGTAAATGTGAGTTTGTCGGTTTTTTATTTCACAGGCAATTGATCTCTTAATTTTTAATTTCTTTAGTATTTTTCTTACGTGTTAAGTATTTGTATAACATCTACAAAAATGAGCGTGAAAGCTATGGAATTAACTCAAATAAACAGGCATGATTCATATGCGTAAAGTAATTTAGAAAGTAATAATTTTTTATGTAACTTTAATACTTCCAATACTTAAATTGTTATGAATGCATTAAAACTTTATTTGAAAAGAAAATTGATGTTTTACTTTACTATATAAATTTCTCAGTGTTTTCCTTACGTGCTTTGCTAATTAGAAACAATTCCATGTTGTTTTAAAAGTTTTTTCAATACTTCATTATACTCGTTAAATCTAGTAGTAATTGAAAGTTTTGTTAGTTCAGCATCAACTGTCAATTACAATACTTATGTATTGAATTTTACAATATTTATTATTTTAATAACATTATTATTTGAGTTCCCTAAAAGTATTACTCTCATAGCCATGCCTATTAGCTTGTTAAAGAATCTCAAATCTTTCAAAATATGCGTTAGTCAAAAAAAGCAATAGTTTTTTTGCAGCAAAAAAAATACTTCTTATCAGTACCTTTTCTTCAAGGGCCAAAGTGGATAAACCAAGCACCAGAACTAGGCCATTTTCCCCAAAATGTGATACATAAAAAAGGATGAGGTTTTATGGAAGAAACTATAATAATAATAAAATTTATTTACCGAATACAAATTTTCGTACATGTCAATAATAAAGATTACAACAAAGCGGTAAACAAACATTGGTGTACCCTCAACGGGGAACATTAATAAGTAAAATGTAACAAATAAACAAAAAAAAATACAAGCAAAACAATACATACACAAGTAAAGTACTAGTCCACAAAGAAAAATCCGCGCTTGAACAGTACCTACTATTACATTATTTATTTTCTGTACAGTTTATTATTTAATACATAAAAGCAAAGTAAATATTAAAACTATGATAAGCACATGCACTATGTTCCTAGCCTTTTTAAGAGAATTATGTTAGTCTTATTTTATTCTATATTAGGCACCTTGCTACGAGCAAGTTAATCGACTAAAACGCAAGTAAGTATCAATGTTATTTATATTTGTTTCTATTTATGTTTTATATAAGAGTGGGGTAAAGATAGTCATAATTGACGGTGTAGTTTATTATATATACACATACACACAAGTATGTTAAAAGTTATAAATATTTTTTCTATCTATTATTTGATGAATTTTTAATCTAGGGATATTTAACAACCAGTTATTGAGTTTCTCTTTCATCATTGCAAGAGAACAAGCTTTCCCTATTTCTTCTGATATCTCGGCATAAACGATAGGACAAAGGTAGGTAAAAGATCTTTGATTGATTGTTTTGATCATTTTAGGTATTAAAGTATTTTTTTGGAAAATCTGGTGTTGTGTTGATGCACTATTGGTGTAAGCCTATTATGGCATTTAAAATGTTTAAGTATTAAGCGATAGAAGAAAAGCTGTCATATCAAGTATTTTAGATTCTGTGAATAAGGCTTCAGTTGGATAGATACAGCTTTTCCCATATATGATTTTCAGAATCCACTTTTGTATAACCTTTAAACTTCTTAAGTGGTTATTGTTTACACCTCCCTAAACCAATATGCCGTATGTAATATGTAAACCTGTATATAAAAACCTTTTTATATATCTTAAATTTTCCTGGCATTCCTCTAATCTTTTGTACAACATAGTCAATGTGGTGGTTCCAATGCAGATGGCTATCGATAATTATTCCTAGATATTTTATTTTATTTTTAGCTGATATTGTTATTTGTTGTTGGTTTACACTGATTTCTAACTTGTTATATTCTGGTAGCGAATCTTGGTAGTAACTAAATGGTACAAAAAAGATCTTACTGGAGTTTATAGTTAGTAGTCTGCTATTGAACCAACCAACGACTTTTATAGCTTGCTTTAGTTGAATCCAGTTTGAGTCAATGTACAAAATTGCAGTGTCATCTGCGAAACTGAAGATTTCTCCTAGAGTGTTAAGGTTAAACAAGTCATTCACGTCTACATTGAAGAGCAGTGGTCCTAAGACAGTTCCTTGGAGTACTCCAAATTTTACAGTTTTTTTTAGAACTTACAAAATTTTCGATACCTACACATTGCTGCATATTATTTAAATAACTACGTAGGAGGTTAAGTGCCATTCCTCTAAATCCAATGTTCTCTAGAGTTTATAATAATTTATTATGGAATACCGTATCAAAAGCTTTAGCTAAATCGACAAAGATGCAAATGGCGGGTTTTCCCTCATCTAAGGTTTTATATATGTTGGCTACAATATCCGCCATAGCATCCTTGATCGACCTAGCTTCTCTAAAATCAAGCTGTTTGTGTAATATTATATTATATTTGTCGAGAAAAGCTGTAATACGTGTTTTGAGAATTTTACTAATTAAGGATATCGGTCTGTAATTTACTAATTCTTTTTTGTCTAGGTTTTTATATATTGGCTTCTTTGAGTATGTCCGGAAAGATACCTGTATCGATGGATTTATTTATAATATATGAAAGAGGTCCTGATTTATATTCACCAGTATATTTAATTGTTTCGGATCTTAAATCATCTAATCCTGGAGATTTCCCATTTTTTAATGTTCCGATAACTTGTTTAACCTCGTGAGGATCAGTTTGTGCTAAGTATATTGGATTTGGAACTCTAGTTACATGATCTGGCATGTTCTGAGACAGTGTAATTTTATTAGCCAATCGCTTACCTATATTGGTATAATGCGTAACAAAGCTTCCGGCTATTGCTTGCTTATTTGTAATTAGTTCACCGTGTTCATTATTTAACTAGTCACACATATTTTTTAAGGTTGACAAGGAAATTTCGTAAACAGGGCAATTGTCCAAAAATGCTGATTTCTGCAGAATTGAAGACGATTTTCAAAATACAGATCAGATAATTTTGTTGAACATTCTCATAACTACTGTTCTAGAAGAATATTAGTAGGTTTAGACGAAGAGCATGATACTTTTGAGATCGATGAAAAATATCTCTAATTCGTTTGATATCACGTTTTGATATATTCTTAGATAACTATATATTTTAAGTAAATAATGACGAAAGTTTCAAGAGTGTACCATTTAATATTTCTACAGTTTGTGCATTTCAACAAATTCGATGTCACACTGAATGTGTTAAATATGCCCAAGTTGAGTAAGCAGATACATTTATGTCACTAAATTCTAAATTTCTTGACAGAACGACATAAAGAAATTACCTACAATTTTATTCCTTACAGTCACCGAATATTAGACTGGAATACATAAACCAGAAATGTGTGGTGTAGTTACGTAAAATTCTTACCAAAATATTAACTTGGATCTTCAACTTATGTATATTTTTTAAGGCTTATTTATTTTCATGGGGAAAATATTTTGAAATAAGATTTACTACCAGCATACAATTTTCTGTTTCGGTTGTACATCAACTTCTGTTCCTTTCAAGGATGCAGGAATTCATTTAATATTTTGTTTTAAATATTTAATAAACTTAATATGTTGGTCCAATTTCTAGGCTTGGTGACAGGATCTTCTGGAACGTCTCAAATAAGCACACCACATTGAAACAAACTGACACTCTATTTTAAATTTAGCTTTAGCATTTATGTTACAGAAAATGCATTAAGAATAAAAAATAGGTATTTCATTTATCCTGGACTGTCAAATGACACGATTTCAGAGAAAATATGCAGTAATGGGCAAGAGGACCTCACGGCGCTCCTAGAATGATTGATATGACGTCAAGTAACTAAATTTTGTCTTTCCAAAATGACGATAAACACACTGCACTATATGGCTGTTATGAACTGTGAATCAATTACGCCTTTCTCAGATAATAAAAAAATAAATCTACTAATTTAATTTCATACAGTATGTCCCCAGATGGAGAATCGCACTTTCTTATTTTTGATTTGCCGAGAAAAAGTCATTCTATATAAAGTTTTTCTTGTCTCAACAAGTCATAAAGAGTTCACTTATTTAACATAAATTTTACATAGTATTTTAAAAATTAGAGAATGGAAAACCGACTTTAAGTAAACTACTTTTGTTACATTTTTGATAAAAATTTTACACAACAGAGTTTTTTTTATTATGAAGAAAAGCTTAAATATGGAGTTTAGTTGCAAAATAAGAACAAACCTCTTAAAAAAAATAACGGACAAAAGTTTAGGTAATAGGGTTGATTGTTGTTGCTTACAAGTGAATTTACGTCTTAAAGCGTCTTTCTCTTCCTTGGGACACGTCGTATTTAAAAACGTCTCGGTAATAAGGTTTGTATGCTGGAGGTTCGTCTAAACAATTACTCATTCTAATTCTTCTATATATTTTAAAATAAATAGTCAAATAGCTAATTTGTTTTCTGTGAAAATGTATTTAATACCAATCTAAAATATTCCGCGAGGTAATTTTTGTTTTTTCTTTTACTAGACTTTTTTTTCTTGGCACTTGAAACTTTGCTCTGTCATTTCTTTTTCATATGGAATGATTTACTGTTTTACCGCATCGAAGAATTGCCGCTGATGAAATTTCGAGTCATAGTGGTCTCTTACTTCATCAAGAAATTGGTAAATCTTTCAAGGAAATCTCAACTCTTGAAGACTGTATCGGCAAAGCCGCACCCGTCGTTGGATAGGATTCATTTTTTAAAAATATTTATTATTTTTCTAAAGTTGTTTTGTTACTACGTAAATTGATGCCAAAGTCCAGCACATTTTACATAATTCTTACCGTAGAGATCGAGTTGCCTAACTGTTATTTTAGTTTCTTCTTTTAGCTAACGTACAAAACTTCTTGTTTTTAATTGCATTTGTACACTATATTAAGTCATTTGAGTAAATAATAAACAGAAAATATAATTGTCCCTTTTTTTTATTAGGTGGCTAATATCTCCAGAGTGGAAACAGTTTAGTAATTTTGTGTCTCGATGGACGTAGTTGTATGTATTATTTGGCACCCCTAAAAACGGAAACTACTTCTTACGTCCTAACGCAATCGCTGAGCGAACTAAGGAAACCTGAAATGTCGAATTGGTTGGGAGGGTGGTCAATAAAAATTATAGAACCACAGCACTTATGCCCCATTGGGCCCCTTGTACAACCTCCCTATAGGCAGACCCTCGCCTAGGCATCCAACCAACCTAATCTTGCGAAATAGGTGTTTATGCTGCCTAGAGGCATCTCCCTTACATCGACCAAAGTAGGCCAACTTTCTCCCAAAATGGATTCTCTGATTGATGAAACAGCAGACGTCACAGAGTACATGTTGAACCGTCTCATCTTCTTGTTCACAACCTCTACATAGAGGTGCTTCGCTTAATCCCATATTATGAAGATGTTTCCTTAACGGACAGTGTCCAGTCTTGATTCCCGTTATAAAACGTAGGTTCCTTCTGGACATTGTCAGGTAGTCGATTGCTATACTCTTGTTGGAATATTGTAGTTGTTCCCTAGCAAGCTGACAGCAGTTTGTTTCATCCCACAGTTTCTTGAATTCATTGTAGGTGTTCTCTTTAATTATTTGTATTATTGCCGTGATCGTAACAGACTGGCCGGACCTTGTGCAAAAATACTTAGGCCTGCTGCCTTCTTAGCCTGTCTGTCGGCTACTTTGTTGCCACTACACTGTGCGTGTCCTTTCACCCAGCATACCAGTATGTTATTCATGCTGGAGGCACCGACAAGTGCTTGGTGACATTCCCATACTGCTCCTGTGGTAATTTTGTAACTTCTCAGGGCTAGTAATGATTGTCTACAATCTGTGTAGATCCTGATTGTTTTGCCCGTAATTTGTTTACGGACAAACTCTTTTGCAGCTATGGTTATGCCCGCCAGTTCCGTTTGTACTACGCTGGCTCGCACATACATTGCCCGTTTATATTGGATTTGCAGACTCCTGGAGTATATTCCACATCCTGCCAAATTCTTCTTTTTTGATCCGTCTGTGAAGATGTTGATCACACCTTCATCAGCAGCCTCGTTCTCACTATTCGTCTGTATTATGTAGGGTCTGTCAAAGACAACCCGGGGACAAATGCCATCGGTGCACGCCTGCAGAAGAGGCGTCTTTCTGACAGCCTCTCCACAGCCTACATTTGGTTGGAACGCCAACGAATTTGAGGCGTACCATTGTAGTCAGAGCCACTTCTTCTCTCCACAGCTCCATAGGTTAGCATTGGTCTTATGACAGCAGTGTATATCCATATGACTACTTTGGGCTTCATTCCCCAGGTTTTCCCCATGGTCCTGTGGCACTGTTCATAAGAGATGTAAGGCTTCTTTAGTCTTCTATCTATGTGAAGATTCCATGTTAGTTTGGCATCGAAGGTTATCCCACTTCTGATGCGAAACTTAGTGTTGTATCCAGGAGGGCAGGAGCCTTCGATGCTCCTAGTTTTCTTTCCCTTGTGAAGAGAACCATCTCCGTCTTCCTGGGATTGACAGAGAGGGAGTGTTCTTTGCACCATTTTTCAATTATTCTTAGGGCCCTCTGCATTCTTTCACAAAGGACTCCTTCGAATTTTCCGCTAAGCATGATTGTTAAATCATCTGCGCAGGCAATTGTGTGGAATCCTTCTGAATTGAGGCGGCACAAGAGGCTATCAAGAACAAGGTTCAATAGCCGTGGTGATATTACACCTCCCTGCGGACAGCCTCTCGCGACCATTCCTCGTACAGAAGCATCTTCCACACTGATTTGTACAGCTCTCTTGGAGATCATGTTGGATATCCAGCTTCCCATGATCGTGGGGATATTCTTTTCCACTAGGGCCGCTGTAATTTTTGGAAAGGTGGTTCTGTCGAACGCACCTTCTATGTCTATGAAGACACCTAGGGTGTACTCTTTATTGTCCAAGGATCTCTCAATCCGACTCGCGACTGCATGGACGGCGGTGTCGGTGGATCTTCCTAGGGTGTATGCGTGTTGGTTAGGATGTAAAGAGTTGTCTTTTACTACAACATCCCTTATGTATCGTTCACATAGCTTCTTCAGGAACGCGAACTAAGGGTTTATACATATAATTTTTAATTGTTATTATGTTATTCAAATACACGTAAAATTGTTCGAGCCAAAAGCGAAGGGTCTAGTTCCTTTAATCAAATATTACCCTTATTCGTCAAATTAGATATTTTGTTGCTAATACCAACCTTAGAAGAGTACCATTTAAATAGTATCTGTGATTCTTCCATTTTATTACAGAAGTTTTGTACAAGCATAATTAGTTTGATTGCAGAGTTTGACGGATTTGATGTATTTTAAACTTAGCCATTTCTAGGGAGATACAAAACCCAAGTCCGTTCCTACCGATATAACAAAGTGAAGGCATCAATATGTATAGAATATTAATTAGTTATAATGATGTAATGTTCTGAATGGTACTGACAGATCGCTTGAAAAATATTACTATTATAATATGTTTAGCCAGAACATTGATTTCTATAATTCAAATAATGCTTTATAAATTTAATTAAACAATAACAAATTGTATTCTGCATTAGCATTCATCTGTTTCCACTTATGCTTGGCATATTTTGTTACTCATGAATTAATTATGAAACCTAATTTGAATTAAAATTATTAAATTCAGTTAATTTGTAGAGCAGGACCAAAATATATAACACAAGGACAAATAAATGCTTTGATAATGACATATTATTAATAAAAATACTTTAAAATAGTAAATTATCGCATTCTTGTTCATGCGACCGTTCGAGTAAGACGTGTCGGGTCTAGCTCCGCAGAGGCTGATTTTAAACAGTTACAGTAAAAGTAGTCGTAAAGTCCCTTCGATCTACCCATTATAAATAAACAGTCCAGTAAAAGTGTTGTAAAGTCCCTTCGGTTTTTCCCGGAATCAATAAACTCAACCGCAATTATGTTCACCCGAGAGCAATTAAGTGACCTGCAAACTATCATTCAGGAAACCATCTCAAAACTAATGAAAGATGATACGTTTTTTAAAGTACTAGTGACAAACATTGAAGAGAAACTACAGATTAAGCAAATGCAGCAAAAGATAGACGACCTAACAAAAAAAGTTGAGAAACTAAAGGAAGAAAAAGAAGAAGAAATAAAAATTATGGCGGAAAAAATAGAAAAAATGGAACAACATCGTAAAAGAAAATCAATAAGGATATACGGAGTGATAGAAAACAACAGGGAAAATGTTATTGAAAAAGCACTAGAGGTATTAAACGGGAAATTGAAGCTGAACCTAAGAGACCACGACCTTGAAAACTGCTTCAGGATTGGGAAAACAAGAAATGGAAAAAGACCTATAATGATAGGTCTCGCAAAAGAGAATGTAAAAAAAGCGGCAGTCCAAAACCGTGGGAAATTAAAAGGCACCGGAATATCCGTCACTGAAGATGTAACACCTGCAAAATACAAACTTTTCAAAGAAATCAAGGAGAAACTAGGAAAGGAAAATGTATGGATATTAGGAGGCGAGATCAGGGCTCAAATCGATCAACAGCGACACATAATAAGGAACAAAGCAGAATTAGACCAACTTTCCATACCAAAACCCTCTGGCGGGAGCACCGACAACAAGAGACCCACCCAGGTAACCCACTAGAATATCAGTTTGGAAAATACTCGAAAATAGATTATTATTTTATCTATTATCTTTATATCTGAATTTTAATAACGTAGCGTAGATATATTTTGAATAGGCCATAGTATATAAGTTAGTATATAATAGCTAATAGATAGATTGTAAGAATGGAAGGTTTAGAGGAGGCAATGAGAATACTGGGAAGCTATAATAATATAGAGACGAAAGTATGTAGCGATTTTGACGACTTAAATTTATATTTCACCGCGGGTGGGAGTAGCCTTTCAATTATTCATTATAATATAAGAAGCATTAAAGCTAATTTTGACGACCTTTTGTTAGCATAGCGGAGATAAATAAATCAAACGGAAATCTAGGTATAATTGTCCTAACAGAAACGTGGTCAGTAGCAGATATTAACGATTTCTTTATAGATGGCTATAAACCTTATTATAATGAGGGAAACTTCAACCAAAACGACGGAGTAATAATGTTTGTAAGAAATGACCTGTACCCGGAAATCGCAGCAATAAAGCTCACACAGGTAACAATATTAGAATGTAAAATTATTTATAAAGATGTTAAATGTACGGTTGTGGGCGTATACAGACCTCCATCTACAAATACACATATTTTTATTAATGATATTGAGACCTACTTAAAATCGACAAATGAGAGTAATTTGGTGAATTTGGTTGGTGACATGAACATAAATATAGCAGATTTATCGGACGTCAATGCTTTAACCTACATAAATATGCTGGAACAAAATGGCTTTCGTTCGCAAATAAATCAACCTACAAGGGAAAATGAAACTACTTCTTCAATAATAGATCATATTTTTGTTAAAATAAATGCAAAACTAAAAATAAACTGCTTACCCATAGTACTTCAAAATAACATAACAGACCATTATCCAACAATATTTAATATAGAATTTAACGAAACCCCACAGCAGAAACTGGAAAAAGAGAAAACCGTAATAAAAATAGACGACGGCAAACTTTTAAGATCAGTTGCATCAATAAAATGGAATGAACTGTATGAAGAAAAAAATCCCAATATTGCAATCACTATATTCTACGAAAATATTAATTCAAGGTTAAGAGAGGCAACTAATATAATTAAATTAAAAAATAAAAACAATAAGCTCAAGCCATGGATGACTATAGGTATACTTAACGCCATAAGAAAACGGGATAAACTTAAACAAAGAGTCCTCAAAAATAAACATAGCGTGGAATTAAAAGATTATTATAAAAGCTACAGGAATATAGTGACGACATTAATTAAAACGACAAAAAACAACTTCTATAAAGAAAAAATTCAGTCAGTTGGAAGCAATTATAAAAAAATTTGGGAGTGTATAACTGAAGTCACAAATCACAATAAAAACCGCAAAGATAACATAGAGCAAATAATATTAGCTAATAATACACAAATCACAAACAAAGAAGAAATAGCAAGTGCCTTTAACGATTTTTTTATTGAGATAGGAGAAAACATTTCTAGAGAAATCCCGAAACACACGCAAAACCTATTAGAATACAGCAACACAAGCCAAAATCTAAATTCCATGTTCTTAGAAGACGTCACTGATACTGAAATAAATAACATTATATGCTGCCTAAAAAAATAACTCATCTCCAGGAAAGGATGGAATAACAGTAAAAACGCTAAAACTAATATCTAGTCACATCAGTAAGCCGATTGCTCATATAATTAATCTCATTTTCAAAAATGCAGACATTCCTGAAGTTTTCAAAGAAAGTATAGTGGTCCCAATATACAAAAACGGCAATAAAAAGCACATGACTAACTACCGCCCAATATCACTGATAAACAATGTTGCAAAAATATTCGAAAAATGCTTAAACTACAGACTCCGTGCATTTCTGGAAAAAAATAAAATTCTCTCAAAAAATCAATACGGGTTCCAAAAATATCGAAGTACAGAAGATCCTCTTCAACTATTAACAGACACCATTATAACAAATTTTGAAAGGAGCGAAAAAGTGATAGCTATTTTTCTAGACCTACAAAAAGCGTTTGACACGGTCTCACATAGCCAACTACTGGACAAACTAAACAAAGTGGGTATTAGGGGAAATGTACATAATCTTCTGAAACATTACCTATCAAATAGACCCCAGCAAGTAAAAATAGACAACGCTTTTAGCACAAGGAAAACAATAAAAACGGGTGTGCCACAGGGCACCGTTTTAGGACCGACCCTATTTCTGCTGTTCATAAATGATTTGCTTGAGAAAAACTTTGGTTGCAAAATCATATCATATGCAGATGACACCGCACTAATTTGTTCGGGTGAAACCTGGAGTCTAGCGAGACAAAAAGCGACTGCCGCAATAAGTAAAGTTAAAACATGGCTAGATATAAACTCTCTAAAACTAAATATTGCGAAAACTAACTTCATGACATTCTCCCCAACAAAGGCAGGAATGCCACAAACAATGGAACCTATGCTGATTGACGAAGAAACAAAGAGTTACATACACAACACCACTACTATTAAATACCTTGGCGTTATCTTCGATAAACATTTAAAATGGGAAAAGCATATCAAACACTTAAATGAGAAGTTAAGGAAACTAGTTTATAAATTTTACAACCTGAAAAGTGTCCTAAATAGAAAAACTCTTTTAGTGACGTATAACAGCCTAGCAGAATCCATAATTAGGTATGGCATTAGTGTTTGGGGATCAGCATATAATACTACCCTCCAATGTCTCCAAATTACACAAAATTATATATTAAGGACAATTTTTAATAAGAAAAGTAGAGATAGCTGCCGAAATATACTTGTAGAAAATGAAATACTGAATGTGAGAGGTCTGTATATGCACGCTGCTGTAGTTTATACACACAACAAGAAACATATATTTGGTTCGAGTATTAATCACCGACATGAAACAAGAAATAACACCAAAAACAAATATCAAACTCCAAAATATAGCAAAGCAGTCTGCCAGAAACAAATCAAATACAATGGAATCAAACTATACAACCAGCTACCAGAACATATAAAAGCCCAGAATAAAAAGAAATTCAAAAAACAATGTAAAAAATATCTAGTAAAAAATTATACCATATGTCTTCAACTTTTAGCCTAATTAAGCAAGTAGTTACATCAAAAACTTAACTATCCGCCCTTTGTAAATTTGTAAATATGTAAATAAGTATAGTCAAACTCGTTTTATCTTATCTTATTTGTGTTTCTTTTTATTATTATCTGTCTCCTGTCTTCCTACCTTTCTAGCTTTAGTAAACGTAATTATAAGTATTGTAATATTAAGTATAAATGCAATAAATTAGATATAGTTAAATATAAAATTATGTGAGCAAAAATGTTATACTGCTAGACACAACACGAGGTCTCCTCAGGTGTCATAACCTATACAAATAATATATGCAATTATAATGTAATAATAAGTATATAGAGTATAAACAATTGTGAAAATGTAAAATTGTAAAAGATGTTGCAGTATTAATAAATAAAAAAAAAATATTGAAGTAGATCTAATTCGGTGATGCAAATTATTAATATTGACGGGGCATAAAATTCGCTGTGTGCAGTTATTTTATAACAAAAAAGTCGATTGGAGGTATAGTTCACCACTTCCAGTCAAGTAGGGCAAAGTTATTAAATCATTTCATAAAAATATAAATTTTTGAATCGTCTTATTTATACCAGCGTCCTGGCGGAGTTCTGGCTTTAGCTATTGGACTGCTAAACTAGGACATACACAGACAAATACACAACGACCATTCCCTTCGACATTTTCATCTATTGTAGGCGACTAGTCGTGTTGTCTCTCTCACATACACACCCGTCTAGACCAACTCCGAAAAACATTAAAAATGCTACTAAATATCCAGCCAACCCACTAAGAAGTGACTACAAGAAATTTATACTGAATCTGGTTAAAAAGTAGAAAATATATTTCAGGCAAAAATGCCTATATATCTGCTATTAGTAGACGGGAAGGTGGGTAAGATCACAAATGATAATAAGAATTCAACATATTTAACTCTCTTTTCGGTCTGCCTAGACTGATTATGCAACCTAAAACTAAACTCAATATTTCGTTACTGAACAGAGGCATCGGAAGTTGAAAAAATAAAGATATTATAGAATAGCAAATCATTCGGGATAGATGGAATTACGGTAACAACCTTAAAAGTCTCTTCATTCATCGTAGTATCATTGGCCTACATAACAAGTAAAGCAATGTCTGATGGTGAATGTAAAATATTCTGCTTTAAGCAGCCTTCAAGTTGATTTTGGAGAAGGTAAAAGTACCCAATATGCTATTGCTTCCCTCGTAAACATAATATATGATGCCTTAGATAGTAGTTGAAATAAAAGCTTAGCCGTATTTATTGATCTAAAAAAACCCTTCGACAAGGTATGTCACATTAGATTATTATCAACACGCAGTCATCTAGTTCAAATATGCATTTAGAGGGCAGAATATTAAAACACGATATTTTTTGTCGCAAACTCCTCTATAAAATTTTTATTTTACTATAAGGAACGTAACCAGACCGCAACCAACAGCTACTCTCCGGGCTATGTGCCCCGCCGAGCGCTGAATTACAAATTACAAGCCTCGCGCGTTAAGTGTAATAATTGTGTATTACCAAAAGAACGCTAATGCTTTGATTGCAACAAACACCAGCCGAATGACTGATCCTAATTAAAGGAGCTCTCGTGCCAGTCGTCTCACACCACTTGCAGATTGCAGTTTCCAGCTGCTGGTTCTCGTCAGTGCAAGGTAAGCATGTGACGAGCGACACGAGTATCCTTGAACTATTTGGTACAACTCGGTATCCATAGGATAGCGTCATGCAAAACAATCAGCAGGCACCATCTAGCGGTTCAGTGTCTGTTGCAATCGAAAAATAAATAGCCTGACTGGGCTTAGCATAGTTCAAATTTGCTGATAGAGGGTAGGATATTAAAACATAATATTTTTGCCGTAAACTCCTCTATAAAATCCTTATTTTACTATAAGGAACGTAACCAGACTGCAACCAACAGCTATTCTCCAGGCTATGTTCCCCGCCGAGCGCTGAATTACAAGGTTCAAGCCTCGCGAGTTATGTGTAATAATTGTATATTACCAACAGAGCGCTAATGCTTCGATTGCAATAAACATCAGCCAAGAGACTGATGGAAAATAATAGTTTAAAACTTTTAAAATCATGTCTAGCACAAATATTTCCGTACCAAGTAAAACACACCGGATTCTATTGTCGCATAATTTAACATATTTATTATCTGATTCCAAATTTGTGTAAATACTGTTTTTTACAACAACTATTAAATAGTAATTATTATTACATTACAAGTATGTAAATTCAATACATGGTTACAGCGGAATTTCGAACGCTTATATGTTTCAAATATTTATTCAACTTTAGATAAATATAAAGCTTTACATGGTAGTTACGTTTAAAAATACTCTTCAGAACGACATTTTAGCCCGGCTATCGATAATCTTAATTACATTATTGTAAATAAGAAAGGCGTGGACTGGGTGTTGTTTATAAAACATAACTGTGGGTAGGCCAGGTGGATGTCCAAGGTATTTTTCTGTAACAACCATAGGACGAAGAAAAGCATATAGTTCAATCTTATCTCGATAACTATATAAAAGAGCTGGAAAAATTAACTTAGGACATACTCTTCGGGTAAGCAGGAAAAAATCTACTAATCTATCTACTATGTATCTACTAATTTACCGGCTCAGCGGGTCAATGCAATGCAACGTGACAACCAAGGAGTGCCGGGTTCGAATCCTGGTTAGGGTATGGATGTTTGGTGCTGTTTTTCTTGTGTTACCGAGTTGGTAGCAGTGGACTAGACGAAGTTGTGTGAGAAACAACACAGCTAGTTGTTGTATCACTCCTGAGTTCGAGTCTCAGCCGTGGCAGATATGTCATATGCTCATTGTATAATTGTATATGTCTAAAATAAAATAAATAATGGTTATCGATGAGGTTTCTCTTTGTGACTGATATACCTTTATACAACATATATGACTGGTAGAAGAAATTACGTATTTCTTACAAAGATATCAACGAAGTAGATTCTGTACAATTCTAGCTACATAACTTCAGAATAATTCATTTTTATTTTTCTGGGGCTAAAATCGGACACACTAAATAAATACTGGTTTAATAAAACATCAAATGGAAAACTATGCAAATATAGATCAGGGCATCGGTAGAGACCTGGAGAATAACGTAGAGATTTATGCTGGCCCAGGTAATTTCGTTACTACTACAATTGCCATGATTTCTTAACGTCCAAATTTTCAAAATCTTATAATCTGTTCATTTCGGGACTCTGCGTTATTATTTAAAACTGAATTTGCATTCTGCTTTCGAGTGGATGCTTGGAAATTTCTCGTAATTTTGGTACCAAAACAAACATCAGACTTTGATAAAATGTTTGGTTTGACATTAACAAGAAAGTAGGATAAAATTGTATTACAATTTTCTTTCTCAGCAATTATTCCCAATCAGTATAATGAAGCTAGGTAAAATTTCAATAGTTAAATATTTTGTTAGGCGAATTTACGTTTCCTAAATTGGAATTTATTATCACAGGAATTGTGAATATTCAGAGTTACGCAAAAGCAAGATATTTTATAAGCGATCAGTCAACACTCATTTCAGTTATCCTTCAGTTAAATAAAGTTATAATGTTGGTTCCCATGTCCGCCGTATATCGTGAATATCACGAATTTGAAAAGAATGCTTCGGTTCCAAAATATTCTGTGATGAGACCCTCATTGAAACTACACCGCTTGATTGCCCTGTATAACATCTACATGCATATAACTACCATAATTCAATAAATTCAACATTATATAGTGAGCCAATAAAGGTCTGAAGCGTTAAGTGAGTCTATGACTCTCGATGGGCTAATTGGGCGCTGTTGCAACCAGGGATGGCTAATTTTTCGGCCAATGTCTGATCACTTACTCGATTGAAGGATGATATGCAACCCTCAATCTCCGTAGAATCCCGTTTTCGTAGCGTTGGCGACCATACGCAACTTTTTGGTTACTCTTTGGTTTAATTATTTTAGCAGTAAGATAATTTTTAAATGTATTAACAAACAATAAAGAAGACTTAAGTTTAATTAATTTAGTTATAAGGCGACATAGTTTTAAGATTTTGATATGACATGAGTCATAGTGGTTGTAAAACATTGTACGGTAATTTTTGTTGATACCAGCCGCGAACAGTAGAAAGGACTCTTGCGAATTATTAAATAATTTAGATATGTATGGGTAACTTATCTGCAAAATATTTACATGGGAAAGCAAGATAATCCACTTGCTGTATATAGTTGTAACGTAAATTTGTTGAAATAATTATGAGTCACAAATGTATAAATATATTAAAATGAGAAATCTGGTTACATCTGGTTGAAACCAGAATGTAGTGTCTTGTGGCAGACGATTTTTCAGAATTTCAAAACGTTATTCTTAAAATTATTGACAACATTGAAAAATATCTAGTATCGTTATGATTGGGTCTATTAGCAAAACTAGGGAAAGAAATGAAGTGCTTTTATGATATAACACTATGTTAATAATCAGTTAACTATGTTAATAATTCAGTTAATTTAAATCAATTCCCTTATTTCCCTCAATACTTGAAACTTACAGAACTATCTGTTTTAAATACAATTGAGGCATGAATATGGGTTTCTATTTACAATAGAAACATCAGATACCCATTAATTATAATTAGAAATTTTAACGAGGGTTGTAAAAGCTTAAATGTTTATGCATGACTAGCGAACGGTTAGAGTCCTTAGTTACGGTCGCATTTTGCATCGTAATTTTATTGAACGTTTGGTAGGGAGCCATTACTTCGATCCGGATGCAAATTTCTCGAGCTTTTAGTCAAAGAATTATATAAAATGATTTTTATATTTGCAAGTTACAGCATTTTTAAATTTGGTATAATTTTATTGGTATAAGCCCAAGGAGTGAAATTTTTAGATTGTGTTTAACTATTATGACCTTTTACTTGTTATGTGTAACTATGATGTTTATCCAGGTTAAATCACAAATACGTATTAATCAACACAGATTTGCGCTAGGCTGACCTATTTCCACCAACCTATTTTATTTAACGCAGTATATTGCTGAAGTGTTAGATATGGGAGGACAAATTGATATCATATACACATATTTTTCTAAAGCGTTTGATCGTCTAAACCATGACATATTGGCTTAAAGAATAAGTTTCTTTGGTTTTACTCCCAGTTTGATTGAATTGTTTAAATCATATCTACTTGGAAGGTATCAATTTGTCCTCTATAGAGGATTTAAGTCCAACGTAGTTTGTGCAAAATTTGGTGTGCTTCAAGGTTTGGTGCTTGGGCCTTTACTATTTAATATATTTGTAAACGATATCGTCTCTCAACTTAATTGCAATTCATTGTTGTACGCCGATAACATGAACATTTTACTAGTAATAATAGCGAGGATAATAGCGAGGAGTCACCCTTTATACATAGTGTGACAAAAACGTGTTATCCCTTAATATAGACAAATGTTACACTCTGAGTTTTAGCAGCAAACATAATCGTTAATTAAATGAATATGTTATTAATAGTACGAAAATATAGAGATACGACAATCTGAAAGACCTCGGCGTTACATTTGACACTATCACGTAGGTACGGAAGGTAAATAATAAATCTTACCCTTACATTCATATAGCAAAAAGTATGCAGTTTCATTAACAGCCGTCTGTGGTGTAGTGATTGAGTTTCTCGATTCTTACGTGTGGGGTTGAGGGTTCGAATCAAGACCTTACATTTTATTTTTCTACATTTTGTACGAGATGTGTTTCGGATCGATTAGTAACTAAAATACTTAATACCAATATTTTTTATAGAGTAAGGTCCCAGATCCTTCAGATCTACGTCATTTTAGCAAAGCTAAGATTTTTACAGTAACTGTGTAAATCAAGGTTAAAATGCTTGCGTACTTGCTACCTTGACAGCAGGGCACTTTTGCAAGTAAATATACACAGTAAAAATAATTTCGACATTGCGTAAAAAACCGCCCGTTGAAATTAAAATTTTAAACATTTGTCGTTTTCGCGTGTACTTAAACACAATAAAATGTAAAACTGAAAAATTCACAGTTTAGTAGCCGATAATAATTTTATATTAAATTTTACGTACGATTCTTTACTTTGTACCGAGCTGTATACTGTTATTATATTTACATTTAAATAAAACATCGTATTTTTTAAACATTTATTTAGCCAAATTTATTGAATTAAAATAATATTTTTAATTAAGCGTTAAAATATCGAATAATTATTAAAATATTTCATAAAGACAAATAAACAATTTAAATTTCATGAATATGTCTAATAAAGCCCTCTAATGCTCACTCACTCATACTCACAAGCATGCACAATGCCCTCACGCTCACACTCACAGCGGATTTTTCATCATGTCTAGGGGATGTTAGACCCTTAATATTAGTCTGGCCGCTTACAAAAGATCTTCAAATAGTCACCCAAATAATATACTTGCTACTATAACGTAGGTTACCCCAATTTTTTTCTCCGGCTTTACAGCGTCTGGCGGAATGTAGGGTCCACGAAAAGCGTCTGGCAACGATAAATGCTAGTTCTTAATAATATTGTGCAAAACATATATAAAAAACAGATATGCTACTTTCACGTAAAAGTAAATACGCATGCTTTTTTGCCTACATATTACACATGTATTGTGATTCTCCAGCTTTAAAGCGTCTGGCGGAAGTTAGGGCCCACGGAAAGCATCCGGCAATAATAAATGTTCGTTTGCAATAATATTGTGTAAAACATATATAAAAACCAGCTATGCTACTTTAACGTAAAAGCAAGTACGCATGCGTTTTTACCTACAAATTACACATTTATTGTGAACGTCTTAGCTTTGCTGACACGACGTAGGTCTAAGGATTCTGGGATCTTACTCTATAAAGAAATGTTTGTATTAGGTATTTTAGTTGCTAATCGAGCCGAAATACATCTCGTATAAAATGTATTAAAAAAATGTAGACTTGACTCGAACCCTCAATCCCACACCTATAGGGCAACTCAACCACTACGGGACGGACGGCTGTTAATGAAACTACATACTTTTTGCTATACGAACGTAAGAGTAAGATTGTGTATTTACCGTCAGAACCCATTATCTGTAAAAGGGCCCCGCTTTCAAGCTAGCAAGTACGCAATACGTTTTTACCTACATATTACATATTTATTGTGAAAATCTTAGCTTTGCTAAAATGACGTAGGTCTAAGATCTAAATTGGAATATGCCTCGATCATTTGGAATCCTGCTTACCTAATACGCAAAAAACAACATTGAAAGTAGTCAAAAGTACTTTGTAAAATATTTTTATATTCGAGAAGAAGGTATCTATCTACCTAGGGGTTTTCCTCACTAGGAATTGTCCTCTAAATTTCATGTACCTGATTTAAATACCAATAGAATATTTAGGTTTCTCGGTAATTTTAGATAATCTTATTAATTTCAAATAACCTACTGCTGCTCCTCGTTGCTCCAGTTCAGTTCGAGCAACGAGGAGCAGCAATAGGCAGCTTTCAGTGAGAACCTGAAGATGGCAGATGAGATTCTGCCGAAACGTCGTTCAGACAACCGTGACTCCTGGAGGAGTCGACCATCGACGCGGGAGAGCACCCGGAGGTACAATAACAAGTACAATAACACTTCATATATATATATATATATGTATATTTGCCCTTCGATTAACGATATCAAAATTTCCTCACTTTTGGGAGACCTAGAACTTATCATTTAAGACCTTAACGAAGAAAATAAAAATTTCTTTAGATCAACAATGCGCTAATATTATTACCAACTATTTACACAAAAATCATGACAATAAGCATTATTTATTGAATTTGTTCAATAATTGTAAAAAGTTTCTGAAGCAACATCCTGAGTTATATGTAATTAGAAGTGACAAAGGCAATGTAACAGTGGTGATGTATAAGGAGGAATATCTCCTGGAAAGTCAAGAATTCTTAGATGATCATAAATATTATAAAAAACTTAGGAATGATCCCACTAGTACAATGCAACAAAAGTCTAATAAACTAGTCTCCCGACTAAAGAAAGATAACCTAATTGATGAAACTACAGCCAAATCGTTGACCTTTTATAACTCAACAGCACCTAGATTCTATACTTTACCTAAAATTCACAAACCTACACTATCGATGAGACCTATTGTGTCGTCTATTAACTGCCCTCCTCTAAAAATTTTTTACAGATATTCTCACTAATGCCTATACTAAATATAATGGTTTTTATGTCAAAGACTCTTTCACATTCAGTGAAGTTATAAATAACTATCAGCTACCTCCTAATTATATAATCGTAAGTTTTGATGTGGTTTCCCTTTTCACTAATTTACCACTTCAATTAGTTATTTCATCTTTAACAAATAATTGGAATATAAACAAATTTTTGATACCCCCATGGGGTCTACTATTTTTCCTATATTAGTGAATTTTGTGTTGGATGATCTTGTTAGGGATTGTCTGACTAGGATCCCCTTTAATTTTGTGAAAAGCTATGTCGATGATCTCCTACTTTCTGTACCTGAGAACAGTACTGAAGAAGTGTTAAATATATTTAATAGCTACAACTCGAACTTACAGTTCACAGTTGAATTTGAAAGTGATAACACTATACCGTTCCTCAACATGAAAGTAATCAGGACACAACACAATATCCTTGTTACCAAATGGTACAGAAAACCAATGAGTAGTGGTAGGTATGTAAACTATAATTCATACCATCCAGCACGCATGAAAATTAATCTCATCCGAGCCCTAAAAAATCAAGTAATTAAACTCTCACATATTCAATACAGGGGCGAGTCTCTTAGAGAATTACTAGGTATCCTAGTGGAAAATTCCTACCCATTACATCTATTAAACAAAATTCTTTTCACTACTAGAACCATATCAAATAATAATAACAACAATATACATAATGCCAATAATAGTAATAATAATGTTTTTTATGTTTAAAATTTAAATAATAATACACAAGAGGAAATGTTTTTTATTACCTAATAAAAAACATTTCCTTTTATCTCTGGGCTTCAGCATAGTTTCAACTGAGTCCATTTTGTTAATTATTTTAAATGAAATTTTAATCAGATTTTATTAATATGTGTAACTAAACTTAAGTTAAATGTTTTATTTATAACAGTAGGAGTGTAGCTATGTGTGTGGGATCGACCACTAGTTACGTTTTAAGAAATTCTCCTGCCATGTGTTTCGACGCAGGTTTATTAAATTAACCTCAAGTTAATGTCTTGAGAAAGCTAATAAACATTAGCGAAAGCTTGACAATAACAAAGAGTTTTCTTTTTGTATTGGCCAAAATACCTTATCACTGACTGCAACCTCAATAAATTCTATGTTTGTATATCTATATATATATTTCGATTCGACACAATTACTAAGTTCCTCTTTAGTGTTCTAATCTAAGTCACTGTGATTACTGACTTACAAGATGTCAAAAGCAGTACTATTTTCTGAGGAGATTATTTATTGAGATTATCTGTAATAAATCATCGTTATTACGTGAAATTGAGATACTGGAATAAAATTTACGATATAGAAATAAACAATCAAATAGTTAAACTTTTAATGCCTGTGAAGCAGCCATGAATGCAGTGGTCCTGCTGAAAAAAATCATTTGGCATATCCAAATGAAATACTAAAATACTCGAAACACTGCCGACAAAACAGTGATCCAGTTCCGGAAAAACGCCAAATAAGAGTAATTTACTGTTGATTTCGGAACTGAAACACTGCATTTCTGTGTGTTCTGCCTGTAAGTGCTGTCGCCTCGATATAATGTTCCACATCAAATCTTTCTGTCTTTCTCTTTCGATATTTTCTTTCCTCTTCTGACATTAAGGTTCATGTAATGACAGAAAAGGACGGAAGGCATCGAAAGCATTATTGCACTAGACTGTATATGTATTACACTATATGTATTCCCGTATGTAAAAGGAACTCTTTGGATTGTTTATACGCGGAAAAAAATTAGTAGCACTAATTTTTTTCTATTACATATGGAATGTGTTTTGTGCTGCTGCTTTTCTTGCATAATTCAATGGGTATCCTAATCATTTCTTAACTAATTCATTGTAGTTACTGGTTTGCAAGATGCAATATTTTCTCAAAAGATTATTTTATTGCGATGATCCGTAATAAATCATTGTTATTACATGAAATTAAAATACCAGAAGAAAATTTATGATACAGAAATAAACAATTATATTTTATTTACTTAAAACATGCTCAAAGAAGCACCGCAAATTTACATAATAAAAATTTACAAAAATAATAAAAGTGTAGTAAAGTAAAAACTATACCTACTACGACAGTCCAGTATTCCACTATTTCCTATGAAAGGAACATTGTGCGCGTGTCGATTACACGCGTATAATGTGCGTTTCCAAATCAATTGAAAATAATGTCTTATAACTTCCGACATACTATGTTTTCAATTGGAAGACGCAAAATAAAATCTGATTGCAATAAGCCAGCTGGCAGATTTCCAATGCAGTGCTGTTGTGTATCTGTTGTGTATCACCAACCACAGACTAGTTTCGAGCTTGTTAGCTCTCATCAGTGTGACATTGTGCAACTTGATTGGTGACAATGAATCGATTTTCTTTCATAGGGGATAGTGTAATACTGGACTGTCGTAGGTAGGTATATTTTTACTTTACTACACTTTTATTATTTTTGTAATAATTTATCCACTTTGTGTTGGCTTATATATTTTGTTAAATAATCAAAATTGAAACAAAATGTTATTCAAAATGCTAAATAAGGCAAATCATTAATATTGTCCAAGAAAACAAAATTATTTGTTTAACATATATGGATTTAATTAATTATATTGTAAGGGTTATTCTTTAAAAAATAATTTTTACCATTATGACTATTTTTTATTAATTTTTACATTGTGCTTGTAATTACATTCAATATTCGTTAAGAATTTCTTCGCTGTTTAGTATTTCCTAATTTTCTGATTATTATTCCACTACCCCTTGTACCTACTTGCATATAGTACCACGGAATAATCAGTCGGCAATTATTTTTAATGAAACTTTGTAACAAAGCGCAAAAAAGTCACTATGAGTTTCGACGTCTACAGTTAAAACGCTACCAGTTTTGAATTATTTATTACGCTAATGATCTATCCAATTTAAATTTTGTCTGTCGGGTTTTGTCATAAAATAATTAAACAGCGGTGTAACATTTATCAAACGATTCTAGGCTAGGCTAGGATTATATTCTGGTATCATAGTACCAAAAAATTTAAATTAATGTATGGAAACATTCACGTGATGTTTGGTAAATGAGTACAAACCACTTTAATCGGACTTTCAATGAAACAATCAAGAGGTATATAGCTTTGATATATGCAAGTTAAATAAATTAAATATAATTAAATAGGTTTGAATTTACTTTATCATATTAAATTGATCATGAAAAATCTAAGAGTTTAACATAAAAGAGTAATATTAAAAACAAATTGTGATATTGTTTCTAAGTATCAATTAATATTAATTAATATTATAATAATGGAAATTTAAATAGAATAGAAATAAGGGCATAATTAATAAAACTAGTGTGAAAGGCGGGAAATATGTAACGAAATATAAAACTTGCGGTTAGAAATAAATTAAAAACTTTCTACTTATAGAAGTTTAAAGAATAATTTTTTTTTACTTTCCGATATATCTAGTATACTAGACTACGCCAAAGTCCAATATCGGCCTTATTAGATTTACACTTCGGTATCTTTGGGATAGCGACATGTAAAATAGTCAGCAGGCGCCATCTAGCGGTCCAGTGTTTGTTGCAATCGAAATATAAAAATCGAAGCATTAGCGCTTTGATGGTAATATGCAATTCTTACACTTAACGCACCAGGCTTGTAACTTGTAATTCAGCACTCGGCGGGACACATAGCCCAGAGAGTAGCTGTTGGTTGCAGTCTGGCTACGTTCGTTATAGTAAAATAAGGATTTTATAGAGGAGTTTGCGACTAAAAATATTATGTTTTAATATTCTTCCCTTTAAAAGCACATTTGAACTCTGCATATTATTGTATTTTTGAATTGGCACGTTAATTCTCCACGATTTTTGTAATAAAATAATCTTATACCTAAAATCGATATTTTCAGAGATATTTTTACATTTTCATTGAAAACCATTGAATTATAATACTTTTCAATTCGGACTGATCTAGTAGCCATGATAAAACATAATATTTTTAGTCGCAAACTCCTCTATAAATCCTTATTTTACTATAAGGAAAGTAACCAGGCTACAACCAAAGTTACAAATCTGGCGCGTTAAGTGTAATAATTGCATATTACCATCAAAACGCTAATGCTTCGATTGCAACAAACACCAGCCGAAAGACTGATCCTACTTAAAGGAGCTCCCTTGCCAGTCGTCACGCACCACTTGCAGACTGCAGTTTCGAGCTGTTGGCTCTCGTCAGTGCAAGGTAGGTATGTGACGACCGACATGAGAATCCTTTGACTATAGTACATCCCGGTATTTTTACAATAGCGACATGTAAAACAGCCAGCAGGCGCCATCTAGCGGTCCAGTGTCCGTTGCAATCGAAAAATAAATAGCCTGACTTGGCTTAGCATAGATCAAATGTGCTTTTAGAGGGCGGAATATTAAACATAATATTTTTAGTCGCAAACTCCTCTATAAATCCTTATTTTACTATAAGGAAAGTAACCAGACTGCAACCAAAGTTACAAATCTGGCGCTATTTAAAGTTGCTTTGAACCTAATTTAATGAAATAATTAATACCTAGTGTTTATGTAAACTATTCAAAGTGGCCTTCTAGTACGTCTATGAATTTCTATAGACGATTTTCAAATGATCTACCGACATTTCTTAAAATACCTACAGCAATTTTCTGAAAAACTTTCCTTATTTTTTCTTTCATATTTTCTTTTGTAGTTTAGAAGCATTGTACAATTGCTCCTTAACATAGCCCCACAAAAAGAAGTCTATTTCTGGTAGACCAAATATGAGGTCCTTCTCTTTCTATCTAACCATTTGGAAAAGCGTCGTTTAAATGTTCGTGAATAGCTGCAATGTGGTGTACAGGTACTCTATCATGGAGGTACTACATTCCCTCTAATATCCCTAGGGACATCCTCCAGTAATTCTTCCAAGCTGTCTTGCAAAAATTCCAAATAAATTTGACCATTAACACGTCCATCAAAAAAGGTGATCTTATCACATAATCCCCAACAACTCCTCCCCAAACATTCAACGACCACCTTGTTTGGCTATTTGTTCGTGAGATGTAAAGATTGGTTGTGTCATAATTTTCACAATGAACATGAGCAGATGTCTAATAAGAGAGGGTCGGAGCGGTGTACGGTACATGATCATGATCAGTGATCAGATTAGGGGTGGGGGGTGATTACAGTGGTGGGAGGCAATTAGGGGGCGGGACATAAGAGGGCGGGGCTTAGGAGAGGTAGTGGTGGGAGCAATTGCAGTGGTAGAAGGTAATTGAAATGGTGGAGTCAAGGTCACGTGATGGGGTAATTAGCGTGGTTGGTGGTAATTAGTGTGGTGGGAGGTAATTAGAGTTGTGGGAGGCAATTTAAGCATAATTAAGTGTACTTGCAGTAACGATGAGGGTAATTGCAGTAACTGTGGTGGTAAATGTAGCACAAATAAGGGTAATTACAGTACCAATGGGAGTAATTGGAGTAACAATGTGGGTAATTGTAGTAAAATAGGGGTTATTGCAGTAACAATAGGGGTAACTACGGTAACAATAAAGGAAATTGCAGTAATAATGAGGGCAATTGCAGTAACAATAAGGGTATTTGCAGTAACAATGAGGGTAATGCAATAAAAATAATGGTGTCTGCCCATCCGAGTGTCCGTTTGCCCACCTGTTCATCTGTCTGCCCACCTGCTCATTGCATTGTCCTATTGCACTTTGTATTTTTTTACAATGTCATAACAAACTATCATTCTTGATTATATACCTAAAGTAAAAAAATTATTTTACATCCTTAGAGATATCTTGTTTTTTTAGTGAAATATTGTAGTGCATTTTAGTATACTATATTATTTGTCTTATTATTGCAATTATCTACGTCTACGTGGTTTGATTTACATTATAAGATGCGGTAAGGATGTTTTGTATTATCTGCACCATAATAAAAATGACCGTCACTCATCAGGAGGAGTCAATAAATTCACGCAAAATTGTCCAAATAACGTCAATTATGTCACACACTTTTACACTATCGGATCATTCAGGCGTTCATAGTGCAGAATTTATCCTATGGTTGCAGATTATTTACTTCAAGGGTTTGATTTGTATTATGAGAGTAGCCTGTGTTTTATGATAAACGTCTCTTCAACGGCTTTATGTACGTATTATTGTGGATCTGAAAACTGAATAAAGGTATATTGGCATCATAAGTGGGATGAATGTAAAATGCTACAAAACCTACTATTGTGCTGAGGGTCCCTTAGCTTGGTGTTACTTAGTATTTTGTCTATTTTTTTAGATAACTGCAGTGTTTAAGACTACCCTGTGTTGTAACATATGCAGCAATACCAACTTCAGCCGTCAGAAGATCACGTACTTCTTATTGTATATCTCAATGTAGGCAATGATAGCGCTGTCCTTAACATCTATGATCACTATTGATTAATATTACCTGGTTATCAAAGATATTAAAGAAGAGGATGTTATGATTGACACGACCAAAGCCCATCTTTATATTGATATATGTAATGAAATAAATATGTGGAAAATAAAACTGGGAGGAGGTATATTTAATTTACTATACAGGTCGATATTTCATTATATTGGTAATGTGATTGGGAGCTGATTCTATGTCTGGAAATATAAAGAAAGGCCTCTTTGGACCAGAAATGTTTATTGAGATATGACATATAAACTGCAATATACAGTATGTTTCCCAAATTATGTTCCAAGTCATGCTAATCTCCCAAGCCCACCCGGCCGAATTTTAAGGATAGTTAAGGGTGATTAAAAGTAAAGAATAAGGACAATTAAGATAAATTAAGGTAAGAATAAGGATATCCCGGCACCTTGCATCAATTTATAACTTAAAATAAGTATGAATACTTTGTCACAATAGTTATTAATTAAACGTCAATAAGATAATTTTCAATTATTCTCACTTTATGTCAAAATCATGGCAAATAAATCAATTTCAAATGAAAAGTATTATAATTTAACGGTTTTTTATTCACAAAAATTGTAGAGAATTAACGTGTCAGTTCAAAAGTATAATAATATACAAAGTGTTCCATTTGGAAAATTCACTTTGAAATGTCCGAAATTAGCGTTACTATAAAATACACCCTGTACAATTATAATCAATATTTGGCGGTTGTGTCGTTGCAGTACATCCCTTGTCTACATAACTGCAAAACTAATTTTTTTAATTAATAGTAATACACACACAGCGAATTAATTAATTTTTTTTCAAATGATTCGGAAGCGCCACGTCAAAAACAAAAAATCTGGAGGTCGTTGGAAAGTTAATTTAAGCTGATTTCTTAAATGTGAAAATATGTAGGGCATTCCATTTAAATAAAAATGACCTCGAAGATGAGCCGCTGTAGCGAGCCTCCCTGTATATTTCAAAATATTTTTAAAATGTGTGCCTTTTGACACTATACCATTTTCCATAAAAAAGTGTTTTTTAGCAAATGTCTATCTACCGTCTACCATATAGAGCCCGTACTACGCAACCGATTTTGCTCAAATTGCGTATTTAGGACGGCCACACTTCGAGGCTAAATCGTACAATAGGATTTTCCCACTAATTTTATTTTAACAATTTGTGTCGTGAAAATGATAATAAAACATTTTATTAATTTACTACAATTTACTTTTCTAATAAGAATTATTTCTAAGAAAATATCCTTAAAACAACTTGCTGATAATTTCACTGCTTTTTAAAGCGGGCATTTTTAAGCGCCAGAATTATCTATCTATCCGGAGAACCAATGAGATTATGGATATAATTAGTTTGTAATAGATTCTAACTGTGTGTTAAAGAAAGCTTTCCTCTAAAACTTCTCAGAATTTCAATTTGTAATGCTTGTAATGTGATTGGTCTAAAGCAGTGGACGTGTAAATATTGGCCAATCAGAATCCAGATAAATGCCGCACAAGTTATTCGTGAAAGCTTCGGACGTTAATATTTTGTACTGTAGTTTAGGTTTAACCTTCACCGACATTACACATCAGATGACTAACCTAAAACGTTAAATTTATATTTTTATGTTTGTATTGTTTGGAGTGAAAATATTATTTTATCAGTTTCTGGTTTATGTTTTATTAATTCTACAATCAAAATGGAATCAAGTGGAAGAGGGCTATGTTAAAGGTGCCGCTGATAATTTACCTAAAGTAGAAAAGTGCTGAGTGCTGTCAATAAATAGAGGTTATGTTATGTTAACAGAGACCAAGATTAATAAATAATCTTGAACAGAGATAACCTCTGTGATTGGATTTCAGGGTGTTGACGTCACAGCGCGCCAATTTATGGCTGATTAAAATGAACCCAATATTTTTCAAACTTCAAATTTTTTTTTGTTACTATTAGTAAAATTAATAAGATAATAAATATGCCATAAATCATTTTTTTACGTGAGTTAAGTATTTCAGCAATAATTTTTTTTCTGAGAAAACCTTATTGATCTAGTACAGCTATGGAGTAGTTAACCCCTAAAAGTCGATAAAAACGTTTTTTTCCCAAAAAACGACTTCAATGATTTTGATTAAATTTAACATATGGATACTCACTTAGTATGTTAAAGGACACGCCAAAACCTTCGATAAAATTTTTTGACAATAGCAAAATCCGTATGAAACGCGTGCTCCATGTAAAAGCGCCGTTGGTAGAGGTTTTATAAATAAAATAACATTTTCGCTCCACGAAGAGTTTTTTATGGAAAAATATCGTACTACACAAGAACGAAACAAAGTGAATTCTTACCTCCAAGTCATATTTCAAAGAAATTACTCGATGCCATATAGTTGCATATTATTATAGTGATACTTTAAGACTGATTAAAGCGAAGGAATTTTTTAATCTTATAAAGTAGTTCCACAACACAACTTCAGCTTCTCTCAAAGTTGAGCTTCTATCGCCTGCCCACAATGTTTAATTCTTATTTTTAGCTATTGATATTTAGTTGTTAGGTTTTATTAATCTACAATATTGATGCAAGAGTAATATACATTTCTCTATGTACAGTTTTTAATTTTTGATTCTAAATTACTCGCAATGTATGTTAAATTGGCTCATAAAAAAGTGTCAAAATGTTCCTATCGGTCTTCTTTTGGGTAAATATTATACTGATTGGTGAATAATTTTCGTTTCTGGCTTCTAATCTTTAAAGATCCGTTGTGATTTATGATTCATGAATAATAATGTATGCATAAGAAATATTTTAGCAGCAAAATATTTAAAGCAAAATATTAAAAGATTGCTAAAAATATGCTTAATACAAGTTTTATATCTAGTGGAAAATTGCGTAGATCCCTTTTTGCCCGTCAGTCTATTTAAAAATACTAATTTAAATATGAATGAGCTGATGTATACAGTTTTGTATATTGGATATTCTTTTATTAACAATTGATGTAGAGGGTTGGTACCAAAAGCATATATTTATTTTACGCCAGAAACATGTTTGACAAGAAAAGGTAAGATAAATATCTAGTTGAAATATGTATCGTCTTTAACCGTCAAAACACGGGAAATGACATACGCGAAATAAACAATAAACTATCGTGCCGTGGCATGACCGTAGTAACAGAAGGGAGATCCTCACTTGAAACAAGTAACGAAAGCTTATCAAAACGAATTTCTAGGGTAATTTTACGTTTTGTTCTAAGGTTATGCATAAGAACGGCAACAAAGTACACTAAAGTGGATTGAACGAAGGATATATTTTATTTGTGTCAATAATTTAAATAATTACAGTCAACTGTTATTAATTATCGTAATGTATTAATTATCTATTGCCTAATTATATAAATTGTGTTAATACATCCAACAAAACTCTCACGAACATAGTTGATGATTGATTTGAATCCGCTATTATTGTATTTATATGTTGCTAATGTTACTTTACAGAACGTATTGTATGCATACATAATATGTTTTATTTTGATAACAGATCAAGGATTATATGATAAATTTAGTCTACAGGGAAAAAACTAATAAATAAAGATAAGAATTCTATAACTTAGTATCAAGATAAGTGCTGAGGAGAACTAGTCACCCATCTAGACGTTGTTAATAGTGAGAAGAAAGTTACAACAATTAAGTATACGTACTACACATATTACACTCCCAAATTCAAAACCAAATTTGTTCGGCAATAGCTTCTTTCCATACTGAGGAAAGTTTAACGGATTCGGTTCAGGTTGCACCACACCCTGCAGCCTATATCGGCTAACTTTACTTCTCATTATTCTTATACCTTTCTGATACCTTGTGTATTGCTAACATACCGATATAGTTCTACCATCGGTCCAAATGCAAGTGAATTTGGGTCCTTTTTTCTAAATCTAAAAATATTTTGTCTATTGCGATTTGGTGCCATCAGAGTACTGTTTCAGACACATCTCCAATGAGTTTGTGGTCCAGATTGCTTTCATATTGCATCGTTATTAAGCATGTCTTCCTTCACAGGTTCATGATCTGTGAGCTTCTTTGTTACTGTTCTCAGCTGATTCCTGCCCAATATAAGTAGGTGCCGCGCCTATGTTCTGCCAGTATCTAATGTGTTCTTCCTTGACTCATTCTCTCTGTACTGCACTTTGGCGCTGCGAAGGTTTATTTCAGCTTTGTCATTTCCTAGAACCTCATTATGTTTTTTCGCCCAGATCAATTCAACTCAATTTGGCTCCGACGCGGTTTTAAATCTTCTAGATGAACCAGACGAGCCTTATGTCACTTTGTGGCATGTTGGTGCCTTCAATAATTCCTGACTACCTGGAACAATGCGGATTTGTTAGTTGATATTGCATATATTTCTGCCTGTGCTCCGTTTGTCAAGAGCAAAGTTGAAAAATGTCAATGCGGAGAAAACTTTGTTCTGTATAATACATGAGCGACGTATACAAATAAAAAAAAATTATGGTTTAAAAAAACTAAAAAAACACGCTTTAATAGCAAACCGAACTATAAAGTAAAGAATAATGTTTAAATGTTATTGACAAAGAAAAAATTCATTTTATTGTAAAGCGTGGGGTGCTTGACATCAATTGTTATATATATTTTATTGGTAGGTATTGATAAAAGTAGAATTATAAAAATATAGTAAAAAGCACCCTAAGCTTTTTACAATAAAATGAATTTTTTTTGTCAATAATATTTAAACATTATTTTTTACTTTTTAGTTTGGTTTGTTATTTTTTATAAACTATAATAATTTATATACTCATTCGCTCTGTACTGCACTTTGGCGCTGCGAAGGTTTATTTCAGCTTTGTCATTTCCTAGAACCTCATTATGTTTTTTCGCCCAGATCAATTCAACTCAATTTGGCTCCGACGCGGTTTTAAATCTTCTAGATGAACCAGACGAGCCTTATGTCACTTTGTGGCATGTTGGTGCCTTCAATAATTCCTGACTACCTGGAACAATGCGGATTTGTTAGTTGATATTGCATATATTTCTGCCTGTGCTCCGTTTGTCAAGAGCAAAGTTGATGCTTGTTTCTGAATTTCCATATATCCATATATTCCTGACCCTGTGGCTGTTTCAGTCCTAGACTTGCTGTCAACCAGATCAGTCCTATACGTAGAACTTCTGTAACACTTTATTCTACTGCTCTCGATCTGGTGTTACCAGCTCGAAAGGAATATTTTGGTAACATGTTTTCTGATGTCGCCTCGAGGATAAGGACAGTTTCTTATATTCTTCGTGGCTCGAACGAGGGCAGTATTGCATCAGCTTACCAGAGCTTGGCAGCTTAGGAGGTGTTAATCCACCTAAGTTCCTTTTCCTAGTGTATGAAGTACTGGTGATGTTTAACGGTTCTCCACCCACATTTGAGTGACGTTCACGCATAAGTTCACCCTTGCCTGTGGGCATTACTTAACTACTGGAACTCCCAAGGTCTCATCAACCCTGTTTTTGGACATATTTTGGTTGCATTTGAAATAGATGGAATCGATTTCACGCTCGTTGACAGCCCCAATCTTGGAATATAATAAACTATTGTCAGAGGTCTCTTTTATATCAAAAAAGTTCCTCAGCCCAAACCTTTTTTTCCAGTGTCTCCTTAACCCTTTTGATGAGATGGTGAAGTGCTGTTCTGTAGATTTGCCTACCTACTATACATGTGTGTTCCGATGCATTGGTGTTAAGAGCAGTGCACCGTTACTGACATATCTATCCAGCAATTTTTCGTCTTAAGTACAAAGCGCATAACAAAAAATATGACTACTGGCCGCGGAAATATGAGAGACTGGCGGAGGCCTACACAGGAGGACGGTGCGTACTTTACTCCTTGAGAGGTGGCAAATTAAATGGGCGGAGCAAAGACACAGTCGACTAGGAAGTCAAAAAATGGGTAGAAAGGAAATATGGAGATGAAGAATACCACCTTATGCAAGCGCTCTCCGGGCATGGTTATTTCCGCATTTAGATACATGGACTAGGTCGGGTGGATGATTACGAATAGTACTACTGTGATGAGTGTGACTCTCTTGAACATTCAATATTGCTGCGTTCAAGGTGAGCCCTAGACAGGTATAATGCTGTCGGAAATTGAGAATGATCCGAATTCACTGGTTGGACGGAGGATGTAAGACACATTTGAGAGGTAACGGATGAAGTGAGAGGACAACCTCTCTTCTGAAGGTATGCGAGAGTTGTTCGGTAGAAAAGGTGGAGGAGTTTCAGTGGGTAGAAATCCCACACTACCCCGCTATACTATACCCAGGTGGGACGTTTTTATGAAGATTCCCCTCCTTCAAAATCTACAATAAAACGGGCTACACATTTGAAAAAACGCATTATTCATCATCCAAAGGCGTTGTCAGTGGGGATTGAATCCAGTATAGGCAGTGTACAAAACATGCTGGCCACGCAACATACTCCAACCTACCACACTCACTTTTAAAATCATATAAGTTAGGGGCTAGCTTATAAATGGTTCGCAAATATGTTTTGTAACTAATAATAATTGCAGATTATTTTTATTGTTTTATTTACTTGTTGAATGAATGATAGCTAAAAGAATTTGATGTTTACTGTATAGTACTATGTCAACTTACGTGATCAGTTTCTTTTAAGTATGAAAGTTTTAATTTAAAATAAAACCATATAATAGCCTTTGAAACCTGCTAGAGTCCTACAAACTCTTATATGTTAGATAAATTTTGTCTCATAATAATTTTGGAAGGAAAGTAAATCTATAAATGACAGGAAAATAGAAAAATGCATGGTATTTCAATAGAAGTGCTGTTCTGTAGATTTGCCTACCTACTATACATATGGGTTCAGATACACTGGTTTTAAGACCAGTGCGCCGGTACTGACATATCTGTCCAGCAAGTTTTCCTCTTAAGTACAATGCACATAACAAAAAATATGCCTGCTGGCTGCGGAAAGGCGAGAGACTGGCGGAGGCCTACACTGGAGGGCGGTGCGAACTTTACTCTTTGAGAGGTGGCAAATTATTATTGTTGGAATAAAAATTTCCTATCAAATTTATATATTTACAAAGCAAAATTGTTTTAGCAGGATATCTTGTAAAGAAAACTGTATCTCTGTATACATAAAGTTCTCGTCTGTGTGTCTGTTTGTTAGTTCGGGCTAATATCAAGAAACAGAGGACGAATTTTGATGAAATAGAGTATCTCTGGATGGTTTAGGCATGTAAAACATTACTATTTGTCAAATGTGAGTCGAACAATGACGAAAAGACGGCCGTAGTGGCGTTTGTCTGGCTTACGCTGACTAAACTATTAAAGACTCGATTAAAGATAAATTATATATCGCGAGAATCCGGGGTCAGTTGCTAATTATGTAGTAAACTAGTAAAATTCTGTAAATGGTCCGCTCACTCACGCCGGTATACCTTGAAGTCATGTTAACTAAACCTGTTGATCCTGTTTTCTGTACAATAGGATGATCTTTCTCCAATACATGATATACATTCAAAATAATTTTGTTCTCTGGAGACTTTCTAAGGGTATGAATTTTTACCATTTCTTTTGAACAACCGGGAACCGCTTCCATTTTTGCACATTTAAAATTATTACGATATCTCACAATTTATTCTCACTAAAGCACTAACAAAATAAAACTTTAGGCACTGTGATACGACAGGTATGTAATTTATAAACAACAAATTAATACCGACCAACTGATAAAATACCGAACTCTATGTGTACACTGATTTTAAACTGAGTTATAACCGTTTAACGCACCAAACACCACTGAACACGTGGATAATGTTGCCAGATTTAAGCATAATATTTTAAATTTAAGATATGATAGTTCATGCATAGTTAACTCAATCCGAGGACTTTCATCCCTTCGATGTTATTCGTCAAAATTTTCCAAATTTAAGGAAAATAAATAGGTAACACCGTAAACATATTATATTAGGGAATTTACAAAACTTGATTTCGGCCGAAGTATAGGTTAAAAGTTTTTTTTTGCTAAAAACAGCTCGTCCTGCTCAAGAGTAACAAAATTAAATTTTTGAAGCAGAATACTATAATCAGTTATCTTTTCAGGATAATATCCATCACATTTAAATGTAAGATATTTCAGAAACTTTCGTTTTACGATTTCTACCGAATTCTTATGAGTTACGTGCCATATTGGACTGCAGTACATTAGTTTTGGCATTATATATCATTATATAAGATTTTAAAGCATTGACACTATTAAAGTTATTGCAATTTCTTATTATGAAGCCAAGCGATTTAAGAGCAGATGTAGTAATGTTATTAATATGACCTGCGAAAGATAACTTTCTATCGAACTCAATATCCCTAATGGTGTCTACTCTACCAAGTAAATTTACTTGGTGAATATGGTAACGAAAGTGAATGGGATTTGACTTTCGCGAATAGGAAACTACATTTAGCAGCATTTACATCCATTCTATTTACACTAGACCACTCAATCACCTTATTTAGATCACTCTGAAGACTGCCACAAGCATCCAGTCTTGAGATGTTACAATAAATTTTAAGATCATCGGCAAAAAGTAATCTGCCACACGTTAATTACCAGTTAAATCATTGATAAAAGGTAAAAATAGTAGTGGTCCCAAATTCGATCCCTGAGGAACACCTGAGCTAGCAATGAAATAAGAAGCCCTATATCCATTATAACAAACGTACTGTTTGTTGTGGTAAAGGTAAGACTTAAATAATAATATAACGGAATCATTAATGTTGAAGAAGGTTAATTTTTTCAGTAAAGTTGGATGGTCTATGCGGTCAAAGGCTTCTGCAAATCTGTGTAGATAACGTCAACCTGACTGCCATTATCTATATTCTCAGCAATAATTTGCTTAAGTAAGCATAGGTTAGATAGTGCAGATCTTTTTTCCATGAAGCCATGCTGAAATTGAGTAATAGAGTTCTTCTCATCTAGCAGGATATTATCCTGCAATAACATTTCAAAAGCCTTTGCAAAATTACACAGAATTGAAATAGGTCTGTAATTGCTAACTATAAATGGATCGCCAGTTTTAAAAATGGAACAGACTTTAGCAATTTTCCACACATGTGGAAATATGCCAGTCTTCAACGTTAAATCAAACAAAATGGAAGGAGGTTTGGCAAAAAGATATGCACTACTAAAAAGATGGTATTCCACCAGGTCCAGAAGTAAATTTATTTTTTATTTTTTTTTAAGACTTTAACAACATCGTCTGGAGTGAAGGTGGACGCACGTGTAATATTCGAATCAATATTTAGAGGAAATGATAAATCATTATTTTGAGGTAGGTAAACGCTACTAAAATACTCCCCAAATAGATAAACAATTAACTGAGGGCTGTCATAAGAGCTGTTTTTATAAACTGGTACATGATTATCTAAGATACTGTATAATTTTTCAACAAATTTATCGCAGGCAACATTTGCATCATCCTTTTCAAAAATATCTCGACATCATTATCATATCTTAGATCATTATTACGAACTTCATGAACTATAAGAAACATAAGTAATAATGAATTATGTTACGAACGATTAAAATATTGCTAAGTAATCTACATCTCCACCACTGATGTCAGCGCACATTACTCTGCCGAAAAGAACGTGAACTCCATTTTGGTGTTAAGTGGCAAAAACTACATATTTCATTATGTCATAAGCCTCAAACATGAAACAACTTATCACTTGTCACTTTCCACAATGCCAACTGTATTTGATTATCTTACTATAGAAATAAAAGGAATATTATCATGTAATATACTGAATTTTTTTAATGTTATTTGGGGTACAAATACACAAACATAGCAAAAACTATTTTAATATTGTTTAGTGAACAACATAGTATTTGTAGTTTATTATATATAATTGTTCTTTATGAGACAAGCCTAAAATTTTTCATGTCGTTTACAGATATAATCTAAGAATATTTCTATCGCCCTAAATTGAATTAAACTGTGTCCAAAATTTCTCTTTTACAAAAATATTCGCATTATTTTTTTAAAGATTCCTGTTATCTGTTGTATATATTATATAGGTACTTAGGTTTCTTTTATGATCTATTATGTTTAGAATTAAGTATGACAAATGTACTTTGTAAATATCGATTAAGCTTATACTTACCACAGTGAAAAAGAATTAAATAAAACCTACGCATAGCGTACATGATTACATAGAATTACATAAACAATACAATATCCCGTCCGGCACACGCTAGATTATCGTTCCCAATTCCCAAATATGTCGGCTTTTGGGTGAGGGAAGGTAAACAATCACAGGCAGCGAAAGTGTAAAGCGTAGTTTATTAGGACTGTAAACAACAGACCGCAAACCTTTCTGAATAACCCACTATGTTGCTTCTGGTGTCCCGCAGAACATTAAATCTGACATGCCCGGAAAGCAAACCTCTCCATAATGCACGAGACCGACCCCGGAACTTTGGTGCACCTCCTATTACTGCGGAAGTTAGTGCTCGATATGAGGGATATGAAATTAGACACTAGGATTTAAAACAGGATTTTGAGGCGAATTTAAGTTAATGTGAGAGTTCTATTTTTAATTACAAATACCTGTGGAATATTAAAAGTAAATTTTTATTTCTGAATTATTATTATAGTGTTGAAATTTTTTAGCACAGTAAAATAATATCTTAGCTTGACCTTAAAATCTCGAAGTTCTGAAAATTCCAGGATTCCAATCCTATCCGATAGACACTGTAAAAGATAAATGTTTCATCTTATATTTCTGAAAGTGTTGAAATACTTTATTTCGGCTATAGAAGAAAAACAATCAAATATCACGTAAAAGTTAGGTGAACAGTCTTTGATTTTATATACTATTTTATCTCAGAAATTTACGAAATGGCGATGGGCGATGGTGTCATAAACATGATTTATTTTAAAATTTACAACTTACGCATATTTCAATAGGGTAATTTCATCTCTGATCTCTACACCTACGCATACAAGTATTTCTTTGTTCAAAGTAGTTCAAAGTTGATATACGTTCATCATCTGACAGTCTCTTCAGAGTCATAATTAAAGGAAATCCTACATAAATTTAAAATTGTGGAGAGTGATAAAGAAATTTGAAATAAAGAGGTCATTCATATTCGTTATAATAATACTAAAATACTACTGGGAGAAAACCTTGGTTTTACAAATATTACTTGTGACTTCATTGAAACTCATATACATACCGTCAATTACGAAGTTAAAGGGATGAAAGTCGACGGCAAAAGCAATAAGAATAATAACGTGTATCAAAAAAATTGAAAAACGCAGTTGGCTTTGACATACGCTCTTGCGCAACGGCCTGACATAATTAAATCCGCTTATTTTTGTCCTTTCAACGATATAAAATATGTAAAAAAAAATTTTACTGATAGTGTCAATATTTAATATTTTACGAAAACCACAATTCACATCATTGAATCGTAAAAATCATCTATGCCATAAGAGTAAAAATTCGCTTTATAATAATTATAATTCAGGGGTGTAACGGGGTAGTGAAGCGCAAGTTATAGCCTCTCCTACTCAATTATTAACCTCACCTTCGCGATGAGTTCAATTTGAACTTGGTGCACCCTGTTTTTACTAGCGAGGCTCTAACGACCGAGTAAGGGCGGAATAACCCTTACCTTTTGCCGTGAGCACATCCACCTTCTCACGAAGAGTGCGGTAAAAATAACTTACCGCACGCAAAGGTTGCTTTTGGAATCGTTTGGTTACCCCATCGTCGCAGTCTCCTTCTGCGCCATGGGACCACACCACTCGCTTCCCGCAACCGAGCTGGTCAGTTGCATACCTGCTCCAGCTAAAACTTCAAATGCAGCTTCGTTTTCAGTCGATTAAGGCTTAAAAAAAATGATGGAGCGTTTAAGTGGGACAAAATCATCCGGAAGTAAAATACCCTCCCGATCGGATCTCCGGGGGAGGGTGCCCACAGGGACACCTCATCGAATGTCGAAAAAACACCGACAAGTTAAATCCAAGAAAACTAATTCTTTCATCTACGGCGCTTGGAATGTTCGTACTTTGAACGACAGCACTCGCACCGATCGGCTTGAAAGAAGAACTGCTCTAATAGATAGAGAACTTCACCGACTCAATGTTGACGTTGCAGCTCTCAGCGAAACTCGATTTTTGGAGGAAGGCTCTCTCACAGAAAAGTACTACACCTTCTATTGGAAAGGCCTTCCCACCAATTCAAGAAGACAACATGGAGTAGGATTTGCCGTTCGGAATCAACTTGTATCCAACATGAACGCTAACGGTCAACTACTCCTAACTAAATGCGCCGAACATGATCTAGTTATAACAAACACCATTTTCCGACAAAAGGATAAATTTAAAGGCACCTGGCGTCACCCCAGATCAGGTCACTGGCATCTACTGGACTATGTTATCGTACGTAGGAAGCACCTCAAGGACGTCCAAATTACAAAGGCGCGCATTGATAGCGAATGTTGGACCGATCATCGTCCTGTTGTCTCTAAAATGAAAATTGTTATGAGACCCAAACACCGAAGAACTCAAGTAAAACGTAGACCCCGTCTCTGTATTAGTAAATTGCGTGACCAACAAACCGTCGAACAGCTAAAGCACAAAGTTCAAGAGAATTTGAGTGCACTAGAAGAAACCAATTCTGTAGATGCCGCTACTACCTGGACACAAATTGAAGACAGTTTAAAAAGTGCGAGTGAGGAAATTCTTGGCACTGCAGCAAGTAAAAAACAGGAGGACTGGTTCAATGATAATGAAGCTTTTATACAAGAACTTCCTGACCGCAAACATATTGCCTTCCAAAACGCTATCAACCACCCCAACGACTCATCAAAAGCAGAAGCTTTTACCCAATCTAAGTATGAAACGCAACGCGAAATCAGAAGAATAAAGAACGAGTGGTGGGCAAGCAATGCCAGAGAAATTCAAAGGTACGCCGATTCACACGACTACAGGAATTTCTTTCAAGGAGTAAAAGTAGTGTACGGCCCCAGTCGGAAAAATATGTGCCCTGTTAAAGATTTAAATGGAAATCTCCTCAAAGAAGACCAGGAAATAAGAGCCCGATGGAAAGAACACTACTCTAACATTCTTAACTAGCAAAGTCAAGCCGATCACGATAGTAAAATCTTATCCCTCAATATGACACCTTCGAAGACTTAGATAAACCACTAACAGCGGAAGAGATCTTAACCGCCATTGGGCAGCTAAAAAATAACAAGTCTCCCGGCGCCGACTCACGCCCAGCTGAGATCTTTAAAGCTGTGTCGTCATTGCTCATACCCTACCTCAAAAAACTGTTTGATGTCGTGTGGGAAAGTGGTCAAGCTCCGCAGGAGTTTCGTGATACACTTTTAATCATCCTCTTCAAAAATAAAGGGAGCACTGCGGACTGTGGTAATTACAGGGGTATAGCTCTCCTGGCTGTTGGAGGGAAGATACTCACTAAAGCGATTGCAAATAGACTGTTATGGAGAAGTTACTTCCTGAAACACAGAGTGGCTTTAGACCAAACCGAGGCACATCGGATCTAATCTTCACACTTAAACAGCTTCAAGAAAAAGCACTCGAACATCAAGGAGAAATTCACATGGCTTTCATTGATTTAACCAAGGCGTTTAACTCGGTGGACAGGGAAGTGCTCTGGAAAATTATGCTCCGCTTAGGTATCCCTAGAAAATTTGTGGAAGTATGTCGCAGTCTACATACAAACAACAACGCCCAGGTTATGTATAATAATGAGGCAACCGAACCTTTCCAAACCCTCACTGGAGTTAGGCAGGGATGTGTCCTGGCACCCCTACTTTTTAATTTGTTTACCACTGCTCTAACAATTATTGTTGACAACAAACTGACAGTCAGAGGAATAGGTCTCAGATACCGTTCTGATGGCGGTCTCTTTAACATAGGGCGCTTTAGAGCTTTCACGAAGACACGCACACGATTCATTTGTGAGCTCCAGTATGCGGATGACTGTGCACTTTTAGCCTCTACGCCGGAAGAGCTTCAAGAACTTTTAGATGTGTATGCCCAGAGCTATGATTCCTTGGGACTTAAAATCAACATTGGAAAGACTAAGATTGTGTCAACTCCTCATCAAGTGAACCAAATAGACATTACACTTAACGGAAGTGATGGATCAGTTCAATTACTTAGGCAACGTTGTTAATGACAAAGCAAACATGGACAGCGAGATTCGCAATAGAATTAACGCTGCATCTAGAGCACTCTGGGGACTTAGAGAGAGAGTATTTGACAACCACGACCTTGCTTTGTCAACGAAAATGGCTGTCTACAGAGCAGTTGTCATTCCAACACTGCTATATGGATGTGAAAGATGGGTCACTTACCGTCGGCATGTGAAAGAATTAGAACGTTTTCAGCAAAGACACCTCAGAAGTATGATGAAAATCCGTTGGTTCCATCACATGTCAAACGTGGAAGTACTCAGGAGAGCAAACAGCCGGAAAATTGGAAAATTGAGGTGCTTATTTCAAGAGCACGCCTAAGATGGGCAGGTCACGTTCATCGTATGGATGATAACCGCCTTCCTAAATGTACACTTTATGGTGAATTGCTAAGCGGTAGAAGAAGGCGTGGCGGTCAACGAAAGAGGTTCAAAGACGTTCTCCATGAAAATCTAAAATCCTGCGGTATTCCAGACGAGCAATGGGAACAACTTGCAGCGGACAGAACCGAATGGCGAGGGGTTGTGGCCAGCTATCAAGGAAATGTTGCTGCAAGAAGGCCGAATCCAAGACCTAACCAGGTCTATGTTTGTCCTGACTGCGGTCGTCATGTGCTCTCCCGAATTGGCCTCTATAGCCATAGTCGTGTGCACCGTAGATGAATGGGAATTACAATAGACTACACCTTTTACTTGTTTTTTATTACACACAATCTATCGACTTTTTTATACTCCGACTCGAGTAAAGGCTAATAATAATAATAATAATTCAGTAATTATTTATTACAACTTAATACAAACAAATAAACAAATATCTCATAAATAAAAATACAAGTACAAAATGAACATCCAAAAACAAGAAAAACTATGTATTACAGTGCTACCTACTACCATACTGAAAAGAAAATGTGTGTATTTATTTTTATAACTACAAATGCTCAAATTACGCACCATGCATTTTAATATACAAACATGCTCTACGAGACACCTCATGCATTACATTTTGGAGAATTTTAGGAGTAATTTTCACACATGCGTTTCTAATTCTGGTTTTGATGTCCTCAATATTTTCAGGGGCAGTTGTCTTTAATGTAACCCCAGACGAAAAAATCCAAGAGAGTAATATCTGGTGATCGAGCTGGATAATGGAATGGATCCGTAGGTGACTATCCAGCTATCTGGCATTTAAATAATTTATACATATTAGTGCGATCCAGTGTGAGGTGGATCCCCATTTTATTGAAAATATGAATAATTTAATATTTCTGCCACTGTTAATTCATAAAGAAAATCTCGAAATTCGTTTTGCAGGAAATAAAGTCCAATTACTTTAGTCCCTAAAAGACCCACCCAATCGTAGAAAATCTTTCTCGGAAAGCAGTCTCAGTCAGTCAGTCTTCGTCCGACCAAAGAATTTTGCTACATATCAGCGGGTCATTCCTTTTATTATTTAACAACCATCTACAAAATCTTACTCTTCTCAGCTTTTTCCCTTATTTAAATGTTGAACTTTCCTCATTTTATAGCATCGAAATGCTTTTTTTCAAACTATTTTTCTTGCACTGTCGTTTTATGCGAGACTTTATCTGAATATGTCTCGAAGAGGTTTCTTCGTTTTGGTTAACATAATTCAATACTCTATTCACTTTTCTTATATTATTCGCAATATGCCCTCGCCTTACTACTTTTTTTGAAAATAAACCGTGCGTTTTTAGATTTTGAATTAACTTCCTAAACATAGTTCGATTTGGCTGCGAAGCATCTGGAAATCTACCTCCGTAAATCGTGACTGCCATCTCAGCTTCAAAATTGTAATAAATGCTAATCGTATCGAATTTATTATTATTGGTATACACCATAATTACTGGCATAAAACTTGTCCTTGAACTCGACAACGCAACAAACAACATTCAACAGTGACAATCTGTCAAATTTGTTAATAACTGTATACATTAAAATATAATATTTTTAGTCGCAAACTCCTTATCATTATTTTACTATAAGGAACGAAACCAGACTGCAACCAACAGCTACTCTCCAGGCTAAGTGCCCCGCCGAGCGCTGAATTACAAGTTACAAGCCTTGTTACAAAGTTACAAGGCTGTACTGTAATTACCCATATTTTGCTACATTTACCACCACAGTTACTGCAATTACCCTCATCGTTACTGCAATTACATTTAATTATGCTTAAATTGCCTCCCACTACTCTAATTACCCCCCAACCACACTAATTACAATCAACCACGCTAATTTATATAGAATATTTGTATAGGAAGAGGAGGATCTCATAGTTGGCCTACCAGAAATAGACTTCTTTTTGTGGGGCTATGTTAAGGAGCAAGTGTACAAAGCTCCTATAACTACAAAAGAAAATATGAAAGAAAAAATAAGGAAAGTTTTTCAGGAAATTGCTGTAGATATTTTAAGAAATGTCGGTAGATCATTCGAAAATCATCTACAGAAATTCATAGACATACTGGAAGGCCACTTTTAACAGTTTATATAAACACTAAGTATTAATTATTTCATTAAATTAGGTTCAAAGTAACTTTAAATAGTGCCAATTTTTATATTACATAATATTGTATTTTCTGTTGCTATTATTTATGTTAATAATAATAAATAATAAATAAACGCCACAGAAATGATTGTAATATTAAACGATTATATATAATTTTTTTAGATAGGCCCAAATGTGATTTAATTAAACTGAAAAATACTGAGACAACCAAGATTCACCCAAAAAAAATATTAATACTACTTTCAATTATTCTCACTTTTTGTCAACATCATGGCTACTAGATCAATCCGGATTGAAAAGTATTATAATTTAATGGTTTTTAATGAAAAAATAAAAATAACTCTGAACATATCGATTTTAAGTATAAATCGTAGAGAATTAACGTGCCAATTCAAAAATACAATAATATACAGAGTTCAAATGTGCTTTTAGAGGGCAGAATATTAAAACATAATATTTTTAGTCGCAAACTCCGCTATAAAATCCTTATTTTACTATAAGAAACGTAACCAGGCTGCAACCAACAGCTACTCTCCGGGCTATGCGCCTCGCCGAGCACTGAATTACAAGTTACAAGCCTGGCGCGTTAAGTGTAATAATTGCATATTACCATCGAAACGCTAATGCTTCGATTTTTATTTTTCGATTGCAACAGACACTGGACCGCTAGATGGCGCCTGCTGACTATTTTACATGTCGCTATCTCAAAGATATCGAAATGTACTAAATAGTCAGGTGATCCTCGTGTCGGTCGTCGTATGCCTACCTTGCACTGACGAGAGCCAACAGCTCGAAACTGCAGTCTACAAGTAGTGTGTGACGACTGGGCACGAGAGCTCCTTTAAGTAGGATCAGTCTTTCGGCTGGTGTTTGTTGCAATTGAAGCATTAACGTTTTGAAGGTAATATGCAATTATTACACTTAACGCGCCAGGCTTGTAACTTGTAATTCAGCGCTCGGCGGGGCACATAGCCTGGAGAATAGCTGTTGGTTGCAGTCCGGGTAGGTTCCTTATAATAAAATAAGGATTTTATAGGGGAGTTTGCGACTAAAAATAAATATTATGTTTTAATATTCCGCCCTCTAAAAGCACATTTGGACTGTATACATTGTTTTATACTAATCATGGCATAACTGGTTTTTACAATTCAATACGAATTGGTGTTTTCGTAAAATATTAAATATTTACACTATCAGTTAAAATTTCTGTGATATATGTTTTATATTGTTGGAAAGAGAAAAAATAAACGGAATTAATGGTGTCATGGCCTATTTTGAGATTTGTTCTTTCCATTTTTGCATAAGATCGTATATCGAATTTTTTTTCTTCCCATGATCGTAGGAACATTCCTCTCCACTAGAGCCGCTGTAATTTGTGGAAAGGTAGTTCTATCAAACGCACCTTCTATGTCTATGAAGAGGCATAGAGTAGACTCTTTATTGTCCAAAGATCTCTCAATCCGATTCGCAACTGCATGGAGGGCGGTGTCGGTGGGTCTTCCCATTACGTTTGTGTGCTGGGTGGGATGTGAAAGGTTGTCTTTCACTACAACATCACTTATGCATCGTTCATATAGCTTCTCCATCGCCTTGAGCAGGAACGAGCTTAAGCTGATGGGTGTTATATGCTTCGGGGGTGGTATAGTCCATCCGTCCTCCCTTTGGGAAGAATACAACTGTCATTTCTTTAGATATCTCTGGAATATGAAGATGTACTGAGCACGCCCTAAATACTTCAACAAGGTGCAGCAGTTATTCATTCAGTCCCCATTGCCGTAGGACGAGATAGATACCGTCATTGCCTGGGGACTTAATAGATGAGAAGCTCTGTATTTCCCATCTTATTCTATATTCACTGTCATCCTGTGCCTGAAATAATTAAATTAAATAAATTTAAAAAAAATAATAAACATATTTTGATTTTCTAAGATAGAGATGGTACAGAAAAACAATCAGTCAGTACGCCTAGATTGCTAATTTAGGACTGAAATATTACTATAGGCTTACTAAATATTCATAGTAAGTTGATATTTGTTTAACGTATGTCACGACCTACGTGGCAATAACATCGGTTATCTAACCACCTTTGCTGCACACTACAAGTTTAAATATTTATTATACACGAAAGAGTTTTCTATGAAATTAGCATAGCTTTTATAATGCTCCGAAAGTTTGGTAGTAACTATTTTTACCTTAAAACTTTTTTCAATCATTTCATTCCTAATTTCCCAGACTATAAATTAAGAAAATATTTATCCTGTGAAAAAAGCAAAAGAATCAAAATTGTATAGAATTTAATCCTCTATAAAATGAATTAACATTTTTTACATCACTTTGACACGATAATATCCGATTGATGATTAAGCTTCGCGATAAAGCATTAGCCAAATTTTAAAAAACTAAAAATCCACCCCACTGGGATTACTACAAAAATTTTAAAAATGCAGTCACAAGGTAAGTACTGTCTCCAACATTATGGTAGTAATGGTAAAGTTATCTGGCTAAAATTAAAGACCACCCTCTATTGCTATAACTGACAATCTCAATAAACCCGATTTAATAAATGATCATTTTATTCTACCCTCATCTAACGTAACTGCACCGCATGTAAATTAATTAATTAATTAGCTTTTCTAACAATAACCTTAAAGAAAATTTTACTCTCTTTTCCTTTCACTGCCGTTGATAAAACTGTTATTTATAAATAGCAGATAAAATTAATATTCACATGTTACTTCTCTGTTGTCCTTATACATTTCCTTCTATTTCACATATTATTAATACTTGAAGGTGTTTTCCCTGACTCATGGAAACTTTCTAATATTTTGCGCCTATCTAAAAAAAATCTATAACTAGCTTGAGCGAACTCCGTCCCATTTCAATTGCCAATTCTGTCGAAAGTATTGAGAAAGTTATATTTTAAATTTCCTCGCATATTAATGAGTACGATGTTTTTCCGGCAAGGCAATCTGGTTTTAGGCCAAGACGTAACTGTACCACAGATTTATTAGAGGTTACAGATGATTTATTGAGAGATATTGATAATAACAAGACTGTGGCATTAATATTGCTAGATTACTAGAAAGCTTTCGAAACTATTAATCATGACATATTACTGTCAATTTTGGATTTCATGGGATGCTCTGAATCTTCTTTAAAACTTTTTGAAAGTTATCTTAATTGTAAGCAGTGTGTGGTGACTAGTAATGGTTTTTCTGTCTTAGCTTACCTCAAGGTTCGATATTAGGACCCATTTTGCTTTTTTTATACACATGTGATTTTATTAAATGTATAAGTGATTGCAGAACTTATTTACATGCCAGTGATACTCAAATATTCCTTTGACTATCGTGACTATCTCCTAGCCAACGACATGATTAATCAGGAACCCTAGCGTATAGTTAAAACTAGGAAAACTGGTTAAGTAGACAGAGTATCTAAGACCAACAGACGCGAAGAAAAAAGCGCCTTGTTGCCATATCTAGTGCTCATCAACTGTATTAATCTTTTGCTAAATTTCGTCACTCTATTCAAGATGTTGAAAATTGTCTTTAATGATAATGTGTTGCCTTATACTAAAGTAGCTAGAAATTTATGTCTAGAGCTTGACACTGATTTGCGCTTTAAAAAACATGTTATTAAATTCTTAAAGAGGGCATATAGTAATCTTAAAATGTTATTCCCGTATCGCCACATTATTCCGCGTTCCTCTAAAATATTATTATCAGACACGTTAGGCCTAAGTAATTTCAACTTTTGCGATGTTGTTTATGGTCCTTGCCTTAACAGCGAAAACTCAAATAGAATCCAACGTATTCGAAAGTCGTGTTTAAAATTTATATATATGGCATTCGTAAATTTGATAGAATTTCAAATAAATTAAAAGACGCCAACTGGCTAGAATGAAATCTAGACGGGAATTACATTCGGGCACCCTCTACCATAATATCATCTGGTACAAAACCCTTCCATGGCCCTTTCAGAAAGTTACTTAAAGAAGCGACATTCATAATGTTAATCTTCGTTTTCGTGGATTGATTTCACCTCCGACTCCTAGAACTACTGTATTTAGAAGATCATACGCTTACTCCATTTATTCACTCTATAATAATATACCCTCTAATCTAATATCTTTACCTTAATTTCAATTTAATAGATCTTACAAGATACTATTGTATGAAAGATTTACTTGAATACTTTACTTTTTTTATATTTTGCGATCGCGTGTTTACTATTGACGTGTTATTCATTTACTTGGAAATACTAAGATTTTTTTTCTCTGTTTTATTGTCTGTCAGCTCTCTTTTGTAATTTATAACTCAAACCCCTCATTTTTGTCGTTGTTTAGATATTGCCTGTTATAAACTGCAAATAAATTATTTATCATTACTATTAGATATTTAAAAAAATCTAGGCTTAGATTAGAGGTTGTCAAACGAAATGATGAAAACGTGTAAATTTTTCTATACAGGGTGGTATTTAAGTACGTGGCCAAGCTTCAAGTGGTAATTCCTTCAGCGATTCTAAGACGAAAAGTTTATATAAACATAGGTCCGGTAATGCTTCGTTTTCAAGATACAGGGTGTCAAACTTTCTTTAAAAAATCTTTTTTTCCTAAAAATGTGAATAATCCTTTAGCCAATTTTGTTGAAATTTGGCGGTATTATTTATGGTAGAAAGGGACTAATTTTGTCCTAAGTAGATTAAAATTTCTAAGTCCAGTGGCGTCCAGGGGGGCACCTTAACCTATTTTTGGACAAAAAATGTGCGCCACTGATCTTATTAAAACTGTTATAACTTTTATCGCATTAAGCAACTAAAAATAAAACATTTTTGGTCTCTTGAATTTTTATCGTATGCTTCGCTTTCTGGAAAAAAATTAAAATCACTTTATTACATGACCCTGAGACAACATAATAAGGAACTAAAACTACCAACTATCAGAATGTGGGGTGTACCTGTTATTTGTTTCCAGATCAATAGTCTTATTATTTTTTTTTTCTTGCCCGTGGACATGCAATGAACTGATTTTTATTTCTGATTAAGCAATTAAAATTACACCAGTCATCTTTTGAATTTTTTCGCTTAAATAAAACAAATAAACATAAAATGCATAACTTTATTTATTACTACAATATTTGAAAGTAACAAAAAGTAAGATGGCCGTGGAAGGAAAATCAATTGATCAAACATATTTGACTTTGACATAACTGACATAAATTTAAACAGTGCGTATGTAATTATTTGACCGTAATTATTTGAAGTGTTTTAAAGAGTTTTAAGCTATAAAATTTGTTAGTGATATTAGAAAATGGATCAATTTACATACGCGGAAATGGCCGATATGCATTTTGTTTATGGAATGGCCCAAGGCAATTCCAAAGCGGCTAGACGAAATCAAGAGAGACATCCTTATCGCCTTGTACCAAATAGACAAACATTTGTAAGAATACATCAAAAGCTGTGCGAATAAAGCACTTTTCAAAGGTCGGCTGCTATTGGGAGACCTACAACAGCGAGAACAGTGGAGGTAAAGGAAGCAGTTTTACATGAAGTTGAGCCTAGCCCCGACACAAGTACACGCAGAATTGCACAACAATTAGGCGATTTTCTCCAGCGAGTTGTTTATTGTACTTGGCTTTCGCAACAACAGGTAGCATCTCCGACATTTCTATCTCGTATTTTGTTTACCGATGAAGCGTGTTTTTCCAGAACTTTCATAAAAATCATATCTCGGCTGACGAAAATCCCCATGCGGTTATAGAAAACAATTATCAACAACGGTTTTCCGTGAATGTTTGGGTTGGTATTGTAGGTGATTATTTCATTGGACCTCATTTTTTACCCCCGAGATTAAATGGTCAAGAGTATCATTTTTTTTTTTGGAATTTGTGTTACCTGAACTATTAGAAAATGTCCCACTGGCAGGAACAATATGGTTCATGCACGATGGGGCCCCACCTCACTTTAGCATAGTAGCACGTCAATTTTTGAATGAAACTTATGGAGAAAACTGGATCGCTCGCGCGGGTCCACAGTCATGGCCACCCAGGTCGCCGGATTTAAATCAGTTAGATTTTTTCATTTGGGGGTATTTAGAAACCCTCGTTTATAGAACTACGATCAACACTAGAGAAGAATTAATCCAACGGATACGGGATTCCTTTAATTAGATAAGATATTTCAAAGTGTCCGGCAATCGATGTTAAGACGAGCTAATGCTTGCATTCAAGTCGAAGGAGGACATTTTCAGCAACTATTGTTAGTTTTGTGTTACTTTTTGTTAAATGTTTTTTTAATAAAAAAATTGCGTACCATTTGCTCAAGTGTGGTTTTAATACTTAATAACACAAGAAATTTTTTTTAGCTAGCATTAATTTTTATAACAATTTCCAAGACTAGAATAGGCTATTGATATGGAAACAAATAACAGGTACACCCCACTTTCTGATAGTTGGTAGTTTTAGTTTCTTATTATGTTGTCCCAGGGACATGTAATAAAGTGATTTTAATTTTTTTCTCGAAAACAAAGCAAGATACGATAAAAATTCAAGAGACAAAAAGTTCTATTTTTAGTTGCTTAATGCGATAAAATTTATAACAGTTTTAATAAAATCAGTGGCGCACATTTTTTTGGTCCAAAATAGGTTAAGGTGTCCCCCTGGACGCCACTGGACTTAGTAATTTTAATTTACTTAGGGCAAAATTAGTCTCTTTCTACCATAAATAACACTGCCAAATGTCAACAAAATCGGCTAATGGATTATTAACATTTTTAGGAAAAAAAGGATTTTTTAAAGAAAGTTTGACAACCTGTATCTTGAAAACGAAGCATTACCGGACCTATATTTATATAAACTCTTCGTCTTAGAATCGCTCAAGAAATTACCTCTTGAAGTTTGGCCACGTACTTAAATAACACCCTGTATACTTTGAGAATTTTTAGAAAATTTAAATGTTCCATAGGGGGCACAAAATTTCTGGGAGTACGTATTTTGGGAAGAAAATTCGAATGCCATAAGGGGCAGCTGTCTATTGTTGCGGAGCCATACGGATACGTGAGTTTTTACTTTCCGGCAACTATGGTGGCTCATATCTCGGAAACTATGGCGGCGTAAGGCGTAAATTTACATTTGCTATAGTCCCCTTAGAACCCCCAAACACTGTAAATAAGTCAATAGAGTTTGCAAGCAGCAATGTACGTAGACGCTGTACTAACTGTACTTTGTTCATGAGTTTAAGAAAGAAATTAAAATAAAGTTTAACACACTGTATTTTACTTTAGAATATCGTCGGTGTGAAACTCCCGAAATCATATTGGTTAAAACTGAATAAAAGCGCATAAAATGCTGGAGTGAAAATAATAGGACATATTTTAAATTTTTAATTAAACGAAACTTTATAAAGATAGTTTTCTTTTAGTAGCATGATTCTAAAATGTGCATTACCACATGACGTAAACCACAATATGCATCAAATGATATCCAGCAGAATATTAATGTTGAATCTATTAATGAAGTTTTGCATATAACACATTCAAATGTACGTTATTTCTCAAAGCTAAACGAATTCTGGTGGTACTATATTGTTGACGGTAATATTCACTTAGAGCTGAATTTAAACTCGAACTAAAAATAAAAGTAACATGGCTTGGCTTCTAAAATATTCTTTCCGGATACACCATATTAGAAACAAATATGCTTATTTATGCTTCCCAAGGCAACATAATGTTTCACAAACTACAACACCAAACTTTTAAGATGCTTCTTGCCAAATACAGCAATATATCAAGAAGCAAACAAAGGAGTAGCCTAATTTATAACAAATCAGATACTTTATGCGATAGCAGTGGTTTAATTTAATGTACATACACAATTTATCTGCTGCGGGGAAGGTTTGCCGTAAAAAGGAAATTCGTATTCCATCCTCACGAGGCTAAATGCTCATAAATATCTTTAAGCTTGAGAAAGTCAGTGCTCCAATTCTGAGATGTGAAGTTGGTATTTAAAGATTCTGCCAGGGATAGTCCCAAAAAGGGGATACAGAATTAATATTATATGGTCTACAAAAGAGAAATTTAGTCTTAACAATTTTTTATAATTAATCAGGGCATTTTTTAAATACATTTATTTAACGTCGGCCTATTTCCGCGACTGAAGACTATCACCGATGCCTGGAGACGAACTACGCTCAACAAAGAGTTTTGTAGAACTTTTCTCTATAGAAAAGTGGGAATCTTTTACTTGAATAACATGGTATATCTACTACGCAGTTCTCGCCTAAGATTGCATAACTAGATCGCTAGAAGATGGGGCGAGGACACTGTATTTCCTCGAAACGGGGAACCTATAAAAATACTAACCGCGCCTAACGTTGCTTTAATTAACATATTGAAATCTGTATGTGATAAAGACGCATCTACGCTCACCCAATCAGACTAATTCCGGTTGTAGTGTACACACTTTAGATAAAACTTTACCGAAAACTAGGAAAAAAATTATGTAAACTGTTACATGGCCTATATCCATTTAACAATTTCATATAATAACTAGTATTTTATTTATATTTAGCACGATTTGTATAGCATTTTGATTCAATTTTTGTAAGTGAGACTGTTTTCAACTATCAGAATTTTCCTTGTATAACTGCTAAATCATTTCACATTGTTCTGTGCACATATTTTTATATCTTAGGAACTCAGTCATGTTTTTTTACACTATTATGTATCTCCGTTCTATTACAGCACCTCAGGAAACAATTGCCGATTCCAAGTATACAAAACATTTATTTACATTAATGTACCTACATTTCAATTTTTATATTCTTGTTTACTATGAAAATACATATGGTTATTTTTCTTACCTTTCTCATTAACCTGTTATATACTATATCCTACTGTAATATATTTGCTGAATTCTTACACAACGGTTTGTATGCGTTTTACTATTTATTACATTTCGTTAGTAAGTTAAAATTTACAATAAATCCCATTATTTACCCATACTTGCTTAGAACTATAGATTCCTTTATCGATTATATACCTGTCACTACTTTAGTTGTGACTAAAGGAAAATCTACTTAAGAAGACCTGCAGGTTGTGCGCTTAATTCAACAAGTGACAGATGGCGATACCTGTACCATTCTCTATATTTTACAGCTTTCCATTTCCAGCTAGTCGTCCACATATGTTGCCTCAATTCTTTCTCAAATATATAATAAAGGAAAGAAGGTAACAAAACTTATATAGATAGGTATTAGTTAGTATGTTAAACAGCATACAAGATTTCCAATGGCGATTTCACGTCATTTTGGGCATGGGAGAGATGTAAGTCACGTTTCCAATATAAACTTATTGTTATGCCTCTGGCTTACTTTCAATATGGCAGGTCTTCACACCTTTACTTACCCTGATCTTGATTGTAAAATGTCTCCCAATGTTTGTAGCGTAGACTACACTATCCGCAGCACCAATGTATTTTGGTCCTATATTTCATTAGATACAGCGATCGATATATGGCTTTTAAAAGCCCAGATAGGTCTCATGCATTTCCGTGGCATATCTGACAGTCAGCTGGCATATTTAGTGATTTGTTTTCCTGACTGAGGTCATTATAACCTTAACGGAACAACATGTTGTACTTAGAGACTCAAGATCAGTGGATGTGAAACATTTAACCATATTTTAAACCTGGCTCACAGCCTGCTCTGCCTTGTAAGAATGCAGTACTTTAAGATCTTTATCGTCTGTGATTATTGGAGATCAAACCATTAACTGTCATAGTGAGTTGAAATTAGGCGACGATACGATGAAAGCAGCCAACGATTAGGTACATTATCTCAGAGTTCAAGTTATCATGACATAACACAGTGCTTTCACAGGCAGCATTTCTTTCTAAGACAGTTATTATAGTCCGGGAGACAGTGTTGCAAATGAATAAATCATTTCATAAAATCAAATTCATAGTCCAAATGTTTTCAGATTTTATAAAACCACTTATAATAATGCAAAGCTGCTTCCCGGACTATTAAGAGTGAAACCATGCCAGTGAATTTCCAGCAGTTTTTCATGCAGATTGCGTGGGTAGTAAACAACAATTCAAGTGGTCTTACGCAATATCTCAAGAACGAGCTAACCCCTGACTCCATTCACTTTTCTATGACATATCTATAACGAAAACAGCGATGTCTGCACTTATTGGAGTATATTATTTTTCTGCGGATGACATAAATCTTTCATCTTCTGTAATTGTCATAGACGGTGGGAATATTTTATTATCCCTGGCTTAGCTTGAACCGTCAACAATTAAAGCAGTACTTAAATCATATTTTTTGGCGCAACAAAATTGGGAGTAGTGTTATAAATATTCACTCAATATACTGTATATTAACGACATAACTCCTACTAATATCACAGGAAAGGTTACAAGTTACCCTATTCGCCGACGATACTACAATGTTATGTTATGGCATAGCAAGAAAAAAAAAATATTCTGCATGAAAGCATATGCAACGACATTAAGAAAATCAAAGTTTGGTGTGATTCGAACTTACTATCGTTCAATATAAAAAAAACAAACATAATAACTTTCAAATGTGATTTGTCAGATATACCCCTAGGGAACCATGAAAACATGCTTGAAATTTTTAGGATTAAATATTGACTGCAAATTAAAGTTTAGAGAACATATTATTGGTTTAAATAGTAAACTAGCATCTGGATGCTACGCAGTCAGGGTGGTTTCAAATAAATTAAGATACTCAGCTGCCAGAGATGTATATTTTTCAATAATCGAATGACACCTGAGATGGGATTGCGTTTTGGGGCGTATGTAGTAAATTTCTCTTGAAACAAATACTTGTGTTATAGAAGCGTGCCGTTAGATATCTGTGTAAGGCTAGGGCTGTGATATCTATTTTCATATTAAATACAATAGTCTTAATTCATAAGTGCAAAAATAGTGTTTATATGACCTCAACATATAGCACTCGACAAGTAGGTAATATTACACTGCCAACCCCAAGAACTACACTTGTCCGGGATTTTGTGGTTTACAATGGTCCTAAAATGTATAATCACTTACCGAGCCATATTAGGGACATTGTCTCCAATCAGGGTTTCAAAAACGCAATGAAAAATCTACTTATTGATAAACTAAATTATGAAATAAAGGAATATTCAGGCGATACATTCTGATGTAAGATATAAATGTTTTTAATGTTTGACTGAAAAATGTGATTTGTAGTTTGTTTTATTGCACGATCTTATCTTTTCATTGATAACATTCCATTATAATACTCCCTGTATTTTGATGCAGTGTTTTTTATATACATGTAATGCATATTTACTTAAATAAAGAATATATTTTATATTTCTGCTTTTAGTAAACCAGAGACTACATATTTTTTTAACTTGAAGCAAAAATAAAATTTTATTACCGTTTTCTACATATCCGTGCGAGCATAACATCCGCCCAAGAAGACGAACCGTCATTGATGTAAAACCTCCGCATAGAAGTATAGGCCATAAAATACAGCTGTGGTGGCAGGCCAGTCCCACGTTTCATGTTCATTACTTTCAGCTTGTAGAAGATGAAGTTTGAAGTTCACAGTTAACAATGCTATCGAGCCGTGTACTAGCTAAAATCACAACGAAATCGTTATCTCGAAGTTTAAATCTTAATTTGTTTAGAAAAGTTTAAGCAAGGGTAAATAGATCTTTGTTTATAGGTACGACGGGGCATAAAATTCCCCGAGGTTATTTATTCAATGACCGGACTGAGTCATCTTAAGTTTGAACAGGATTTTATTTTATATACCCGCATAGGATTACAATAGAGGCAGAGAAGAGTTTTGCTTTTTATATTCAGTGGATGAATGAGAAATCGATAAGTTTGAGAAAGCGAAAATAGGGTATAATTTGTTTTGACTATGTTGTGTTTTATACTGGCAAAACAGTTGTTTATAAACCAGCGAAAAGCTGTGGGTTTGTTTAAAATAATCCTTATTTCTCTGATTGGTGCTGTTCATATTTCATTTAGAAAAAGATAGAAATAAAATGAATGTAAATATAGATAATAATTGTACTAACTACAAAATATTACTATCTTCCCAACGTTTAATATACTAGCTAGCTTTAATAACAGAACAGTTAATTGTGAAAGCGAGGAGGTATATGCTAAATCTGGGGAAAAGAGGTGTAATAAGAAATACTGTAAAAATGATGTTCTCAAATGTAATAACTGTGCGGATGCTAACAAAAACTGAATTTCAGTTTAAATACTAATCACTCTATGTTTGATATTAAAAATTGTAGAGTTTTATAAAAAACGATCAATGTGGAACAACAAAAAATAAAGTATGGAACATAGCAGTCAGAGCAAATTCAGTACAGTAAATGTTTAATAAATAATCCTTTAAAAATATGTCATCAAAATGTTCAAAACTTGAGAAATGAAGTATATTTTGTGTAAGTTACTCTCATTATGAATAATATTAAAGAGGTAGGCTTAAGTGTGCAAGAATTAGATTTCTCGAAAGCAGTAGATGCGGATTGCTATTGCGGGGAATTATGCTGTTTCTATGATGTTTCATATGATAATATCGGAGTCCCCCAGGGTTCTATTTTAGATCCCCTCTTATTCTTGATATTTTTTAAAGATATTTTTGAAATAACAAACTCTGTAAATAACTTCATATGTTTGCTGATGACAAAACTTATTTGTGTGATGATTTAACTCTGGTAGATGCCGGTGCTAAATTATAAATGATGATTAACAAATTCGTAGATTGGTTTAATAGGAATAAGCTATGTCTAAACACTTCTACGACAGTTTTCATAAATTTTACACTAAGAAATAGTATCATTAACGAAAATCATTAAAAATAAATGGTAAATCGATCGTTCAAGTCAATAGCACAAAATTTCTTGGAATTCATATAGATAATGCGTTAAACTGGGAAATGAACATTCCTTATAATAAACTTTCATCGTTATGTTTCGCCCTCTTTAGGTTAAAAAATATTACTGACAAAAATATTCTGTACTCTTTCTATCAAGCCCAATTTGTTTCACGCTTGCGTTATGGAATTTTATTCTGGGGGGCATCGAGCCATGTAAACAGAGTATTTAATATACAAAAAGAGCCATAAGAAATATAGTAGGTACATCAAATCGAACATCATGCACGACAAATTTTAAGAAGTTACGATTGCTAACATTACCCTGTACATATATCTTAGAAATTTTATTATACTTTACTTAATTTAATTAACTTTAATTATACGTAAAATCGAACTTAAATAAGTTTATAACTAATGGCGATTTCCATGAATATGAAACCAGGCACAACCATTTGCTATCAATTCCATTGCACAGTTTAACAATGTTGAAAAAAGTTCTACATAATATGTAGGAATAAAACTATTCAATAGATTAAACCCAGAAATCAGGTATATAAGCAACTTAAAATCATTCAAATCTAGAATCTTTAATATGTTACTTGATAATATGTTTTACAGTATTTCAGAATATATGAACTCGAATTTATAGTTTGTGTACTGGTCTTACGTATTGTACGTCGTTAAATTAATTATGTATTATATTAAAATTGTGTTTGTGTTAGATAACTTCTTACTGCTTTATATATCAGCATCAATTTTAAGACATTTAAAATTTTTTATCTATTTTGTTATTTTAAATATATAGCTTATATTGATTATTCTGTGATATGTTTGAAATGTATCTGTCGTAGTCACATAATGAAATACGGCTTTTCAGAAAAAACCTAGGCAATTAATGTAATGACGACAGATAGTGTAAAATCTATATGCTACAGGATTTGGCTAGGCTGCTCATGAAGAACCTGGTTTATTTCGTCATTTGATGTTGAATGTTTTACATGATCTGCCGACTTCATCGCTAGGCTCATTGTATAATGTCAAAAATAAACATACAAACAGTTTGGAATTGTACCGTTACTATTCTTTTTTTCTAAATTTAACTAAATTATAATTCAAGTTAAATCTTTATTTTATGAACACTATAAAACATATTATGAGAAGAGGCCTATTTAAACGTCCATGGAACAAAAAACATTTAAATTAGGTAATATTATTCAGTTAATGTTATATTGAGGTTAGGTGATAGGTAGAGAGGTTAGGCGTTAAGTATTTATTTAGAGATATATTTTAGCTTAATAGTCTAGTTTTCGCATATTGTTAAATAAAATAAATGAAAACAACCAAAAATTCTTACTTTTGTATTTTAATGATTACCTTATTTTACAATACGACTAGATCGAGAACGAGAATAAACTCCTGCATTGATCATATATGTGTAAATTTAGATGAAAATTCATATAAGACTTCAGTAATAATTAATAGTATTAGTGATCACAATGCTCAAAGAATATCGATTTCAATAAAAAGCGAGATGAACACTAAAAAACGTATTATGTACAGGGAATTAAATAATCTTGATAGTATACGCCACTTTTGTGAATTACTTAAGAATGAAAACTGGAGTGATATTTTAAATTCAGAAACACATATTGCAAGTACTAAATTCACTATGTTCTGTGATATTTATTTATTATTTTGAAATAGCATTTCCAATAAAAACTAAAATTATAAACAGCAATCAGAAGCCCTCAAAAAAATGGATAACAAATGGTTTAAAAATATCATCGAAACATTTAAAAGAATTATACAATTTAACTTTAGATGGAGATGAAAATATTAAACTTTATTATAAAAAATACAAATCCATTTATAGACAACTTTTAAAAAAAGCTAAAAAGATGTATAATAACAATTTACTTGCTAACATCAAAAACAAATCAAAAATGGCGTGGAACATAATCAGGCCTCATAAAAATAAACATGAAAACGAACTTGTTTTAGGCGTAAATAATACTCTAAGAAATAATAGTTATATTGTAGGCAATCATTTAAACAAGTATTTTAACAATGTACCTAATTTATTGCTGCCTGACCCCCCTCAACAAAATTACCATGAAACTCATATAAAAAATAACCCTTTCTCGTTCTTTTTTGAACCCGCAAATGAATTTGAGGTTTTAAGCATTGTACAAAATCTAAAAAATTCTAATTCCTCAAGTGTGGATAATATTAGCACGAATCTACTAAAAAAATGTATAATATCAATTCTGAAACCATTAACAGAACTTTTGAACTGTTCTCTAAATGAAGGAGTTTTCCCAGAAAAATTGAAAATTGCCAAGATAGCACCTTTATTTAAGTCAGGCTGTAATTCAAAGGTGGACAATTATCGACCAATATCCATATTAAGTTCCTTCTCTAAAATATTTGAAAAATACATGGCACAAAAGATTACAAAATTCTTTGATAAACATAAGCTATTCAATAGTAATCAATTTGGTTTTCGTGCTGGTCTTTCTACGATAACTGCTATTATACACTTTTTAAATCATTTGTATGAAAACTTGGATGTAGCTAAAAAAAGTGTAGGTATCTTTCTTGATCTGAGTAAAGCGTTCGACCTTGTGTATCATGCTATCCTTATTAAAAAACTTGAGAGCTATGGTGTAAGAGGTATACCTTTAAATTGGTTTAAAAGCTATTTGTGTGGTAGAGCACACTTCGTAGAAATCAATAACTCCAGGTCTGATGTACTTAAAACCTCAATAGGAGTACCGCAAGGGTCAGTTTTAGGTCCCTTGCTGTATATTGTTTATGTAAATGACTTCACCGTAGATGACTCCTTACTATTTGCTGACGATTCATCTCTACTAATATCAGAATCGAATATAGAATACGCGGTAAACGAAGTTAATGTAAGGCTCTCACAAGCTAAGGAATGGTTTACCGAAAATAGGCTTGTTTTAAATAACAAAAAATCTATATTTCTAAGATTTAGCACCTTACAAAAAAACTATGAGGCAAGTCTTTTGATAAAGGCTAAAAACGGTAGTATTAGACAAGAATAAACTGTTAAATTTCTAGGTTTGTATATATCAGATAACTGTTCGTGGTCTGTACATACTGACAATATCTGCAAAAGAGTTGCTTCAGTTTGCTATTGTATTAATCAGCTACGTGATATTGTTGACCGATCAGTCTTGGTCATGTACTATCACGCTCACTTTCACTCCATAATCTCTTATGCCATAATTGCCTGGGGAGCATCAAGCCATAGTTTTAGAGTTTTCAAATTGCAAAAAAGAGCAGTAAGATTCATTGTTGGATTAAATAAGAGACATAACTGTAAAACTCTGTTTAAACAATTGGGAATTTTAACATTACCATGCATTTTGTTATTAAATCTATTAATGTATGCTAAAACTGAACTAAGTACGAATAGACTTAATAATTATCATTCGTACAACACAAGAAATATCACAACACTTGAAATACCAAAACATAGATTAAAAAAATATGAACAGAGTCGTAAATACCTAGCTATAAAAGCATATAATCATTTACCAACTAATTACAAAGAAGTGCAACCCAAATATTTTAAGTTTGAACTTAAAAAATTATTATTAAATAAGAGTTATTATTCTCTAAATGAATATTATGACGATAACAATTTGTGACTGTACTTTTTTTTTCTGAATTTTTTTATTACTCTGATCTACATTTACTGTTAATACTTTTTTAAATTTGTGGTATACATGTGCTATTCTGTGCATAATAGCAATTTTATCTATAATTGTTTGTTTGTCTTATAGGTATTTTTACACGTGTATATATACTTAAATAATATATATATCATATATGTATATATGTATTTTAATATAATCTAGTTTAGTTGTATACTATTTATTATACTTAGTTTTACAGATAAATTGTGTTATGTAATATTTGACTTATCCTATATCATGTATTATGATCGAAGGGATTAATAAATTATTATTATTATTATTATTATCACGTCATTTCATGAAATGCCGATGGCAGATCCTGTAAACTTCTCATTACACCAAAATACTAAAATTTTAAGGCACTTCATGAAAAGCCTAGTCACATGATGTAACATGAGTTGTTTCACACTATCTGCCGGCATTAGATGAACTTCCTAGCTTTTTCCTGAAAAGCCGTCTTTTACTATGTGACTACGACATATCTACTTACATCAGAGTAATTTCCTCTGAGTTTTCCTATGCTATTTTAATATGGTCTTTTGGAAGAAACTATCTATCTATTTAAATTTACATATATATATAAAACCAAAATTAAACACACGTAGTGTATCTTGAGGTTGCAGTCAGCGGTGAAAAGTTTACGGCCACAAAACAGAAAAAGAAAAACTCTTTTGTTACTTTATATTTTATCTTTAAACGCCTTTCATATTCATTGATGATGTGTAATGGTAAAGTTAAGTTATTTTTTTATTATTAAAAGTTCATTATAATATTTGTTTAGGTCGCAAATTGTTATACTAATCTCAATGTTTAAAATTTTTTTCCTTAACCTTAAATTGAAATTGTTGATCTGCTGTCCAATTCTGCCACCTTGGTGTTCTATTAGGTTGTTTATGTTGTGTATACCGTTGGTAATATGCTTCGGAAAAACTTGATGTCTTCTACATTTTATGAGAAAAATCCGCCTATTCCTTAATGCAGCTAACCTGATGTTAATCTTGGCCCATTGCTTGAAACGATCTACATTAGCAAGTCCATAATTCTGTTGGATGTAATTGAAAAACCCCATATCTATACAGATAAAGAAGAAGGGTAGTCTTGACTGACTAGTTAAGAAAACCAAAATTAAACACACGTAGTGTATCTTGAGGTTGCAGTCAGAGGTGAAAAGTTTACGGCCACAAAACAGAAAAAGAAAAAAAAAAAAAAATACTAATCTCAATGTTTAAAATTTTTTTCCTTAACCTTAAATTGAAATTGTTGATCTGCTGTCCAATTCTGCCACCTTGGTGTTCTATTAGGTTGTTTATGTTGTGTATACCGTTGGTAATATGCTTCGGAAAAACTTGATGTCTTCTACATTTTATGAGAAAAATCCGCCTATTCCTTAATGCAGCTAACCTGATGTTAATCTTGGCCCATTGCTTCAAACGATCTACATTAGCAAGTCCATAATTCTGTTGGATGTAATTGAAAAACCCCATATCTATACAGATAAAGAAGAAGGGTAGTCTTGACTGACTAGTTAAGAAAACCAAAATTAAACACACGTAGTGTATCTTGAGGTTGCAGTCAGAGGTGAAAAGTTTACGGCCACAAAACAGAAAAAGAAAAAAAAAAGAAAAAAAAAATATATATATATATACATCCATTATATACTCTTAATAAATAAACTCATGCTATTCTATTTGATTCGATTAGTTTCTTGTAACCAATTCTCAATGAGCAAACGTATATAATTGCCCTTATTTATGACACCGCCTATGTAGAACTGATATGAATTTAATCTTGAATATTAATGAAAAAGTTTGTTAAAATTATTATTATCAGAATAATTCAGATACCTTGTTAAGCTCATCCATTGGATGAGTAATAATGTTGTAAATCCATTCTCAACTTTTTAATTTAAATTTATAATGAAGCAACTTTTAAAATTTAGTCGATAGCACTCGAACTACATATTTCCCTTCTGGTTTTATTAAAATAATTAATCGCTTTCGTAGTTCAAAAATTTGATTAACTTTGCAAATACATGCTTCTATCCCCAAGTAGTTTAGCACTTGAAAATTGTTAAAGTTTTATGTCTTTTTAAACTTTATATAAATACGTCAACTTGAAAGCGTAATAAATCACTTGAAATTTGTCGTTTATTTTGTTTTTATATCTAAAAGAAACTTTTAAGTAAGTCTAATTATCTACTATTTCTAGCTCTTTCAAAAACTAGTACAAAGAGCTACTTTACTTTATATAAGTTAGGGATTTAATACCATAGAAGTTTATTTACCATTAATTTAGGATCTTAATAATATAAAGCACAGTATTGTAACCATAATTTAAGGAGCTAATTACTAATAGTTCCTTTGATTGTGTAAATCATACAAATAGCCGGTCGGATAGCTGGGTCTAGCATTCACAAACCCAATACCGAGGTATAACCATATAAAACATTTACCATTTTATTTAGCAGGTTTTTTTTACATATAATTCACTTTTGACGGCACTCTCCATTGGTAGAGACCGAAGTTACAATAAAAAATCTAAGAAAAATTGAAAATAAGAAAATTAAAATTAACCGCGAATAACTTTAAAACAAAAAGGAGTAAAATTATATATATTTTTCTAGTTTTATAGCAAAAATGATTCTCTTTAGTTTGAGATATAATTTGTTGCAAAAATAATAATGTTAACTTAAAAGAAATGACGTTATTTTAGAAACTACGCAAACTGTCAACTTTCTAAAAACGTTTAACTTGTTGTAACTCGCTTATATGTCGATGTATTCGACTGTTTTTGCCACCAAAAACTGCCAAATTTAATATACTTTATTTTGTCCTGATTAATGTTGGGTGTAGTTTTTTAAACTAAAGTGGTACATACCTTTAAACACAACGAAGCGCGCTACGGCGACGGAGTCGCCCGGCTTCCAATCTCCTACCCGCATTCGACATTGTCCCAAATAAAAGCTTTCAAATAATTACCCTTTAGTGCAAAATGATACAACTAAAAAAATCAAGTTGAATAATGAGTGGGGGGTTTTACGTATGTTACAACCAAATAAATTACAAACTTAAGCTTTACAGTGGATTCGTAGAGCAATGAACAAAACAGCCTTATTTTGGTTGGACTTTATAACAATATTTTCAGACAAGATAATAACAATTTAGTACTTAGTATTCCTCCGCTAGCTCGAACAATAGCCTGCATCTTCCTAGACATGCTCCGCATAAGATCTTTGATGGTTTCTTGTAGAATTCGATTCCACTCTTCCTGTGCAGCAATTCTTAATTCTGGAATTGAGATAGGAGCTGGATTTCCCATATGTCGCTTCAGGATGTCCCATAGATTTTCTATGGTTTTTTCTTTCCTATTATTTGGGTTTTCTACCACATGTATTATTATCCTCTTCAAAACAAATCACCGAATCTACAAAATAATAGGATTATTGGAAAAAAAGCCTCTGCGCCCGTGACGTTTACGCCTATGGTATTAGCATCAGGACTCATTGGTGCCCATTGAGTATGTACCAGTCAGAATTCATTTTTAAATGTACCTCAACAAGCTCCTTGCGACTCCCAACTAATGCCTGTCCAAACCATAATGGAACCGCTACCAAAGCTAACATTTTGTGCAAGATTACACTCTGCGAACCGTTCTCCAGACCTTCTGTATACTCGACCACGCCCATCTGGCTTCCATAATTGTATTCTTGTTTCATCTGTAAAAAGGATTTTTCGCCATTGATGTTCATTCCAATTAGCAAGGGCTATTGCAAATTGCAACCGTCTGATCTTGTGACGTGGGAGAAGCCTAAGGACTCTAACAGGACGTTTCGGATTTAAACCGACCTCCTTTAATCTTCTTATTACTGTTTTCATACTTACGTTGACTTGTCTAGCAAGTAATTCATTCTTCAGATGCGGAGCGGTATGTGAGCGATTTCACAAGAATTGTAATCTCAAATATCGGTAATCTCTTGGCGTTGTACATCTTTTACGTCCTTGACCAGGCCGCCTCTTTTCGCCTTCTTCTCCAGTTTCATTGTGTCATTTTACTATACGAGAAACAGTCGATTGATGGATATGCAATCTCCGCGCAATATCTTCTTGTCTACAACTCTCATTGGCTAAAGCGACAATTTTAACAGAAACTAAATCACTTAAATGTGGCATCTTACTCACTGAAACTATAGAAACAAGAAATAAATCACAGGAAATGACATTTTGACAACAAAAAACAAAAGAGCAGTCGTTGTTAGTCGCCAAATCGCCAAGGCAAACTACGATACGTTTGTGCTATGTTTGTAATTTATAACATTATTGCTTATTCAGTATAAAGGCTATCTCTAAACATTATTTTATACAAAACTAAATTAAATTATACATAAAACCATCCAGTGCAAGGCATCTAGCAATAAAAAACTCAAAAAGTGTTAAAGGAAAAAATAAAATAAAAATAATAAAATATGCAATATTTTTGTCTGTGTTTCTTCTTATTCTCCTTCACAGTTATTTTCTATATTTTCTTTGTTTGGACAGTTCATCATACATTTGCAATTCACACTGCAAGATAGGCCTTCTTTTTTGCATACACACTTTTGAGTACTACAGGTTTTCTCATTGCAAAATAATGATATAATATCTCTTATACCGTCTAGGACCGGAGGCTGGTTGGTCATTTTTGGACTTATTGTCCTTGCTTAAAAAGGACCTACCTACTTGTTCTATGCATTAAAAACAGAAGTATCCAATAAGGGCATGTGCTTGAAGCCTTATTAAGTCTATAAAAACAACCACCAACAACATAACAACAGTTATCCTAAAATGTCCACTATCCAATAAAAAAATAAAATAACACCACAAAAACAAATAAATCTCATAATTTGATTCTAAACAAACCTATTGATTACTAGGTCAGACAATGTATTAATGAGTGAATGCAACAGTATTTTTCATGCGAGCGCGGTAGTGAGGAATGAGAGACAAAGCCACGCGACTTCGTTGCATGTTGAGTGTTATAACGCTTTTATTTAAACAAATAGATCTTTCATTAATCGAGACAAAATAAAGCCTATTAAATTTGTCAGTTTTTGATGCCAAGAACATTCAAATATCTCAACATATAAGCGAGTTACGACGAGTTAAGTATTAAAAGAACATTGATAATTTGTGTACCTTTTAAAATACCTTCAGTTTTTTTATGTTCGATTTTTAATTATTGCAACAAATTAGACCTCAAATTAAACAGTAAGGTTTGCTTGTAAAAATAATTTTTTATTTTTATCTGTTTTATTTCCAAAGTTATACGTGATCAAAGCTCAAATTTCTAAATTTCTTTTTCTTGTAGTTTTTTTTCTTATATCTCGTGTCTCGACCAATTGGGAGTGTCGTCAACTTTGATTCATATGTGAAAAAACATGTGTTAATAAGTGGTGAAGATTTCATTTGGTTATAATTCAGTATTGGGTGGGACAAGAAAGAGAAGGCTTTTCGCGTTCTCCCCAACGGACTAAAAGGGAAAGAAGCGTTTCACAGGAAAGAAGGGAAAGCATGTTATTTATTTTTATATTATATGTATTATTGTAAAATTATTACAAGTTGTACATTTATTGTAATTATATAATTAATATATTTGTTATTAATTTTACAATTCAATTTATTAACATTATGTGTTATGACATCTGACGAGATCCCATTTTGTGTCTAGCAGTATTTAACATTTTGTTCGTACGTTAATATTCGGTGCATTTTCTAGGAATATTACGATTTATAGGTTTGCCTGTTTGTAAAGTTATAACCAAAAAATCAAAATTTAGCAGTTTTTTAAGTTTTTATTTTTTTTGAGGTTATTTGTGCAGATAAAAATTTCATATTCTAACCGCTGACAGCCTATATAAGAACGAACATCCTCAATTTTTTTCGTTTTTTTTGGACCTACACATACCCAGATATACTCATCTATATTTAGAAAGAAAGACCAAAATGGTAGATTCTTCACAAAATGACCGATAACTTACGTAGCGGCTGTTGCTAGAGGTAGAAAATATCTTATAGTATTCGATGTAATTAATATGTTAAAAAAAAATTGACACGGGAGACATTCCTTATGTTTTGCTTGTCTGACTCCACTATTACCCAAAATGTCATTACTGATTGTATTATGTAGTAATTTTTTCAGAAACCGTGGTGGATACGCATTATCTAATAAAATGTTATATAATTTGTTCATGTTTGTATTCCTTAGAGAGGAATGCGATATTTTATGTATTCTGTTCTTCATAGTTAGTACCAAATTTTCATTTTTTCAGTATGATGAGAGCTATAGTTTATAGATGAGAAATATTCTTGAACTTGTTGGTTTAATGTATTCTTCTTCTTCTTGTAGTGCCGTATCCGTTCAACGAATGTTGACGATCATGTTCGCTATTTTGACTTTATTAGCCGCTCTGAAAAACGCGGTCGTTGACTTTCCAAACCACTGTCTCAAGTTTTTCAACCAGGACGTTCTTTTCCTAGGCCTCGTTTTTCATTGATTTTACCTTGGATTATCAGATGTAGTGTACTATATGTTTCTGAATGTCTCATTACGTGGCCAAAATATGATAGTTTCCTCTTTTTCATAGTATTAATCTCTTTTTCACAGTATTAATTACTTCCTTATCTTTACCCATTCTACGCATTACTTCTATGCTTGTAACGTGGTCTACCCAACTTATCCGTAGCACACGTCTGTATACCCACATCTCAAAAGCCTCAAGTCTCTTAAGGGTGTTTTCTGTAAGAGCCCAAGACTCCACTCCATACAAGAGGACGAAGAATACATAACAGCGAACCATCTTTATCTTCAATTCCATATTTAGGTCATGTCCACAGAAAACCTTCTTCATCCTTACAAACATTGTTCTTGCTTGCTCTATTCTTGATTTTATTTCAATCGAGAGAAGCTGTCCCAAATATTTCATTCTATGCACCGTTTCTAAACGTTCTGTCCCAATCCACAGTTCTCCATTAATGTTTCTTTTGCTCACTATCATTAGTTTAATTTTTTTGACATTCAGTTTGAGGCCATAATTTTTGCATACGTTGATTATTCGGTCCAAGGGAAGCTGGAGTCCCTCAATATTGTCTGACATAAGTACTGTGTCATCTGCATAACGCAGATTGTTCACTGTAACTCCATTTATTATTATACCCTGTGAGACGTTGTACAGTGCCTCTCAAAATATTACTTCGGAATAAACATTGAAAAGTAACGGTGACAATATGCACCCTTGGCCTCACGCCTATTTTTATTATGATATCTTCCGTTGTTCTGTCCCCCATTCTTAGATTTGCCTTTTGTCCCCAGTAGAGATTAGCGATGAAGTATAGGTCCTTGTCATCAATTCCAGTTGTTTTTACTATCTCAATCATTTCTTCGTGTTGTACCCTATCAAATGCTTTCTCACATGAAGGCGTCACAATTTACGTCTCTACATCGCTGAATTAGTACTTGTATGCTAAAAAGAGCTTCTCTTGTACCCAGTCCTTTAAGGAATCCAAATTGAGTATCCCCAATATGTTCTTCAATTTTGGGATAAATCCTTTGATGGATGATGCTCAGAATAGTTTTAATACATGGTTCATCAAACTTATAGTTCGGTGTTCACTGCATACTTTGGCATTTGTTTTTTTGGGGATGGGGATGAATGTTGATTTCTGCTAGTCAGGTGGAATTATTCCTCTATCGTAGATGGCACTGAACAGTAGTACTAGTGATTTTATTACTTTGTCTCCCAAGGGTTTCAGGATTTCTGTTGGAATTTCATCTGGGCCATTCGTTTTTCTAATCTTGGCCGTTTCAATGGCCCTTTCAACTTCTTCTCTGGTGATTGGGGTCCGTTTGTTTGTTCTTGTATTTCATGAAATCTACTTCTTTCGTCATCAAACAGTTCTTCTATATATTCCTTCCATTTTTTTAATTTGCATTCTGTGTCTACTATTATGTTCCCATTTTTGTATGTTACCTTATTACTGTGGTTGTTACGTTTATCCCCGGTTACTTCTTTTATTTTCTTGTATAGATGGAAGTTATCGTGCTTTTTATCGTACTCTTCTATTTCTTCACATTCTTGAGTGAAGTATTGGGCCTTCGCAATTCTAATTCTTCTTATTTCTGAGTTAAACTGTTTGTAGTTAGCATCATTTCCTTGGATTTTATGTTGTCTTCTCTCTTCCATAAAGTCTAGGATATCCTGCGCCATCCACTTCCTCTTTCTTGTTTTTCTTTCAGGTTTCAGTTTTTTCGTTACCGAGTCTTTCATTGCTGCGGTGAGCATTCCACGTGTTCTTCTATGGATATATCTTGCCTTTGGGATATTGTGGTGACTTTCCTTTTTATTGTGTCCGTAACCTCCTTTCGAATCAGAGTATCATATAGTTTATTAAGGTCTGGTCTCACTTTATATGTTGGTTTTTGTGTTTTCTTAAGTCGGCATGCGATTTTAGCGAGTAGGAGCGTATGGTCAGATGGAACGTCTGCGCCAGGGTAGGTTTTTACTGACTTGACGGAATTTCTGAATCGTTTCTTGATGGTAATGAAATCTATTTGATTGCGTATAATGTGTTCCGGTGAATCGCCTGGAGCTTCCCATGTATATAGACGCCTTTTAGGAAGTTGAAAATAGGTATTCATCACAGCTAGTTCGTTTTCTGTACAAAATTGAACAAATTTCTCTCCCCGTTCATTTCTGACTCATAATCCGTGGTTTCCAACAATGTCTTCTTCTGCTCCATATCCTACTTTGGCATCAGAATTGTCACTGTGTTATTTTTTAGATTCTTCATTACTGTATCCACATCAGTGTAAAACTGTTCTGTATCCTCTTCGCTGCTTTCAGAGGTAGGAGCATATACTTGAATGAAATTGATTGTTGATGGTTTGGCCTTTATTTGTAGCATAATTACTCTATCTGAAAGTGGTGTGAAATTTATCACTGATCGGTCTACTTCTCTAGTTACAATGAGTACCACTCTATTTCGATGATATATACTGTCTTCTCCTGAGTAATATACTGCGTGCTCCTCCATAAGCATTCGTCCTGACTGGGGCCATCGCATTTCGCTGATTCCTAGTATAGATATATTATGTCGGGTCATTTCTTTAATGGTGTTATGGATTTTTCCACTCTCATACATACTTCTAACATTCCACGTTCCAATATTTTTGTGATTTGAGTTTCCAAAATTAACAGCGACTATCCAGGAGATTCTTCGCACTCCTGCCCTATTGATAGGGCATCCGTACTCGGGGCCGTTGCCTGCCATTGTCGTGATTGTACTAGGGAAATTTAATTGGGGTGGTTTCCCATTGCCTTCCCCAATGCGTGGTAACTACCTCCTCCTGGTTTAATGCACCAATCTAATATTATTTTGTTAGTAGGTCTATTTAAGAATTAAGTATCTAAGAATGGCACCCTTATATCTGTCTCTCTTTCAATTGTAAATTATATATGGTCATCACAGCTATTGAATATATTTAATATATCATCAATACCTGTTCCAGGCACTGAACAAATGATATCGTCTACATACTTCTTTGTAAAAGTAATTGAAAAGTTAATTTAGGTAAACGTGTGTCTAATAAGTTATCCATGACATATTGGGCAATAATCGGTGAACAAGTTGCTCCCATAAGGGTTCCCAGGATCTGTTTGCGTACTGTACTATCAAAAATGTAAAATATATCGTGTCAAAAATAAACTGTACTGGTTCAATAAACTTTTCATATGCCATTTTGTAATAAAAACTAATTGTTTCCCATCTTTTTGCAATACTCTTAATTACCAAATTAATAGGGATATTACTAAATAGTGAGAATACATCAAGTTGTTTTTCATGGAAAAATTCAATGAATGCAAAGGAATCTTTTACCCAATATTGGTTATCGTTAATGTATGAAGTTATATTAGTTATGAATTGTGCAATTTTGCTGTTGGGTATATCGATACTTGAAATGATTGGCCGTGCAGTTAATATTTGTTTATGCATTTTTGGTAATCTATAAAACTTTGCTGAAAGAGCATTGTGAATTTTTGCCTCCTATTCGCGAATTATTTCATTGTCACTTAATTCAGTTATCAATCTGTTAGCTTTTTGTTGAAACGTTGATGTTAGGTCTCTATCCAATTTCTTATAAGAACTTGCATCATTTAATACATCAAGTGATTTTTCAATGCACTGTGTTTTATTCATAACAGCTGTTATATTTACCTTGTCTCTTCTTGCAATTATTAATGCATATTCTTTTAAGAACCGTTTAGTTTTATTGAAAATTGTGGTAAAATATAAATTTCTATTATTAAGTTTGTTTAAGTAATTTGTTATAATATTAGAAATTTGAGTTCTAAATATATTCTTTTTACTGGAATCAAATTTTGAAATAAAGTATTCAACATCTGCAAGTATTGTCGAAACTGAGATTTTATTAGATGTAGGAGGTATACAGAAATTGAAACATAACGATAGGAAAATTTTAATATCATCTGGAATCTCAACATCAGCAATATTCTTTAACCAGTTGCCTTTGGTTTTAATATCAACTACTATTTGTTGCTCAAGGTTTTTTAATTTATTAATTTTAGTTTTTTTATTTTATGAAATTCCTTATTATACAAAATAGCTTGATGTCCGCTAACCTACCAGCTGGTAACGTGTTAGAAAATATTGTATGTACTTGTTCAAGTGATCTTACTAGTATACAGTTGTCCGTGTGTCATTTTGATTTCTAAATTTAGAATTTTGTTCTTTAACCTTTTGGAAAAATTATTAATTTTTTGTCCTGTATGTCCCTCGTATACGTTGATTAAGCTTTCTACATTTCGGGTGTTGTTCATTATGTGTGTGGGAATACATAGGTACTAAAATATTTCAAAATCATCATTATAGAAAAAACTACGAAAACTCATGACGTGAGGCATATTTAAACTTGCATTGGTGAAATTAATTATGTAGTAATTGAGCAAGTGAAGGATATCAAAGTCAATTGAATTCTAGTTGCGAAGCCTAGACTTTTATAAGCACACGAAAAGTGTATTAAGTTCAGTTTCGCATCAAATAGCACAGACAGGTCTATATATAATCATCTGACGTATTTAAATGAGTAATGTTCAATTGGTCAACAACTTTTAGACTTGGATGTATTTAAAAGCAAATTATTTAAAATCATCAATCAAGTTTCTCTGAATTAGCCCACGTTCAGCTTTGACATCAATAGCATAAAATAACTTCATTACATCAGCATATATAGCGAATAATTGATATTCACACTGCATAGTTAAAAAATAAAATGAATACTTGAAATCCGTAATAAATTTTCAGAAGTAAGAAATTATTAAATGACAAAAAATGAAAATAATGTTTTCTTAAAAGTATGGAAAAAAATATCGCCCATATTTACAAGTTCGTACGGTAGTCTAATGAATAATTACATTGAAAAACGTTGAAAGTAGGAAAACTGTCGGAGAGTGTTCTTCTTAAGGATCCAATGTTTTAATTCCAGGTCACCATCTTGTTATGAACGGAGATAAATTAAGTTTCCTCGGAATAACTCCTTTTCTGCTGATCCTCTTAAAAACGCAGTTATCATGAATTTTGTAGATGATAAAATTTTCGAAAAATTCTGTGGAACATATATATTTTTTAATATTAAAGCTTAAAAGTTATACCGTCGTAAAATTTCTTATATTTTGACAATTTGCATTTTTAAACTCATGTCCACATCGCCTTGCTGTAGAAATATTAGCGTGTTTTTATTAATACACTAATCCTAGTAGGCCTTATCCGAAACAAAAGCAACATGATCTGTTCAATTAATTTATTTTAATAGTTCAGGTTCGTTAACATTTAATGCACTTTCGTCTGAATGTTTGAGGATTGAACATCCTTGTCATCTTCGTACGATAATGGCTCCTCGATGCTCAGCAGAGTGGCGAATAAAACAAGCTTTTGGAGTGCTACAGCATTTAAAATCTTGATCGTACAATGAGTATGAGAAAAGGAAAGAGAATGTACAATTTATTAATCAAAATTTAATTGCATGAAAGTCTGTATATTTTTTCTTGATGCCGCAAATAGAATGGAAGCTACTTTAGAAAAAATATGTTTAAAAAAATAAATATGCTCCAGAGTGTTGGAATTGATCAAAATATATTTCCGCAACTTCTGCCTACCCGAGTTAAATATTCGATTAATAACATTTGCTGGCGAATAGTCCCCTCCAGAGAATTTCATTCAAGTTTTTTATTGACTCAACTAATCGCATTATTACTATTTGAATATAATCATCGTTCAAATTGTACATTTAGATTAGATTTAGATTATATTAAAGTTATTGTATAAATATTTATACTGAAAAATCCATTTTGTTTCCTGAAAAGAAGCCCCTTAACCAAGATCTATCTTTAGAGCATAAAATGGAATGAAATGGAATAGAAGAGAAGAGAAAAGGACACAACACAACACAACAGAATAGAATAGAATAAATTTCTTCACCATGAATTTGTTACTTTCCAGATGTAAAAAGACATTTCGATAGAGAAATAAATACAAAACCAGTATATAAAAACGATCAGACGATTGAAAACTGTTGGAGCAACATGAAAGCAATAATCAAGAAAACAGCAGAAATAACAATATGTAACAGAAAGCAGAAGGAGAAAGCTGTTTTGTTTGATGAGGAATGTAAACAGGCGGTAGAGGAGAGAAGCAAAGCTCATAAAAATTATATGGCAAGAAGAACTAGAGACGGAAAAAATGAATTCAATGAAACAAGAAAGAAAGCAGACAAGGTATGTAGAAATAAGAAAAGGAGGTATGAAAACGATATGATAGAAAAAATGTAAGAAGACTTCAGAGAAAACAATTCGAGAGGAGCCTATATGTTTCTGAAAAACATGAGAGAGGGGTGTAAACCACAAACAAGTCTATACAGGAATAGAGAAAACCAAATAGTTAATGACCCACGAGAAGTAAAGAATATGTGGAAAATCTATTTCCAAACCCTACTAGGGACCCAAACTGAAAATGAAGTAAGAGACGACATATACCTGCAAGAAGACCAAGAAGACCTGGCAGAAAGGACTGAACCCCCAACGATAGAAGAAATAAGGAAAGCAATTATAAAAACAGTAAAGCGCCAGGTATTAATGAAATACGGTTGTAACCACTAGCAGAATACATACATAAACTAGTAATAAAGATATGGGTAGAAGAAATAATCCCTATTGAATGGGAAAAAAGAATAATCTACCCCGTATATAAAAAGGGAGATAAATTAAAATGCGAAAATTATCATGAAATATCCCTTCTCTGCACAGAATGCAGGATACTAACATACATAATTAACCAGCGCATCCAACCCCTAGCAGAAGAAATCATTGGAGAATACCAAACAGGTTTTAGACGCGGCAGGTCCACCATAGATCAGATATTCACGATTAAACAAATCTTGGCCAAGGCATGGGAATACGACTCGATGTACACAATGTTTTTGTAGATTTCAAACAGGCATATGATTCGATAGACCGAAACATACTATACCAAATATTATGTGAACTATCAATACCACGAAAGCTTATACGATTAATAAAAATGACAACGACCGTACGGGTCCAGACTCAAATGACAGAGGCTTTTGAAATATCAATAGGATTGAAACAAGGGGACGGGCTGGCACCTACCGTATTCAACCTAGCATTAGAGTATGTAATAGGAAAGATGGACGTCGGTAGAGAAAACCTACTAACTAATAAAATTATACAGCTAGGGGCATACGCGGATGATATTAGTATCATGAGTCGAAGAACAGAAACAGCAGAGCAAACATACTCAGAAATGAAGAGGAATGCCAGGAATATCGGCCTGGAAATAAACGCAACAAAAACAAAAGTACTAACTTTACAGAGCCAGACACATCACAGTAGATAACGACAAAGAGTCAGTCGAGCAGTTCGTATACCAGGGAGGGGGGTGGAATTAAGCGCGACACGGAACGGAAGATAGAGAGATACTAAGAAGAATAACACTCGCTAATTAAGATCAAAAAATGTTCATCGTAATAATAAATTTAGAATCTATAAAACAATTATAATACCCATTGTATGTTACGGAAGTGAAGCATGGATAATGACCGAAAAATAAGCTGGACATCTTTGAGAGAAAGGTACTGAGAAGAATACTAAGACCAATTAAAGACAATAACGACATATGGAGATATCGATACAACAATGAACTGTACCAAATTTTCAGAGAAGCCTCCCTCACAGAATTCATCAGACTTCAAATACTGCACTGGGTTAGACATGTGAGTAGGATGGAAGACAAAAGGCTACCGAGGAGAACCTTCAACTCTAGGATGAAAGGGAAAAGACCAGTAGGAAGACCCTGAAAGCGGTGGGAAGATGAAATTTCTGAAGACGGCAGAAGACAGGGTGGAATGGAGGCAGAAAGTAAAGGAGACCAAGGGCCGATTTGGGCTGTAGTGCCATAGGAAGAAGAAGAAGAAGGAAGGATTTGTAACATAAAATGAACAATATTGTTTTGTCAGAAGTGCAGAAATATATAATTAAATAAAAACATAAGTGAACTTACAAATGTCATAAAAATTTACAAAACAAAAAACATATAATAAGATACACGACATAAAAAAACTAACTCAACGAATATATAAGTATATTTATATACACATACGTATGCGTCATATAAAGAGTAAAAAAGTATTTAAACAGTTAAACATAAATGTATATACATGACAGCGAAATAGTGACATAAAATTTTGAACCATTTTTAGTACCAGTCAAGCAGAACTTATTGAACAGAATTCCTCTGTACTGTAAAACGATTTATCTAGTAGATAATTTTTTAGTTCATTCGGAAATACTTTTAGAGTTAGTCCCTCTTTGAATTAATCAGGAAGTGTATTGTAAAGATGAGCACCTGCATAATAAGGAGATTTTTTTATATTTGCAAAGCTTATAGTTCTTTCACCCTGAAAGAAGAAAAGAAGATTTTATTGACTTATGGTGACTGATCCTAAATAATAATATTGTAGCTGAGTCTTGAATAAACTAAGAATAGTAGGTTGTGAGTAAACCATGTTCATTTATTTCCTTTTTACTTTCAAATCTTGCATCCTTTATTTAACCCACTTCCTGACAATTGATGAAATTTTGTACGGTCACTAAGATTTGATGACAATACAGTATTCCATCGTTTCTTTTGCAAATATCCACACATAGGGGACGCGAGGATGAAAATTGATTAAATATACTATCCAACCGGCACCTTCGGCAAAACGTAGAGTAGAAAAGATTTTTCGCGTGAACAGATACTTCTATGTCCGTTTTTTTTCCCGTACAAATGATACGATATTAGTTCTGGTGATATAATGATTGTAAATTTATGTAAATTGGTTCTATACGTTTTAAATAATGAAAGTATGACTAAAAAATAGAAAATAAAAAAATGCATTTTTTTAAATTTGCTTTTCTTAAAGTCGTACTAAAAAGTAAAACATAATTGAAAGAAAAGTAATGCGAACCCATGAAGCGTACAATCATACAAAGTGTGCACGCCTTGCTTTTCTTACAATTATTTTTTACTTTTTGGTACGACTTTTTAAGGTCTATTGACGCATACGTACTCTTCGCTAAATTCGAACATAGGTTATCTATGTGACCAGAGAAATCACAACATAAGTCTAGGATAGTTCCAAGAAATTTTGTACCATTACTGGCTTAACTATAAAAATGAACAAAAGCTGTCTTGCTAGTGTTAACCATAATTGAATTTAGCTGATACCAGTTTCCAAATGGGTTAATTATTGTGTGTGCCTTAGATTCTAATTTCTGCACGGATATGTTACAGATTTTATGACCACTAGTAGTGTCTTAATGACAGAGGTTCGGAGCGGAGGAGCGGAGCAGTGATCAGTGATCAGATTAGGGGTGGGGGGCAATTAGTGTGGTGGGGGTAAATATGGTGGTGGGGGGCAATTAGTGTGGTGGGGGTAATTAGAATGGTGGGGGGTAATTAGATTAGTGAGAAGTAATTAGAGTGATGGGATATAAGTATGGTGGTGGGAGGTAATTAGACTGATATGATGTAATTAGAGTGGTGGGAGGTAATTAAGGGGCGGGGCTTAGGGGATGGAACGTTAGAGGGCGGGGCCTATGAAAGGTGGTAGTGGTGGGGGGCAATTAGGATGGTAATTAGATTAGTGAGAAGTAATTAAAGTGGCGTGATGTAATTGTTGTGGTGGGGGGCAATTGGATTAGTAAGAAGTAATTAAAGTGGCATGATGTAATTGTGGTGGTGGGGGGCAATTAGATTAGTAAGAAGTAATTAAAGTGGTGTGATGTAATTGTAGTGGTGGGAGGTAATTAGAGTGATGTGATGTAATTGTGGTGTGATGTAATTGTCGTAGTGGGAGGTAATTAGGGTGATGTGATGTAATTGTGGTGGTGGGGGGCAATTAGTGGAATGATCTGTAATTAGAGTAATTGCATGATGGATAATTATTGTGGTGGGAGGTAATTAGAATGTTGTGATGTAATTGTGGTGGTGGGAGGTAATTAAAGTGGCGTGATGTAATTGTTGTGGTGGGGGGCAATTGGATTAGTAAGAAGTAATTAAAGTGGCATGATGTAATTGTGGTGGTGGGGGGCAATTAGATTAGTAAGAAGTAATTAAAGTGGTGTGATGTAATTGTAGTGGTGGGAGGTAATTAGAGTGATGTGATGTAATTGTGGTGTGATGTAATTGTAGTAGTGGGAGGTAATTAGGGTGATGTGATGTAATTGTGGTGGTGGGGGGCAATTAGTGGAATGATCTGTAATTAGAGTAATTGCATGATGGATAATTATTGTGGTGGGAGGTAATTAGAATGTTGTGATGTAATTGTGGTGGTGGGAGGTAATTAAAGTGGCCTGATGTAATTGTAGTGGTGTGATGTAATTGTAGTGGTGGGAGGTAATTAGAATGGTGTGATGTAATTGTAGTGGTGGGGGGCAATTAGTGGAATGATGGGTAATTAGAGTAATTGCATGATGGATAATTATTGTGGTGGGAGGTAATTAAAGTGGCCTGATGTAATTGTAGTGGTGGGAGGTAATTGTAGTGGTGTGATGTAATTGTAGTGGTGGGAGGTAATTAGAATGGTGTGATGTAATTGTAGTGGTGGGAGGCAATTAGTGGAATGATGGGTAATTAGAGTAATTGCATGATGGATAATTATTGTGGTGGGGGTGACTCAATTAAGGTGGTGTGATGTAATTGTAGTGGTGGGGGGTAATTGGAGTGGTGTGGTAATTAGAGTGATGGGATGCAATTAGAGTGGTGGGTGGTAATTAAAGTACTGTGGTAATTAGAGGACAATTACAGGTAATTTAAGTAAAAATAAAGGTATTGCAGTAAAAATAATGGTGATTAAAGCAATTATGGTCAATCCATCCGTCTAGTCGTTCGTATGCAGACAGTTAAATAATTCTCTATTATGTTGTATTGTCTTATTGCACTTTGTATTTTTTTTACGATGAGATAACAAACATTCATTCTTTATTTACCTGCCTTATCCTTATGCTGATAAACAATTGCGACCTATCTACATTATCTTTATACCGATCAACAATTATTTTACCTGTCTTATCTTTAGGGACATCTGTCTTATCCTATGCTGATTTATGAGATGTACATTTACTACCTGCCTGTCTTATCCACCGAGATTTTATCAGTGAATTTGTGAAAGGGAACATTTACATTGTTATTTCAGTACCTGCAGCGTACCCTCTTTATGGCTTTTGTGTACTTAACATCTTGACATCACAAGTGAGGAGAACGTGTTGCTGTTTATTTTAGTTTTTATTTTTTGAATTGAAACACATGATTTACATTTTCTTATATTATTTATTACCTATTCTGTCACATTACTATTTTCATACTATTTATTATCTATTCTAATACATTACTAACTAATAGTCTTTTTATTTTATCTTGCACCAAAAAATCCACCTTGAACTGATCCATCCAATGCATTATAGGTCAAGTAGGCATCGTGAAGTATAAGTTCAGGAGCTTTGTTTTTTGTGTCTCAAACTCTATTAGTATGTCAACTCTATGGTGTGGTAATAATTAGAATGGTGGGAGATAATTGCATTCTTCTGATCCATATTTTTTATTTATGTCTAAACAGTTAATGAATATATATTACAAATCAAAATTATCGCGTTCTGATTCAGACTCATCCAAATCAACACTATCCCATCCCGCTTCAGGCTCCTCCATGTTCAAACGTCTAGCGTATTTTAGTAAAATGTCCAACCTCTTTTCACTATTATCTTCATCAAGTCGATGATGCCCCCAAGCCAAAGTATATACATCATCGGGTATAACATACCTCTTGTCATCAGCAGACGATAGGGCTACTTTATTTTTGAGTTCAGTGTGAATGGTATGTAAATCAGATTTAAATATGGACATTTTACGGAATATTAATCCGCCATTTTCAACAACTTGAACATAATCAGAAAAATTAATTTGATGTTTTACTACACTTTTGGAAACACCTTTTGCCTTTTTCGTAATGTCGTCAGCTTTAACACAGTAGGCTTTCGCACCAGTTCCATAAAAGCATTCTACTGGTCTTCCAGCATACTCATCTTTCATTTTCCCTACTACAGATATAGTTTTAGGCATGTTATGATTGTTGTATGCGCCATAATTTGAAGTGTCGAAGAAGTGAATGTTTTTCTTGATATCACCATAAACGTTTTCTGTGAATATTTCTAAAATTAAACTATCAGTGTCTGTGTATAAAACAGTCGCGTCATCTCCATACATGGGTTTAATGTAACCATATAAAAATTCGTAGATTATGGTTTTGGAAATATCTAAAATTGAAAAACCTGCATAAAGTGGTTTATCGTAAACAACTTTTAATTTTTCCAAATGCACTGCCACTAGATTTTCATCAAATACTGAGCAAGACTTAAAATACGGCCTGGCTATTAACGCCCTGGCGCCCAAAGTACCTTTTCTGTTTTCCCAGCACGAACAGAGTTTAATATTTTGTCTTTTATCGACGTTTTCCATCGTTTTGCCGAAAATTGAATTCACCATGAGCTTAAATAGGTCCTTTTCAAACTCGTTTCGAGCGGAATTACGAAGTGTTGTATTTAAGTCAATATATGATCCAAGCCAGGCGGACTGAGAGAATTCTATTATCCTATGCACATTCTTTAATATCAGGCCATATTTCAAACATTGTTTCAGATTTTTGTAGTGAATGATATATTTATGTTTATCTCGTAAGTTTGGAATTAATTTTGGAGCTTTACTTTTGGGAGGGATCATACTCTCTGGGCAAAACGGCAGTTCGTTATGGTCATCGTGCAAGTGTAGAGGATATTCCAAGTCGACTTCTAAAACGTATCCTTTGGGTGAATCTTTTCCAATCAGGGAACAATCAAATTTTTTGATTTCCTCTCTCTCAAGCCATCTGAAGTCACTAGTCGGTAGCATTTCTTTCATAGCTGCTCCGTACAGATTTGTAGCATCAAGATAGACGATGTACGACGATTCTTTGGTGGAGTCATAGTTTAATAGATATTTGTTGTTCGCTATAGACTTTCTCTTTGAACATTGCGATACACCGCCACGAATACCTTTTCTAAAGAAGTGCACAGTATCCACATCAGTCAGAAGTTCCAGTTCGATCTGTGTATATCGCAACATGGCATCCCAGCTCAAAGAAGGTGCTGTTAAATAATGAGCAGGATCTAACTTGTAGTGCTTCAAACATACCTTTCTAAAATTTTCAAACACATCTGCTAATAAAAATATATCTGATTTCAGATAGATATCTGCGTATTCTCCCAATGTATTGCATTTAAAGACACTCCACACTTTATTGGCTCGTTCATAATCCTTATCAGAAAGAGATTCGTTGGTTAAGTAGTTGTAAAATAGGTCTTTGGACGGTAACTGGGTTTCTTCCAATTTTTCAAAAGAGCTCATATAATTGTAAGGAAAAACCCCCTTCTGTCTTATTAAATCGAATTCCTCATCGTTTTGAAAATACTTTCTAGTTTCAACACATTGATCGGATACTAAACTCTGACTCAATTTATCGAGGGACCTTGATAAAAATCGAAAAGAGTCCACAAATTTCAACCTCAGGTATGTGTCCGGTATATTGGGATTCGCAGATTTCTCTACAATGATTGACTTTGAGAACGAAATGTATTTCTCCTTGGTTTGGGCTATTACGGAAACATGCTCTTTTTGGGATGCTAACTTCTTAATGAATAAATGACTATCATAGTTTGTCAAATTGTGGAAGAACACAGGTATAGATTTCGGCACTTTATAGTTTAAATTACAAATAGAGTGTGCAGCCGCGCGGAAGCGTCCTGTTAAATGGCAGTGATCACGCACTTTTTTGTCCTCAGGCTTGAAGGGTTTTGTGCAAATATGGCAGCATACCGCATTTTCATATTCGACTTCTTCTTGGGCTGAAAGAGGGAACATCTTTTTCACATGCTTTAAATGATTCTCATACAAGTTTAGAGCCGTTTCATCCAACCTTTTAATGAACACTTCAGCGGCATCAGGTCCTCTGTATGTTACAAATTTTGAGTACTTATCATCGAAATTACATTTTACATAAAAGCCGAAAGAATAGGGTTGGTGTTCACATACTTTAACTGTGAATGACTTATCATCACAAGGTTCATTATGGTCGATGGGTTTCAGTAAACTTTCGAAATCGGCATAAATCACAAATGGCACTGGTAATTGTCTTTCAAAGTTTATAAACTTAAGAATATTTTCAGGTACTGATTCACCATATTTATTGATTTTTATGTCAGTAGATGGTAGTTTCGTATAGGTATGATTGCAGTCATTTTTTTCATGCATTTTTAGATGTTCTTCTTTTCTAAACGGCTGCAAACACCCATCACAGATATGTAATCGACCATCGTGGTTTGATATTTGTTTTGAAACCAATTTTGATAAATTTTGTATAAGACAATAATGATTGTTACCCACATCATCCGATATAAGTAACAGATTAACGTGTTTGGCTTGGCGATGTGAAGTAAAATGTAATGGTCCCACAACTTCAGTAATAGTATTACCATCTTTGAATTCTGATTCAAGGCCAAACACATTCACGGAGATGTTATTAATTTTTTCAAACTTCGCAATGTCCTTCAATTTGACAGGAAATTCAATGTCTCTAAAACTTAACATGGTATCATAATGTGGATATGAACATGTCATCGTTGGAGCATGCTTTACAGGGGAAATGGCTGCAATTACTGACCAAGCAAAGCATGCATTGTCCCTATTTTGTATATTTAAAACAGCGCTCTTTTGTTCTATGTCTTTGGGTAGCCTGATATAAGATGACGCCGACATTGATGCAAGCTTATTTATGTTTACATCGAGGAACATTATATGTTTCAGCGTCCACCCCGAATCTTTCTCTTGGAATTCAGAGGCTTGTGTAGTCATCTCATCGCCAAACTCTTCGAAAATCTGATGTAGATCTGTAGAAATGGTGATTATTTTATTTTTGGTATTAAACGATTTGATATCGGATAACTCCTTTTCAGGTATTTCATAAAGCCCAAATATTTCAAAATTTATCTTGAGGGTCTGGTATTTCTGCAAGTATTCCTCGATTATATTCAACACTTTTTGCTCCACTTCTTTCAAAAAATCAGTATAATCGATATGGTTTCTTGGACTGTTAAAACGGTAGCTAGCTATTCTGTCTTTGAAAGCACTATGTAGTTTATCGACACCATTTCCTAAACTGTTATCAATAGGGCGGTTAATTTTTTTTCTGTTAATTAATAACGTATTTTTATGACCGTTGCATCTATTATTAATATGACGTTTTAAGTTGAAAGATGATGAAAAGTTCTTTCTACAATATTCACAAGTTTTTGAACCACTCGGAGAATTTTGTTTTCTGTTCATTACAAACATCTCATTCGACACGGCACATCTGTTATTATTAATATGTCGTTTTAAGTTAAAAGATGATGAAAAGTTCTTTCCACAATAATCACAAGTTTTTGAACAATTAATACCGCTTGTCGAAGGCACACTATTAAACTTTTGCTTCTTGCTTGGTGGTTCACTTCCAATCTCTCGCACTTTACTATCTTTTACAATGGTACAGTATTGGCGAATATGTCGAACTAAATTGCTTTTTGTTGAAAAAACTTTCTCGCAGTAACTACACTTCATTGTTGTATAAGAATTTACACGATACTGATGAATGTGTCTAATCGTCCGCATTATATAGCATCCGGAGAACAGAGTGGAGGTGGTGGAGGGCAATTGCAGTGGGGGAAGGTAATTGAAGTGGGGGGACGTTAGAGGGCGGGGCCTAGGACTGGTAGTGGGGGTTAATTGAAGTGGCGGGGATAGATAGGCGTTAGTTGAATATACTAATAAGCCACACCTCCTCTACAATTGTATTAACAATAGATGAAGTATTTTATTGTATTATTTTTAGAGGAGGAGGATTGTTAATACAATTGTAGAGGAGGTGTGGCTTATTAGTATATTCAACTAACGCCTATCTATCCCCGCCACTTCAATTAACCCCCACTACCAGTCCTAGGCCCCGCCCTCTAACGTCCCCCCACTTCAATTACCTTCCCCCACTGCAATTGCCCTCCACCACCTCCACTCTGTTCTCCGGATGCTATATAATGCGGACGATTAGACACATTCATCAGTATCGTGTAAATTCTTATACAACAATGAAGTGTAGTTACTGCGAGAAAGTTTTTTCAACAAAAAGCAATTTAGTTCGACATATTCGCCAATACTGTACCATTGTAAAAGATAGTAAAGTGCGAGAGATTGGAAGTGAACCACCAAGCAAGAAGCAAAAGTTTAATAGTGTGCCTTCGACAAGCGGTATTAATTGTTCAAAAACTTGTGATTATTGTGGAAAGAACTTTTCATCATCTTTTAACTTAAAACGACATATTAATAATAACAGATGTGCCGTGTCGAATGAGATGTTTGTAATGAACAGAAAACAAAATTCTCCGAGTGGTTCAAAAACTTGTGAATATTGTAGAAAGAACTTTTCATCATCTTTCAACTTAAAACGTCATATTAATAATAGATGCAACGGTCATAAAAATACGTTATTAATTAACAGAAAAAAAATTAACCGCCCTATTGATAACAGTTTAGGAAATGGTGTCGATAAACTACATAGTGCTTTCAAAGACAGAATAGCTAGCTACCGTTTTAACAGTCCAAGAAACCATATCGATTATACTGATTTTTTGAAAGAAGTGGAGCAAAAAGTGTTGAATATAATCGAGGAATACTTGCAGAAATACCAGACCCTCAAGATAAATTTTGAAATATTTGGGCTTTATGAAATACCTGAAAAGGAGTTATCCGATATCAAATCGTTTAATACCAAAAATAAAATAATCACCATTTCTACAGATCTACATCAGATTTTCGAAGAGTTTGGCGATGAGATGACTACACAAGCCTCTGAATTCCAAGAGAAAGATTCGGGGTGGACGCTGAAACATATAATGTTCCTCGATGTAAACATAAATAAGCTTGCATCAATGTCGGCGTCATCTTATATCAGGCTACCCAAAGACATAGAACAAAAGAGCGCTGTTTTAAATATACAAAATAGGGACAATGCATGCTTTGCTTGGTCAGTAATTGCAGCCATTTCCCCTGTAAAGCATGCTCCAACGATGACATGTTCATATCCACATTATGATACCATGTTAAGTTTTAGAGACATTGAATTTCCTGTCAAATTGAAGGACATTGCGAAGTTTGAAAAAATTAATAACATCTCCGTGAATGTGTTTGGCCTTGAATCAGAATTCAAAGATGGTAATACTATTACTGAAGTTGTGGGACCATTACATTTTACTTCACATCGCCAAGCCAAACACGTTAATCTGTTACTTATATCGGATGATGTGGGTAACAATCATTATTGTCTTATACAAAATTTATCAAAATTGGTTTCAAAACAAATATCAAACCACGATGGTCGATTACATATCTGTGATGGGTGTTTGCAGCCGTTTAGAAAAGAAGAACATCTAAAAATGCATGAAAAAAATGACTGCAATCATACCTATACGAAACTACCATCTACTGACATAAAAATCAATAAATATGGTGAATCAGTACCTGAAAATATTCTTAAGTTTATAAACTTTGAAAGACAATTACCAGTGCCATTTGTGATTTATGCCGATTTCGAAAGTTTACTGAAACCCATCGACCATAATGAACCTTGTGATGATAAGTCATTCACAGTTAAAGTATGTGAACACCAACCCTATTCTTTCGGCTTTTATGTAAAATGTAATTTCGATGATAAGTACTCAAAATTTGTAACATACAGAGGACCTGATGCCGCTGAAGTGTTCATTAAAAGGTTGGATGAAACGGCTCTAAACTTGTATGAGAATCATTTAAAGCATGTGAAAAAGATGTTCCCTCTTTCAGCCCAAGAAGAAGTCGAATATGAAAATGCGGTATGCTGCCATATTTGCACAAAACCCTTCAAGCCTGAGGACAAAAAAGTGCGTGATCACTGCCATTTAACAGGACGCTTCCGCGCGGCTGCACACTCTATTTGTAATTTAAACTATAAAGTGCCGAAATCTATACCTGTGTTCTTCCACAATTTGACAAACTATGATAGTCATTTATTCATTAAGAAGTTAGCATCCCAAAAAGAGCATGTTTCCGTAATAGCCCAAACCAAGGAGAAATACATTTCGTTCTCAAAGTCAATCATTGTAGAGAAATCTGCGAATCCCAATATACCGGACACATACCTGAGGTTGAAATTTGTGGACTCTTTTCGATTTTTATCAAGGTCCCTCGATAAATTGAGTCAGAGTTTAGTATCCGATCAATGTGTTGAAACTAGAAAGTATTTTCAAAACGATGAGGAATTCGATTTAATAAGACAGAAGGGGGTTTTTCCTTACAATTATATGAGCTCTTTTGAAAAATTGGAAGAAACCCAGTTACCGTCCAAAGACCTATTTTACAACTACTTAACCAACGAATCTCTTTCTGATAAGGATTATGAACGAGCCAATAAAGTGTGGAGTGTCTTTAAATGCAATACATTGGGAGAATACGCAGATATCTATCTGAAATCAGATATATTTTTATTAGCAGATGTGTTTGAAAATTTTAGAAAGGTATGTTTGAAGCACTACAAGTTAGATCCTGCTCATTATTTAACAGCACCTTCTTTGAGCTGGGATGCCATGTTGCGATATACACAGATCGAACTGGAACTTCTGACTGATGTGGATACTGTGCACTTCTTTAGAAAAGGTATTCGTGGCGGTGTATCGCAATGTTCAAAGAGAAAGTCTATAGCGAACAACAAATATCTATTAAACTATGACTCCACCAAAGAATCGTCGTACATCGTCTATCTTGATGCTACAAATCTGTACGGAGCAGCTATGAAAGAAATGCTACCGACTAGTGACTTCAGATGGCTTGAGAGAGAGGAAATCAAAAAATTTGATTGTTCCCTGATTGGAAAAGATTCACCCAAAGGATACGTTTTAGAAGTCGACTTGGAATATCCTCTACACTTGCACGATGACCATAACGAACTGCCGTTTTGCCCAGAGAGTATGATCCCTCCCAAAAGTAAAGCTCCAAAATTAATTCCAAACTTACGAGATAAACATAAATATATCATTCACTACAAAAATCTGAAACAATGTTTGAAATATGGCCTGATATTAAAGAATGTGCATAGGATAATAGAATTCTCTCAGTCCGCCTGGCTTGGATCATATATTGACTTAAATACAACACTTCGTAATTCCGCTCGAAACGAGTTTGAAAAGGACCTATTTAAGCTCATGGTGAATTCAATTTTCGGCAAAACGATGGAAAACGTCGATAAAAGACAAAATATTAAACTCTGTTCGTGCTGGGAAAACAGAAAAGGTACTTTGGGCGCCAGGGCGTTAATAGCCAGGCCGTATTTTAAGTCTTGCTCAGTATTTGATGAAAATCTAGTGGCAGTGCATTTGGAAAAATTAAAAGTTGTTTACGATAAACCACTTTATGCAGGTTTTTCAATTTTAGATATTTCCAAAACCATAATCTACGAATTTTTATATGGTTACATTAAACCCATGTATGGAGATGACGCGACTGTTTTATACACAGACACTGATAGTTTAATTTTAGAAATATTCACAGAAAACGTTTATGGTGATATCAAGAAAAACATTCACTTCTTCGACACTTCAAATTATGGCGCATACAACAATCATAACATGCCTAAAACTATATCTGTAGTAGGGAAAATGAAAGATGAGTATGCTGGAAGACCAGTAGAATGCTTTTATGGAACTGGTGCGAAAGCCTACTGTGTTAAAGCTGACGACATTACGAAAAAGGCAAAAGGTGTTTCCAAAAGTGTAGTAAAACATCAAATTAATTTTTCTGATTATGTTCAAGTTGTTGAAAATGGCGGATTAATATTCCGTAAAATGTCCATATTTAAATCTGATTTACATACCATTCACACTGAACTCAAAAATAAAGTAGCCCTATCGTCTGCTGATGACAAGAGGTATGTTATACCCGATGATGTATATACTTTGGCTTGGGGGCATCATCGACTTGATGAAGATAATAGTGAAAAGAGGTTGGACATTTTACTAAAATACGCTAGACGTTTGAACATGGAGGAGCCTGAAGCGGGATGGGATAGTGTTGATTTGGATGAGTCTGAATCAGAACGCGATAATTTTGATTTGTAATATATATTCATTAACTGTTTAGACATAAATAAAAAATATGGATCAGAAGAATGCAATTATCTCCCACCATTCTAATTATTACCACACCATAGAGTTGACATACTAATAGAGTTTGAGACACAAAAAACAAAGCTCCTGAACTTATACTTCACGATGCCTACTTGACCTATAATGCATTGGATGGATCAGTTCAAGGTGGATTTTTTGGTGCAAGATAAAATAAAAAGACTATTAGTTAGTAATGTATTAGAATAGATAATAAATAGTATGAAAATAGTAATGTGACAGAATAGGTAATAAATAATATAAGAAAATGTAAATCATGTGTTTCAATTCAAAAAATAAAAACTAAAATAAACAGCAACACGTTCTCCTCACTTGTGATGTCAAGATGTTAAGTACACAAAAGCCATAAAGAGGGTACGCTGCAGGTACTGAAATAACAATGTAAATGTTCCCTTTCACAAATTCACTGATAAAATCTCGGTGGATAAGACAGGCAGGTAGTAAATGTACATCTCATAAATCAGCATAGGATAAGACAGATGTCCCTAAAGATAAGACAGGTAAAATAATTGTTGATCGGTATAAAGATAATGTAGATAGGTCGCAATTGTTTATCAGCATAAGGATAAGGCAGGTAAATAAAGAATGAATGTTTGTTATCTCATCGTAAAAAAAATACAAAGTGCAATAAGACAATACAACATAATAGAGAATTATTTAACTGTCTGCATACGAACGACTAGACGGATGGATTGACCATAATTGCTTTAATCACCATTATTTTTACTGCAATACCTTTATTTTTACTTAAATTACCTGTAATTGTCCTCTAATTACCACAGTACTTTAATTACCACCCACCACTCTAATTGCATCCCATCACTCTAATTACCACACCACTCCAATTACCCCCCACCACTACAATTACATCACACCACCTTAATTGAGTCACCTCCACCACAATAATTATCCATCATGCAATTACTCTAATTACCCATCATTCCACTAATTGCCTCCCACCACTACAATTACATCACACCATTCTAATTACCTCCCACCACTACAATTACATCACACCACTACAATTACCTCCCACCACTACAATTACATCAGGCCACTTTAATTACCTCCCACCACAATAATTATCCATCATGCAATTACTCTAATTACCCATCATTCCACTAATTGCCCCCCACCACTACAATTACATCACACCATTCTAATTACCTCCCACCACTACAATTACATCACACCACTACAATTACATCAGGCCACTTTAATTACCTCCCACCACCACAATTACATCACAACATTCTAATTACCTCCCACCACAATAATTATCCATCATGCAATTACTCTAATTACAGATCATTCCACTAATTGCCCCCCACCACCACAATTACATCACATCACCCTAATTACCTCCCACTACTACAATTACATCACACCACAATTACATCACATCACTCTAATTACCTCCCACCACTACAATTACATCACACCACTTTAATTACTTCTTACTAATCTAATTGCCCCCCACCACCACAATTACATCATGCCACTTTAATTACTTCTTACTAATCCAATTGCCCCCCACCACAACAATTACATCACGCCACTTTAATTACCTCCCACCACCACAATTACATCACAACATTCTAATTACCTCCCACCACAATAATTATCCATCATGCAATTACTCTAATTACAGATCATTCCACTAATTGCCCCCCACCACCACAATTACATCACATCACCCTAATTACCTCCCACTACGACAATTACATCACACCACAATTACATCACATCACTCTAATTACCTCCCACCACTACAATTACATCACACCACTTTAATTACTTCTTACTAATCTAATTGCCCCCCACCACCACAATTACATCATGCCACTTTAATTACTTCTTACTAATCCAATTGCCCCCCACCACAACAATTACATCACGCCACTTTAATTACTTCTCACTAATCTAATTACCATCCTAATTGCCCCCCACCACTACCACCTTTCATAGGCCCCGCCCTCTAACGTTCCATCCCCTAAGCCCCGCCCCTTAATTACCTCCCACCACTCTAATTACATCATATCAGTCTAATTACCTCCCACCACCATACTTATATCCCATCACTCTAATTACTTCTCACTAATCTAATTACCCCCCACCATTCTAATTACCCCCACCACACTAATTGCCCCCCACCACCATATTTACCCCCACCACACTAATTGCCCCCCACCCCTAATCTGATCACTGATCACTGCTCCGCTCCTCCGCTCCGAACCTCTGTCATTAAGACACTACTACCACTGAATTGTCAACAGCGTACATAAAGATATCTGCTTCGGTCAAAAATGAATCAGAGTCAACAGAAACGAATATTATTCTATTTTATTTGGTTGTGTAAATGTAAAGCTAATTTTAAATCATATTTACATTTACAAGTTTACGTCCAGTAATTTTAATAACGGCTTCACCAACATTGTAAAAGATGTCTTGATAACAAAAATATGAATATACGATGACAGTAAACTGTGGTCGGGTAATAATTTACATGTGATTAAACTAGAAGTTCACGACGGAATACATTAAACGACAAATTCTGCTTTCCATTAACATTTCTCCCAACACCAACATGTGTGTGGTGCTGTTGTATTTCCAAGTCTTTACGAATATAAAATTTCCACTTTGCAATGTGAAAACTTTACGAATAAATTACAGTAATAGGTACAAATTTAATGTGACATAGTTGTTCGACCCTTTATTCCTCGCTACAGACGATATTCTTAAATGGAATTTGTTAGGAATTATTATCTGAGAGAAACTTCGTTTAAACAAACACGACTTATTTAACTTTTTACAAGGGTAGTAGCAAATAGAATTACCTTATATTCAGCATTCTATATAGCATATTACATATTTCTATTAAAAATACTTGCAATTAATTAGTTTATTTTTGATTTTACACTAAATTTTGCAAAGTAAAATATAAAGAAGGCAAAATTTTAAGGCTCTAGACATCAACACTGATTCGTACCTTATTTCATATAAATCCAACATGCATTCGCACGATTACAGCAGAACTTTGGTGAATAGTTTTCAACTAACTAATTCTCAATTTCTTAAAACAAAATGAAATTAGGGTAAATTCGTATCCAAATTGAAAAGTTTAAACTAAAAATTTAAAATCACATTTTTTTTTAATACATTTATTTAACTATTGTCTGAAAGATATTTGTGGCATTCTACGAATATTCTTTCCTATTATTTGGGTTTTCTACAAAATCAAAGATTTGTGAACATGCTTGGGAAAACGGACATAGAATAAACTGGGACTCGGCAAAAATTTTAACAAAAGAAACAGATACCAAAAAAAGAAAAATTAAAGAATCAGCAATAATCTTATTAAATGAAGATAAGTGCGTATCGAATTGTTCTGTAGATATTTGTACAACCTGGCTACCAATGTTAAAAGAAGAACTTAACAAACTCAACATTATCTAAAAAATATCATCAGTTCTATGTTCTGTGTAAGTAGTAAGTATCTATGGAAATAACATAAACAGAATCTTAAAGCTGTGTATTTGACATACACAGCAAAATAAGAGTTCTTCAAAAAATAGCTTTGAAAACGGAAAGAGATTACTTTCCGAAACGTCAGCAAAATATATTATTTTTGTGTTTATTCCGATTTATATTATTTGCAAAACATAACCTCTGACTTTTCCTTTGGCGTAAACGTCACGGGCGCAGAGGCCTTTTTTCCAATAATTCTATTATTTTGTAGATTCGGTGATTTGTTTTGAAGAGGATAATAGTACATGTGGTAGAAAACCCAAATAATAGGAAAGAATACATTTATTTAACGTCGGCCTATTTCCGCCACTGAGGCCTATCACCGACGCCTGTAGACGAGCTACCCCCAACCAGGAATTTTGCCGAACCTCTTCTCTTAAGAAGAGTAGGGATCTTTTACTTGCCTAACATTTAATAGACAAGGGACCGACGGCTTTACATCCCCTCCGAAGGATGGTATATCCCCTATACAACCCTCGCCTAAGGTTGTATAGCTTCCGCGCATACACTGATATACAAGCCGCTGGAAGATGTGTGAGGCGAGAACGCGGTCTTCGTTGTAACGGTCACCCATCCAACTACTAACTGCGCCTGACGTTGCTTTACATCGCATATCAAAGTATGTACATAGTAAAGACGCACCTACGCTCGCCCCTTTAAATCACATTCTAAGTCCAAAATAAATGCCAATCAAACAAGACCTTTGACTGTTCGTTTGACGTGCTGATTAAGTGCCGTCAGACTGCGATTGGAGCAGGGGTCAATCATCTGGTATACAGATGGATCTAATATGGCTCAAGGGGTAGGAGTGTGTGCAGCAGGGCCTATATATAGGTTACCTAAAGCCGTCGGCAGCACCCCAAACATCTTCCAGGAAGAAATTCATATTATAGATCTGTGTGCCCAGGAATGCCTAAATAAAAGCATACGAAGGGCAAAGATCTGTATACTATCAGATAGCCAGGCAGCATTAAAAGCTCTAAGGGCCTATACCTTCGAGTCTAAAATTGCCTGGGAATGTAGACAATCCCTGAAGCAACTGGCCACCAAGAATAAGGTTACCTTGATGTGGGTGCTAGGGCATGAGGGAGTACAAGGTAATTAACTTGCTGACAGACCTGCGAAAAAAGAGCTGAAGCACCGTTCATTGGACCTGAACCTTTTCGAGGCCTGGCCAAGGGACATACAACGGAGGAGATCCAGAAATAGGAAAAGGATCAGAAAAAGTGCTACTGGAGGAATACTCCAGGCCAAAGACAAGAGAAAAAGTTTATAACTTATTCTGCAAAGAAGGCCACAAGGTTCTAGAACTTGAAAAACCCGAATTAAGGCAGATAGCAGGCCATCTAACTGACCACTGCCCTTTGAGATATTTTTTCAAGAATATGGGCAAGGCGGTACTCGAAAAATGCAGATATTGCGAAACTGCGGAACATATGCTTTGTGAATGCAATGTGTTAATCCGAATTAGCCCCCAGAAAAATCTTGGAATCCTGGGTAATAACTAGTTGTAGGGTTATTCACAAAAGGTCTTTTAGGTCGAAGTGAAGTAAGGCTACTCAGAGCTAAGAGACTCCTGAAACAATCTACAAGTCCAAAATCAAAATTTAATAATCAGGTCCAAGTATGTGATAGCAATTGGTTCGATGAAAGAAAATATCAAGATTTCAAATTCCAAATCAATGAAAATATCAAAATACAGTAAATTATTGCGATATGGAAGCTGACGCCGAGATAGATCAGGAATAATAAAAAATAACAGAGTTTCGCGTAGGGAGGATGAACTGGTTACTTTGGAATAGAGTCTCTCAGTTTCTCTCTCAGACCTGTAATTTTCTCTCATATATCAATTATTACTCAACTTTAATAAAATCTGAAATTTAGTGACTAATTTTTACTCCTTAAAAAAGTAGCTATTAAATGTAAACATTAACATGCAATTGTTGAGCCCACCCACCAAAAAGAAATCTTTTGAAGGAAGTGGCCAAATATGGTTCCAACAAGATGGCGCATCACCGCATTATTCGGCAGTAGTGCGTAATTATTTAAACGAAATTTTCTCGCACAGATGGTAAGCGCGGATCAATAGCATTTCCAACTAGATCTCCGGACCTAACCCCATTGAATTATTTTCTATGTGGTTGCTTTAAATCCAAAGTTTTTTTAATAGATCGAAAAATTTTGGGTACTTAGAAGACAGTATTAGTTATGAAATTGGAAGAATTGTAACAATTACGTTGCTAACGTTTTGAGAGAATTTCAGTTTCGGCTTGGACATTGTCAAGAAGCAAATAATGCAATTTGAATATGTAATTTAATAATTTTCTTTATGTATTTATTAATAATTCTTATATTTCTGTTTTATTACATCGTTATAAGTAGCTAAAATTTTCTTTTTCGACAATTTCGTTCTGTAGTATACCATAAAATTTAACTTTTCAAAATTTTTCTACATAAAATAATTTTTAATTTTTTTTTTAAATCGTCGTCTTATTTTAGAGTATTGTTCTGGTGAAGTTTAGCATTAGCTATTCTACCACTCGACCAGGACACATACACATAAACCACTACGTTGTAACATGTAAATTGCCAAGCTAGTAATATATGTGCTACCCTGTATATTGGTTTATATCTCGAGGAATATGAATACAAGCTTTGTTTCCAGTTCACATTTTCTTTAGAGTAAGTTACACCAACTATGTAGATCACACTGCACAGCTTAACACGTTCATATATTTTTTTAATAATCTACAGCTGTCTGTCAAGTTAATATGATGCCCCCACCCCTCCCCCAACACTGCCAATGCATACTACAGGCTAATTTTCTGTGTAGCTTCCTCGTACCCCCTTGGTCATCTATCATGTTTACCTTTTTGACTATATACTTTACCATGAGCAACATAACCTTTGCTTAAACCAAACTGGAAGACAATAACAAAAAGCATTTTACCATTATCGTAGATCCCTGCAGCTTCTGACCAGTTTTACAATCTAGTACGGATTAAAAATTCATGAAATCGTGTAAAGCTCATTTTTACCCTTATTTACTTTATTTTAACAGACTTTCAGAATTTCTCCTATTAATGTGTATTGATGATAGAGAATAAAATATAACAAAAATCGCTTTGCTGTTGCCATAACCAAATACAGATTAGAAATTTATGAAATCGTGTAGCTATCCTTACTTATTTTAACAGGCTGCGTTTTTTTCTATTTTTCCTATTAACATACAGTGATCGATGGTAAGGAATAAAATATTACCGATTGAAAAATTTTAAAATCGCGTAGTTTATTTTAAACCTGGATTATTGTGATATATATTCTTTTAATAGATAACGATAGCCAAAAGCAAAATATTACAGGTTATAAATGGTTGAAATTACGTACAATTGATGTTTCAATATTATTTTCATAACAATACAACAAAAAATCTGAAGCTGGATTCCACAGATGGAATCTAATACGGAGCTTGTTGGAGAAAAACTTTATTTTCCAAACGTAGGTAAATAATTGATTATTTTACTTGAATTTCTATTTTGTCTTTACTTCTAGTAGTAGTATCATAGTAGGGGTACCTTTTTGATGGCTAGGATATTCATTTAATTATACAAGAAAAGCAGCAGCACAAAACGCATTCCATACAAACAATTCCATATATTTTCCTTTACATAAGGGTATACATATATTAAAAGTTGTGTATTTACTACTAGGCACATATTCGTTGCTGTGAAATATTGCACTCATTACTCTATATATCATATGATCAACTGAAACTGATTCTGGGACTTTAGAAATTTTACATCAGCTTTATTATGTAAGTAATCATAAATATAAACACTGCAACCATCATAATAACTGCATGTACAATGATTTAGGTGATGCAACAGTTTTATATAGTCTTTTCCAGGTGGAACAGGTTGAATCGCATTGTAGTTTTCCACATAATTTGTAATTCGTATTTCGTAATCGGCATTTGTACGTAAAATGTACGAAAAAAAGAAAATCGAGAATCTTCTAGCCACTGACCTTCTATGACAATTTTGACATCTGTTTTCGTTAATTCTCTGCGCACAAATTATTTATTCATATTGACAATGAAAAAGAAATCCGAATGTAAAAAGAAATGAACCTTTACACTTACGTAAAAATCCGGTGCAAACGTAAACTCTATCGACTGTCCCCTAAAAATCTGTAAAACAATATGTATAATACTTAGAAAACATCTATTTCACAACCTATCCGGCACGTAATCCGACAAAATACTTAATGTGTTTTGGGGTTAAACATGTTCATTTCTTACATCAGATAATTACAAATTTGCTATTTTGGATAATTTTAAAGTTAACATAATTCGTATTTTGGTGTTTGATTGAGCCAAAAATTCTAAATCACAATTGCACAAATGTGATTAATACTTCGTTTTATTTTGGCAGATTCCCAAAATTCAAACATCAATAGCAATACCGTAATAAGATTTATTTGAAGGAAGAAACGATACATAACTCATTTTGCATGTAATTACCAATGCTAAATTATTATGTTTTTTTTATAAAGGAAAAGAAACATTCGCTTCTATTTATTTATCCACAAATTCATCCACTGTTTGAAGCGACTTAACTTCCGTATCCTTCATCACTTCCGTCTAGTACATTTTTGTAGCCGGAATGACAGATCTCGAAATTCAAATATCAATAGCAATGCCGTAATAAGATGACAAGTTAAAGATAGATATTTATTTGAAAGATGAAACGATAAACAACTCATTTCTCATGTAATTACCAATGTTTAATGATTAAGTTTTTTTTATAAAAGGAAAGAAATATCCAGATGGCGCAGAAAGCAATATCTTGCTGTATATTAAGCCCGGTCTCATTTCGCATGGGAGAGAAAGAAAATTAGCTGCAAAACTCGACCCAGTTTCTTGATGAATTAGGGTTACTACATGCATCTTATTACATAGCGATAAAGAGTGACAGTCTATTCTTCTTTTTCACTCCATAGATAGTACTTTTACCTCCCTTGGATTTTGATTTCTAAATTCTTTATGTAATAAGTTTTCGGTATGAAATTCTGAATATTAAATTATATTGATCGATAGCTTTGAATTTTAAAGAAGACTATGTAGGTTGGTACTTTTAATCTCCCAGCCTCAGTAATATCTTAGGTTGGCCGACTGACATTTCTTTTTGACAGGGATCAGATGCTCATTACCGTAGGTTATTTTTAGCAGTTTCGGTTCTAATTAAAAGGAAATAATTTTTTTGACGGAAGGCGATAGCAGGAAATGCTGGTTTGATTAGAAAGGCCATTTTGCTCCCAGACTTTCGTATAACGACACTCGTGTTCTGGTGGATGTGTAACCTAATAACATCAGGTACCTATTTAATGATGAATTTAACTACTTTAAACTTTTGCCTTTTCTTTCTGTTTCATATCTGGATAAGTATTTATGAATATTTCAATCTACCTATGTAGTTTTGGTGATGCTGAGACTTATGTCAGTTAATCCAGGCTATTCGGGATTTCATTTCATGTCGCAGTCCTTTCCCCAACATTATCGTAGCCTAGCCTGGAATCTAAGTAGTAGCTTATGCATGTGTTTGGCTTTTATCAAGAGCTTTCATCACACCCTGTTCTTAATAATATGTGAATTTGATAGACAGCTGAGAAGAGTAAAGATAAAAAATATAAAGGAAAAGAAACGCCGGACTTTTACTGCGGCACCCTTCATATAGACTTGTAGATTATCATTAGTAACATTTTACCAAGCATTGTTGAACACATAACTTTCAAATGACATCATTTACTGCAATATAAAACAGGAATATAATTTATTATCTACCAGAGCAGGTAAGCCATAGCGATTAAACATCCGTCGCAACAACTTTATTATTGTATATCTAGCTATATTGACAAAGAAAATTTGCTGTTGACTTAATCTGTTGCTCAATGCGATTTCTGCCTTTTGCGCTAGACGTGGGATAAATTAATTGAAGATAGTATTTTTTGTGAGTGAGTTTCATATTTACCATGATACTAACATTAACTAACCTTGTGTTAATGTAATAATTGTATGTATTTTACTGAGCTACAATTTTTCTTCAATCCACCCTTTCTTACCCCGTGGATAAGTTATCACAGATATATAGGTAAGTGGCCTTTTTTCTTTTTCAAGATATTTTATTATGAACCCACGCCAAAACTCTCCGCAACATTAACTAACCGTCATGTATTTTTATTTGTGTACCAGTAAAGGTAAATAGCTACTTTGCAGTTGCAACACAACGACCAATCACTACTATATTGCCATCTGCCGTAACCGAGACTCGAACTCAGGAGCGGACAGCGACTATCCGTGTTGTCTCTCGCACAACTCCGTCTAGACCACTGATACCAACTTGGTAACACATTAAAAACGCCGCTAAACATCCATACTCTAGCCAGGATTCGAACCCGGAACTCCGTGGTTGCAAATCTAACACATTAACATTGAGCCACTGAGCAATGCATTTCAAAATCGACGTGTCTGGGCGAGTTTTTGTCACTTGCTTTGTAATGGCTTTAAGGAATTAATTCCAGCGTGCTCTGTATACTTGCACTTACGCGAAATTGGTTACTATTCCCACACAGACCATTGAATCTGACAGTGTTTGTGCATATATACCTCAATCGAATAAAAAGTGTGTAAGCAAATGTTTCTTTGTCGTGGATTTAAGTTTTACAGCATTATCAAAGAGTTTTGCATATGCATGTGCATTCGCTTAGGAATAGAGAAGTCCAGCGTGTACTATCAATATCGAAACTTTCATATCCAGCATACATTTTAATTTTCAGTCGATAAACTACTTTGTTCCCGTAACTGTTTCGTACAGATTCAGATTTTATTCAAATTAACAATACCACAGGGATTTAATAGAATAATAGACAGCTATATAACAACGACGACTGACATATCGATCGCTGGCAAACGACATTCGGTGCATTGCGGTTAAATTAAAGAGAATTCACATTGTCATAGTCATAGTCGATTTACTGTACAGATTACAACCGCTACTATTATGGGCAGCCCCAACGAGTTATCCCTGCAATAGTGCTTTTAGAACAACCGCAAAACTTGCTCTATGCCAGTGTACGTAATAAATAAGGCGAGTTAAATGGTTCCTTCCTCCATACACTCTGCTTTATCAGTAAACCAAACGTTGTTCTGAGTGCAAGTGAACTGGTTTGTAATGCGAATCCTCCAAGGCAATATTAATAAATGCTTTTCTATTTTTCATTGTTCCAGGCAGAACAATATTAGAGGATATTGTTCATATATTACCAAGATGTAGTAATGCCGCATTTTCTAACTCCCCAATGTATTATAGCTCAGGAATTAATATCATGGGACAAGTTCATGCAAATATGATTCGTACATAATGTGTTATATCCTGCAGCTTCAAAATTTATACGGGATCGTGTTTCTGATATCAAAATATATTTAGCTAGAAAGTATACATAACTGGCAAAAAGTGGAGTGTTGTGTAGCATTCGAGCAAAGTGTTCACATGTTTTGGTGTTTGGAAAAATCAATTCAGAATAAACTCAGGTCAATTGTTTAACCCGCTCCAAGATATTTATTTATATTCTATAACAATATACGATAAGAATCGTTACAGACCAATGAAAAAATGAAATGGCTTCTGATTCTTCTCAATTATTTTTGGGAGCATACTCCAAGACAACAATTAAGTACACTCGTGTGTAAAAAATCAACTGGGTATAAATAGAACATCACGATTCACATAGGATTATTCCTAAGAGAAGATTGGCCAAAAATAGAGAATAAACTTTTTTTTCTTACTAGATAGCCGTTACATAACATAACAATCATTTTAGGAATGCTTCGCATTGCTCTTTGTTGTGTTTCTGCGCACTCGCTTATAATAAATATTATAACAAATACAAACCTAAAACATAAAAAGTTATTCCATTGTTAAAAAAATAAGAATTATGTTTCAAATCTATATATATATATATATATATATATATATATATATATATATATTATATACATTTATTTAACGTCGGCCTATTTCCGCTACTGAGGCCTAACACCGACGCCTGTAGACGAGCAACCAGGAATTTTGCCGAACCTCTTCCCTTAAGAAGAGTAGGGATCTTTTACTTGCCTAACATTTAATATACAAGGGACCGACGGCTTTACATCCCCTCCGAAGGATGGTATATCTCCTATACAACCCTCGCCTAAGGTTGTATAGCTTCCGCGCATACTTCAAATCTATATCAAACTAGTAAAATACATTGTTCTGAACTAAAAATGCGGAATATGTTTATTCCAATTCGCAAAGCAGTCGTTTTGTAAATAAAAATTCTCTTTCGTACAAAAAAAAAAAAAATTTTTGGCTTCTATCTCAACCACTTTTGAACCCATTAAACAAAGTATTCTACAAAAACGTTTTTAAAGATTCTGGTTAAGAATATCCTACTGGGGTTTTTAAAAAAAAAATCTACCTAAATTTTATAAAAAGCGCATTGATAGTTTCTGAGATATACCGAAGTATGGCTCCATGAAAACTGTTGTATGTATGGCAAATTATTTCTTCACTTTCTTTTAATAATTCTCACATTAATATTTCATTAAAAATGCATTAAATTATTACCCAAAATTTATGTTTTATAATATATTTCAGCATCTTAAAAGGCCTAAAATAATTTTGGCCAAATGTTGCAGAAAAGTAGTCCACAGTGTAACGTCAAGAAAACAAAGATGAAGAGGAGAAAATCATGGTAAATTGGAAAAGGATGCCAAGCAGAGAGAAAACAGTAATAATAGCTGTCACGTCAAGACGAATTGAGAAAAATGTTGAGCACATAAGGCATCACGCAGAAACACACGAATCAATATAATTTGTAGGGATATAATAGGTTTCAATCAATTCAGATACTGAAGAGCTCGAAAATGAAATCAAGGATGGCATAGGCTCTGCAAGAACTAATGTTATTAAAGTCAAAGGAATAATAAGTAAGGTTAACAAAAAAATTATTGACGTTGAAGGAAAGGTAAATACGGGTGAAAAAGGAGTATTAAAGTTGTAAGGAAGATAAGTAAGTAAAAGTAAAGTAAACTCAATTGGCAGTTAAGAGAAAAAGAAGGTCAGAAAGTAGTATCTTCAGGTCATTGATCACAATTGACGGCCAAACTTCTTGGTCTATATATAAGAGACAGTTTAGAACAGCTCCGTGTGCAAACTACTAGAATATCAGAAAAGAGGTCTTAGTTCTAGCACTGAAGGTGCATTTATCAGAGTTGTCCCAAACAGTCCCTATGGTACAACAATAGGACTTCGGAGTTTTGGAAGGTGCATTAGACATGAGATATAGCGATCAAAACCCCGTCATAGTATATTGGCCTCTGTTGAAATCACGAATACAAAAAGCTAAGAAAACCTTACAACAGTTTGAAGCTTCATTGATGCCACTGCCACATTTGGCTTGTGACGCGTTTTTCTCCACCTCGCACGTTGACGTGGAGAAAAGGGCGCGAACACTCTTTGACACACGAGCTCCGGAAACATGTTTTAGGTTTGCTCGGGCACCAGTCCTAGTTTAAGTGATAGAACGCACTACCCTCAAGCCGAGTACGCGAGGCTGAGTAGCTCAAGTGGAGAAAGTTTACTCTAGAGGGTCAATGTATGGGAAATTAGACATTCACACACAAATAGTCAAACTCAGAATATTCAATAAAATCAGTATATTACGGTAAACCTAAATGTACAATTCTAAATATTTATTATGAAAAATCTATAATTTATCAAATACCGGGAGGAGCACGCGTAGCACCGTAAAACCCCAATAGTACCAGATGACTCAGGTGATCAGAGTAGCAGGCTGCAACACACAGAATATACGGTTAGCAATAATAAACAGGGTGTAGAATAGTTACGGACCCCAGACAAGTAAAGCAAGACACAAATATATAAAAACTACAGTGAAACAGTTTATCAAGTACTTGCTAATACATCAGTATATCTACTCCTTTGTGGACTTACTTACTATCTGTGCTCACGGTCGGACACGTCTGCTGCGGTGAAGCGATCGTAGTGGAATCCTTTCTGCAGAGCTTCTCAGATCCTTTTCTGAAAATGAAACAACGTACTATAGGAGTAGGAGTAGACGCCTGATGGATGCGCTGCTGATCAACTATGAATATGACAGATGGCACCTGGGTTCGTTTCCCGGAGTGGGAGTAGACTGATGCGCTACTGGTCGGTGACATTAAACGGACAACAAAATATTTTGAAATATTTTTGGAAAAATAAGGCCGCTACGGATTTGTGGACACGTCTGCTTGCTTTAAGTCGAACTGGATGACTAACTGCTAAATGAATTTAATTACTTCCTTCGAATATGAAGGAGTAGAAACAGTAGAAAACAGATGACCGATGGATCACTGTGACGTTAGACGTACTTGACAAAATATTTGAAATATTTTGGGGACTTAGAAAAATAACACAAATGCGGATTTGTGGACTTAGAAAACTCACATACCTTAATTTGCGGACTTGCGATATTTTCGTTACAGCACAGTAGCAATCAGCAGGCACGTGTACCTCGTAGGGCGGCAGCCGAAAGACTGACTGCGGAATAACTATTATTCCCATATACTGAAAGAGTGACGTCGCACGGGTGACGTCAAATGGACTTGTAAAAAATTTTTAAAAATCTTTGGGACCTAGAAAAATAATACCACTGCGGATTTGTGGACTTACAAATTTACTTTACTCGGGTACCACAGGACGGAGAGCTCTGCACATCCAACGTGGTCGGTTGCTGGAAAAGCACTGCTCCTCGCGTGATTTTTTTTTTTATACATTTATTTAACGTCGGCCTATTTCCGCTACTGAGGCCTAACACCGACGCCTGTAGACGAGCTACCCCCAACCAGGAATTTTGCCGAACCTCTTCCCTTAAGAAGAGTAGGGATCTTTTACTTGCCTAACATTTAATAGACAAGGGACCGACGGCTTTACATCCCCTCCGAAGGATGGTATATCTCCTATACAACCCTCGCCTAAGGTTGTATAGCTTCCGCGCATACACTGATATACAAGCCGCTGGAAGATGTGTGAGGCGAGAACGCGGTTTCCGTTGGAATGGTCACCAATCCAAGTACTAACTGCGCCTGTCGTTGCTTTACATCGCATACCGAAGTATGTACATAGTAAAGTCGCACCTACGCTCGCCCCATCGCGTGATTTGGCTTGCCTGATATATAGACACTCTTCTCGTCGCTTCCCCACTGTACTTTACAATCTGGTATACCTACGCAGTGCTTCTAGAAATTAATATTCTTATTAACTTTTAAACTAATTTGCCGACGGCGGTACAGTATATTTACAAATATAAATATGACAGAGCAGCTATTATAAAATATTTTCAAGAAAATAATGATATTTTATACAAATTTTGGTAATGAAAAACACTTCGTTACAGACTTACCCAGATGTATCTAGAGAATTTCAGAAGCAACTAATGGCATAGAGTGCGAGGAGATCAGACTTTAGCAAAATAGTAGCGGAGCGTTGGTTAATTAAGAAAATTTCAGTCAAACGTACAGTTTTAGAATCGTTTAATTATCATTTAAAAAATAGAAGAGTTTAACGAGGCAGTTTAACGCAGCTCCGTGTGCAAGTAACTGAAATATTAAGGAAGAGGTATTGGTTTTAGCACTGAGGGTCCAGTTATCAGAGTTGTTCTAAACAATCCCGATGGTTCAGCAACAGGATTCTGCAGTTTTGGAAGATGTACTAGACTTGAGATATGGCAATCAACACCCCACTATACTATATTTGACTCTATTGAAATCACTAATACAAAGAGCTGAGAAAACCTTACAAGAATTTGAAGCTGCTTTGACGCCACTGTTGTACTTGGCCTACCCAGATGCATCTAGGGAATTTCAAAAGTAATTATTAATGGCATAGAGGACGAGGAGATCAGGCTTTAACAAAATAGTAGCGAAGCGTTAGTTTATTAAGGAAATTGCAGTCAAACGTACAGCTTTAGAACCGTTTAGTTGTTTCTTAAAAAATAGAAGACATCATGTACTTGTTGAACATTCAATTAGCGAAGAAAGAAAAATAATATACAAGTTGCTGTAGGATACAGTTCTGCGACCAATATTATTTGCCCCAGTGACCTATTCAATTTAACTACAGAAGGAAACATCTTATTCGTATCACACCATAATATTCTTAGAACAAATAACTGGAAGTAAACTGATTAAAATAAATTTATCGACAATAAATTGAGCGAACGCTAAATACACAAATTTCGCTGCATATCATTATATAGTTTTATTCCTGTGAATAGAAAAGAAATTTTGAAAAACCACTGTTTTTTCTTTTACCAATTCATAAACAGTATGTTTTGCACTATTCAATATAATCTAACAAATTAAATATATTTGAGGTAATTGAAATTTATAGACATTGTAATAAACCAAATAACGCCTTTCTCAATGATCAATTCGAATACAGAGATATTCTCCATGAAGTGCCTTGATATGTTATTTTTTATCAGTTTTTTTTTTTTTTTAGTGACGAAAGAAAACACTCATGAGCTCCCAACCTACGTTGGGAACTGGAAGACTCTTACTAACTAAAACACACATGGCTCTGGAAAACATTTCGAGGGTACCGCAGCCTCTTGGACATATTGCGCTCTTCCTGTCTTCATCTACTCTGCCCATTTTACTACCCCTGTGCCACTGATAAGGTAATATAGGTCTAAAGATGTGCAAGTTTTGATGATTTCCGGTTCTATTATGTTTGCCCGTATCATCTGCGGGCTAGTGCCTCGCATTTGTATACGATATGATTCATCATCTCTGGTTGCTTGCCGCACAGTCTGCAGCCAAGTTCGCCATTGAATCTTCCGATCATCTCCAGGTGCTTCTTAACAGGGAAATGTCCTGTCGAGAGACCTGCTATAATTCTCAACTGCAATATTATTCCGGTTTGGTTTGGGCATAGTCCTTTAATGGGTGTTTTCCCATGTCAGTTACCTGGAGTGTTCCTACAGTGATGATTGTGTTTATTCTTGACCCAATCTTTGACAGCTTTTGGTAATGCCCAGCACCGGTTCTAGGCCATAGAATGTGTTAGTTGCTCCCTGTATAGCAAGTTCATCAGCTTATTCATTGACATCTATTCTGATGTGTCTCAGCACCCAGAGTTGTCAACTCTGTTTCGCTCGCTAAAAATTTTGAGTTCTTCGTTACACCAGTCTGGAGAATGCCTTGTTAGATGCTAGTGCCTTTAGTGCCGATCCGATGGAGATACTCGGCTCCAGTCCTTGATTTCATCCTGAACCCATCTGTATCCCAGGCCAGGACTTTTCGTAATGTCCCAGGAGCTCATAATCCTTCCTCTCTGCGATGGAGACACTGAAGGGCTTATTAAATATAACTTTTGGAACCATGTAGTCTTTTTTTGCGGAGGGGAAAATCTTCACAAAGACACCAACTTTCAAAAGTTGGTAATGTGGGATTTTTACCCACTAAAAACCCCCCTCTTCGCTCTCACACCCGCTTTGGAGCATACATCTGAGTATGGAGACTCAGTCCTAGCTATTCTGTCTTCTCTGCATGTCTCTCTCCTCTTGTTCTTTAGACTTCATCACTTTCTTGATATATTTCTCTATCGAGCACCATTTTTCCCTGCTTTCCATCATTTCCTCTACGATGTTAATCTCATTTAGAATAATTCCTGTCTCTACAGTTACCATTTGCCTTTCCCTTTCCCATCTAGTACATTCAAATATTGTGTGTGCTACTGTGTCCCTTCGTTCGCAGTATACGCAATTATCGTCTACTGTTTGTCTATCTTATGTGTATAGACTTTAAAAGATCCGTGTCCTGTCAACATCTGCGTCATAAAATAATTAGTACATCTATATCGGCATCGTACCCCATCTTCTCTCTCGTACAATCTTCTCCTCTCGTCAATTAGTAGATCTATGGGCAGTATTCCTGCCACTACTTGAGTTGCGTTCGCAGATATCGTTCTGTATCCGCTTATTACCCTTAGCAGTTCCTTTTTTTGAGTGCTTATTAACATTTGTTTGTACCTTTTGTTTCCTAAGACCGTATGCCATATCGGAGCGCCATATGTAAGAATAGATTGTGTGACGTTGTACAGGACCTCCCTTTTTCTGCTTCCGGGCCCTTTTATGTTGGGCATAATTCTCGCTAGGAACGCTACATTTCTGTCCACTTTTTAAATTTTGTTTAATATGTTCTCCATATGTTCCTCTATCGTTGATTTTTATTCCAAGGTAGTTTACATACTTTTTTGGTGCTATTTGGACCTCTCTCAGTTTCAAGCTAATGTGTCGCCTTTCTCTTTTCCCTTTAAGGATGACCGCCTCAGTTTTCTCTGGGGCGAGTTGTAGGTAGTGGCGATTCATCCACGCGTCTACAATCTCTAATGCATCATCACCTTTGGACATTAGTCCTTCTGCGCTGTCTGCTACTGCTACGAGAGCAATATCATCAGCAAAACCTACGATCCATGTCCCCTCTGGTATTTTTTCTTTCAGCACCCCATCATAGAGAATGTTCCATAATGTAGGGGCAAGTACCGAGCCCTGCGGGACTCCAGCGGTAACATTTATAACCTCACCTTTTTCAATTCTAGCGATCTTTCCTCCAGATAGCTGCTCATAATGTTTACAAGGTACCGGGGTACTTCCCTTCTCCTTAGCTCTATGATGATTTTCCCCCACGATGCTGTATTATGCATTTCGGACGTTTAAGGTTATCAGTGCTCCCCACTTTCTTGTTCTGCTGTTTTTAATAAGCGATCCTACTTTTTCTACCGCATGTATTGTTGATTTGCCTTTGCGAAAGCCATAGCCATACTGGTGGTGGTCTGATAGTCGTTCTGTGTCTCCTATAGCTGCTTCCAGTGTTCTTTTTATCAGTTTCTCGTATAGCTTGCTTATGGTAACAAGACATATTGGTCTATACGCTACGGTGTCCATGCCATCCTTTCTTGGTTTTGGGATAAGTACTAGCCTAGCTTTTTTCCAGTTTTTTGGGAAGTTTTGCTCTCTTAGTAGACTGTTTAAGACGCTCAGGAGCCAATTTGGTGCTATCTTGCCTATTACTTTGATGGCTTCTGCAGGAATGCTATCATGCCCTGGGGCTTTTCCAACTTTTAGCACTTGTAGCGCCTGATTGAGTTCCTCTTGCGTGAATGGTTCTACATTTGGTACTCTTTCCGTATGTTCCCACCTGTCGTCCCTCATTGGGAAAAGTTCATTTACAATTTCTCTTTTCGTATTTATGTCCAAATCGTAGGTTGGATATGCTTTTAAATTTTTAACCGCTATTTTGTACCCTTGTCCGAAGATATCTTCTTCCAATGTATCACACAGCTGCTCCCAATGTTTACATTTTGAGGCATTTATTTTCTTTTGCAGCTCTCTTTTTGTTATCTTATATGCTTTTTGAGCTTCCAGTTTATCTTCCTCTGCTATCCTATCGTCCCTTGCCATTCGCGTGGCCCTCCATCTTGTTGTCTGGCATTCTCGTCTTTTGTCCGCTATATCATCATCCCACCAGTATGGCATCCCTTGTCTGTGCTGCACCCTGTGCGTGTTTCCTCTATATGCCTCTTTCAACGTGTCTTCAAGGAATTCTACCGTATCATGTTCCCCGTCCCTATCTAGCTTCCATTCTACAAGCTCCTTAAAGGCATCCCAGTCTACCATAAGTTCACTTCTTGGCTGTACTCTGCGTTGTTCCTTGTTTTCGATGTCATATATCCCGATGGTCGCTCAGGTTCTCGGTCATTAATACTTCCCATCCTGTTATTCGCCTTGCTACTCCCTGCGTAGAGCATGTGACATCTATGAAAGATTCCACATTTCCTCTAACGAAGGTGGGTGTCGTACCAGTGTTGTGCACCACCATGTCTAGTTCTGAGATTCATTGGGTTAGGTACTCTCCTCTATTATCCGTAGTTGCCGAACCCCACTGCGGGGATTTTTCGTTTAGGTCACCCGCTATTATGCTTTCGCCTGGTGTATTTCTACATTTATTCATAACGTCATCGACTTCTTGCTTGAAAGTTTCTAATAGGACGTTTGGCGAATAGTAGCAGCAGTGGATCCTGTAGTTTTTAAAGTGTATAGTGACTACTCCCTCTCCGACTTCTAATTTAGTTACTGTTGTTCGTCTATTTCTAAAGTATATGGCCACGTCTTTTCTCTTACCGGAAATCCAGCCTCTACCCTCTATTATTTTTTCCTTTGGTTCTGTGACCATTAGCAGATCTACGTCTATTGGAAATAGTATTGACATTTTAAATATATTTCTTACTGAACATCCAGAATGTTATTTCCGAGTAATAACTGAACAATGGAAAACGGAAAGGCAGTTAGAAACATATGTCATAAAGGGTTTTAAGTTGGTATCATGGTTTTGTAGGCCAGATGGACAACACGGAGGTGCGGCAGTGTACGGCCGTAATCGTATACAATGTAAAGTGCGTAAAAATATAAACAATCTGTCACGGTGTGGTGTCTTTGAATGTGCGGCAGCTGAATTTAATGTAAGTAATCAACAAATTTTAGTGATAAGTGTTTATAGACCACCAAGTGGAAATCTAGAACGTTTTTTCATAATATTGGAACAATTGCTGTCAAACATATTTGTGGAGAACAAATTAACTTTTATTGCGGGTGATTTTAACATCGAATTAAAGGACAATGTAAAAAATAGGACAAAAATAGAATTATTATTAAGTTCTTTTAATTATTCAATAGCAGTAAATGACTACACTAGAATTACACATTCAACGAAAAGTTGTATTGATAACGTATTTACAAACTGTAATCAACAATATAATACCGATATTTTACATTCGTTTATTTCAGACCACACAGCGCAAAAACTAACTTTCACGCTAGACGAAATCAGTGAATCGAAATATAAATATTGTAGAATATTTTCTGATAGCAATAAAAACAATTTTATATTAAGATTGCAAGAAGAAACTTGGGAAAATACATACAGAATAAACAAAAATAATGTAAATGAACAATGGAATTGTTTTATTAATAATTTTTTAAATATTTTTAACGAATGTTTTCCGTATAAATATGTACAAATTAAAAAAGAAAATAATCAATATTATGCAGATTCTGAAGTAAAGGAGTATAAAAATAGGTTAGATATATTATTAACTTTATATAGAAATAATGGAAATTATAAAGAAGTGTATAATGAGACGAAAAAGGAGTATAATAATTTATTAATGAAGGCAAGGACTATATACTATGACAATAAAATAAAAAAGTCTGACAATAAAACTAAATGTATGTGGAGTATTCATAATGAAATTATAGGAAAAAATAAAACAAAGATATACAATTAAAAGGACGTCCGTCAACCATTGCTAATGAGTATAACAATTTTTTATTAAATATTGTACCAGAACTATTAAGTAAAATAGAAAGAATACCATTCAATTGTAATATAAAAAATAATACCAAATCTATGTTTGTAAAACCCATGATACCGAAAGAATTGAATAATTTATCACAAAGACTAAAAAATAAAATGAGCAGTGGTGACGATGAAATTCCCACAAATATTATTAAAATGTGCATAACTATTATCGAAAAACCTTTATGTTATATAATTAATAATTCGTTCAAATTTGGTATATTTCCTGAGCAGTTGAAATTGGCATCAATTAAACCTCTATATAAAAAAGGAGATCCTGAACTTATGGAAAGTCATAGGCCTATAAGTATGTTGCCTTCATTTTCAAAAATATTTGAAATGTCTATGTGTGACAGAGTGATGAGTTTCATGACAGCGTGTAATAATCTTAATAATATTCGGCATGGTTATATTAAGGGCCGTTCCGTAGAAACGGCTATTTTTCAATTTACAGAAAAAATTTTAAAATCGTTCGAACAAAATGAACTCTCATTGGGAATATTCTTAGATTTGTCGAAAGCGTATGACTGTCTTAATCATGAATTTCTATTAGAAAAACTTGAGCTATATGGAATACGTGGGAAAGCATTGGAATGGTTTAAGTCATATCTTACATCTCGTCGGCAAAGAGTTGTAATCGATAAAAACGGTAGTAAAGTTAAATCTGAAATTTTAGAAACAAACATAGGCATCCCGCAAGGTAGTGTAGTGGGACCAATTTTATTTATTATTTTTATGAATGATTTATCCACAATACTAACGAACACTAATACTATGATAACAAATTATGCTGATGACACGAATCTTTTGGTATCTTCAAAAAATTATCCAAATATTATTACTGAGAGTAATATGTTGTTTTTAAAAGTCAGAGATTGGTTCATAAAAAACGAATTTTTATTAAATATAGATAAAACAATCGTCATGTTATTTAGAACAAAACAATTACAAATTGAATCGCCTAAGAATATAAAAATTGTTGAAGATTCTGTTGACCTGAAAAATGATATCAAATTCTTGGGTGTGCAAATTGATGCCAATTTAGATTGGTCAATTCAGGTAGGTATTGTATGTCAAAAACTGAATAAAACTTGCTACAGTATGAGAGTCATAAAGAAATATTTAAGTGAGAAATCTATGAGAGACATATACTTTGCTAATTTTGAGTCAGTAGCTAGATTTGGAATTATTTTTTGGGGTAGCAACAAGGACATAAATGATGTTTTTATTATACAAAAGAGAGTTCTGAGGTTAATGTATGACATGAAATTTACGGAAATATGTAGAGGAGTTTTTAAATCAAAAAACATATGTACAGTAATTGCTATTTATATATATGAATGTCTTTTATTTACTTTTAAAAACAAGCAAATTTTATTTAACTACAATATTAAACATAAGTATAATACAAGAACTGTAAATATAAACTATCCAATACATAGGCTAACTTTAACAGAAAAAAATCCACATTACATGTGCGTCAAACTGTACAACAACTTACCTGAGAAGTTTAAATACAGTGAAAATCTTAATGAATTTAAAAAGAAATTAAAACGATACCTAGTAAAATTAGAACCTTATACTTTGAATGAGTATCTTGCAAATAGTAGTTAGATAGATGTTTCATATTGACATTATTTCATTTTTATGTTTTACATGTATGTTGATAATGTAAGACTTTCTTTGAAATAAATTTGTTATTATTATTATTAATATTATTATTATTATTACGTCTTTTTCTGTAGCTGTGGCGAACGCGATGTCATGTGCCACTCGTCTTCTGTGCAGGTTGCACTGTATCACTCTAAGGCCTTTTCTATGGCGTGTCAGCTCGCCTCTTGTAGGGCTTTGGGTCATATTATATTGAGAGGGTATTTACTCTCTTAAGGGCATCCTGCCCCTACCTTTTTGCCTTTTTTGGTCCACTAATTTTTTATAAATTCGACATTTCAAACTGTCTGCTCTGTGTCCTTCTTCTCTACAGCTTGGACAGTATTCTTTGTTTGTACATTCTCTTGCTTTATGCCCTACCTTTCCGCATTTTAGGCATCTTTCTTCCATATACGAGTCCTGACAATTTGGTGTCGTGTGTCCATATTCTTGATATTTGAGGCACTTCTCTGGCGTAACTCGTTCTATAACTCGGCAGCTGATCCACCCTATTTTTACTTTTCCGGTCTTAATTAAGTTCAGTGCTGCACTTTCAGTTATTTGTACTGTGGCATTTTGGTTGCCGCTGTATGCCGGTCTCATCGATTTTACTACTATTTCTTGTTCTTTAATTCCAGTTTGCGTGATTGCCTCCATCACTTCTTCATTTGTCGTTATTCCGTCTATTCCTATAATATGCAGTGTTTTCTTCTTCATGCTATCTCTTATGATAATTTCGGTGTCTTGTACCCTTTTTGTAATGATCTCTTTTACCTTTTGGGCGCTTTCTTTTCCTCCTTTAACTGATATTACGAGATCTCCTTCCTTGTTGTAGTCTGACCTCATACTCAGTAGAGGATCTACTATAATGTTAACTATGGAAACGAATTTATTTGAATATGTGTGTATGGCTAATATTTTTACCTAAACAGTTGGCATGTTGAATTTCACAATACTACTTTCAAAAATCTGTTTTTTGGTAACTTCTGCGCCCCCTACCGCTCGAAATATTAACTTCTCGGCATCGCGGCAGTTACCGAAAATATGTATAATTTTATTTACAACAAATTGTAAATGTTATGTTCTTGCCTAGTACTATGTTGCTGGACATCATGTATAAATTTTATTTGGTCTCTTAAGTAATTTGGTAGAAAATTTTTTACACAATTTTATTAATATAAATCATTGTATGTATGTAAAGATAAGTTTTAATGTCAAACCAGTTTAAGGCATTTAGCATCAAATTAATGTTTGTATTCATGTAACATTCTAAAATAATTCACTTTTTGTAGTGTGTAGTTTGTTGTGTGAACTTACTAACTCTTCTAAAAAAACAATTTCTTTACCTATTTTCTTCGACACATTTAGTTTAGTTGTCCATCAATAAAAACTCCTAAGTACTTATTTCATATTTTTTACATGTTCCTCATTTTCATTATTTAAAATGACATTTATGTTTAGTTCTTTAAAAGAGTTGTATAAACAATTTGAACCAATAAACGTCCATTTTGATTTTATTTAAGTTCAGTACGTTTAACTTATTTTTTTTAAACTTCGTTCCTTAATTCCAGGTTTACTGTCTCCATCCAAGTGATTCAATTTATTGTCAGCATAATACATCAACGTGTCATTTGCAAAAAGGTGAATTTGGCATTTTTCCAAAACATTCTCGAGGTTATTGATATACAATACAAACAGCAGTGGCCCAAGAGCGCTTCCTTGGGGCACCCCAAAGTTATTTACAATAGGTTCAGATTTATTATTATTTATTTTAATTATTTGTTTACGATTTGGAAGATAACTCTCAAGTCAATGCAGCACTGTATTTAAAAAGCCATATGCTTTTAATTTTAATAATATAGTAAGTATTTGGCTATCCATCGTTTTGAAATATCTTTTAAGATCTATAGATACTGCACATATACCTGTTCCCAGTTTGTTTAGTTCTTGTTTCCATTCAGATATTATGAACTGTAAAGCTGTTTCGCAGGAATGTTTACCCGATTGGTAAGTACACAATATATTATTTGAATTTATATATTGAATTACTTTATTGAACACTACTAACTCCAGTAATTTTTCACAAAAGGGAAGCATATTTACGGGGCTCAAATACTCTGCTAACTAAGTATTTGGAACTTTTGATATTGGTACTATTGTGGACGTCTTAAAACATTCCGGAAAAATACTTTTTCCAAAACTTAGGATGATACAATTTGTAGCTTATAACCAATTACGTGAAAACTGTTTTTCTGTTAATTATTTCCCTATCTCATCTGTACTGTATATTCTTGCTTGGTTACTCACTATTTTATTCAGATTTCTTAATGAAATCAAATGAAAAGAAGACATGGTGCAGTTTATTTTAGGTATTGTTTCTATCATCTCCTCGTCAACAATATTTACACCAATGCTAACGATCACATCCTCTATGTTGCCTACATAATAAATGTTAAATGTATTAGTAATTTCGTCTATATCATTATATTCAACTCCATTACAATTTAATGTATTTAGCGATGTTGGATTTTTTTTGATATTGTTCAAATGTGCTTTTAAAGGGCGAAATATTAAACATAATATTTTTAGTCGCAAACTCCTCTATAAAATCCTTATTTTACTATAAGGAACGTAACCACACTGCAACCAGCAGCTACTCTCCGGGCTATATGCCCAGCCGAGCGCTGAATTACAAGTTACAAGTCTGGCGCGTTAAGTGTAATAATTGCATATTACCATCAAAACGCTAATGCTTCGATTGCAACAAACACCAGCCGAAAGACTGATCCTACTTAAAGGAGCTCTCTTGCCAGTCGTCACACACCACTTGCAGACTGCAGTTTCGAGCTGTTGGCTCTCGTCAGTGCAAGGTAGGCATGTGACGACCAGCACGAGGATCCTTTGACTACTTGGTACATCCCGGTATTTTTACAATAGCGACATGTAAAATAGTCAGCAGGCGCCATCTAGCGGTCCAGTGTCTGTTGCAATCGAAAAATAAATAGCCTGACTGGGCTTAGCATAGTTCAAATGTGCTTTTAGAGGGCGGAATATTAAACATAATATTTTTAGTCGCAAACTCCTCTGTAAAAATCGGAGCCCGGAGAGTAGCTATTGGTTGCAGTGCGGTTACTTTCCTTATATTAAAATAATGATGACTAAAAATATTATATTTAATTTTTTTGTTATTACCTATTAATTCCTTTAAGTTTGCCCACATCTGTCTAGGACTCTTTTTTGTGTTATCAATACTTTTTTGATAGTGATTACATCTTGCAGTTTCTATTTTTTTTTTACTAAGGTATTTCTCTTTCGTTTATGTATATCCCAGTCTTGTTCCTCTTTTGTATATACAAATTTTTTATAAACCGCATTTTTGTTGTGTACTACCCATTTACATTAATTGTTAATATGTAAATTCTATTGTCTTCTGACGTGTCAAAATGACTTAATTATATACATCATTTTCAGTTCCAAAATGATTTACTTTATCGAACTGAGTACTATAACGATTTAATTATGGTACTTAACAAAAAATAAGATTAGGCAAAAAGTATTAAATATTTATTTATTTGTAAATAGTAACTGAAAATTTCATGATTAAAATTTATAACGCAATTATTACAATTAGTCGGTGTTGAAATGGCTGCATTGGTTTGATGGCTTCTTTGAACATTTTCAGCTTCTTGCGATAAACAGACAATGGATGAAGGTACCATTGATGATTTCTCTCGAACAATAGTTACAGAAATCATTTTCCTATTTTCATTGAAATTCTCAATATATCCTTCAGCAGCAGTATTAATTTTCCAGAAACCGTGGTGTTTGCCAGTGAGAAGATCTGCGCCTGAATTTGCCAGCATAGTAGCCGAAGACCTTCTGAAGCAGTGGACTGTATACTCTTCGGGATGAGAGTAGAGTAAAAACGTAGCGATATTTTTTGGCATATTTCCAAAGGTATGGCTACCCACTGGTTGTTTTGTACATTTGTCATTTCTGACTGACAGAAAAAAAACGTTCAATACTTTTGTGTCGCATTGCTGCCTAATTTCGAACAAGTTGAACCGCATTTAATCCATCAATATCCCCAGGAGTTATGAAATATTTGTGGGATACCTTAATTTTAGTATTGAGTATAACAATTCTAAATACAGACCCTTCGTCATGCACATCTTCTGTGCCAAGGCTTTTTGCTAATTTTTCAATTTCTGGCGGTAAATTATTTTCTAAATCGCTCATTTTTTGGGAAAAGTGAGAAAACTTTAGCAATATTATTTTATAACAATAACATATGAATATAAACCACTGTTACCTCCTTTCCCTTATTATTTATTTTTGGGAAAGAATTGAGGCAACACATGAGGACGACTAGCTGGTTTAAGCCGGAGCAAAGAGCCGTGGATCCGGAGTATTCGTAAGAGTGGGGAACTTAACTTTTTTGAAATGTACAGCATAAATGACATCTGTTTATTTCGAGAAAACGAGACAAAGAAAAATTGATGTTAAATTGGGCACCATCTATAGTGAAAATAAGTAGAATTGTTTCCAGTCTACTATAGATCAGGCTGAAATTGTTGGTAAGAGAAATAAAAAGATAGTTTAAAATGAATGATAAAATATATTACATGAACAGATAAATCGGTTTGTATAAAGTGAAGTTTTAAAGTTACTTAATAATATCAGCTAACAAAGACTAATTAAAATTTAAAAAAATATATATAACAAATTTATACCAGGATCCTAGATTCCGGGATTGAGTATTGTTGAGGTAATTGGTTGTGAAACAGCAATCCAGGCCCACAATTGTCTCATGCAAAAATTGAGTCTAAAGGCTTCCTTGGCAATTTAGTTTACGTCTTTTAATGAAGTGAATTTTGAAAATTGTGGAAAAATTGTCCAACTATGCGGTTTTTGAAAAGTTAATGAATGCAAATATGGATGCTCAAGTTTTCAATAAAAAAAATATAAAGCTTAAATATAAAGCTTAAAGTATAAGCATAAAATAAGAAGAAAGTCAAATTTTCAATATGAAGAAAATTTTTAAAGTAGCAATATGCAGAAAGATATACATAAGCTATGCATATGCTGTGCAAAAGCTACGCAGAAATGTAGAAGCTATGCAGAAATGTATGCGGAAATGTAGAAATGTATAAGCTGATTTCGTAAACTGGATGTTAAACACTTGTTAACGCAGATTTAAAAATGTAATATTAGTTACTGAAGTCCGCAGTTAAAATGTATATACGTTCGAATCAGTACAGAAGCTGCAAGCAAAATGATTTCTTGGTGAATTTTACTAATAAGGCAAACTTTATTTGTCCCACTTTCTGCAACCACACAAACTTGAAAATTCTATTTCCACTAATTAAATGGAAAGCTGTAAAACGTTGAAATGACACAGGCATCGCCAGCTGTCAATTAAAGAGTTAAGCGCAACAACCTGCCGGTCTTCTTAGGAAGATTTTCTTACTCAAAAAAATTACAGAATCGATAAAAGGAATCTATAATACCACATACCACAGCTGATTTAGATTGCAATTTGTAATTTCTATTCTATACATAACCAAAAATATGAACTGCCGTAATAAATAGTAAAACATATTGTGAGAATTCAGTAAATATATTACATCTTATAGGATATAGTATGTACAGTAATGAGAAAGGTAAGAAAATTAACCATATGTACTTACATAGTAAACAAAAATATAAAAATTTAAATATAGATATCTGAATGTAAATAAATGTTTTTAGACAATTGTTTCCTGAGATGCTGTAATAGAACGGAGATACATAATAGTGTAAAATAAAACAGGACTGAGTTCCTAAGATATAAAAATAGGTACATAAAACAGTGTGAGATGATTTAGCAGCTATATAAGTAAAATTCTGCCAGTTCAAATCAGTTTCACTTACAATAACTGAATCAAAATGCTATACAGATCGTGCTAAATATAAACAAAATACTAGTTTTTATATTATTATAAAACTGTTAAATGGCCATAGGCCATGTAACATCACCTGTAAACAGTTGCTTAGTAACGTGGACACATCATAGACAGTAGCATATCAGTAGCCTACTTTAATCTCAATTTGAAATAAATGTTGCCCAAAGCTTCAAAATGCAATAGAGGATACATATTACTTTTTATTTTAATGTATGAAATTTGGATCATAAACAATCATTATGGTACACACCGCGTTATCATAGTATTTTATTTATGGAGAATGTGATACAGTAATATCAAGAACTTGTAGTACATTTGTTACTAGATATCCACAAAAACGGAAAATAACACTGAACACTGTATCACCAATTACAGATTGTGTATATAAGAAAACAAATGTATATAATAACAAAAATGAAGTAGATTTGTGCGATTATTCTAAATTAAGATATGATATGGAAGTAAATATAATTATATAAAGAATGATACTAAAATTCCTACATTGACATACGTAAATGGACAAGAACCACAAAAGTCAAGATTACTTGTTTGTGGATTAATGCAATACAGTTAATACAACATATTATATATATGCATACACACTTTTACACACTCAACGAATACTCCCACGCATACTCCATACCTACATACAGACACACTTTATACAGAAATGTAATAAATTAACAGTTATTACTAAGAAACTTCCAGGACTAATAGAGTGGATTGAGCATTAAACATATTTTTATTATTTACCTTCAAAATATGTGTTTTTTATATCTATTAATTGATGAGAATACATTCTTGGTTTACTAATTAACCATTTTTTTATTTGTTTTTTAAATAATTCCTCTGAATTTTTTGTTTTTATATCGTTGGGCACCTCATTATAAATTCTCAGAGCAAGAAAATATCAAGATCTCTGTGCTATAGATTTGGTTACAAATGGAACTACAAGTGACATATTATTTGTTCTTGTAAGGTAAGTTTGGCCAGTAATTTTTTTGTTTTTACTCATTTTTTGTTTCAAGATTAGAGCCAAGCAGAAAGTTGTCTTATATCAAAAACATTCGCTATTCTATACAGCTCATTGGAGGGATAGGTCATTTCTTTCCTAAAGATTATTTTTAACACCCATTTTTGTATGATTTAAATTTTTTTATATGTGTGTTTTAAGCTCCTCTCCATGCTATAATACTGTATCTTAGGTTAGATTCCACCAATGCTTGACACAATATTAATAGATGTTTTTCGTCTAGAAATTATTTTAGATATTTAAGTTTTACTAACATACTTCTTATTTTTATAATTACATTATTTATTTGTATATTCCATTTTAGTGCACTATGAATGTAACTCCTAGATATTTCATTTCATTTACAGGTGGTAGCTTTATTACCTCCTCTCCACGCTGTAAAGTAATAGTCCCGATGTCGGGAAATTTATTTTTGCTTAGGGCGAAAGGTAAAAATTTCGTTTTTTCGTAGTTTATTGTTAGTAGACGAGAATCAAAGCACTTGATTATTTCTATAAAGTCAACTTTTACTTTTTGATTAAATGTTGTCAAGTATCCCCCTTATAAAAGTTCGCCGTATCATCCGCAAAACTGATGATGATTCCTTATGTATTTATCTCGTATAAATTTTTTAAATAGATGTTGAAAATAATATTGGGCCAAGCACGGTTCCTTGCAGAACTCCGTACTCCACCACTTTCAATTGACTTATGTAATCGTTTATTTTAACGCATTGCTGTCTGTTGGTTAGATAGCTCTGCATTAGAGTTAACATTGTTACCCCAATCCCTATTTGTTCTAAAGTCTCTAATAGTTGCCCATGGCTGACTGTGTCAAAGGCTTTGGGTAGATCTACGAAGATGCAAAGCGATGGGTTATTGTCATCTAATGACTTGTAAATGTTAGTTGTTAGGAGTTCGATTGCATCCTGCGTAGATCTGGCATCTCTAAAACCATATTGATACTCTGATAGTATGTTATATTTTTCAAGATAAGATACGAGACGTTTTTTTATCACGGTTCAGATTTATCTCCGCTTTTATAATTCATGGCTATACCATAATAATTGTCATTATGATCCTTATAACATAAATAACTATTTTTCTTTAACTTTGATTTGTTTAAGTGGAGCAACTGTAACGAAGCATTTTTCGTTACGAAAATCTGTATGAGATTTATATTTATTTGAAATCTGTATAAAATTTTCTGTTAATATAAAATCTATATTGTACCGCCTTAAGCGCACGATAGTATTTTAGCAAGCAATATTTACTATTTGAGCACCGGAATATTTATTTAAAGTCAAACTATTGGTACATTAGGAATTATTGTGCATCCTTTAAAGTAATTAATTCAATAATTAGTTATCTATGGCCGATTAAATCGATTTCTTTTTCGCAGTTGGTTAGTATAATTATTTGAAACCGATTCCATACATTACAAAAGTCAGAATACTTTATTTATACTAACCGACGCTCGTAATAACAATTCACCGGCCCATTAAATAATTCAAAGCAGCAGATTTCGCTATCTTGCAGTCAATGTATTTATTCCTGCGCGAGTCTGAAATAGAGGGGACCCTGATAGAGAACGGCTATAAATTAAACAGCACCGGGAATTTTATTCATTAGTTCTCCTGCAACTTGAAGAAAGCAGTCGACCACCAGTGCCCCAGTTGGAAAGAGTAAGACCCTTTTAAATACTTGGCTAGTGTAATTATATTTTACTGTTGATGAAATTTCTATTAACTGTTAGTAAATTTTTATATACTTATGAATATTTCCTTTTATTCTGCTTATTTTCTGATTGATATATTTTACTATTTTACTGTTTCAATATTTTACTGTAAATTATTCATTTTTGCAAGTTTCTTGCTTTTCTGAACCTGACTTTGGCCCTGCGGCGACAGCAGGTTATTTCTTTTCTGTCCACTTTTATCTACGTCTAGTCACGTTACTGTCAATTTCACGTCCTTGTATATTTTCTTGAGTCCGGGATTAAAACCTTGTGACAAAATATTTGCTCGTCAATATTTATTTCTACGTACTGTTAACTTCGTAAAACACTAGCCAAGTTTCTGGTTTGTTTTATAATTTGTTTGTTTGTAACACTATAAATAAGTCTGCTTGCTTCGCATTTCCTGGTATCCGTACACTGTTTGCTTAGTAGTCATTTTTATAAACTCGCTAACTTTACCGCTTATACGCTTTTGCCGCTAATTTTGTTATATTGCTTGCTATTCTTACTGCTTATATATATATATATATATATATATACATAAATTTGTGTTAATTGTGATTTTTCTGTTCATTTAGGACTGTAACCAGGGGCGAGCGTAGGTGCGTCTTTACTATGTACATACTTCGGTATGCCATGTAAAGCAACGACAGGCGTGGTTAGTACTTGGATTGGTGACCATTCCAACGGAAACCGCGTTCTCGCCTCACACTTCTTCCAGCGGCTTGTATATCAGTGTATGCGCGGAAGCTATACAACCTTAGGCGAGGGTTGTATAGGAGATATACCATCCTTCGGAGGGGATGTAAAGCCGTCGGTCCCTTGTCTATTAAATGTTAGGCAAGTAAAAGATCCCTACTCTTCTTAAGGGAAGAGGTTCGGCAAAATTCCTGGTTGGGGGTAGCTCGTCTACAGGCGTCGGTGTTAGGCCTCAGTAGCGGAAATAGGCCGACGTTAAATAAATGTATAAAAAAAAAGGACTGTAACCACAGGCTTATGTAATATACACAAATATTATTGAACTTCTGCATTTTACTGTTGTGTTTGTGAAAGCCTAAATTCCCTTATTTGACCCACTGGAATTATCTGTGTTTTCACTGAGCTACTTAGTCTCGCTCATTCGACTTGTGGGTAGTGTTGTTCAAACACCTTAAACTTGAACTGGCGCCCGAGTACTGAATAAACCTCGAGTGTCAAAGTGACAGCCTTAGTTCTCGCACCGTACGAGAAAAAGAGCGTCACACAACCGTATTAAGAGTTTCAATCGTATTATTAATAAATCGTGATGATACAACATTCACGTTGCTAATATCATTGTTCCAATCTTTTTATATCAATATGTTTGTCATTTCATCATAATTTATTTTTTCTCGAAGGTGTTTTGTTATTTTTATTGATACACAAACAAATTAAACGTTACGTCGTATGTAACAATCATTTTCTTGCGGAAATTCAGCAAATAATCAAGATGCGTATTAAAATATAAATGACACTCATTTTAAATTAATTTAGACTCTCCTTTCTAATTGGAATCTCACTTTAATTCTCCAAGCATTAGCAAATTCCTTAATAATTATTAAATTTCATCTAACAATTTTATGTTAATTTGAAGTAGGCTGATATTTTAAATTAATCGTTTTATAAAAAAGCACTAAGCAGTTAGTTGTTTAATATGACTCCTTTGTGATTTAATTTTGGAAGCAACGAGCTGTGAAATCCATCTTCTCTTACAGATCCGCTTAGTGCTTTCGCATTTTCTTACTTGGAACGTAAACGTACAATATAATTGTTTTATTACTTCATCCTGTCTAAACGGAGTCCCCTGCTTTGTTTACAAATTAAGATTTTATCCCATTTTGTCAAAAGTTTCGCAAACATTAGAGGGCTCTGGATTGATATAGACGCTTTATAATATATTTACCTCGCAAATTAAATTTGATTAATGTTTTTCACCGTGAAAATTAAATTTAAAAGTTAGATCATTGTCTGGCATCTCGAAAATTCTTCGTTGGAATTAGTATAATGACTTTCGAAATTTAACAGACGCTACTAGTAAACTTGAAAAATTGAAAAGAGCTGGGAATGGTAAGACGATGAGAATCCTATAACCAGAATTTTGTGGATCTAACCAAAGCATTTGACATGGTAGGTCACAAAAAACCGTTAAATATTATGGAAGAGAATATCAAGCTAATGTCTACTGTACTGTAATGACAATTTTATAGACAGGAAAGAATTTGGCATAAATAATAAAAAGAAATGCTAACTATAAATCTGATAAAACTCAAACCTTATTTTTTTTTTCTATTAGATAATACCAATAACAGAGACATTGAAAGTATTATTAAAACTTTAAAAAGCAACAAAGCCATGGGGGTGGATGGGTTGAAGGCCCAAACTTTAAAAGAAGTGTCAAATCTAATATCTTTTCCACTAGCTCATATTATAAACAAGTGCATTGATACAGGGCACTATCATTCTGCTTTCAAATCATCCATAGTCCTTCCTATATTTAAAAGTGGTGATAGAACAAACCTAAATAATTGTAGAGGAAATACAATATGGTTTCCAAGAAGGAATGTCCACTCAATATGTTATTTTGCAGCTTACCACCAAGATGTACTCTGCTCTTAATGATGTTGCCCATCACTATGTGTATTTATAGATCTTTCAAAAGCCTTCGACACTGTCAGTCATCCGTTGCTTCTGGAGTCTTTAGAAGTGATAGGTACCAGAAACAGCATAAAAACTATTAAAAAGCTATATTACCGATAGAAAACAATGTGTCAAACTAAAGGACATGTTCAATGATTATAAAATAACTGAATACAGCGACCCACAAGGGCTACATTAGGAACAGTACTATTCAACATATACTCGAATGAACTATTTTCAGTAAGTAGCAATGGTTCCATCATTACATATGCCGATGATACGGCAATATTTTACTCAGATAAGTCTTGGGAATCTCTGAAACAGAAAGCAGAAACAAACATCAAAAATATTAAATTATGGTTTGACTATCAATTACTTACAATAAATTTCGGGAAAACCTATTATTTACCTATTGCCTCATTCCGGTCTTCGTTACCCACTTTTAGTAGCTTAAAAATAGTTTTAAATTGAACACAAAGACAACATAATTGTACCTTGGCGTATTCATAAACCATAATTTAAGGTGGGATAAACATGTAGACTATATAATAATAAAAAAATCGTATGTTCATACATAAATTTAAAATACTCAGAAATATATTAGAACTAATAGAACTGAAAATATTAAACTATTCATTGGTGGAGTCTTACATCAATTACGGTATTTTAGGATAGGAGAGTGTATCTAAATACATTTTAAAAAGATTGGAAATCGTGCAAAAGGCTATAATAAAGATAGTATATAAACAATCTAGGACATACCCATCAGACCAATTGTACAAAGAAATTACGCCCCAGACAACTATTTTTCACACAGTGCAATATACAACAGCATAAAAAAAGTGAGAAGTGAAAAAATACATGCTATCCCTCTCCCGGCAATAGGTACGTAATAAGATTGAATGTATTTTGTAAAGTTAAAGCTCATTTTAAGAAATGTCTCTGATATGTGAATTTCTGTAGTGAAGTCATTTTGTCTTATTAACCTTTTCATAACCTAACTTTTTAAGAGGTAATCCTTGTTTGAATGAAAAAGGAAAATAAAAAGAAAAAAGTTGTTTTTCCTCACATACAGGCTTATCATCTAAATGAACAATTTTTAAAATTATTATATCTATTACCAGTTATGTATTTACATATGTACATAAATATGCAGTGCTGCATAGCACTTTCTTGAAGTATTAAGTTTATCATTGTATTTTTTATATCTATATGTATTTAATTATTGTCTATTTTTGAAAATAAAGTTTATTTATTATGTTTATTTTTTTATGTAGTGTTTGTGTTATGCAAAAAATTAACATACAAAGTCTAGGTTGTGGTTAAAAAATATATATAATAAGTTAATATAATAAGTACAACATGTCATAATATAATGTTTTTGAAATGTTTGAAATGTTTTCTTAACCGCCTCTCCAGTCACCGAAGTAATTCCCGGAAGATCTCAAGGATCTTGTGCTAGGTAAAGAGAGACGAGGCCCTACAGTTTAATGTGGACTCCGAACCACTCTTGGGGCAATTTTTTTTAATGAAAAATTGTTTAGCCTTGCGGAAATCGAACCCACTTCGCTAGGCAACTCAGTTTGCTAGCCAGATGTTTTAACAAACTGAGCTACCGTGAGATATGAATTCAAATCAAGTCTCAATGCTTTCGCGATAAATGGAAATTTAAGACAATTCTCAAAGCGTTTGCGAGAAATGTCAATTTAGCTGTGAGTATGGATTGTTGCTCAAATATTCAAAGTTATTTTGCGGTTGAAGCTAGTAAGCTATAATAAACCACTATTATTCTGTTGTAATCACCCAACGGTTTATTGGTACTTTCACTTAAATCCACGAGATCTAGTTCCTGGTCGAACACACAAGTTTTCCAGTACTGCTTCGTGTGCCAGAGGAAAACCAACTGGAAGAGCTCGATCTATACGCACACTTGAAAATGCTGAGAGGGTAGGCATTAGCACTAAATATTTTCAACAGCCGTTATCGCCGCATTCTGAAAGACTAGATACTTCTTGCAGTAGCACATCTAATGCAACTACTAGAAAAATAAAGCATGAATAAAATAAAATAATAATCAAAATATGTAAAAAGTTTAATAAAAATCAAGTGAATTTTGGAAAAAAAACCTTAACTACGACAGTTTTTTTATCTAAATATTTAAATCTTGCCCACAATCACTTTTTATTATTATTATTATTGTAATTCTTATAATGAATAATTACACGTATACTTGTGCGCGCATACGTATAATACCGAAAATGACGGGAAGTCGCCGCGGGTATGTATACAGGGTGGCTACTTTTTATATTGAACAGTATTGCTATCTCGTAAACCACAGCAATTATAAAGTCGGTTAAATAGTAAAAAAATTTCGTATTTTAAGGGTCAATTAAATGGGCTATAAAAATTAAAAATATTCCGACTGGTTCCGGAGATATCACGATAAAATCCGAAGTAGCTCATTTCCTGTTTTTTCTCTAGCGCTGTTATTAGGAAAAAAAATGAAAAAAATCATTTGAATGTTTTGTTATAAATTGACTTTGCTGCAACTGGTTGTATTTAAATTTTTATTACAACGCATCGTCTCTCCAGGGCCACCATCAACAATATTTTTTAAATACGTGCCTGTCTTTTTTATTTAAAATTTTTAAAGCATTTGAAACGCTAAATTCGTGGGTATGTCATACTTGACAATTTTACAACGTTTCGTCAGAAAAACATTCACCTTTCATTTTATTGGCATTGCCCTTCACAAAACTGTTTTGCTTGTTAAGCAATACAAGCGATTTGAAACTTTAAAAGTTTATTTTATGAACAGTCGAATGTATTGACTAACTTTACTAGTCTAGTTCTGCTCAATATGATTGTGGAAAATGGGCACGAAATAAAAAATCATTATCAATTTAACAATTGTATTTCTTTAAACAATAAAATTTCTGAAAACATAGTAACTTGGTGTATGAACAAGTAATTTTACAAAAATTGCTGAAAATGACCACCATTCCCCTGAATACAAAGTCGCGTTCTCTTAAACATTTGTTTAGTAGATTTAGCAATCATATTTGGGGTAATTTGGGTGAAAGCTTCAACAATTCTCCTACGTAATTCATTGACATCTTCGACCAAATTGTAGTAGATTTTGTTTTTTAAGAAACCCCATAAGAAATAATCTCGAGGATTTAAGCAAGGTGAGCGAGGTGGCCACCTTACTGGTCCATACATACCCACGAATTTCAAATGCTTTAAAAATTTTAAACAAAAAAGAAGGTCCGTATTTAATAAAATATTGTTGATGGTGGCCCTGGAGAGACGAAACGTTGTAATAAAAATTTAAATACGATCAGTTGCAGCAATGTCAATTTATATCAAAATATTCAAATGATTTTTTTCATTTTTTTTCCAATAACAGCGCTAGAGAAAAAACAGGATTTTATCGTGATACCTCCGGAACCAGTCGGAATATTTTTAATTTTTATAGCCAATTTTATTTACCTTCAAAATACAAACTTTCTTCCCATTTAACCGGACTTTATAATTGCGGTGGTTTACGAGATAGCAATAGTGTGCAATATAAAAAGTATTCACCCTGTATACCAAAAATGACAAAAATCGGCTAAATTAAAAAAAAGCTATTTTTTAGTACATCATGTAAAAGTATATAAGAGTACCTTCATTTTGGTAAAATAAAATATTTCGTTCGATCATTTGGGCAAATTGGGGAAATTTTGAAAATTTTGTGAAATTTGGACTAAAAATATAATTGCGGCCAAATTGTCATGTATTTTTTGCTAGAATGTGGCAGGCTATTTCTTGGTTATATAGGTTACTTTCATCTAAATTTTCATCAAATTTGGTATAATTTTGGCCGAGTTAGACGTAATTCAATTATTGATGTTTTTTCAGTATATTTATATACATATCGTGGGAGGCGGTGAACTGATTTTCACTGATTTGAACTGAAGGTTTCTTGACAATCGACAATAAAATGACACCATTCTCGTTTCTTAAGTAGCATTTTAAAGGGTCCAAAGTAAATTAAAACTGAAAAATCACCCTTAAAAATGACCAATTTACCCCTTTCTCGCGAGAACAAAGGTTTCCCCCACCTACTCGAAGCGGAAAACTCAGGGTATTTTTAGTTTCACCAAAACAAACTAATTTCGCGTTGCTCCATGTAAGATTTTCTCTATCGCGTTATTTTGGGCTATTTTTACTCCACTATAAATAAAAACAACTCGATTTAAAATGGATACTTCATTATGCCGGACCTGTTATAACTCTTATGTAACAGGTAAGCAGACATATTATTTGAACAGTGTTACGAGAAGAACTTTTTTAGTTTATCCTTCCGTCTCCCTTTATTTTTATAATTCTTATATTTTATATTGTAAAGCTTGGGCCCGTAAAAAATTAAACTTTGAGAATAATTAACTCAACATTACATTTTTTTGTAAAATATGTAATTTCAAAATTATTTTCAAAATCCAAATTATTTCATACTTAAACGATAAGCAGTATAAAATAATACAGAATATAATGTGTATTATATTTCTGTACTCTGGAAGAAGAACATTTCCTCTTGGAAAAGTTTATAATTGTACCGCTTAATTTTTCAATAAACATTTTGTACTATATTTTAGATGCGTCTAATCAAGTTACTGTCACTATAATAAAGGAAATATCAAATGAAAATTATTCATTAACAATTAACAGGAAACACCAAAATTATCCGTAACACATTCACATTAACTCCCAACAGTGAAGATAACATTATTAAATTTTAATTACCGAAATAATTTAGTACCACTACCGGTAACTATAAAACGGGTCATAATTCATTAAATATGTAGGGGTGTGAATTACTGCCGAGTATATATGTAAAAACAATGAAATATGGAAATAAATATCTCAACAAAACCGTCATCACCAAGACTATCAACAACAGTTAGTAGAACTTGATTAGAAAACTTTCCGCAGTTTACAGGTATTAATGGAACAATAAATTCTTGTTGTTTCGCCACAAACGTACAGTTCTTAACGAAACGTTTAATTTTGGTTAAATATATTTTTAAAGAGGCAATTTATTCTTTAGCTTTATAAAAAAATATTATTTTTGTTGTGTCCTACTTCGAAGAATATAACCGAACTTGTTTAAAATTGATATTTACACCTGAAAGAGAAACAGCCAAGTATCGGGTGATTCATTTAAGGTACTTTTTTCAAAAATAACAAAAAATAAAAAGAAACAATTTTATTGAGTAATCTTTCTTATCATATAAAAGAACCATTCTTTACATTTATTTTTTAAAGATTATTTCTTTCAAGTGTTGGCCGTGACTGCGGCTAACATGGTCCATTCTGAAGTTCCAATTTTCGGTGATGCGTTCGAGCATTTCGAGTGGTATTTGGCCAATGACACGATTAATGTTGGCTTCCATTTCCTCAATCGTAGCTGGCTTATCCATGTAGACTTTGGACTTTACGTAACCCCAAAGGAAAAACTCTACAGGTGTGATATCACATGATCTACATGGCCAATTTACTGGTCCGAAGCGTGAAATTAACTGTTCACCGAATTGTTCTCGCAATATAGTCATGGTTTCACGGGCTGTGTGGCAAGTAGCGCCATCTTGTTGAAATCAAATATCGTCTAGATTACGAGCTTCAATTTCGGGCAGCAAATAGTCCGTTATCTTTGCGCGATAACGGGCGCCATTAACAGTTACGTTCCGGCCGGCCTCATTTTTGAAGAAATATAGACCAATGATTCCACCACCCCATAAACCACACCAAACCGTTGTTTTGTCTGGATGTAATGGCACCTCTTGAACCTCTTCGGGTTGCCATTCAACCCAAATACGGCAATTTTGCTTATTGACGTAGCCATTAAGCTAGAAATGGGCCTCATCGCTGAACAAAATTTTGGTCGAAAACATTGGATCTTGTTCAAGCTTTTCAAGAGTCCAAAGACTGAAATGGCGACGATTCGGAAAGTCGGCCAGCTTCAATTCTTGCACGAGTTGAATTTTGTAGGCTTTTAAACCAAGATCCTTGCGTAAAATGCGCCAAGTTGTTGAATACGACAAGCCAAGTTGTTGAGAACGGCGCCGAATCGATTCATCACGGTCATCGCGTACACTCTCAGTTACTGCGGCTATATTTTCTTCACTACGTACTGGATTTGGTCTATTTGGTCGCGTATTAGCCAATAATGAAAATTGGGTTTCAAATTTTTCGATGGTACAGCGAATTGTGCGTTCGGTAGGCCGATTATGTGGACCATAAGTTGCTCTAAGCAGACGAAACACATTCCTTGTAGAACGATGATTTTCATAATATAACTGAACAATTTGTAGACGCTGTGCCGGGTTAAGTTTTCCATGATGAAATGTCAAACAATACTGAACAAAAATATCGTGACAGTTTGACACGACTCACGCTTGATCTGTCATAAAATCCCCATTGAAAAAAGTACCTCTAAATGAATCACCCGTTAGCTGCAGACCTCCATCTCGACGATATTGAATCTCGTTATCGTATCATTGTTTGTTAGTTTTAGATTCTCATATAATCCACTTGCGCGTCTGTCCATCTGTCACCAACTTTTAACTGTAAATGCTGCATCAATTTATTTATTTATTTCTTTATTTGGGTTGGTATCTATTTACTTATAAATTTACAATATCAGCTGCACTGGCTGGTGGTTGTAAAAAAGAAGGATTAAAGTATATAGAATAGTAATATAAAACAATAAATGGTTTGTAAACACATCTCTCCCTCCCACCTCTTTTTTCATAATAAATAGTTAATAATTCTCTATCTACTGAAGCAATTGTATTAAATTAACAAATTATTTTTCTTTTTACAGGGAGTTTTCTTTTCCAACTATTTTTATTATATAACCAACGCTATGAATAAGCTCAGCTATTTTCATCTTAATGTTAAGTATGATATAATAGCTAGCAGTTACTGAAACATAGTTAGCAGAAAATAACCCATCGTCCAATGTAAGTATACATGATTATAATTTAATTCATTTTGACGTGGTGGATGAGTTGTTTTTTATTTAAAGGAACATTTAATACATAACCAATTAGAAGGTAGTATAGAAATAGAGCAGCTATGAGTTGAAGTATGTATAAATAAATAAATAATTTCGTCACTGAATAAGCGATTTTACAGCAGAAGGAAATTTTATAAAAATATGAAAATTATTATAATATTCCAACCTATCTGCAAGTGCCTTATATATAATAAGGGCTAAATAAATTAAACCAAAACAGCTATACTCCCAACTACATGCCGACGACGAGCGTTGATTTAAATGGTGAAATTTGCCATATTTTGTCTAATACAGTTAACACTAAAATACAATAACTTGGATTGCTCGAATGCTACGAGGAAGATGCGAAGTCTCCTTCATCTCAGGATGTCACCAACTGTAGACACCACCGAGAGATGGCGCTAGTTACGCTCTACTGCTGTGGCACTTAACAGTGCCTATAAGATACGATCCAGATTTATCGAAGGTATGCTATATACAGGTCACTAACCATTTTCTGAAACAAAGATGCCACCACGATAATTAAATGTAGCCTTAACATACAACATAACACACACACTAACATTTCAAACTCTGCCACAACATACTTCTGCAAATCAACCTAACAGTGCACCCTTCACAATTAAACCTAACAGCATGCCTAGATCATCACAGAGCAAGTCAAGACATATCATACTACACTCTGCGGCAAGCACCAAGGTGGACACCGCATTGATCCCGCAGAAGGGACAAAAACACTATCGTCGTCGAAGGTATGCTCACTTGCACTGCACTGACGAGACCCAAAAATAGGTCGAAACCGGTCTGCAGTTAGTGACATCCTGAGACGAAGGAAGCTCTGCATCTTCCTCGTAGCATTCGAGCAATCCAAGTTATTGCATTTTAGTGCTAACTGTGTTAGACAAAATACTGCAAAGGACCCCGCAGTTAATGATAGGAAAATGGCCCTCGGTTAAATTGCACCAAATTTTAGTATGTTATAGGTCTTGGCCTTTTGAACAATAGTTCTCATGGGCACAAATATCAAAAGGCAATATAGCGCAAGCTACTGCTTGTTGAAGACAGAACTATTAATAGTCCATTTAGCGAGGTTCCAAAAAAGCCAAAACATCAAAAGTTTGTAGGATACATTTCCCCCTCCGTTTTTGAAGGTGAGAAAAACGATGGTGATAGCTTCGAGTTCTGAAACCCTTTAATACTTCCTCTATTAAGGAAAAACCACGCCAATTTTCCGACTTCCCGGTCTTGGGTTTGCGAGGGCTCGTCGGATCGGTTTTTTCTTTGTGATTAATAATAAGTTCAGTTAATTTACGCTAGACTGCTCTGGACCGACCCCCGGGGGTTGAACCTACCCTCGCCCTTAATAGCAATATCCCCAAGAAATAAAAAAATACGGACTTAAAAAGGTTTATTTATGGGTTTTCAAGGGCAGTGATCACGATGGTGGTGTTATTTTTCACCCTACCTTCCCGTAACACTCCAAATGTGTAAAGACCACTCCCTCTTTCATGCTGTCGGTCCTATGCATGTGAGGATTCGCCGGATCGGAGTTTTATGGGAATATCAGGGAAACTGACCATTACTAAATCACCACGTAGGAGGTTGAAACTACCCTGCTAGCAACACCGAAATCACTCGAAAAACGGGCTGGGAATAAGCTTCTCACAGGTTTTTGAGGGCGGTAATGACGATTCTGGTGGGTTTCTTTTTCATCTTACCCTTCCATAACTACATCAATAAATATTTTATTAATAAGAATATCATAACAGCATAACAATTCTTAAACAATTATTTAAATAAAAAATATTTTTTCCCAATAAATCAATCCACAAACCCAACAAAAACACTGGGCATTGATGCAGCCATTGGTAACTTATTCCATCTGAAGCTGATATTCTCTTTAAAAACCCGATAGAACAAACTCGCTCATGCCTAGGACCGACAATATGGAAGAGGGGGTGGTTTTCGTACATTGGGGGTAACTGCGGAAGGGTAGGGCGAAAAATAACACCACCGTCATGATATCTGCCGTCGAGATCCCATAAGAAATCTTATCGAGTACGTATTTTTTAATTTCTTGGGGATATTGCTATTACGGGTGGCGGTAGGTTCAGTCCCCGGGAGTCGGTTCGGGGTATTATAGTATAAATTAACGGACCTTATTATTGCTCACAAAAAAACCTATCCGACGTTTTTCTGACTCTCGAAAACGGAGGGGGAAATGTATCCTGCAAAATTTTGATGAACTACATATTTTCAGAGTTTATGCAATGACAAGAAACTTTAGCTTCCTTTATATTTCAGTTGTGTACAATCAAAGGCTTGCCGTGTGCCTAGATTGACATGTAAGGCTTCACTAGACTGTTTTCCAGTCAAACTATTGTGAGATATTTCTCACCTGCGAATACCTAGTTTTCTAAATTCTTTAATAACGATCCATTAAATTAATAGGGCCCTCTGGCTCTAGTACAAACACCGCGATCGTGGGTTTGTTCTCAACTCCTTTTCTACCTTGCGGACTACAAACTGTTCAGGCTAACTATTAGTACTGGTTTAAATCCCGTATACTTACTTTCATTTTTAGGGGTATATTTTTCGTCGAGTACTGAACCGGCACGTCTTGTCTGTTTGATTTACATCGACCCACGTTGTTTAACAGTCATATACAATTTGGTATTTGCAGTTTGTTTATTCAATTAAGGGAGCTTTCCCCCCCAACGTTCTACGATCTTTTACATGAGTTTTAAAGTTTCATTATTACTTCTGTTTTATAATTCACGGACCTGACATGATTCTTGTCCTCTGTTTTGCATTAAGCTTGTTTCATCATAGCGGTTGCTAACACCAAAATTCCAATTATATTTTAATAGGTTATTTGTCGCATCTTTAATTGCAACCTACAACATTACACGGCCTACAATTGTAATACCTGGTTCTTGTTATTGAATAGCCAACTTTGAAGAATGTATAGTACTTCATTACTATAGCGACGTAAATTTCCTATTATAATATTTAGACAATTGTCTCAAATATTTGGATTTGTTTGGACTTCATGTACAGCTAATTACCACATCACTTATTATAAAATAAAATAGGGTTATTTTGAGAATTTTTTCCCATCAATTATTGTCTTTCTTTTTTACCCTTACCTTTTTCTTCATACAAATAATAAATTAAATAAATGATTTCATTCCAATCAAATAAATTAGAACACCAACTTCAACTATAAAGGTACAGTGCAATGTTGAGTAATAAAATACCACATAAATAATATATCAAATTAACTAGGTTTCTCAATCAATAGACAGTGTGTTCAAACTTACAGTGTATTTAAAATAACAGAGTGATTAATTTTCTCAGGTATATAGTATTAGGCAGAAACAAGTAATACCAAACTTCATATCAAAGAACCTGTGGTAATTATAAAGGTTACTATAGACACACAACATAATTAAGGTCCTAACCAAGAAAAACTAGACGATCACGTAAATGGCCAATTTGTTTATTTATCTTGACATGATTTAATCGGTTCTTGATCGCTTCACGATCAAGGATTCTTACTTGAAATTAATAGACTGGGGTTAGGGTCATTCTGGTTCACGTGACCAGGATTTTATTTATAATTAATTGGAGTGTGATAGGGTTATTTCGCTATCAAATTTGGTAATCAATTTATTCAGTAACCTTAGTTAAATAGCAAAGGTTAATACAAAATTTAAATAAGTGTTAATAGATCAGAACCAATAATTTTAGTCTCTAGCAATAATTACGCTCTAAAGTTGATAAGGTGGAAGTAAAACATCTTTGAGTATCCAAGAAACTATAGTTATTTTGCTTAATATTTTGCAAGAAAATGGTTCAAAGGGAAGGTGCTTAATATCATATTTGTAAAGATTATACTTTATTCAAGGTTCTGAACCACCTGGACGAGAGACGAATAAACATTTTTAACATTGTTCAATATATACTTGACATAGGCAACCCGTAATAAATTGAATTTTCTTAAGTTATTGCCGTCGTTGCTTCTATGTCGCTATAAGAATAGCAAGTAATAGCAAGATTTGGGACCTCAATAATTTATGGCATGGTTTAATTTGTAATAATATTAACACTTACACTTACAATTTACAAAACATTTTATTAACAATTGCATATCGTATATCACAAGTTTTAAAATTTTAGATCAGTGTGCAATTCAAGCCAATCCAAGAAACTAGCAGTTCTAGTAAACCCAGACGGGTAACCTGGCATACAGCCAAACACACCGTATGACACAAGTCCTACTTGTTCATTATCAACAACAAGGGGACCGCCAGAATCACCATTGCATGATCCTACACCTCCATCTCCTGAAATGCAAATCTGATAATCTTCAACTCTACCATAGTAACTGTTGCAAAGATTGTTGCTAATAACGGTGCTATTAACTTCCTGTAGAACTGGAGAGGTTCTTCCTCCACCTGTAGTGAGGCCCCAGCCACTAACTCTTGCATTTCTACCTGAAAATCATAAGAGTACTTTATAAATTAAGTAGAAATGTTTTTTTTTAATTTTTTTTATATTTATATCGTCTAGAGCCGTACCAAGCACCGACGAAAAGAGCTTGCGAGCACTAGGCACTCAAAAAGAGTGCTTTTATTTTCCTAGCACTAAGTACTTAAATTTAAATAATTTTGTATCTACAGGGGTTAGAACTTTATTGAATTTAATTAAAAATCGACCTATGGTGACAATGTATGGAAAGAGTGTTACAATTTGCTGGATGTCCTATACATCCTGCCCCATCCTTCTTTTTTGGTCCGTCTTTGAAGATGTTGATTACACCTTCACCAACAGCTCCATTTTCGTTATCCATGTGTGCATGCTTATAGAAGAGGCGTCTTCCTGGCACCCCCATTTCACAGGCGACTTCTTACTCCTCCACAGCCATTCGGTTATATGCCAACTGATTTAAAGCGCACCATTGTTATCTAAGCTACTTTTTCTAGATATATATCTAGTGGTGGCATACACAGCATTGCTTCCATAGCTCTCCTTGTCGTTGTTATCATAGCTCCAGTTATGCTTAGGCAGGCAACTCTCTGCACTTGGCTGAGGTTGACTTTAGCTGTACTCTGTTTGCTCTTAGGCCACCAGACCACAGCTCCATAGGTCATCATTGATTTTATGATGGCATTGTATATCCACATGACCACTTTGGGTTTCATTCCCCAGGCTTTCCCCACGGTCCTGCGACATTGCTCATAAGAGATGAAAGCCTCCTTTAGTCTTCTAAGTGAAATTTCCATGTTAGTTTGGCATCGAAAGTTACCTCAAGGTATTTAATTTCTGATGCGAAACTTAGTGTTGCATCTAGGAGGGCAGGTACCTTCAGTACTCCTAGTTTCCTTCTCCTTGTGAACAGGACCATTTTCGTCTTCTTAGGCTTGAGAGAGGGAGAGTTCTCCGCACCATTTTTCGTTTATTCTTAAGGCCCCTGCATTCTTTGACAAAAGACTTCTCCTTAGAATTTTCCGCTAAGCATTATTGCTAAATTATCTGCGTAGGCAATTGTGTGGAACCCTTCTGAATTGAAGTGGCACAACAGGCTATCAGGAACGAGGTTCCACAGCAGTGGTGATATTACGTTCCCTGCGGACAGCCTCTTGCAACCATTCCTCGTACACACTAATTTGTACAGCTCTTTTCGAGATCATGTTTAATATCCAGCTTCCTATGATCGTAGAGACGATCTTCTCCACTAGGGCAGCTGTAATTTTTGAAAAGGTGGTTCTGTCAAACGCACCTTTTGTATCTATGAAGATACTTAGGGTTGATTTTTTATTGTCCAAGAATCTCTTAATCTGACTCGCGACTACATGGAGGGCGGTATCGGTGGATCTTCCCAGGGTGTATGCGTACTGGTTAGGATGTAAAGGATTGGCTTTCACTAAAACATCTCTACATACCGTCAATGCCTGACGACTTAAAAGGGGAGAAACTCTGTATTGTCTGTATCTTATTCTGTCTTCATTCACTGTTTGATTGGCCATTTGAAAATCCGAATCCGAGAGTTGAGTGCTAACTTCATTTGGTTATTACTTCCGTTATGTTATGTTATCCCGGTGAGTCTCCAAGAATAACTCTATACTTCCACAAAAGTCGGTGGTTTTTGTACCACCACTCCTTTTTATTGGACAAAGGTCATGGTCTTCGTCTTTGGCGAGAATATAGCATAACCCAACAGTCTGTGAGTAGTCTTCGATTTCCTCACAGTAGGTTCTCCATTCATCTCTTTGTCTTTGTCTGACTATTTTCTTAAACTCTATCAGATTGGTCTTGTATGATTCTCAATCGGATTCCTGTCTTGTCAGTTGAACGAAGTCCTAGCCTTGTTCTTGAGGTCAGTCAGCCTCTGTCACCACCACTTGGTGGCCTCTTACTAACCACTATCAAGTTCTCCCTAAGTTGACATCGATATTTATCTCTGTCAGTTCTCCGCGGATCTCAAAATGGATGTTTTTGCGAATTTCTGTATTATACCTATCGAAAATTAACTATATTAAGTCTTTATAAATTAATAAGTTAAAAAATTCAGATACGTCTAAACGATGAACTTACCATTATCAAACCTATTGCAGCTATTTTAGGTTAATTTTGAATTCAATCTTTATTTTACGTTTTGTTATATTTACGTGAAGGAGTAAATATCTTGGTGATTATTGATTTACAGAAATACCCTAAATGTCAAATTAAGGGCACTTTTCAGAATTTGATTACAACATCCAAATAAAGGTCTTCACAAAAATCGAGTTTTGAGTTTTGAGTTTTTTGAAGCATAATTTTACTGGAATGTTAATTTTATATAAATCAGTTGCTGTTACCTTCATAATTACTATGGCTCGACACCCGACTGGGAAGAGAAACAACATTGATATATTCGTTCAGTAGAACTGGCGCTGGTAAGCCAATTAATCCAATGTCATTGGTAATGGACGATGCGTCGAAGCCCTCATGAACCCTTAGATTGTCACTAACGATTAAAATTCTGGTAGACTCTTGCTTTTCAATGTTGTGCGATCCAAGGTAAACTTCTGCAGTTGAGGCACTAGCAAACAAACAAAAATAAAAATGTTTAAATTTAAAGTTGAATGGGAGATGATTTATCATATCAAATATTGCTGCAATTACATAATAAAAATTAATATAGAGTTATCTATTGATTACAGATATGTATCATCAGGTACAATTTATCGTCCACAGCAAAACAATGCTACAGAATCTATGAATTTGCTCCATAAGAGTGCATTTTATTTACTGGTAATAGTAATGTCATAACACATTAAGCAATTTTGGAAGTTTGCTAAAATAAAAAATTATAGCAGAACTAAAATACCATGAAAAATATTATTGAACTTGTCATTCAACTGCATGAAAACAAATTTTAAAAGTGACGTAATTGATAATGGAAAGGAACCCGCACAAAATACCCGGTAAAAGTTATACAGTCGTTTGAGCTACGGCTAGATGAAATGTATTTGTTGGACCATTCCGAACAAAAGTTCTTATGTGCAGCAGGTCCAAGAAGTCTATAGATTTAGAGTTACGGACACTTGAAGGCTAAATAATGATTATTTACTTACTTGAAGGTTTTTAACTTTGCAAGTGCTATAGTAATTCTCTGTTCAGATTTCAGAGGAATTGACTAAAACAAAAGTTATAGGAAAATGAGTAAGCTACCTTGTGATGACCTTGACTTTAATCTATATTTTCAATGTCACTTGTTCGTAAACTTTTTTTGCATTTTGGATTTAAAAAAATCACAATTTCACTTTAAGATATAAATATTTGAAGAAAAAGTTATATTCCAAGGGATGAATATTAACCCATGAATATCATCTGAAAGTCAGAAATGTTATTGTTACAAAACAGCTTGGAACTCCTGCTTTAGTGAAAACTTACCCAGATAAAGTTTGTAGGAAGTCAAATAAAGTAACTTCTGGTGACTTGACGTACAATATTAAGATTAAAACATAATATTTTTAGTCGCAAATTCCTCTATAAAATCCTTATTTTACTACAAGGAACGTAACCAGACTGCAGCCAACAGTTACTCTCCGGGCTATGTGAACCGCCGAGCACTGAATTACAAGTTACAAGCCTGGCGCGTTAAGTGTAAGAATTGCATATTACCATCAAAATGATAATGCTTTGATTGCAACAAAGACCAGCCGAAAGACTGATCCTACTTAAAGGAGCTCTCGTGCCAGTCCTCACACACCACTTGCAGACTGCAGTTTCGAGTAGTTTACTCATTTTCCAATAACTTTTGTTGTGGTCAATTCCTCTGAAATCTCAACAGAGAATTACTGTAGCACTTGCAAAGTTAAATACCTTCAAGTAAATGAATAATCATTATTTCACCTTCAAGTGTCCGTAACTTGAAATCTATAGACTTTTTGGACCTACTGCAAATAGGAGATTTTGTTCGGAATGGTCCAACGAAAACATTTCAGCTGGTTTTAGCTCAATCGACTCTGTAACTTTTACAGAGTATTTTGTGGGGGGTTCTTTAAAATTATTACTAGAGAAGGTTCTGATATTGATTTCTTGGAGTAGCAGATTATGCAACAGTTGCAGGATGTTATTTGTTGAGACATAAGTATAAATATTTAGTAGCACGAACTCTTTCTGTTTTTAAAAGCAATGATCGAAATTATAAATAATAATTCCATTGCCTTAGATATAATAGATATAGATATAATTATTATAATTACTCATAATGCAAAGCAACTGGTGGACTCGGAATTTGGAGACATCTCGATCTCGCCTGATCATACCCCAATTCAATTTTTTCAATTGAAAAAGTCTTTATTTCTTATTTTAATACAAACAAGTAACTCCCCAGAACCCACACCGGGTCCGACCTTGCAACCACCGCGCTAATGTGCTGGTAGATTGCAGGGCCGGGCGGAGTGGGACTGGTTTGGTTAAGAAGAAAATTAAAACCACTAAACCTAGGCTCCTTTCGTCGCAGACGGATTATAAAATGTGTTAAAATTAGGAACAAACTTAACAAAACTGAATAAAAACTACACGCTAAATTAAAACACTCGCGTACTGGTCACTTTTAATTTCGTATCTCACGCTAGCACCTCAATTTGAACGAGGCGCCTTCGGCGAGATATGTCAATGCTGGGCTGCACATGGCTGACCTAAACTTTCATTTTTTTAAAATTTGCGTTGTATATGTTTTGATTTTCTAAAAAATTGTGAAGCGAATGAATTTAGAGACAGAAATGTACAAAAAGAAAACAAGAAAAAACAAACGCGACAAAAAGGTTACAAACAGAAAGGAAGAGGAGGACAGGAAAGATATAAAGATACAAAAGGTATGAAAAATGTCAGTAAAGGTGGACAGGGCAAGCGGAAGTTATAGCTGTTGAAGTTTGGCTACAGGGGTTGCCTGAAAATCGGTAACGTCTGGTACGGTAAAGGGTGTTTAATTTGAAATGGGGCATTATGCTGTCTAATTTGTGTTATGTGTCTTGTTAGCGGACTATCGCCCAGCTTGAAGGAGTAGAAGTTTTGGGAGATCTGCTGGACTTAATCAGATATGGGGGTTATGTCGTTGCAACGTGCGTATAGGTCCCTGAGAGAGGTGCATCTTCCAGAATTTGAAATGAGGCGCATAAATTTGTGCTTGAGCACTTTTAGTTTTTTTCGTTGTCGTGGCCGGTATGCTGCACCACACCGGCGCCTCGTATGTGATGGACGGCCTGATCACCATTGTGTACAACAATTTTTTATTCTGTTTGTTGAGTCTGCTACCCCTGACCATAAGCGGATACAGACTCCTGGACAGGGAACAGACCGTCCGTACAGTCTCATTTATGTGGTGTTAAACGTCAGTCGTTGGTCCAGTTTAACCCCCAAATATTTCACGCATCTTTTAGTTGGAATTTTGTTTCGTCTGATCGAAATGGGTGTTATGATTTTATTCTCTGTAAACCGACGCATGAACACTGTCGCCTCGGACTTCTCAGCATTCATCCGAATCTTCCACTGGTCGTAATAAGCCGTGGCACGAGCCATGTGCGCCTTCAGCAGCATATTCGCTGCTTGGGCGTTGTGTGAATGTGCGTACATGGCAGTGTCATCGGCGTACTTGGCCAGCTTCGTATTCTGGAAAATCGGAGTCGTACAGGTTGTACAACTTTGGTAACAGGCACGATCCTTGCGGGACTCCCGCGTGAATGTCCCGCCGTGTTGAGAGTTTCTTATTCACTCGAACCTACAGGGATCTGCCCGTCAAGAACGAGTGGATGAGCTTAATGAAGTTGGTCGGAAAGTTGTAGTGGAGTAGTTTGTAGAGTAACCCCGGGATCCAGACGGTGTCTAACGCCTTCTCAATATCGAGGAGCACCATGGCGGTGTTCTTCCCGAGGCACTTTGACATCGTTAACTATCCTAACGATCTGTTGTACTGTGCTCCTGCCCTTCCTGAACTGAGACTCATCGTCGATATGAAGCTCCCCCTGAACAGTGTTCAATCTGATCAGGACGACCTTCTCCACCAACTTAGAGATCGTCGACAGCAATGAGTTGAGCCTGTCGCTGCCGGCGAACTTCGCGTTCTTGTTCGGCTTCAAGATGGGAATGACCACGGCGCCTTTCCACTGGCTGGGCCAGTGCTGTAGTCGCAGGATCGCGTTAACGATATACATCAATTGCACAATACCTTTCCTCGGGAGATATTTGAGCAGCTTATACTCGACGCAGTCCTTCCCCGTAGCTTTATTGTTTGGTGAGTGCTATTTTCGAGGGCTTGATCATGACCTTCAGAAATTCTCGTCGTCATTTGTACGTCATGTCCAATGATTTCGTTAATGTGATTTTCGATGCGGTCGTGCTCTAAATTGTTTGGTATGTCGTTATTGTGGATGCTTTCGAAATGAGAAGTCTCTTGCCCTTTGAGCGTCTGTCATCGACGTCTGTCCGTTTGTACGTATCAACAGGGGTATAGCCTCCCGCGTATTTTTCAAGGCCTTCGCCAGCTTCCAGTGCGAGTTGTCCTGAGGATTGAGCGCTGCCAGCTTGTCCCCCCATTTCTGGTTCCTCGCAGTGTTTATGGAGGTTCTGATCTGCCTTTGCAGCCTGATCATCTCGGCCTTGGAGTTAACATCGCGATTTTGCTGCCAAAGCCGTCTTAGTCTATTTTTCTCCCAAATGTTTCGTATGACCGCTTCGTCGAGTCGGTCTTTGTTCTCATTCACAGTGTTGGTAGTGGCAACAGTCTGCTTGGCATCCTGCAGCACTCTCGTGAACTCGTCCACCGCATTTTCTAGCTCGGCGGGCGTGCTGATCTAATAATACTCCGAAACAGATAGATTAGAACAATGAGTTAAAGTTGCAACTTAAAATACGTATATTAAATCTTACAATCAAGAGCGTCAGACCTAAAATGATATCTTATACTAACTAAGCCTAATTGATCAAAGTGATAAAATTTCTGGATTTCATAATGTTCAGGGATTGAGGACCAAACTCGTCTAGTTTTATGCCGCAGGTAGTGGTAGTGAGGTACTCATTTATTTGCTTGACTGGAAAGTGATATTCAGAACTAGGTAATAAGCTCTTATACTATCGTAAGTAATTGACTACATTTTTGTTATAAGAACCTAACTGATAATAATTCCTTTATTTTAGAACCTTGCAAATGACTAATATTTTTTATATAAATACACCTCAAGTACTGCTTCTAATTGATAATTTAAATGTATCAACAGAACTAAATAATAACTGGGAATGTCGTAATAAAAATGTTTAAATTTTTGAATCGAGAATGTGGTAAAAGGTATAATTTATTTCATTCATTTAAGGCTATCCATACTGAGGATATTTTTCAACGTGATCGTTATCTGCTAACATTGTTATTTGATATTTTTGGTATACACGACACTCTATTAATGAACCAGCCTTAAATGAATGTATCTTTTATTCCTAAATATAATTCTTATTAGCAAGTGCTTATCGATAATATTACATTCCATACTAAAAGGTATAATTTATTTCATTCATTTAAGGCTATCCATACTGAGGATATTTTTCAACGTGATCGTTAACTGCTAACATTGTTATTTGATATTTTTGGTATACACGACACTCTATTAATGAACCAGCCTTAAATGAATGTATCTTTTATTCCTAAATATAATTCTTATTAGCAAGTGTTTATCGATAATATTACATTCCATACTATAGACTTAAATCATATTTACCTATTGGTCATCACAACGTTACCTAATTACTTTTAAAATTTATCCTATAATCAGATTCTTATAATCTGTTGAGCAATAAATGTGTTTATTTATTTATAAAAGATAAAACAATATTTTTGGTACTATCAAAATAGAGAACTTGTCATGGCTAAGCTAAGAGCTAAAGGTAATTATTGCAGATATACAAAATAAACACTCATAGAATCGATTTATGACTGCAATAATAATATTATTGATAGGAATTTTATCTGTTTTGCCAAAAAATTTAACGTTTATATTATTTCTGTTCGGATTAGTAATAAGCAAAAGGCTTTGACTTGTAAATCCCCTTATCTCCGGCGTATATTTATTATTATCCGTTTCCTTGTTTACCTTTCACGGGTAGTTGTGTAGTTTATTATAGTTTTTGATGTTTGGAAATTGATCCAATTTACTTCCCTTATTATTTTTATTAATAATTTAATTGTACTTCTAGTAAATTAACTGAAAAGTGTTTCCAATATTCTTTATCTAATATATGCCAATATGTCAGAAGTATACAATAACGTCAAAAAATTAAAATCTAAAGCCACTTCGGGGCTTGATAATATACCTGCATTTATAATAGAAGACTGCGCTAACGCATTTACACATCCATAATCTATAATTTAGCTCTAAAAACGAATACATTTCCAAGTACTTGGAAAATATCTAGAATTACACAAATCTTTTAAAAAGGCGATCGCAATAGTATCTTGAACTATAGATCTTTATAAAAAACTTTGCCAAAATTCTTGAACTACTTCTCCATAAACACACTTCTAATTATATAAAAAGTCGCACCACTCCTTATCAACACGGCAGGTCAACCATCACTAATCTCTTATCTATCACACAAACTCTAGCTGACTCATTGGATGCTGGCATGCAGACACATGTAATTTATACAGATTTTTCCAAGGCCTTCGACAGATTGAATCATAATATCTTATTAATAATGAATTTTCCCCAATGCTCCTCGAATTCTTCGAGTCCTATATTACCGGTGGAAAACAACATAATGTGCAATATAATGATTACCAATCTGTTGAAATAGCCTCTACCTCTGGAGTTCCTCAGGGCTCTAATCTGAGTTCGCTATTATTTAACATATTTATAGAGGGTATTGGATTTAATTTAAATGTTTCTTATATGCAGTATGCTGACGATATGAAAATCTACTCCGCCGTCAATAACACAGCTGATTGCGATAACTTAGAAGAAAATGTTCTTAGAATTAATCAATGGTGTAAAAAAAATTGCTTATAAATGTTGAAAAATGTCACGTTATGCCCTTCACAAATGAATTACATAGAATAAACTATAGCCACTTAATAAATCAATTAACGTTATAAAGGACTGACAGCATCCGTGATCTGGGAGTCACGTTTGACGATAAACTCGCTTTCAAAAATCAAATTAATCAAAATATTATAAAATGTTAGGATTTATCATAAGGAATTGCAAAGACTTCACTAATACTAGTATATTAAAATTATTGTACTTTTCTTTTGTAAGATATGTATACCGGGTGTAACAGGATCATGGTATACCCTAGTTTTCTCCTTTAGATAATTCATTGAAATTTAGGATATACTACATACATAATAAGCGGCACTTTTTAACATACAATTGTTTTTTCTTTCACTTCCGTTTTCGCCGGAAGTGACTTTCGATTTTTAAATGGAACACCCTGTATATTATTGCATTTTTGAATTCTGCATAATTTTCTGAATCCAATGATGCTAAATAAGTGACATTTCAAACATCAATTTTTTTTATAACATAATTTTCAGTTTTCCATTTAAGTGTGCCATGACGGTTCCGATTAATTTTATATGAACCGTGTAATGCTACAAAAATCGAAATCCCGTTAAAACACTAAATTACAGGATTTATGTGCAAATAAAATTCACCAAAACTCAATTTTTTCAAATGGAACCATATCGGTACAGTGGTACCATTTATTAGTATTATTGATAATGAATTTATTCCTATGTCGTATTATAATGTGCGATAACTACAAACAAAATTGCAGCTAAAAGAAAATAAGAAAATACAATTTTGTTCTAATTAAATGTTAAGAAGTAACTAAGGTGGCTTTGAAAACGATGAAATATTTAGCTTGTCAAACATTTGTTGGTTTAACGGTGTTTCTATTGTGTCTTTAAAAATTGTTTAAAATTCTTGTTAATTGTGTTCAAAATGCCGCAAACTTATACAAGAGATGAAAAAGTGGACATGTTAATTATTTATGGGGATTGTAAAAGAAATGCACTTGCGGCTACCGACATTTATGCCCAACGATATCCTGATAGACAATATCCAGCGAAAAATAATTTTAAACGAACACGTTTAAAATTATTTTCAACAGAAAATCAATTCCGAAGAGAGCCCAACAACGACCCTGAAGAAAACTTCATTATTCATGAAGGAACGGAAATTAATGTTTTGGCTCGAATAGAAGTTGATAAGACTGTTTCTTTAAGGCAAATTGGGTTTGAATTGGACATTAGTCACCAAACAGTAAGCCGAGTTTTGCACAAATACCACAATACATTTTTTAAATACTAATTGCACCAGCATTTGTACGAAAGTGATCACAAACCTAGGATGGAATATTGAAATTGAATTTTGTATAATAATGTGCAGACAAACAATAATTTTTTGGGGACAAAATACAAGAAAAGGTTACAAGAAAATCAAAACATATTACGGGAAGGTAACTTTCAAGTGCAGTTCGGTTTCAATGTTTGTCATGGAATAATCGGTAGTAGAATCATTGGTCCAATAATATTTGAATGACCTCTGACTGATGACAGATACTTGAGATTCCTGCAAAATGAGATTGAGGGCATTTTAGATGACTTACCTTTAGATTTAGGACAGGGAATATATTTCCAACAAGATGGCGCTCCTCCTCATAATTCAAGGATAGTAATTGATTTCCTTCAACGGAGATTTGGAGAAAACGTAATTTCGACGAATGGTTCTGTGAGGTGGCCTCCAAGGTCACCTGATTTAACGCCCCTTAATTTCATTGTTCGGGGTCATTTAAAAAATATTGTCTATGCAACCGCCGTTACAACCAGTGAAGACCTGGAGCTACGAGTAAGACGAGCATTTTGAACAACTGTAGTAATGTTTTGTGTTAATTTTTTGTATTCCAAAATCATCTTATGTGAAACAAGGTAATTACAATAAAATTGTATTTTCTTATCTTCTTTTAGCTGTAATTTTATTTGTATTTATCGCACATTTTAATACGACATATGAATAAATTCCTTATTAATATTACTAATAAATGGTACCACGGTACCGATATGGTTCCTTTTGAATTTTTTTTGCAGTGTAGCCTCCATAAAAAAACTGTGATAAATGTATGTTTGTCTTGATCTTTTATTTTTTATTATACTGTATATTGTGTTACATTTGTTCCCATTCTGTAATTGGGTTAACACCTGGTGAACTGTTGTATAATAAAATAAATAAATGAAATCAAATAAATATGCAACAATATGCAAGGTAGGTAGTGTAATGTGCTCACCCTGCTACACAATGCCCAGCTGTAAGGACATAGCTTGAAGTGATTAAGGAACCACCACATAGCCACCTTCCGCTATCTCCTGTTACAATTAAATAAGCTTGGTAGGGAATTGAATGAGGAACAGCTTCGTGGCCATGTGTTATTCTTTGTATTTTCTCTAGGACTGGTTGAAGAGGATTGACATACAATCTTTTAAATTGCAGTTCTTCGGTACACTAAAAAGAGAATTTATTCTATCAGTAACAGTATGATAATCTCACGTGAATATACAATGATGTCTTAAATGGAACATCTTAAAATTCTTAGTATAATTATTTAAATTTATGACAATTACATTTTCTTGAATAAAGTATCGTTCTTCCATAATCTGATATTTTTTACAGATTTTCTCCGTATAGGTTATTTTTTATTTCATTACAAACAAATTTTAATGACACCGAAATAAAATATTTGACTAAGGAATGAAGTCGCCTCTTCGTGTCTTTATTTCCTAGTATACGTTTTTTTATATTATTATAATTAGGTCACTATTATTTAAGGTGTTGGAACAATAATTGATTTTTCAGGTCTACTTATATGAAGTATCTATTTGAAAATAATTTGTCAACTGGTACGTGCAAGAATATTGAGTATTTAATGCAAGTTATATTAGTATCGCGGTAGCAGCACTTTTTCTTTATCTTATTTCTGTTAGAGATTCACATAACATTTGTACGCTATGAAATATTAGACCGGTATCATATTAAAAGATAAAATGTATTATAAAAACGTGATGTCTTGCTTTGTTAGATTCAGATTTTAGTAAACGCTTAAAGTGAACACTTGTGTTTTTCTACGTTCCCACATATCTGGCGCAGTCGAAACGGCTTGGGGGAGATTGTTAATTTTGAAGAAACTAGTGCCTGTTTAGCAAGAGGTTGTCACGATAACAATTCCAAACCAAGAAAAGGACGAAAGGAAACAGTAAGTACTCATCTATTCCTGTTCGCTTTTCCGTTTTACACAAAATCTCGCTTGCCCGATTGGCAAATTCGACCCGTTTGGTCAATAAGTTAGGAAAATTGATCCGTTTGATCAGTAGCGTAGGCATTTTTATTAGTTAGGAAAATTGATCCGTTTGATCAGTAGCGTAGGCATTTTTTATTAGTTTTAAGTTCAGTAAATAAATTCTTTTTTAATCTAGTTCAGAAAACCATGCACTATCTATCTTGCTAGTAAGGTCCTTGTCTTGAAGCAACAGAGTAGGCAGATTGAGGCTGTTGTTGACATAGAGATCTGAACATCAAGGTCTGCCGTGTAACGTTATAAATAAAATTTTTGTAAATAAAAATCATTGTTTAATGTCACTTAGTGACCGCCTAAATAGACAAAGACTCCAAAACGCGAGTCGAAATTTGATAGGAATCGAGGAAGAGGTTGCGAATTCAGTAAACACTCCTCCAGAAATTCAAACAGAAATAATGGCTCGTCCAGAGCAACGCATAGTAGATACACAATTATTAAAATTATACCTTGATACGATACCACCTTTTGATGGAAACAGTTTAGTTTTACATTCATATATTGAGTCAGTTAGAAGCACATTTCTGAATTTTCCCGATGATCAACATCATGTTACGCATAATCTTATTCTTCAAGCAGTAAAAAATAAATTAAAAGGACGCGCTCAAACTTTGATAGCTAGCCGCTCTGACCTAAGCACTTGGGAAGGAATAGAAAGCCTTTTAAAATTGACATTCGGTGACCAACGTGATTTACAATACCTCACCCATCAACTGACAGCCATGAGACTTGATAGAAACGAGAGACTATACGATTTCGGACTTCGCATACAGCAATTAAGGGCCGTTATCATATCAAAACTTAACGAAGATTTTCCAGATAAACAGACGAGAGACTTACAAATTGACAATTACAATAACATTGCCAAAACTACGTTCATTTCTAAATTACCCATCAATGTTCAAACAATTGTAAGACTTCAAAAACCAAATTCATTAGAAGATGCTTTAAATTACGTACTAGAGGAAGAGGAATTTCAAAATTTTGCTAAATTACAACAAACATCTAGTAGTGGAACCCATAATATAACCCCAAAACCCACTTCACAAAATACAGCTCTCTATAAAAATACTCACAATCCGAATTTCAATCGAAACTTCAATTTTGCTCAAAATTCTAACCAAGATGTATACCCCATGCAAAGAAATTTCACGTCACCACAATTCACGAACAATTTCCCAAGTTATTCTCGTCAAAGAAATTCCATTCCGCCACAATTTATGAACAATTATCCAACATACTCTCAGAATCAGTTCCCGTCACAGCCAATTAATGTACAATCAAGGCAAATAAGACCAAATTTCCCTACAAATAGACAAACATTTGGATCACCTAATAGACAAAATGTTTGGAAATCGAACCCAAACACCTTCCTACCAAAATCAACACCAATGTCTGGCATATCTCATAACACCCAACAAAGACCTAAGCCAATGTCAGGTGTTAATCATTATTTACACAATACTGAAGCTAGTGATCATGCCCCACCTTATGACAATGAAGCATACCATGACGAATTGGAATATGAGCAGCTCAGATACGAAGATGTAACACATTTTCAAACCTATCAGGAAAATTATAATAACCAAGAACCAGAACAACAAGAATCGGCACCCACCAATTTTGACCAAGACGTAAATGAAGCCTCAAATTTTATGAACGCCGAGCCGACACAATACCCGACCTAAATGCGATTAATGCGCTAGCATACATCCATATCGTTTTAAAAAATAAAACTTTCAAATTTCTTGTTGATACTGGATGTTCATTTTCAATAATTAGACCCTCCATAGTTGAGATGAATTTTCCACAAGAAATTTATCTTGACCCAACGACAATTAAAACTTGTGCCGGTAAAACTAAAACTCTTTATAAAGCAAAAATTCCACCATTTCCGCAATTTCAGTCCAGTGCACCTATCGATTTCATTTTATTTGACTTCCATAATTATTATGATGGACTCATAGGATTGCAGGATCTTATTAATGCCAATTTAAACATAAACCTATCAAATCAAACTTTAGAAAATGATTACGTGCAAATTCCACTATATTTTAGGGAAGATTTCTCATCTTGCAGTTATGACTTGAATCCTTTAGAAATTCGTAGAATCAAAATTCCTATATTTGTAGAAAACGGGCCAGTTCTAATCCCCGAATTTCACTCGGCTTCTTTTTATGTTCCTGAAACCTTATCGACTAGTACAAACTATTTCGCTGAAGTCGAAGTTCATAACTTGTCCAATGTGCATAAATTAGTTTCATTTACCGAACCCCAAAAATCTGTTCCATTTGAAGAACAAGAGTACGAAATTTTTAGCTGTAATCTCACCTCTGCTAACCAAAACATTAATTGTCAAATCGATGTAGGAAGTGTCATTAGACCCGATCACATGAATGAGGAAGAAAAGCAATCTATCTTAAATTTATGCTTCGAATACTCGGACATTTTTCAAAACCCAACTGACAAATTACCCTTCACTAACGCTATCAAACATGAAATTAAAACAACGGATGAAAGCCCTTGCTACTCGAAAACATACCGTTACCCACACATCTACAAACAAGAGGTTCAAAGACAACTTTCGAAAATGCTCGACGATGGTATCATAAGACCCAGTGTATCTCCTTGGAGTTCACCGATTTGGGTTGTACCAAAGAAGATTGGTGCTTCTGGTCAAAGAAAATGGAGAATAGTCGTCGACTACAGAAAACTGAATGAGAAAACAATTAGTGATAGATACCCTATCCCGAATGTAACCGATATATTGGACAAACTTGGCAGAAGTTGTTACTTTACTACCTTGGATCTTGCTTCGGGATTCCATCAAATTGAAATGGCTCCTGAGTCAATACCCAAAACTGCCTTTAACACCGAACATGGACATTATGAGTTCTTGAGAATGCCTTTCGGACTCAGAAATGCACCAAGCACATTTCAAAGAATGATCGATAACGTCCTTCGAGAACACATCAACAAAATTTGCCTAGTATACTTAGATGATGTAATCATATTTTCTACTTCCCTCCAGGAGCACATTGCTAATATCAAAAGAATCTTTCAGACCCTGCGAAATGCCAACCTAAAGGTGCAGTTAGATAAATCGGAATTTCTTAAGAAAAACGTCGAATTTTTAGGACACATTGTTACCCCAAATGGAATCAAACCAAACCCCGACAAAATCAAAGCTATAAAAAACTTTCCTATACCAAAAACCCATAAGGAAATCAAATCGTTTTTAGGATTGCTAGGATATTACAGAAAATTTATAAGAAACTTTGCAAAACTAACTAAACCTCTCACTAACTGTCTAAAAAAGGACCAAAAAATTAAATTAACATCTGAATACATTTCATGCTTTGAGCACTGTAAAACCTTGTTGTCTAATGAACCCATTCTTGCATACCCAGACTTTGAAAAACCATTTGATGTAACCACAGACAGCTCAAACTTTGCTATTGGAGCGGTACTTTCTCAAAATGGCCATCCGATAGCATACGCGTCGAGAACCCTAAACCCTGCGGAAACAAATTACGCCACGGTTGAGAAAGAAATGCTCGCAATCGTGTGGAGTTGTAAGTACTTTAGACCATACCTTTATGGGAAGAAATTCACGATATATACAGACCACAAACCCTTGGAATGGTTGTCTAATTTAAAAACACCAAATGCAAGACTAATCAGATGGAAATTACACATGGAAGAATTCGAATACGATATCAGATACAAGCCAGGAAAATCCAACTACGTAGCAGATGCTTTATCCAGGATAAAGTCTGAAGATGAACCGCACGAAATTCATGTTTTAACCAGAGCAAAGACAACACCTTTAGAAGATGATCTTCTTTCCATGTTAAATAACGTTGACGAAATACCAGAGATAGACGAAACTAGCCTGAGAGAAACCCTAAGCTCTTTAGATCCACAAGAAAAACCTACAGGAGAATCACGAGGACAAGATTTTGAAGACAACATCCCGCTATCCATCATTAGACTACAACAAGAACCCACAGCCAAACAAAACGATGAAACAGAGACAGTACATTCCGCACAAGAAAATCCTGTTCAAGAAATGCCTTACATAGATAAATGCATCAATCAATATGCGCACCAGATTATTATTACTGAATCAACTAATTGTTTGTCAAATTTCACAATACACGAAAGAATTTTTAATAGTAACCGACATAAAGTCACCATGAAATCTAATGCAACCGAAGAAGAAATTATAAAAATGTTCAAAAAAGTTATTGACCCAAAAAAACACTACTGTCTGTTTTTCCGCACTAAACAAGATGAACTTCTAAAACTTAGAATAATTACAACGTTACAAAATCATTTTTCAAAATTAAACTTAACGATTTCAAATCTGTTCGTAACGGATGTAACTACCGAAGTAGAACAATATCAGAAAATAAGATATCACCATGAGGGCAAAACTCAACATAAAGGCATAAACGCTACTATGTTGTCATTAACAAAAAATTACTATTGGCCCAATATGTTCCGAGACGTTCAAAATTACATAAATACCTGTGATACTTGTCAAACCTGCAAATACGAACGTAAACCACAAAACCCACCTTTCGAAATTACACATACACCTACCAAACCAATGGAAATAATTCATGTGGATATACTCTTTGTTAATAGCAACCTATTCTTAACATTCTTAGATCCTTTTTCTAAATATGCACAAGCTATCCCTATTGCACAAAAATCTGCTATTGAAGTCATGGAAGGCTTATTAACATTCATATCCTTTGTAGGCATGCCCAAAGAAATTATTGTTGATAATGGCAAAGAATTTAGAAATTGCACAATTTCGGACTTTTGTAAACTACACAAAATCAAATTGCATTATATTACATTGCATAATTCCACGTCTAACTCTCCAGTTGAACGTTTACATTCGACACTTTTAGATCAACTTAGATGCCTAACGCAAGAGAAACCACACGAAAACGTAAAATCTCTGATAAGATTAGCAATTATGGGATATAACAATACCCCTCACAGTAACACTAAACACACCCCTTTTGAAATCTTATTCGGTCACCTAAATCAAACATTACCCTTTGATATAAATGAAGAAAATATACTGACTAACTATGTTGAAAACCATGCTAGAAACGCGCAACAAATTTACCAGAATGTTCACACAAATTTATCCACGGAGAAAGAAAAACGTATTCAAAATTTAAATAAAAATTGCACCGAGCCGGAAAAGTTAGACCCTGGTGATACTATCTATATAAAAAATGATCAGTTACGCAAAAAGACAAATCCGAGATTTATTAAAACCAAAGTAGAGGAAGATTTAAACAAAAAAGTACAAACACCCCGAGGAACTTATCATAAGAAAAGAGTAAAAACGAAACGTATCCTTGTTCCAGGTACACGCCCACGCGGACGACCACGAAAGAACGACACTGACAATGCACTTGACGCTCATCCTATTTCTTGCCTTTTCGACAGTCCTTTGCCAAATTAAAATAACTCCAATAGAAAATGGACTGCTGACCCTAAAATTAGGTTCAATGAGGGCTCGTTCAACGCAACACAAATTCATACATTATGTTAATTTACAGCCGGTTGATGATGAATTAAAATCTACCGAATCCCAATTACTCATAATTAAAGACAAAATTTTCCAAATTAATAATTGCACTGCTAACACAGGACTGTTAACGTCACTCTTACAAGCACAGCAATTAGTTATTAGAATAAAATCAAAATTAGAAAATCTTCTTCCACGAAATAAAACACGCTCCAAACGAGGTTTAATAAATGGAATAGGCACGGCATCAAAATGGTTATTTGGTACCTTAGACGATAGTGACCGCGAAACAATTAACAAAGCTTTAACAAAATTAAATGAAAACGACAATCATATCGAATATCAACTAAAGGCCCAAATCAGTTTGACATCCAAATTAATAGACGAATATAACGAAACAATCTCGACATTGACCCAAAATCAAAAAAGCAATAAAAGTCTTTCTAACACAGACGGTAACTAAACTCAAGGATGAAATAAACAACATGTTAATCACTGTTTCTATTCAAAACGTGCTATCACAACTCTTTGTCAATTTGGAATATATTAATGAATTTCTGGACGAACTAGAAAATGCAATCACTTTTGCTTCATGGAACTTAGTTCACAACTCCATTTTGCCCAAACACAGTTTGATGTATATCTTGAACAAAACAAAAGAGCTCTATAACAGTCAAAATATTCTAGAATTAAAATACTTTCAAAATTATTACTCATATTTAGGAGCAACTGTTCATTTTTCAGACGAACTGATAGTTTTTGTAATTAGTTTGCCAATCTTAACAACCGAGATTTACTCCTACTTTCATTTAATCCCAGTTCCTGTTCAAAACCTTACTATTATTCCCACTACCCCATACCTTGGGATGAGTACCGACACTTACATTGCCACAACACAGAGCTGTCCAAAAATAGAGGACGTGTATATCTGCAATTCACCCAGTCAACCACGTGACGATAGCTGCCTAATCGAGTTGTTATCCAAAGCTGATCATGACCATTGTCCTGTTCACCATGTGTCGGTCACGAAGCCAATATTTACCACATTAGAAGAAAATCACATATTGATAATACCTGTCAACAATCTCCAAATCCCAGATTGTCAAAATGGAATCCAGACTATTAACAAACCAGTTGTTCTGCACTTGCCAACAGGATGTAGCACTACAATAGCAAATCAACGCTTCACAGCAACAAAAAAGTGAAGTCCCACTTCCAATGTTTCTGTTGCCAAAAATCGAGGTGCCAAAACTCTGGAACCTCACTGTAAATAAAGATGAACCATTACCGTTAAAGGATGTCGACCTCTCCGACATCAATGCCCTAAAACAGTTAGCCAAAGAAACCAAAAATATCCAGTTCACCCCAGAACACGCCAATCTCTTGGAATCTACGAACTACTGGCTATTAACCACCAAGTTTGTGATGTTACTCCTTACAACCAGCATCTTGGTTTATTTCGGATGCTATAGACGATGCCCTAACATCTTACAATGTTGCTTGTCCAGCAATGCTAGGAGACGAAACCCAAAAATTACTGAGGTTAACCATGGAAGTTCATCGCCAGGAGACGATGTCACCACTTCGCCGGGAGGAGTTATATTAGTATCGCGGTAGCAGCACTTTTTCTTTATCTTATTTCTGTTAGAGATTCACATAACATTTGTACGCTATGAAATATTAGACCGGTATCATATTAAAAGATAAAATGTATTATAAAAACGTGATGTCTTGCTTTGTTAGATTCAGATTTTAGTAAACGCTTAAAGTGAACACTTGTGTTTTTCTACGTTCCCACATATCTTGCATTTTAACGAGTAAATAAATGTCTAGCAAAAAATTATTATAAATCAAAATAATATGCGAAATAGTAAATGATAATAAAATTGTTGAAAATTTTAATAATTGCTTTATAAATATGGCAAGGAAAATTCAAGTTAAATTATTAAGAAGAATAAACGTTAGTTGTAGTAATATGTTTCTCAAACCTATCACAAAAATATAAACAATTTAAAATCCGCTGTCCAAGGAATCACTACTTCCACATCCAGATTTTGTAGCCAAGTCTTATACATACTAAATCTTAATGTAATATTTTATTCCCTTTAATAATGGTAGGAGGGGTGGCTAATTCTAAAATAAATTTTAAAGGCCCTTGGCTCTCGTACACACACTAAATCCCAATTTAATTTTTTACTTTAATAATAGTGTGGCAATGGGGGTGGTAGAGGTGGTAGCTAACGCCTAAAAATTTATTTTAGACGTTTTGTTCTTGTATACACACTAAATCGCATTTTATTTTTTTTACTCCCTTTCATAATTTTGTGGGGGTGATAGTGGAGGTGGGGGATGGCTGATGCCAAAAAAAATTTTGAGAGCTTGACTTTGCGTACATGCCCTAAATTGCAATTCTATTGATTCTTACCTGCTTGTTTTGCCTATTTACCATTATTTACCCCACTAATACCCGAATCCTTCAACGGAATTAGATAAAAATATTACTTAGTTCCAGATATCGTTACAACACATAAGTATACCAAATTTGAAGTCAATATCATAAACGGTTAAAGAGTAAACGTGCGCACAAAAAAGTTACAGACAGACCGACAGACAGGAATTTTTTTCGCTCAAATTTAAAATCTCGACGTTTCATGAAATTTCAAGCCAATTTGAACAAAAAAAAAAAATAAGTAAAGAAACTAAAACTAAATGTTCCTCAGGTGAAGAATATATCCTAAAAGATACTGAAGTTTTTGAGTGCAGTCGTTGCTACACCCCTATGTTACATATTTAACTTATGTTTTGAAAAAGTGTTTTTCCAAACATGCTAAAAATATCAATTGTGACATCTATATGAAAAACAGGTGATAGGAAGTAGTAAGCAACTACAGACCCATCTCGGTAATCAATAACATTTCAATAGTTTTAGAAAAATGTATGAAAATAGAGTAGTAGAACATTTATATTATAATAAAATCCTTTCCCCCAATCAATATGGCTTTAAGGAAGGTATGAGTACTGATGATGATATGTATGAGGTTGTAAAAACTATATATAAAACTGTAAACAATAATTAGAAACAAATCGCAATATTTCTTGATTTGGCCAATGTCGCATGACAATTTACTTAATCAACTCAACGGATATGGTATGAGGGGTACAGTTAATCACTTGTTCGAAGTTATCTTCAAAATAGGGAGCAATGTGTAAAAATTGGTGAAAGTAGAAGTAATTTGAAAATAATAAAATATGGTATTCCTCAAGGAACAGTTCTAGGACCAATTATTTTTAATATTTATATCAATGGATTCCGTCTACTTCCAATTAATGGAAAAGTAGTAGAATATGCAGATGGCACTGTTCTGGTTGAAGATGATTCTTGGGAAAATGTTGCCAATAAAGCAGTGGTAGAGTTTTCAATACTACAATAGTGTTAACACAGTTAACCTAAATAAGACAAAATTTATGCGCTTTAGTATACATGACACAAACGTACCTAAGATATATACACTTCAGTTACATACATACTCATGTATAAATAAACGAAAGCGTGACTGTATATATGCTATGAAACTGCAGCAAACAAAGACCATCAAATATCTCGAAATTATTATAGATCAAAATTAAAAATGGAAAGAGAATATTTAACAATTAAACAATAAAATGCACAAGTTGGTTTGGAATTTCTACCCCCTAAAAATATTTTACCTTTTAACACTTTAAAGTGTATCACGCATTGGTCGAATAAATTCTTAGCGAAATAATGATATGGAGAAGTGCACATTCGATAAATTTAGAGTCTTTAAATATATCGCAAAAACATATAAAATTATCTTAGGAAACATAAATACTACTCCACTGAACTACTATTCAAACAATTTAATGTATTTAATCTGCAACTGTCACAATACCTCAAATTAGATACATATCACAAAGATTTATAACGCATTATGATCCAAAATTTTACATTTTACCTGTCCATTTTAAGTAATATAATAACATAGGACTATTCTGTGATAAAATAACTGACTACTTAATAACAAACAGAAAGTTACGAAATTTTTGGTAGGTGGTTAAAATAATGAATATAAAAATAATATAATATTGTCATGTACTGATCGGATATTTCACTTGTGATCATTGTATAAGGAAATTTTAAATAATAATTAAGGATATGCAACATAATTAAGTTGTTGATTGTACACATACAGGTTGTTTATGCAATCTAGGCGTACTACATAACATTAACGATTAATATGTATTAAAACTACTAAATATGTGTTGTTATTATTTCTTAAATTCTAATTATTGAATTATAATTGGAAAAAAGCAATAAATTTAATTTGATTTGACTAACTTATTCATAACCCATTTAGCTGGAAACTGTATGTATGCAAATTTTTACCGAGTATAGAAATACCTGGAAAAGTGAATTATACTAATAAAATGAACAAATAGTTCGAGTTGGTAGAAGATGTGGAAAAATATTTTATCAAATTTTGATCCTACGATTTTTTTAAACAGTTTATTTTTGAATCGTGTTCTCTCACTTTTTGTTGAATATCTTCAGTTGTATTTCTCATAGCGAGAAAATAAAAATATATGCTGCTTCGCAGTTAACTTTCTCATTAACTTAGGGTAATAAACGTTTACATCTATTAATTTATTAAGTTTTAAAAAAATAAGAATTAAAAAATAGCTGATTTTTAAAGTTTGTTTTATCTTAAACTGTTGCAAGCCAATATTCACTACACGCTAGTCTCAGTAATTAGCTAGTTCGAGGTTCCGTGTAATTCGAACAGATCTTAAATAGCTGTCGTTGTCGCTAAAAATTCGCTTACATTCATCTCTTCTCTCAACTTTGAAATGTTAACCCATGTCTATGATAAGTATGTACTACCTTGTTTAACTTATTTCTTGCACTCATTAAGCATTTATTTATGCAATTTAAATAGCTTAACAGGCTAAAAATACTAAATTATTTCGTAGTCTGAAAGGTTCTAGTTTGCTTAATATCTAAATGATACTTATCTTATCACAAATAAAATATAAAAAATAATTGCTTATTGTAGCGCCACCTCTTTTATTTGTAACATGCTTACACTCTGTATATTTTAAGAATATTAAAATAATTCAAATGAAAAAGTTCACAAATTTATTACCTTTGGATACGCCGTAGCTACTCCGAGGATAGCAATAATGATGACTGCCGTTATCATAATATTTAAAACACCACTATCTTAGGCTTTTTATAAAAAAATACCAATTGCCTTTGATACTTATTGATTAACACTAATCAATGTATTGTTTACATCTTTTTGTTATACAAAATTTTAATTATCAATAGTCAATTTGTTATCTAAAGACAACATTTCAGTTAATTCACCGCTGAGGATAATGATTGATTGACAATAACAACAATGCCCTTTAATAATAATAATAATAATAATCATCGGCTTGTTGCATAAGAGCGTGATTTTTACTTCATGATCATGTGCGAGGTGACGTTTGTTTTGCTTAATCAGATGTTAAGATTACTTTTTTTTGGAAAAACATAATAAATAAAAACAAATGTATTTTAAAATTTCTAATTTAAATTCAATTCAAAACAGATTTATTAAAATTAAATAGTGGGGCGAGCGTGGATGCATCTTTACTATGTACATACTTCGATATGCGATGTAAAGTAACGTAAGGTGCGGTTAGTAGCTGGATGGGTGACCGTTCCAACGAAGGCCGCGTCCTTGCCTCACACATCTTCCAGCGGCTTGTATATCAGTGTATGCGCGGAAGCTATACAGCCTTAGGCGAGGGTTGTATAGGAGATATACCATCCTTCGGAGGGGATGTAAAGCCGTCGGTCTCTTGTCTATTAAATGTTAGGCAAGTAAAAGATCCATACTCTTCTTAAGGGAAGAAGTTCGGCAAAATTCCTGGTTGGGAGTGGCTCGTCTACAGGCGTCGGTGTTAGGCCTCATTAGCGGAAATAGGCCGACGTTAAATAAATGTATATATAAAAAAAAATTAAATACTACAAACAGTTGCCTAGCCAGGGCCTGCGCCGGAGCTGATTGTGCAACCACCGCGTTGACGCGGTGGCGGATTGCAGGGTCGGGCTGAACAGGTCTGGGTCGGCGAAAGCAACAATCGGGAAAAATTTACCTTTTGTATAAAAACAAATAAAAAATAGGTAATATGATTAAAATATCTAAAACCAGATTTAGCAAAATTTAACCTACACATTTTTAAAGACTTTGGCACAGAAACACTTTTTAATTTCGAAGTTGACGCTAGTGCCTCAACTTAAACGAGGAGCTTTCCGCAAGGTGTGTAACATCGGACTGCACATAGGTCCTAAACTGTGATTTTAAAAATTTGGGCATCAGGAATATTAGGATTTATTTGAAATTTTAGTGGAAATGAATTTAGAGACGAAAATGTACAAAAAGAAATAATCCAGGCGGTTTAGAATTTTGCTGCCAAATTCGTGCCCTACCAGAATTCTTTTTAATTGTGTTTATTTGGACGTCTTGAATGACACTTGGTAGTTACGCCACGATACATCTGGAGGATTTCGCGAAAACCGCGCCGGAAGGTCGCTGAAACTGCGGATTAGCGATTAACTTACTTTTTATGACTCAAACGGGAACAACGACTATTATAAAAGTTGTTCATCTATAAATTCTCTACCTTAAAGGTCCTGTAAAATTTTTTCGTACACTTGAACGTTTTAGAGATACGACGCGGACCAACTGAAAAATGAATTTAGTTTCGCTAAACCTCTTTCGCAGCACATATTTCTCAATTATCTTGCTTTTTATGTCTCAGAATGAAAATTAAATACTGCTGTTATAGGGATCGGTGACCTTTATTGTCTACCAGAATGTCTTATTGTTACATGGCCTATGTCCATTTAACAGTTTTAGATAAAAACTAGTGTTTTGTTTATGTTTGGCACAATCTGTGTAGCATTTTGATTCAGTTTTTTTAAGTGAAACTGTTTTCAACTAACAGAATTTTACTTGTATAACTGCTAAACCATTTCACACTGTTTTATGTACATATTTTTATATCTTAGGAACTCAGTTATGTTCTATTAACTATTATGTATTTCCGTTCTATTCAGCATTATCCCAGGAAACAATTGTCTACAAAACATTTACTTACATCAGATACATATATTTCAATTTATATATTTTTATTTACTATGTAAGTACACATGGTTTTTTTCCTTACCTTTTCTCGTTACTATATATAGTATATCCTATAAGATGTAATATTTTTACTGAGTTCTCAGAATATGTTTTACTATTTATTACGGCTGTTCTTATTTTTGGTTATGTATTGTATTTACCAATTATGAGGCAAAGGCAAATCAGCTGTGGTATGGAAGTAATAAAAACTTTTATTATAGATTCCTTTTATCGATCATATGCCACTATTTTAGTTATGAGTACAGGAATCTACATCAGGCATGTTGTTGCGCTTAACTCAACAGTTGACAGATGGCCATACCTGTACTATTTTTATATTTTATGGCTTCCAATTTAATTAAGGAATTAGATTTCTCAAGTTTATTTGGTAGCATTATTTTGCAGTAAATAGGACAAAAAACGTTTACCTTATCAGTAAAACTCATCAGGAAATCATTTGCATGCAGCCTTTGTACTGGTTCGAACGTATATAAATTTTAACTGTGGGCTTCAGTAATTGATATTACATTTTTATATCCGCGGTAGCAATAACATCCAGGTAAATTTCATTTATTACTCATTTAAAATTTAAGTATCTTCAATTTTTGTCTTTGATGTAATTTAAAATAAATTTAAATTCAAGGTCAATTCTTTTTAATTTAATAAGTAGTTAAAATATTATATGTACCACGTGGTTTTAAAAATATTGTTTCCTTTCTTTTTAATTTTTTGGCAATTTATAGTTTATGAAATCAGCTCAGATATTTAAATTCTTATATACTTATATTCTATATATATATATATATATATATATATATATATATATATATATATGCTTTTATATATTTCTATATATTTACATGTACTTATGTACTTATATGTTTATGCACATATATACTTATACATTTCTGTATACATTTCTGCATAGCTTCTTCATTCCTGCATAGCTTTTGCACAGCTTATCTTTCATATAGAGAAAATTTCGTTAACTTTTCATAAACCACCTAATCGGTTAATTTTCCTACGATTTTCACTCCATTTCATTAAGAGACGTAAATTGACAAGGAAACCTTAGACTCCGTTCTTGCAACAAGAGACAATTGTGGGCCTGGATTGCTGTCCCAGAACCAGTCACCTCAACAATAATCAATCTAGGATCCTGGTATAAATTTGTAATATATATATTTTTTAAATTTCAATTAGTCTTTATAAACCGATTTATCTATTATCTATGTAATATATTTTAACATTCATTTTAAACTATCTTTTTATTTCTCTTACCAACAATTTCAGTCTGTTCTATAGTAGACTGGTTATTCTCTGGACCCACGGCTCTCTGCTCCGACTTAAACCAGCTAGTCGTCCGCATATGTTGCCTCAATTCTTTCTCAAAAATAAATAACAAGGGAAAGGAGGTAACATTATACATTTTATTTAGATTTATTTATAGTGAATAAGTCAAAAAATGCATTCATTTCCACACCATTTTAGAGGTAGAATGCTTGGCGCGCTTTTTTCTACATGGTTTCCCCAGGAGGTCTAATCCATGCCGGATCTTAAATTAGTCAGTATTCCCGACTCCTTCGGTATCTGAAACGTTATCGTCCAATGATAAATCGTTGTCATTACTTTCATTCTGATAAGATTCTACGTCGTCCATTTCGTCATTCATAACAATTATAGGTGCGTTATTCAAGCAGGAGTGACCGTGGCGATGTCCACAAGCTGTTGAACAATTCAGTCCTGCTATCCTACAGCTACATTTTCCTGCACAACCCTTCTTACAGTTGCAAAAATTTGAATTTAATAATGTGCCTCGTGCTGGTGGTAACTGCGTTGATACTGACTGCATAATATCATTCTTCCTAATCCAATCCCACTGCTCAGGATCAATGTCTTTTCCCAACCATGTTTGTACTTGATGATACACCCTACACAAATGCTGTTGAGCTGCTGAAGATGTTGGTGGAAGTGATAATAATTTTACAGCTGTTGAAAGTTTGTAGATTTGGAAAATGTTAAATATCGGTAAGTGTCTATGGAATTTTCCCTTTTGGGTGCACCATATATTGTAAGAATAATCTCCATTCCATTACAAATCAGTTTGTCCATAGGACAATTTTCTTGCATGAACACACATGCGGCAGGGTGTAAATTCATCCGTTTCTCAAATATTTTGAACACTTGAGTTTACTCTTGGGAAACAAGGCGGATGTGGTATCGCATTCTGTCAGGGCGTGCAAAAACAAAATATGCTTTAAGCAGTTTGAAAATTTGTCCACGTTGGCTGTAGAATAATGTTCTGTTTCCACTTTTCCTGGTTTTTTGGAAATGATATTACTGCTAGAAGTTATGCGCCCAAGTAAACAAGTCAATATCTTCTCCAATGATGGCGGGGGTGTTGATTGTTCAATTGCTGTCTCAACAGTGAGGACATCGGCATCATCCCGGGCTTGTTTGACTCCAAAATTGCTTGTAGCTTTTCAATTAATTGCTTTTTATTCGAGCTATTAGCTAGAAACTTCTCCTGGTTCATCTGCACTTCCATGGTTTCATCAAAACGAACTGCACAGGATGACCAAACAAGTGCGGTTCGCCGTCGCTGTTCCATGGCTTTTATGTTTTTTGTGTTGTCAGAATAGCAGCTCAATACGACAACAGTACTGGAACCGTTAAAATTTAACGGAACTAAATGCATTTTTCACTTATTCCGCGTCGTACCTCCAAAACGTTTAGTCGTGCGGAAAAAATGTATAGGACCTTTAAGGTAGAGAATTTACAGATGTACAACTTTTATAATAGGTGTTGTTCCCGTTTGGGCAATAAAATAATAGAATTATTGGAAAAACGGCATAGGCGCAGCGGTTTTTTCCAATAATTCTATTAATTTGTAGATTCGGTGATTTGTTTTTGAAGAGGACAATACATGTGGTAGAGAACCCAAATAAAAAGAAAGAATATTACTGTATTAATTTTTACTTTGCTCTTAGATAGATACTTCTTGGCTAAAATTTAATTTATTATTTAAATTTTAGAATATTAAATTCAATTATTATTGTACATATAGCTTCGAAGCCAATTGGTGTATGTGTAATATATACTTGTATTTATCTTATAATTATATGTATCTGTTTGAGAAATAAATAAATAAATAATTGAACAATATTTCTCGTTCAATCAGACTTAGCTCAGTTACATCATAAGGTCGAAATTCTCTCCAACTATTGTGAGCCATAGTAGAGACTTTTATCTGAAAGGATCCACTACACGACCGCACACTTCTTTTTGACAGATACTTGTCTCCACATTCCGCAACAAAAACAAGTAGACTTCCAAATTTAATTTTTTTCTCTCATCATTGACTGAGTACAGTTTAAATTTATGAATAACCATTTTTGCGAAATAATTGTGTACTTAACAAAAATCGCAAGATACACATATTATAGATGACCTACAATATTAATATGATCATTTTTATTGTACCAGGCACGGCTCATAAAATAGTATAGGCCCATTCCTATGGAAAAAAAGTATGATAGAACCAAACCCAAAAACGTCATCGCGTGACACTATCTCATGAATTGTTACAGGAGAAAAAACTTAAGAAGAGCTATTTTATAGAAAATTTAGTGCCCTTTGATTTTGTATAGAAAAATGTTTTCGCTTGGTTGTAAATATTTCCAAAGAACAAAAACAACGCGCCTTTCTTCCAGTTTTCTTGAGTTTCTGCCTTCAGCTCGCTTCTAGTTCATCAGGACTTTTGATATTGCCTTCCTTAGACACTACTAAACAAGTGTGTAACGCAATAAAAAATATCGGGTTTAATTCGAGTACGAGCGAAATTCGAGTGTATTTTGACTGGAGTATAAAGAGAAGGTACCAAATACACAAAAACGGTATAACAAAATTGATTAGAAAAACCAAAAATAATCTTAGACATAAACAAGATGTGGGACTAAATTAAGGACTGAACGGCGGATAAAATAAATAAAACACAGTTATAAAACAAAAATATTGACAGGGGAAACTGATATAAGTAACCACTTCAATAATTATTATTCAGAGATTGGTCACAAAATGGCACAAAACATTGGTAAAATGTCAAGAATAATCTAACCTATGTTAATAATAATGGACTTGTCTCGTTCCGCCACTGCATACAACTTGTTATCGTGCGACTTCCCTTAAATTAACCTATCAGCTGCAGATCCTCCTGAAGGTCTCACAAAAAACTAGTATTTAAACTATGTAGGCCTCCACAACCAACTCTGATAAACATTTTCCAAAGTGCTTTCCTGTGTTCAATATTTCTTGTGACGTACACTGTGTGCGTTTTTATTTTCTACTGATTTATGGTTTAATACACTTAATGCAACTCTAGTGTGTGTAAAGTGTGATAATAATTGAAATGGAAATTCAGGGAGGTTACGCTGTTAAGCGAAATACTATTTATTACTAGTTTTTTAATCGGTGGTGCAAAATTCTTGTTTACAAATGGTCATTCAACTGAAAGAGTTCAATCGTGCCCTCACTATAAATTTAAAGGTTCTTCAATTTGTTCATAAACTGTAATTGTAAGTACAAGTTTTTTAGTTACAGTTACTCTTTCACTGTGCATGAATGGTCGATAATTTTATTATAAACCGATTTCGAACAATAAATATAAGATATTTCAGTAACATAACGGCTCATAATTTTCTTGAAATATCTACTCCCTATCTAGAGATTTCGACATTTCTCGAAGCAGTGCTGGGGATCCAGTTCAATACATTAATGCTTTTTTGGGTGAAATAAAAAAAGTCATTCGGTGCCATATCCGGTCAATATAGCGGATATCCATGTAATGTACTTCCATAATCACATGATTAATCAATTACTGATGATGGTCAGTTAGTTGGTAGATTGCTGGTCGAATGTAACTAAGTGTTTTGGAGTTTGAATCAATTAATTTATTGTCAGTTTACATTACATTACAATAGATGAAAATTATATTCTTTTAGAAATAATAACAATAGTAATTACCAAATATATCATCATCATCATTAAAATAATAAAGTTGAAACTAACTCAAAACTAGTATCTGAAATTTTTATTAAACACATTTCCAAAGTTGATGAAAATTTTGCTAATAAAATAAAATCAAGTTCACCGTCAGAAACAACAAATATTTCATCCAAAATCACAAATATTGAAAACTCTATATTTCTAAAACCAATCACTACAAATTAAATAAACAATAATTGACAATTTGAAATAAATTCATCTCCCGGAATAGACCAAGTAACTACAAAAATACTTAAAAAAATTAAACCTAATATTCTTAATAACCTTGTATATTTGATTAACTTCTCATTCCAAAATGAACAATTTCCAGACTCACTAAAACAAGGTATTATTAAACCCATATTGAAAGGTGGCGATAAACTTGTTACAAACAACTATAGACCAATATGGGTAGTTAGTAACAGAGCCAAAATATTTGAAAAATGCATGGTCTCTTAATTTCATTATTATTAGCCGTTACTCGAGTCCGAGTATAAAAATGTTACAGTCGATAAATTGTGTACAATAAAAAACAAGTAAAAGGTGTAGTCTATTGTAATTCCCATTCATCTACGGTGCACACGACTATGGCTATAGAGGCCAATTCGGGAGAGCACATGTCGACCGCAGTCAGGACAAACATAGACCTGGTTAGGTCTTGGATTCGGCCTTCTTGCAGCAACATCTCCTTGATAGCTGGCCACAACCCCTCGCCATTCGGTTCTGTCCGCTGCAAGTTGTTCCCATTGCTCGTCTGCAATACCGCAGGATTTTAGATTTTCATGGAGAGCGTCTTTGAACCTCTTTCGTTGACCGCCACGCCTTCTTCTACCGCTTAGCAATTCACCATAAAGTGTACATTTAGGAAGGCGGTTATCATGCATACGATGAACGTGACCTGCCCATCTTAGGCGTGCTCTTGAAATAAGCACCTCAATTGGAAGGCTGTTTGCTCTCCTGAGTACTTCCACGTTTGATATGTGATGGAACCAACGGATTTTCATCATACTTCTGAGGTGTCTTTGTTGAAAACGTTCTAATTCTTTCACATGACGACGGTAAGTGACCCAGCTTTCACATCCATATAGCATTGTTGGAATGACAACTGCTCTGTAGACAGCCATTTTCGTTGACAAAGCAAGGTCGTGGTTGTCAAATACTCTCTCTCTAAGTCCCCAGAGTGCTCTAGATGCAGCGTTAGTTCTATTGCGAATCTCGCTGTCCATGTTTGCTTTGTCATTAACAACGTTGCCTAAGTAATTGAACTGATCCACCACTTCAAGAGAATTTCCGTTAAGTGTAATGTCTATTTGGTTCACTTGATGAGGAGTTGACATAATCTTAGTCTTTCCAATGTTGATTTTAAGTCCCAAGGAATCATAGCTCTGGGCATACACATCTAAAAGTTCTTGAAGCTCTTCCGGCGTAGAGGCTAAAAGTGCACAGTCATCCGCATACTGGAGATCACAAATGAATCGTGTGCGTGTCTTCGTGAAAGCTCTAAAGCGTCCTATGTTAAAGAGACCGCCATCAAAACGGTATCTGAGACCTATTCCTCTGACTGTCAGTTTGTTGTCAACAATAATTGTTAGAGCAGTGGTAAACAAATTAAAGAGTAGGGGTGCCAGGACACATCCCTGCCTAACTCCAGTGAGGGTTTGGAAAGGTTCGGTTGCCTCATTATTATACATAACCTGGGCGTTGTTGTTTGTATGTAGACTGCGACATACTTCCACAAATTTTCTAGGGATACCTAAGCGGAACATAATTTTCCAGAGCACTTCCCTGTCCACCGAGTCAAAGGCCTTGGTTAAATCAATGAAGGCCATGTGAATTTCTCCTTGATGTTCGAGTGCTTTTTCTTGAAGCTGTTTAAGTGTGAAGATTAAATCCGATGTGCCTCGGTTTGGTCTAAAGCCACTCTGTGTTTCAGGAAGTAACTTTTCCATAACAGGTGTTAGCCTATTTGCCATCGCTTTAGTGAGTATCTTCCCTCCAACAGCCAGGAGAGCTATACCCCTGTAATTTCCACAGTCCGCAGCGCTCCCTTTGTTTTTGAAGAGGTTGATTAAAAGTGTATCACGAAACTCCTGCGGAGCTTGACCACTTTCCCACACGACATCAAACAGTTTTTTGAGGTAGGGTATGAGCTCTGACGACACAGCTTTAAAGATCTCAGCTGGGAGTGAGTCGGCGCCGGGAGATTTGTTATTTTTTAGCTGCCCAATGGCGGTTAAGATCTCTTCCGTTGTTAGTGGTTTATCTAAGTCTTCGAAGGTGTCATATTGAGGGATAAGATTTATAATATCGTGATCGGCTTGACTTTGCTGGTTAAGAATGTTAGAGTAGTGTTCTTTCCATCGGGCTCTTATTTCCTGGTCTTCTTTGAGGAGATTTCCATTTAAATCTTTAATAGGGCACATATTTTTCCGACTGGGGCCGTACACTGCTTTTACTTCTTGAAAGAAATTCCTGTAGTCGTGTGAATCGGCGTACCTTTGAATTTCTCTGGCCTTGCTTGCCCACCACTCGTTCTTTATTCTTCTGATTTCGCGTTGCGTTTCATACTTAGATTGGATAAAAGCTTCTGCTTTTGATGAGTCGTTGGGGTGGTTGATAGCGTTTTGGAAGGCAGTATGTTTGCGGTCAAGAAGTTCTTGTATAAAAGCTTCATTATCATTGAACCAGTCCTCCTGTTTCTTACTTGCTGCAGTGCCAAGAATTTCCTCACTCGCACTTTTTAAACTGTCTTTAATTTGTGTCCAGGTAGCAGCGACATCTACAGAATTGGTTTCTTCTAGTGCACTCAAATTCTCTTGAACTTTTTGCTTTAGCTGTTCGACGGTTTGTTGGTCACGCAATTTACTAATACAGAGACGGAGTCTACGTTTTACTTGAGTTCTTCGGTGTTTGGGTCTCATAACAATTTTCATTTTAGAGACAACAGGACGATGATCGGTCCAACATTCGCTATCAATGCGCGCCTTTGTAATTTGGACGTCCTTGAGATGCTTCCTACGTACGATAACATAGTCCAGTAGATGCCAGTGGCCTGATCTGGGGTGACGCCAGGTGCCTTTAAATTTATCCTTTTGTCGGAAAATGGTGTTTGTTATCACTAGATCATGTTCGGCGCATTTAGTTAGGAGTAGTTGACCGTTAGCGTTCATGTTGCCCAAACCGTTCTTGCCTATGATGCCTGGCCAGGTTTCTGCATCTCTCCCTACTCTAGCGTTAAAATCGCCAAGAATAACGAGTCGTTCCGTTTTAGGTATTCTACAGAGGGTTTCTTCCAGCTGTTGATAGAAGCTTTCCTTGGTTTCGTGACTTGCATCCAGAGTGGGAGCGTAGGCGCTTATTAGATTTACCGCGTTGCCATCTGATAGCTCATAGCGTAGCAGCATTAGACGCTCGGATAGGCCTTGTGGTACTTGTGTTAAGTTGGATACAAGTTGATTCCGAACGGCAAATCCTACTCCATGTTGTCTTCTTGAATTGATGGGAAGACCTTTCCAATAGAAGGTGTAGTACTTTTCTGTGAGAGAGCCTTCCTCCAAAAATCGAGTTTCGCTGAGAGCTGCAACGTCAACATTGAGTCGGTGAAGTTCTCTATCTATTAGAGCAGTTCTTCTTTCAGGCCGATCGGTGCGAGTACTGTCGTTCAAAGTACGAACATTCCAAGCACCGTAGATGAAAGAATTAGTTTTGTTGGATTTAACTTGTCGGTGTTTTTTCGACATTCGATGAGGTGTCCCTGTGGGCACCCTCCCCCGGAGATCCGATCGGGAGGGTATTTTACCTCCGGATGATTTTGTCCCACTTGAACGCTCCATCATTTTTTAAAGCCTTAATCGACTGAAAACGAAGCTGCATTTGAAGTTTTAGCTGGAGCAGGTATGCAACTGACCAGCTCGGTTGCGGAAGGCGAGTGGTGTGGTCCCATGGCACAGAAGGAGACTGCGACGATGGGGTAACCAAACGATTCCAAAAGCAACTCATAGCCACTTACGGTCTCACAATGTAATGTAGCTAATACAATTCGGTTTTAGACAGAACTGCTCCACGGAAAACACCTTCTTAGATCTGGCTAAAGCTTTCGATAGTATATCACACGAACTATTGTTGAAAAAAATGGAAAAATACGGAATTAGAGGAGTAAAATTAGACTGTTAAAAAGGTAGTTATCAAATAGCAAAGCTTTAGTAACGATTGATAAAACAAGCAGTAAAAAAAATGTGATATATGGTGTTCCACAATGAGCAGTATTAGGCCCGCAATTATTATTTTTCTACATAAATGACATGCTGCGACTAGATATAAGTAGGGATATCATCGCATATGCTGATAATACTTCTTTAACATTTCGCGGTACAGATTGATCTGAGGTCACCAAAAAAGCGAAAAGTGACTATATAAAATTAAATACTGGATGGACAATAATCTGTTATTCAAAAACAAAGTTCATTACTTTCATCAATAGCTCAAGACTACATCCGAAAATTGACGACTTAAAATTCCACGAAAAATATGACTTAATACACTCCACGTGCGAAAATGTAATTGAGAACACTACAAACATTAAATATCTATTCTGGGTCTTACAATAAATGAGACAATGAGATGGAATTACCGTGTCGAATATCTTAATATAAGACTACGAAAACTTGTCCATGTATTATATAAGCGTCGCAAATTTCTTCCAATCAATATCTTAAAAATGACATATAAATCATTGGTAGAATCTTTACTTACCTATGCCATTATAATATGATATGGGACATATTAATATAACAGCCAATTGAAAAATAATTCAAAAATGGATACTTAAAGTAATGCTGTGGAAAAATCCTATAATCCTTAATGTGGCTAAATTTATCTACAGAAATAGAGAACTAAGAATACCAGCAAACCACATACACAATGCAAGGCAAAATGAACGGCAATGCTCTTTTTACTCCTAGACCAAATTCTAACTTATACAAAAAATCTGTTGGCTTCACGCATCTACGGGTACATAATATTATTGCTAAATACATAAGAGCAAAAAACAATTACAAATTGTTCTGTAAAAAGTTGTCAATATTTATCATGCATAATTTACATTTATTCAAACAAATATTCTCATCTTTTATTTCAATTATTGCATTTAATGTCCATAATTTTAGAATAGTCAATAATAATTATTATTAGTCTTTCATTTTTTAGTTTTAGTTGTCAATTAGTAACATTTAAATAGAATCCAAATTGTTAATACTGATACTATACAACGTAACATAAAATAATTTTTTAGTAAAATGTTTAAGACAAAAAGATTCCCTTGTAAAATCGGGTGCATTTATACTATCAAAAATTACTACCGTAACTGGGTTAAAATAAAGTTGCAATTATTATTTAAAAATAAAGAAAATATATAGATGTAGTATCTCCAAGGTATACATGAGGAGACGGAAAATTAAGGAGAATGAAATAGTAATATATGGATTTGTAAAAGTGCAATCAATACCTCAACAGTGAATTAAATTACAAGCAGTGCTTTTTAATTTTTGAATAAACATATAAACATATGTAAGAAAAACTAACTTTGTCGCAGTTTCTACTATTAAAATTGTAGCATTCTCCAACTTGGGCCTTTCAGAATGTAATACGTCTAATCAAAGAGGGGGAGGTAAAATCAAAAAACGATATTAACTGTTCTAGGGAGGAGGACGAAGGCCATAATAAAAAAAGTCAGTAATGGTAAAGCTAATACCGATCAAATTTTGACAAGTATATTTTATCCTACTGAGCAAATTTTTTAATTAGGTCGAATAAGATTTTAAGTCAAAGTACGTCAAAGTCACTAAAAGAGACAATCTTAATTGCAAATACTTTTTCCTTGTGTAGTATTATCGACGTTGATTTTAAGTAAATTAAGAAAATGTAGCATAAAAACTAGATTTCTTCAAAAGAACAATGAAAGATTATTCATTGAAAACGCTGCATATTGGCAAATTATTATAGAAAATTAATCGACTAACCAAATTAACTATTATCCTATTTTCATAAATTTTCAGTGTATTGCATACGTTTACAGTTTATAATTTAACTCAAATAAAACGATTTGCAATAAAATTACAAGATATTGCTGAGTGATGAATGCGGAAGAGTGTTCTGTTTGAATACTGCTTAGTCTCAGTCTGAGAATGAGGATGAAGGTTCAGAAATTTTGCTCGAAAAAGAGATGAAATAATTTAAATACAAATTATCTAATTGCAATTACATATACAAACTATTTGCTTCAAGTTATAGATAACATATGTTAAGTAATCCATTTTTGGTGTCAAATAATGTAATTCTTGACCAACAACATGGATTTTTGCCTGGGAGGTCCATATCCACGAATTTATACACTACTTAAATGATTGGATCGGGGCATTTGATAAAAAAGAACCAACAGATATTTACATAGATTTCTCCAATACATTCGACAAAATTCCTAAAAAAAAAATGGAACTGAAGTTTTCCCATTTTGGTATCCGTGGGCCTTTACTGTTTTGGATTTAGTAGTATCTAACCAACCAATCATTCAGAGCAAAAATTGATGCCGACTTCTCTCCCGGTCACTCTGTTGCCAATAGCGTTCCACAGGGATCAGTATTGGGGCCCATCTTTTTTCTGTTGTATACTTCCGACTCAATTGCAAAACTTCATAGTAAGCAGATCATACAAAAGTGTACTGCAATTCAAACATAGATTATGTCACTCTCCAATTGGACCTCGACAAAATTTCCTTGTGGTGTGACAACTGACTGATTCCTCTTTACATTAACAAGTGATCTGCATTTCATGTTGGTAAATAAAACGCTAAATTGACTTACAACATCCATGGTGAGATAATAAAATCCGTGTCGTCTCAATGTGACCTAGGCCACCGATACTTTAATTTGGTCTGACCACATATCTCTCTCATGTAAAAAAGCTAATAGATGTGTTCTAAAAAAGTGTTCAACAAACCTTCGCCAGATACTGCATGTACTTTATATAAAACCTATGTCAGACCTGTGGTTGAGTTCGGTTCTGTAGTCTGGTCGCCATGGTTAGTACGCGATAGAGAAGCAATAGAAAGTGTCTAATGCAGAGCAACGGGCCTTCCATATGGAATCCAGTGATCGCCTTAAAACAAGAGGCTAAGCATATTCGGCCTAAGTACTCTTACGGACAGATTAACACGCGGAGACCTTATCACGATATACAGAGGATTAAACGATACGTACTCTTTAGATTTGACTAATTTGTTTTTTTTTAAACGATAATACTAGACTCAGAGGTTACAACTTCAAGCTACGCCATGAATTCTATAACACCAGATGTAGCGAATTCTTCATTAGGAATAGAGTGTACTGGAATTCGTTACCAAGTGAAGTCGTTAACGCCCCCCATCTTTCGAACCCACTTGGTGTTACATGGCCTATGTCCATTTAACAGTTTATTTAAAAACTAGTGTTTTGTGGATAGTTAGCACGACCTGTATATTTTTTGGATTCAGTTTTTGCAGGTGAAACTGTTTTCAACTAACAGAATTTTACATGTATAACTGCTAAACCATGTCACACTGTTTTATGTACTTAATTTTATATCTTAGGAACTTAGTCCTGTTTTTCTATTAACACTATTATGTATCTCATATCCGTTGTAATACAGCATTATTATACCAGGAAACAATTTGTCTACAAAATTTAGTTACATCAGATATCTATTTTTCAATGTTTATATTTTTGTTTACTATGGAGTACATATGGTTATTTTCCTTACCTTCTCTCATTCTATATATAGTAAATCCTATAACATGTAATATGTTACTGATTTATCAATAACATCAATACGTTTTACTACTTATTTACATCTGTTAATATTTGTTGTTATGTATAAAATAGAAATTGCAAAGGCAAATCAGCTGGCATGGAAAATAAACTATTATTATAGATTCCTTTTATCGATTATATGCCACTACTTTAGTTGAGTATGGGAATCTACAAGGCAAGTTGGTGCGCTTAAATTAACCACTGACAGATGGCCATACTTGTACGATTTCTATATTTTGATAGCTTTCAATTTAAATAGGGAATTAGATTTCTCACATTTTTTTGGTGGCGTTGTTTTCCAGTAAACAGGACAAAAAAAGTTTACCTTATCAGTAAAACTCACCAGGAAGTCATTTGCCTGCAGCCTTTGTACTGATTCAAACATTATAATTTTTAACTGTGGACTTCAGTAATTGATATTACAATTTTTATATCCCAGTTACAAAGTGTTGAACATACAGGTAATTTCATTTCATTATACTCATTAAAATATTTTAATTAATCTTCAAATTTTGCCTTTGATATAATTTCAATTATTTTTAAAATAAATTTTGAATTCAAAGTCAATTCTTTTTAATTTAATAAGTAGTTAAAATGCTATATGTACCACATGGTTTTAAAAATATTTTTCTCTTTCCTTTTAATTTTTTTGGCAATTTATAGTCTAAGAAATCAGCTTACTCGTGCATAGCTAATAATAACTCGTGCATAGCTAATAATAACTCGTGCATAGCTAATAATTACTATTGCATAGCTAAAATTACTTTTGTACTGCTAATCAGCTTACTTTTGTATAGCTTAAATTAATTTCCTGCAGCTTTTGTATAGCTAGCTTAATATTTCGTGCAGCTAATTTAAATATATTTTGTACAGCTAACTAGCTTATATTTGCATAGCTAACATTGCTTAAATTTTGCATAAATAACTTGCATAAATTTTGTATGTGCTTATATTTGGTTAAATTTCCTACAATTTTCACCCCATTCATTGGGAGACGTAAATTGCCAAGAAAAATTTAGAATTCTTGCAATAAGAGACAATTGTGGGCCTGGATTGCTGTCCCAGAACCAACCACCTGACCCATAAACCACCTAGGATACTGGTATCAATTTGTCTTTCATATATATATAATTTTTTCACATTTCAATTTGTCTCAAACTGATTTGACTAATTTTTTTATGTAATATATTTTCTCATTCATTTTAAACTATCTTTTTATTTCTCTTACCAACAATTTCAGTCTGATCTATAGCAGACTGGTTATTCGAGAAAAAGAGACTATTTTGCTTATTTTACTATAGATGGTGCCCAATTTAACATCAATTTTTCTTTGTCTCCTTTTCTCGAAATAAACAGAAATCTGTCGCTTATGCTGTACATGTCAGAAAGGGTAAGTTTCTCCACTCTTACGAATGCTCTGGACCCACGGCTCTCTGCTCCGGCTTAAACCAGCTAGTCGTCCGCACATGTTGCCTCAATTCTTTCTCAAAAATAAATAATAAGAGAAAGGAGGTAACATTGGCTGAGCAACTTAGTTTGCTAGCCAGACGCTTTAGCACACTGAGCTACTTGATAACTTTGACAAAAATCAACAGTTGAAGTAGTTTCTTCCGGGTCTTGCCATGGTCGTCGAACTTGACTTGACGTTTCGCTGATCATCCTGCCAGCTTCTTGAGAAGGATTCTAAAGACTGAATTTGTTGTGTTACACTCCTCGTTATATACCTAGGCACTACTTCGCTTCGCTGGTCATTCATCGTGTTTGGTTCGCTTCGCTGCTCATTCATGGTGTTTGGTTGACCGTGAATTACTACGGTGCTGGTACTTGGCAATACCAGTCTCCACGTGTTACTAAGCCGATACCCATCCTCTCTGTTAAATGTGTTAATGTTTTTCATAATTTCCGGTGATGCCCTAATGATTCGCGGATAATAGCGCGTATTCCTGTCTAATATATTGACGTCCTCGTAGTCGATTTTATGGTTCTCGTTATTATGGACATGCTTTGCTATCACCGACCTATCCGTGTATCCAAATCTGGTATTCCTCTGGTGTTCTTTGATTCTACACTGGATAATCCGTCCTGTTTGTCCGATGTAGCTCTTACCACATGTGCACTTCAACTGGTAAACACCTTTTGATAACAGTTTGGAGACAAGGTCTTTGATTGAGGGAAGCATCTGCTGTATTTTCTTCACTGTTCGAAACCGTGCACCTACTTTCTTTTTGAATAAATTCTTCTGCAGCCTATCTGTGACTCCCGAGACGTAGGGTAGGCATGCATATGTTGTTGATTGTTGTTGTTCTTCTTCTGTTGTTCTCCTCTGGTTATTTACTATTAACTATTCTATATTTCTTTGACTGTATCCGTTCTTCTCTAAAGCTTGTTGTACATTCTGTAGTTCCTCGAGTTTGTTATCATCGTCGCATATTGTGTTGGCTCTGTGGACCAAGGATCTAATTAACGGTCTCTTCTGTTGTGGATGGTGGTGAGATGTCGCATGTAGGTAACGATCGGTGTGTGTTTTCTTTCTGTAGATGCCGTGGGCCAGCTTGCCATTGTGTGACCTTTTCACTAATATATCTAAGAGAGGTAAAGTTCCATCTTGCTCGGTCTCCATTGTAAATTTGATACTTGGATGCTGTTTATTCAAACGGTCGAAGAAAACAGAAAAGATAATTATCCATGTGGCCATATGATGAACGTATCGTCTACGTAGCGTAGCCAGCCCTTTGATTTATTCTCACTGCAGCGTATAGCTTCCTCTTCAAAAGCTTCCATGAATAGGTTGGCTATCACAGATGAAAGTGGTGATCCCATGGCTGCTCCTTGCTTCTGCTCGTAGAAGTCTCCATTCCTTAGAAGGTATGTTGTAGACAGGCACAATCGAGCCAGATCAGGTATGAATTTTCTTAATCCTTTAGGTGCAAGTTGTTGGCGAATCAGGTTAACTGTTTCCTGAATTGGTACATTGGTGAACAAAGATTCGACGTCAAAACTAACCATGATATCATTACTCGTTATTTGCAAGTTTTCCAAAATTTCTACGAAGTGTCCGGAGTTCTTTACATGGCTACTAGCCTTACCTATATAGTTGTAGTGTCTCTGCGACGTATCTGGCCAATTCATAAGTTGTTGATCCACATGTGTTGATGATTGGTCTTAAAGGATTACCTGGTTTATGAATCTTAAGGAGGCCGTAGAGTCGTAGTGGTAAGGTTTCACTTGGCAGCAGGCGGCGTTGTTCTTCTACTGGGATTAATGAATTCTTCTCGTTTGTCTTTCAACACTTGATGTCGGATCCTTTTTAAATTTTGTGTACTGTTCTGGAGCTAATAATGATTGTATTTTTTCCTCATATTCTTCTTTCTTCATTGTCACTGTAGCATTGCCTCAACCAAACACGATGAATGAGCAGCGAAGCGAACCAAGCACAACGAATGACCAGCGAAGCGAAGCAACGCCTATGTGTATAACGAGGAGTGTACAACAAATTCTTTAGAATCCTTCTGAAGCAGCTGACAGGATGATCAGCGAACGTCAAGTCAAGTTCGACGACCACGGCAAGACCCGGAAGAAACTACTTCATCAGACAACGGCCGTGAAAACCTGCATTCTACTAAAAATCAACAGGTTTCATAAAAAATGTAGAAAGTACTACTTACCACAGTGCACCTTTCAATGGAATTAACTAGCTTTCCTTTATAACTAACGTTAAGTATAAAATTTCATATAACCCCTAAGTGCACTTGAATACGCTTGCTATTGGATCATCCACCCGATTTAGTCCCAACTATTTAATCTTCTAGAGTTATTCTATTTTGAAGTATTTAATTTGAGTAATTTATAATCATGAGAAATGAATAACATACATGTATAACTATTACCTAGTTATAAATTACTAACTACGTACCATGAGTACGAAATTAGTTTTTGAGTGCGACTTTAAAGACTTATTGGACCACTATACTAGTGTAGTGCACATAACTGTAGAAAGGTTAATCTTGTCCTACTACAATGCTGCGCCATAAAATACCACAACAGCGTGTTATTAATGCAAATGCTGATGGTGGTTTTAGGTAGGGTACTTATTGCTAGCTTATAAAACGTGTTCATGTTTCCAAACTACTAAATCAATTTTATTTAAGTATTATATTTAAAACCAGCTTTACTATTGGACATTCTATGCAGCTAATGAAGTGTACCACTATATGATTGGAACACATTTTTACGTATATCCCCTATAAATCATTCTTTGATTGCTTATGGTCTCGTTATACTTTATACATGGTGAGATAATACAGCATCCGAGTTCTACGATAGCTATAAATTAATAAGAAGGTACAACAGGTGAACTATGTAAAAAAGTCTATAACCAAGGCGATTGTACAAGAACAAGCTCCATTTTCTAATATGAAATGCTAAAAATATCAATACTTCTTTGAGGCCTCTTTCTAGAATCCTTTCCCTATATTAATCTTCGCTATCTCTCAACCATTCAATGATTTCTTTTGTTAAAATAATATCATCTGCAGACACATTTTGAAAAAATCACTGCAATGACCATTATGGATTTTAAGAAAGAAATTTGTAGATATCAGTTACGAAATCATTTTCACATCCTTAAAGTATACAGAGTGGCCAAAAATGATTTTCCAATTTAGAACTTTTCGAAATGAACTTTCTCAATTCGTCCATATGATGTAGGAACGAAAAATCAAAATTTTTGTATGTACATCTCTATGGCTATTTCTAACCATTTTCGATTTATTGAGCTATAAGTAGAAAGTTTTAGAATAAACTTGAAAATTTAGAAGCTTTTTAAAAGCTTTTATTAAACTTGTTAGTTGTTAGTTTGTTTGTTTAGGACAAATCTTGCAATCAAAATTTCGATTAGTTCTAATTAAGATAGAGCTTTGAAATTTTGCACATCTGTTTGTGTCCGGTGAAAACACACTTTAACATTTTTATATAAGAAAAAAAAACAAGATGATATCATTTTTTTATGACATAAAAACTTGTCGCGAGCAATTTCCTTTACACAGGAAAATCTTACGACAAGCTTTTATATCATAAACAAGTTATATAATGTAACAAAATGATGGGTTTGATTTACTTCAAAGTTTTTTTAAATAATTCAACAGAAAATTATAATAAGTACTCCACATTTTCACTTTGTTTTATACATTTATTTAATGTCGGCCTATTTCCGTTACTGACGCCTAACACCGACGCCTGTAGACAAGCTACCCCCAACCAGGAATTTTGCCGAACCTCTTCCCTTAAGAAGAGTAGGGATCTTTTACTTGCCTAACATTTAATAGACAAGGGACCGGCGGCTTTACATCCCCTCCGAAGGATGGTATATCACCTACACAACTCTCGCCTAAGGTTGTATAGCTTCCGCGCATACACTGATATACAAGCCGCTGGAAGATGTGTGAGGCGAGAACGCGGTCTTCGTTGGAACGGTCACCCATCCAACTACTAACCGCGCCTTACGTTCTTTACATCGCATATCGAAGTATGTACATAGTAAAGATGCATCCACGCTCGCCCCCCACATTTTCATTTACAGGCCTCGTTATGTGTCTGAAGTTTCTACTGTTTTTAAAATTGCCGGTATGATTCATAGAAAAGCAGTTACTATTCATTCTTTCATATTTTGGATTGTAGAATAGTTGAAACCTCATTTCATCTTACTCCATTGTTTTTCATCGTTTTGATCTATATAGCTAAGCAATGTAAAAACATGAAAGGTATATCAATTAAACTACCTCATCATAATTTCACTATTATGATTATCATAGTTACAAGTAAAATAAATCAAATAAAATAAATAAAAATACCAAAGTAACTCATTTGCGTAGAGACGTTGTATAATTATAATTATTATATCTAATATAGACAACAAACTGCAGCAGTAACTATTTCTAGGTGATAAGCGATTCACTATTTAAGAATACAGTAAATCAAAATTTATGGAAAAAATAAATAAAATTAACGTGTAACCTACATATTTCTTTAGTATTACATATTTTGAAATATGTTGTATTTTTTTATGTTTATATCAATTCAATTTTATCCCAACGGTAAACACTGAAAGACATTGATAACATATTGTAAATCTAGTCGAATTCAACTAAGCAATAGCCACATATTCGTACTTATTCCTATTCCACGTTTCCGGTTCGTGCATTTGGCAGATTGGCCAGCTTGCGTTAGATACTGAACTAGATAAACTTTTTATATAAAGTATAATACCCCAATTTATCCCACATAAAAACGGTTTAAGTCGGGATTTATAGGAAAGATAATATTGTTTATTTCTTTTGAAATAATTTCCAGAGCGTTTATTTTTACACTTGAATATTTTTTACTTTATTCAATTCATAAAATTGTTTTTTGTATAAGATTTACCGCTTAATTATATGACGTAAAATTATGCACAAGCCTATGAGGATTGATATAATCCTAACACTGAATGTAATATTTTAGCTTGTATGTGTAACAACGCAAGGTGTATTATTTTCATTAAATTTCGCTATTGAAAATTTTTGAATGGTAACTCGGTCGCTTGGCTCGTTATATTGTTCGATGTCTGACTCTTTATCAGTGTCAGTCATAATGCCGAGGTCTCCGTCCACATCTTCTTCGGCATCTTCAAATAATTCGTCCAGTTTGAGGGCGTTTGTGCAGGAGGTTCCCTTGCAACTGGCACAAATTATTGAACTATCTAAATACTTTCCTGCAGCCACAAGCACCTGCACACCCTTTGGTGCACTTGCAGGAAGTCTTCGTCAGATGCGAATGCGGAGCTGGTTCCTTGGAGGTAGGAACAGTTGGACTGCTGCCATCGCCAGTGGAGCGAATCCATCTGGTTCCCTAAACACATTTGAACTTGGGGGTAGGTTCTGAAACAATGTTAGGCTGGTGGTATGGAAGCCAAAGTGAACTTTGATTTGATAAGGTAGGTAAACAGGTCAAACCGCAGCTTGTCTAGATTGTTCCCTGCTCTACCTCCATAAAGGGTGGTCAAGAATCATTACCCAGCTTCCGCAATTGGTTTAGCTTGTGTATTGCGATCAAAGGAATTGATGTCCTCCAAAAGGTGCTCATTCTTGGCAACAAGTTTCACTATTTTCTTCTTGCCCAGCCTGTAAAGTGCAGAAGTTTTGTCGTAGCCACTTATGGCGTGGAGGAAAATGAGGACCTTTTTAAGGTCGTCGGCAAGTTTACAGCTATGGTGGGCGAATATTTTTAGTGGTGTTGTTCCTCTTCCAGGTTTGAGAAAATAAATGTTGGCCGATGGTGTGGATAGAGCAGTGAGGATGATCAACAAATCTCTTTCTTTTTTAGGGGTACATTTTTACCCCCAACCTTTTTCCACTACTGCGCTGAGGGGGAAAACTTAGGATAATCATATTCGGTCACAAATGAACCCATTAAAACTGAAAAACGCTTTGTAGGAATTATTTCTGAATTGGGTGATTTTTGTGTCTACCTCTACTGGCCTATGAGGATTCTTCCTTCTCGTTAAAAAGGAAAATTCATTCCGAACACACAGTTTATGATATAATAGCTAGGAAATGTACTTTGATGTATTTTGTTTATACAAAGCACGTTTATGTTCTATAAGGAATCGTAGGCAAAGTACTTTTTCTTAGCTTTCAATTTTCCTTCTTACAATTATAACTATTTATCCATAATTAGGTTTCCGGATTCTCTTCCGCGTTGATAGTTTTGAATACTTGACATTTCGACCATCTTGTCGTGGTCTTCTTCTGAGGAACAATTCCTACACATGCAAGTGTTTATGTTCTTTTACTTTGTGACAACTGTATATAAGTTGCTATATAGTAATGAATGCTGAAACATATATCTAATTCTTTACACAAACCAAGATAAAACACAATTTGTTTATGACTGTGTCAAATAACGCTATATATAAATATTATTACATACAAATTATCCTTTATTTAGCTTCTAGAGTGAACTACAACGAACAAAGGATGAAATAAAGGCACAGCCTTTGAAGGCGCTCATACAAATTTTCAATATCTAAGAAATTGAATTACATCTACGAGATTGTGATCTACTCTCATGAAGCGTAATTTTTTGTGCAATTTATTCCTCGACAATATTCACGCTTCTTAAAACGGCGTCTCTATTCTAGTGTTCTACTTTTCTACAAACATACTTCATGTAGCGTACCCGGTTCGTGTACCAAATTCTAAAGCTGAGTCCATACCAAGTGAGCTTTTAACCGTAATAATACGAATTATAGATCGCAAAATCCTAGAATTATGAGGGAAGGCTGGTATCAAGACTGATTTGAATTCAATACATAGTTGGTAACTATCGGGACACGAATTGCCAGGCCAATAATTTTTGAAGGATCATTAGCTAGAGAAAGATATTTGGAATATGTAAAGGATCAAGTCGAAGTAGGTTTAGAATAACTATTACTTAATATAAAGTCTGTTGTACCACGATAGTAATATTGTTGTACATTACTTAAATAATAGATTCGGAAAACTGGTTAGGAACCAATGGACCCGTTATGTAGACGGACAAATCTGAATCGTTAGATTTCTTTATTTAGGCTCATCTTAAAGAAAAGTTGTATAGAACTCCAGTCGGCAACCATGAAAACCGGGAAATTTATTTGAGAACTGCCATAAATAAAATCACCGAAGAGAACTACAAAATGTTCTTAGGGTTATAGTTCGAAAAATCAATTGGGCAACATTTTAAACACGAGGAGTAAAAACTATTTGCTCTTGCTCCTTCTAGTTGTTTATTGTATAACGTACAACTTACCTTTACGGCTACTCGAAATTGAGTTACATATTAAATCGGCTGCCGTGATGTCAGCGGGTATGCTCCGACTAGGCAACAGAGGAGACGGGCGGTGTTCCTTTTATATATTGACAAATTTAAATATATATTCCCTACTGGATAAATAAATCTGGGGTGAAACGACAACTAATCTAAGTATAGCAAGTTTATTCTAATAATCCAGACCATGATCAATAGTAGAGCAGGAATATATATACAACAGTTTATCGTATCTGTATAGTATGCAGCGAACTTAAAAATACTATGTACAATATGTACAAAAAAATCAATATATCCACCAGAATGGATTCCAACTCATAAGCGTAAACTATAAATCAGTTGATCGTAAACAACGTGGCGCGGCTTAAGCTTAAGCGCAACCCCCCTTGTCTGTAAGAAAATATTTTGACCTTGGTAAAAAAAAAATATGCCTGATGTCGCTTGCTTGTCGGGCCACGCCATAGATGAAAGCAACATAATTAAATATGTACATAAAATAATGATAAATCTATATAATACTTATTGCTTATTAGATTTTCTAATATATATCATTGTCGTCATTACCTGTGGTGTGGTGTAATACAATGATATATATTAGGAAATCTAATAAGCAAAAAAAAAATTAATTGATATCTTGATATCTCAGATATCCTCAAAAAAATATCTAGGAATATATTGTAATTCTGGTATTCGTTCGAATTAAATTTTAATTTTCATTATTTTAGAAGCGACTTTTCTTTTAAGTATTGTGTACATAGGTGGTGGTTTTCTTAGTAATAGTTTAGTTTTAAGGAAATTATGTTGTAATTTAATCCCAGAATATTTTTGTAAACCAAATAATTCAAAGGTAGAAGTTAAATAAGAAAATAAAAAACCTGTTCTATTCAAACTTGAGATTACTGGTTCCCTCAAATGCTGATTTAAATCCTGCTGGTTTGAAAATGTCCCTGGTAACAAATGTCAGCGTGGTGGGCCAAGTAGACCACAGCGAAGTGCAACGGGTTCTCTCGTCGACAACCCAAATAATGACCACCTCAATTTTGCGTGCCAGATCTAAGCTTCCACTAAGCAGTGTTAAAATTATCCCCAAATAAAGACTCCAAAAGAAAATATAACTCTCCAGAAGAACCCTATAATATAAAAAAATCTAAATTTCTATCTCGCTACGACACAAATAGAGAACAACACATTATTAACGTTCACATACCCTTTTCGGGGCTTTTTTCACTATACCAATCAATCAATCAATCAATCAAATCAAATTTATTTGTCGTTAAAAGTTCAAAAGATCTACTCGGATACTCGCACCTGATCCAGCCGAATATCCAGGGTACGAGGGCACCGTGGTATTTGAGAGGTTGGAACGGAGTGAGACCGAGATAGAGATTAAAATAATTAAAATCTAAGGCCCTACTCCTACCTGCGTAGCAAGTTTATTAGGGCGCGATAAACAGAATGTCCAGGTGACTTAACTAAACTAAGAATATAAAAAACAGTTAACTTATAAAACATTGAGTAGGTTGTTGGCTGCTGAGACGGGAAAAACTCACTGAAAAAACCCGCTAGAGGCAATGGAATACTGAGCGAGAGCGGCTATGCCAGCCGTTAAATTTATGATAAAATTTCTAATTTTGGTTCGAAATGTTGTAGTTATTTTGAATAGTTTTGCTTGACTTTAAGATAGTAATTCAAAACAAAAAGGCAACAAAAACTGACAAAAATAAAGGACGGTTAAAGTGAACAGAAAAGGTTAAGAAATTTACTGTAAATATAATATTTTGGTAAGGGGTCGGATAGCTATATATGCTGTCGAAAGATGGGTAGCTCCTGGTACGGTAATTTGTGTTTAATCCGAAATGGTGCATTATGCTCTCTTATTTGTGTGATGTTGGTTGTTAGCGGACTATTACCAAGTTTGTGTTGATAAAACCTTTGAGAAGTGGTTTTAATGAAGTCCGCTAGTGGAACGATGTCGTTACAACGGGCGTACAAGTCTCTGAGGGAGATGCATCTGCTTGAGTTGGAAATGAGGCGAAAGAACTTGCGTTCAAGAATTGAGAGTTTCTTTATTGTCGTTGCCGACGCGCTGCACCACGCCGGAGCCGCGTATGTAAGGGCCGGCCTCACGACGGCCGTGTAAATCAACTTTTTGTTGTTTCTGTTTAGTCTGCTATTCCCTGCCATCAGAGGGTACAGACTCCTAGACAGGGAGTATACTTTGCGTATCGTCTCGTTTATGTGCTTGTTGTAGGTCAGTCGGGTGTCTAAATGAACCCCCAGATACTTCACGGTTTCTTTTGTTTTAATTTTCACCCCCCTGATCGAGATTGGAGTAATAATTTTGTTTTTCGTGAAGTTCTGGGAAAAAACCATGGCCTCTGATTTCTCCTCGTTGATCCTTATCTTCCACCGGTCATAGTATGTCGTGGCACGAGCCATGTGGGCTTTCAATAGCATATTCGCCGCCTGGGCGCTATGGCTGTGTGCATACATAGCCGTGTCATCGGCGTACAATGCCAATTTTGTATTCGGAAAGGAGGGGAAGTCAGAGACATATAAATTAAATAATTTTGGTGCGAGGCACGACCCTTGCGGGACTCCCGCACGAATGTCCCGCTCCGTGGAGAGTTTGTTGTTGACTCGCACTTGCAGCGTTCTGCCTGTCAAGTACGAGTGTAACAATTTGATAATGTAGCCAGGAAAATTGTATTCATGTAGTTTGTATATCAGTCCCGGGATCCAGACGGTATCGAATGCTTTCTCAATATCTAGCAGTACCATCGTGGTGGTCTTCCCGAGGTTATATTGGACCTTGATATCATTAACTATTCTAACGATCTGTAGCGTCGTGTTGCGCCCCTTCTTGAAACCGAATTGATGCTCATCGTTGATGTGAAGTCCTTCCTGCACAGAATTAATTCTGCTCAGGATGACCCTCTCCACCAACTTAGATATCATCAACAGCAATGAGATTGGTCTGTAACTGCCGGCAACTCTGGCATTCTTATTCGGCTTCAAGATGGGGACTACCACAGCGCATTTCCACTGGTGAGGCCAGTGCTGTAATCGTAGAATTGCGTTAGTGATGTATACAAGCTGAACAATACCTTTCCTCGGTAAATATTTAAGGAGCTTATTATCAATGCCGTCTTTCCCCGGTGCTTTCTTGTTCGCTAAGGTTTTAATTTGCTGCGTTATTTCAGAGGGCTTGACCATGATATTTAAAAATTGTTCGTCGGTAATTTCAACGGCATGGCCAATAATTTATTCTGTTAGGTTTTGTATGCGGTCATGCTCGAGATTATTTGGTCCGTTGGCGTTATGTACGGTTTCAAAATTGTCAGCTAAGTGATTCGCTTTTTGGCTGTCGGTCAAAAATATTCGTGTGTGATTTTGAGTGGTTAGAGCGGGCATGGTTTCCCGCTTACATTTTAAGGCTCTGGTCAGCTTCCACAGCGAATTGTCTTGAGGATTCAAAGCTTCTAGCTTTTCACCCCATTTCCTGTTTCTTCACTATACCAAATAGTATTTGAATAATATGAAATCCACAACTGTGGCTACCATGTGGTTGGGTGTATTGAGACAAATAATCCTCTTAAAGAGTATGTAATTTCAAAAATACTTATCAATACAGATTCTTCTGAATCCTCCACAATGAAATTACAATTAATTCCTCGACAAAAATTAATTCCTTAACGGATGAATTAGAATTTCATAAATTTCGTGGAGAAGCTGCTGCGAACACCGATGGAAAAGAAATATGATAAAAAAGAGCGTGCCAAAAGAAATCGCGATTCCCCATCAGATTCTAAAATCTTATATTGAAAAAAAAGCGCCTTAGCAATCTACAAAACCCAAGCTGTGTAAGAATCTATGCGAATCAATCAAGCATCTCTGCAACTCGTCAATAGATGTCGCAGCCCGTGAATTTACTTCCAATTTACTTTCCTCAGATTATCAATTGTTTCGATGTAATAACATCATAATATTGTCTGTTTTCTTACCTGTTCCATAAAATTGAAGCGCATGAATAAAAAGGAATGAATTATTACGTTTTGTTTATTAGTTAACCTTGAAATTCCCTAGCTAAAATGGCAGTTAGTCAACCTGGATAGACTTTCTGTTTCTGTTTTCTATTCTCTGATTTAATTTGACATTTATGTCAACAAAATGCAACCAGCATTCATTATTTATTTATTGGAAATATTAACAATTATGGAGAAAGACAGAAGGGAATGTCTACTACTTGTATTGAGAGAGGTAAGTAAAAAAATACAATACCCCTGCTAATCCATCCAAACAATTCTTCGAAAAATGGTCAATTACTGTAAACAATTTATAATAATTAATTTGTCTATTTCTTTTAGGGGTTCCAAAACTTATAGTGGTTTGTGAAGAGCGAATAAATGATGCCATGATCCTACAAAGTGTGAAATATATCGCACAATAGTGTAAATTCTATTCATGCGTAATTCGTAACTAATTTGAACTAAAGTGGTAAGGTTCGTGCAATCAGACAAACTTGTTTCTAGAGTGAGTAATTGAAAAATCATTCCAGGTATTAAACGAAACAATCTCAAGCAAAACTAATTGCTAAGTATGTTGTTGAGTGAAGAAAAATTAAAGAAAGCAACTTCATGGAGGCGCTGCGTAGTACACGAAGTGTTAGAAATCAAACTCTAATGTACAACCCTTCAACTTCAAGATATATGAACAACACATTACAACAAAACAACCTATATATCAACCAACAATATTATTTTAGGTTCAGCCACCGACAGGAGTCTTCCATGATGACCAAAACCAAATTATATACATCATATCAGCCACAAATTGAGCCATATTATATACAATATCTTTAAGGCAAATTTATACTGTTACAATTGTAAGTTGTTATTATTTATTATCATAATCAAGACTATACAGAAAAGTTTGTTTCATCGACTTTCTTGAATCTTATATTCCATACAGACCTGCCCCAAATACTCAATAAAAGTATTTAAAATATCAAATACCGAATACCATCCAAAGTATTTGTAGAATACTCAAATTAAGTAATTGAAATTTCCAGCAAATAAAGTATTTCAAATATTTTCTAATATTTGATATAACTCAAGTTGTATTTCAAATACCCAAACATTATTAAAAAATTATAGTTCAAAAAATAAAAAACGCGCTTTATTAGCAAACTGAACTAAAAAATAATGTTTAAATATTAAGATATTGTTCAACAGCGATAGAAAGTCCAGTAACTCAATATAATTAAGCGATTTTTAAAAAGCTTAAAATATGAGTGAAGTGATTGACAAAAAATTTGTTTTATTGTAAAAAACGTTATTTTTAACAATAAATGAATAAATGATATATTTGTATAAAAATATTTATAAAAGATGCCCGCAGTTAGTACTTTTCCTACTTTTTAAATAATTTCAAACCCCAATTGAAACGCTCTTTCTAAAACGCAATTTTCACGCTGTAAATGAAGATGTTACCTCCTGAGCTGTCTGAAACTGTCGTCGTAGATTAGAGTTTCCATAGGTTGCATCTTTTTGATGAGTTTATTAAATTGTGTTACAAATATGTCAAGCATAAGCCTTTCCAGGAAAATTATTACGTTCTGAGTATAATCGGTTTTCCTCTCAAGATATACTAGTTATAAGACTGCATGCCTCTTCTCTAGTCTTGAGAAAATGAAAGTGCTCAAGTGAGAAACTTTTGATATTGTTTAGAGAAAATTGTTAGCTATAAAACGTTATTTTAAAGTAAGATTTTCACTTGTATATCATGGATTTTTCATTTAGTTTATTACTGCACGGTTCTGTAATGTAATCCCTTTATTTAAGTCTAATGGTTTATGAGTAAAGATAATTTATCCATGGACTTCAGAAGGTCTGCTTGTCCTAAAATCTAGAAAGCAATATACTTTTTTTAATTACATAATTTCCTTTGATAGATTACAATAATAAAGCAATCTATTTTCAACTGGTTGCAAGCACACAATTATATGAAATACATAAAACTAGAAAATTCATTCAGAAATATATTAAAACCAATAAATAGATATAGAAATTCTTTTAACAGAGTTATAGTGAATATCACACAAATTCGATATTGTATTAAAGTTATTACACAACTTTTCTCCTATTGATATGCATTTATGGTAGAGAATAAAATATAACAAAAATCACTTTACTATTACCAACAAAATATAGATTAGAAATGTATGAAATCGTGTAGAGTTCATTTTGACCCTTATTCATTTTAACAGACTAAGCTTTTTTCTATTTTTCCTATTAATATACACTGATTGATGGTAAGGAATAAAATATTACTGATCAGAATCATGTACAATTAATGTTTCAACATTGTTATCATAACAATAAAACGAAAAATCTGAAGCTGGGTTCCACAGTTGGAATCTAACACAGGACATTACTTCTAATAGTACTACCGTAGTAGGTGGTACCTTTTTTGCCGACTGCGATAACCACTGAAATATGAGAGAGAGAGAGAGAGAAAAGCAGCAGCACAAAACACATTCCATATGTAATAGAATAAATTAGCGTTACATTTTTCCACGTACAAACAATTCTAAAGAGTTTGTACAGATTTCAAAATTCAAACATCAATAGCAATGACGTAATGAGATGACAAGTTAAAGACAGGTATTTATTTGAAAGATGAAACGATAAACAACTCATTCTGCATGTAATTACCAATGTTAGTTGATTATAGTTTTTCTTTATAAAAGAAAAGAAACGTTCACTTGTTTTTGTTTATTCACAAATTTATCCACTGTTCGAATTAAGCGACTTAATTTCTGTATCCGTCGGCCGACGTCACTTTCGTCTAGTACACTATTATAACAGGAATGATGTATCCCAAATTCAAACATCAATAGCAAAGCCGCAATAAGATAACACGTTAAAGACAGGTATTTAATTGAATGATTAGACGATAAACAACTCATTTCGCACATAATTACCAACGTTAAATAAAAGAAACATCCAGATGGCGCAGAAAACGACATCTTGCTGTATATGAATCCTGGTCTCGTTTCGCTTTCGCATGGGAAACCCGACCGGGTTTCTTGATTATAAATATTGGCAATCGAACTACACAATTTGCTGCTTGATGTAAATGTTTTAACATCTTTCGCTTCTGTTCTAGATACTTTGTTTAATAATCAACTACAATGAAGGATGCGGATCATAAGGCAGGTCCTAAGAATGATGTAGAATTCGAATTAATCCTAGAGTAGTAATAATTATATATTTTTTTTAAATTTTGACTCTGTACTTTAACATTTTCTCCCTTTCGATGGAATTTATGTAACGTTTATGCCAGAAAACCCAGCAATATTTTTCATTTCTATAGAAAATTTACAGTTTTGCCCATTCAATATCATATTTTTGTGTGAGCACAATCGCGTAACACGTAACAATGTTGTTAAAACATTGCTTAATCTCCTTTCCTTTTATTTGGGTTTTCTACCACTTGTATTATCCTCTTCAAAATCAAATCACCAAATCTACAAAATTATAAAATTATTGGAAAAAATTCTCTGCGCCTGTGACGTTTACTTCAAAATAACAGTCAGAGGTTATTTGTTACAAATAATACAGGGTGTTGCATCATGAGAGGGACATAGCTTAATAGGAGGTAGAGAACATCAGTGGTAACCGGAACCTCCCATAGAAATGTCTCATTGGGCCTTCATTACGAAGTTACAGGGTGTTAAATAATTTTTGGCCAAACCTGTTTTTTGTCATAACTTTGACAGGGAATGAAATAACGGATTCATATTTGGTACGGCTAATGTACTAACGAGCCCCAAGAGGTACATGTATAAAAAAAATATATCCAGGTCCGGACTCACTATAATTTATGTTTCTTCTTTGCATTAATAAAACATCACCATGTATATATTTTTTTGAAATTTCGATACGATATTCGAAAAGAGCAAGAAAAAACAAACAAAATGGTCTATTTCATTTTTTTGTTACACCTTCGTGGTTATTTAAATACGTTGTTAAATGTGCAAGAAAATGGATTACAGAACCCTATTAAATGAGAGGCACGTGAAATAAATAGTTTTATAACTAAAATTTGCAAAAATTCTATTGAGCCTAGGTGGTCTGGGTGAATCCTAATTCCGGCACGTTTTAAAGGTCCATTTTGGTAAAAAACTGTGGTCCTAATAAGTAATCGGGTATGAAATAACAAAATTTTTAATCAATCACAGTAGGCTTGTTCAAAGTGACAGATAATAAAAAGAAATCTCCTAAACAGTTGAATAATTGTTTGTTAGTAATTTAATGTGTCAATAATCCGCATTTAGTTAGTGAAAACTTGTGAAAATATTTTAACTATGCCAGTAAAATTTACAAACGTGGAATATGCTGACATAATATTCATCTATGGTTTCTGTAATGGAAATGGTAGGTCGACGGAAAGAGAATATCGGCTGCGTTTTCCTGGTCGTCGATGCCCTAATCATAAAACTTTTAGTACGGTGTTTAAGTATGCAAGACAACACGGAAAGTTTCCTACTTCCGCAGTTGTGGAGCGTGTTTTACAACAAGGTGTGCAGGAACAAAACAATATTATAAACGTAGTTCAAGAAAACCCAAATATGAGCACTAGACGAATCAGTTTGGCAACTGGTATTCCTCATTGGCGAGTATGGAGAACCCTAAAAAGAGAACGTTACCATCCATATCATATCTAGCAGGTACAGCGTCTTCAACAAGGCGACGATATCCCCCGCCTGGCATTTTGTCATTGGTTGTCTAACCATCGCCCAGTCATTTACAGAACCTTATTTACGGATGAGGCACAATTTACAAGGGATGGAGTAAACAATTCACGAAATAATCATAAATGGGCACAGGAAAACCCACATGCGGTACGCCAACGCCGTTCGCAACACAGGTTTTCTGTAAATGTTTGGGTCGGACTTGTGAATAGACATTTGATAGGGCCACATTTTTTTGAAGAAAGATTGAATGGTGAAATTTACTTTGATTTTCTTCAAAACATTTTACCGAATATGTTAGAAAATATCGGTATAACAGGCATGTTGTTTCAGCATGATGGGGCCCCACCACATTTTAACCTTCAAGTAAGAGAACACTTAAACAATGTGTATCCTAATAGATGGATTGGACGCGGGGGTCCACATGAATGGCCACCAAGATCTCCTGATTGTAACCCTTGTGATTACTTTTTATGGAGCCACTTAAAAAACGAGGTTTATAGCATTGAAATTGAAAGTAGACAACATTTAATCCAGCGCATCCTTACAACCTGCGACGAAATACGGAATAATCCAGAAATGATATGTCGAGCAATTGGTGACCTTTCTAAACGCGCAAGAAAATGCACAGAATGTGGGGGAGGGCATTTTGAAAATTTACTTTAGTGTCAATTACGTTTTATTTTTAAACACATTTAGTTATTGTTTTGTTATTTATTGTTAATTGAATGGAAAATATTTTATTTATTTAGATTTTAGTTTGTTCTCTTTTCCAATTTTTATTAAGTATAAAATGTTGATGATTTTCTTGATCAAAGTAACTGGTTGCTTAGGCCTAAATGGTTTAAATTATCTGTCATTTTTATTCTTTGAACAAGCCTACTGTGATTGATTAAAAATTTTGCTATTTCATACCCGATTACTTATTAGGACCACAGTTTTTTACCAAAATGGACCTTTAAAACGTGCCGGAATTAGGATTCACCCAGACCACCTAGGCTCAATAGAATTTTTGCAAATTTTAGTTATAAAACTATTTATTTCACGTGCCTCTCATTTAATAGGGTTCTGTAATCCATTTTCTTGCACATATAACAACGTATTTAAATAACCACGAAGGTGTAACAAAAAAATGAAATAGGCCATTTTGTTTGTTTTTTCTTGCTCTTTTCGAATATCGTATCGAAATTTCAAAAAAATATATACAGGGTGATGTTTTATTGATGCAAAGAAGAAACATAAATTATAGTGAGTCCAGACCTGGATATATTTTTTTTTATACATGTACCTCTTGGGGCTCGATAGTACATTAGCCGTACCAAATATGAATCCGTTATTTCATTCCCTGTCAAAGTTATGACAAAAAACAGGTTTGGCCAAAAATTATTTAACACCCTGTAACTTCGTAATGAAGGCCCAATGAGACATTTCTATGGGAGGTTCCGGTTACCACTGATGTTCTCTACCTCCTATTAAGCTATGTCCCTCTCATGATGCAACACCCTGTATAAATCGGAGTAAATACAGAAATAATGTATTTTGCTGACTATTGTTTTGACTTGAACGTCATAGGCGCCAGAGACTTTTCTCCAAGAATTCTATTATCCTAAATTCGGTGATTTGTTTTTGAAGAGGATAATACATGTGGTAGGAAACCCAAATAAAAGGAAACTTTCAGACAATATTGCTTAATCTCCTTAACAATCCAATCATTAAAAGTGTTAGTAGAATCTGAAAACTGGAGATAACAACTAGTTGTTTGGCAAAAAATAAATGCACAAACTTAACTGGACTCTCCTAAATTAACTTTCAATAAAGTGCTTAATTTAATTCTTGGCATTTATCAAGCCAAATGATATACTAACCAAGATTTTGATGGTTCGAGATGACTTACTTTTTCATAAGCAATGTATTATCATGGCGTATGTGTTCAATTCCAATCCCGACATACATTTTTAAAAATGCCTGGATACAGTATAACAACTATTATTCTCCTCTGATTTGTTCCTAGTATTGTCAATGCAAAGCAGATCCACGTATGGTGGAGAGATGTGCACACGCTGTCATTTTGTGGTATTTGGAATATCAAAGCGGGAAACTGATTTGATCAGCTACATCATTGTTACAGTGGATGATCTAAGTGAAGCCATAGTGAAAATAATACAATTATTTTAATAATATATATTGACTGATAATATTGTATTTACAGATTCCTTTAATAATTTTAGTGTAATTATTTAAAGAGGAATTGAATTGAATACGTCACCGACTGCTCAAGGTGTTATATAATTGCATTGATATATAGATGGGGGTTGTATGACATTTGTGAGACAAGTAGGGAAGTGAAATAACAAGTTTTGGCGCGCTTCAAATCTGGGAATTTCTTTGTCTTTGCCGAACAGTCTATTACACAATTGACCAATTTATACCAGAGTATTAACAATATCATTATCATTCTATTTTTTAACAATGGCATGTCAAATCTTGACAGAAGTGAATCATTAGGATACCCTTATTCTGGATAATGATGATTTGATAGCCCAATACTTCATAAACTTCATAAACTTTCACTAAACCCTTTCAAGAGACTCTGCCTGAACTTTGTAAATTGGGTTCCAAATTATTGCACCATACTCAATCTTTGACCTAACAAGTGAAAAATAGTGTGTTTAGAGTATTAACACGAGAAAATTATTTACAGTTTCTTGTTCTAAAACTCAGTAGTTTTACTGCTGAGTTTGTTATTCGACTAACATACTCAACAAAGTCTAATTTAGGGTCAAATAATACACCCAAGTCTTTAATTGCTTGATTTATTGAGAATACCGTGTTATTAAAAGTATATGGGAATTCACTTTGAGTTGCTTTACGTGTATATGTCACTTCTTTTCATTTTGTAACATTAATTTTCAATTTGATGGATGTACACCACAATTCAATTTTATGAGTCTGTTGTTGTAAAGCTATGTTATCGATGTTATAAATTTTGTTAAATATCTTGAGATCGTCAGCGAAAAGGCAGTTTGTCACGGTCTAAACTACAGCATAAGTCATTTATAAATATGATAAATTGGAACGGTCCCAAGTTGGATCCTTGAGGTACCCCTGGTTTATCAAGATAAGTATTTGACCTAAATCCGTTATAATACAGGTATTGCAATTGATGTTGAATTGGTATTGAAGTAAAGATATTTTAGAATGGGTTACTAAAACTGATGTGATTTAATTTATACCAATTAATAATTTATGATCCAAACGATCAGAGGCCTTTGAGAAATCAGTATACACTACATCAACTTGGCCTCTATTATCCAGTGAGTCTGTGATAAATTGACTTAAGCATGCTAAGTTAGATACTGTACTCGTCTGTTATTGGGATAATAAGTATTGATTAAGTGTTTGATAATGTGGCAGTTTTTCGTTTTATGATTTTACACAACACACAAAAACGTGATGTGACATTTCAAATAATAATATTTTGGGAATTATCCCGGGGCTCTTAGTGCTGACCTTGATTCAGATTATAGGGCTATTGCGAATTATGTTTGTATCAGAAATGCCAAACATTAATTATTTATAACAAGTTTTTTGACATGTTTTCTTTGTTTGAATTCCTTCATGATTTGAATTCTATTTCACGAAACGACATATTTTATGGAATTATTTAGAAAAAAATGTTATCATTATTTAATAAGCGTGTACTAATAAAAGTGTTTTATGCTCCATGGTTTATTAATTCTATAACCCAAACGAAAAGAGATCGCAATAAATTTCTAACCAAATTTAAGAGGACAAAGGATCACGAAGATTGCAACCGTTAAAAGATACTCCATAATTACAGAGTTGGTGCTATCCGACGACGATTGTGTTAAATCGGATGCTTATGAAAGCGATGGATTTAGTGCTAAAATGTTACAGTTTTGTCTATGTATGCCCTATTCAAGCGCATCACTTGCCTCATAAATAGTTTCCTCAAAACCAGATATATTCCTGATAAATAAAAACTGTGCATAATTGAACCTTTTAAATGTATAATTATGTAATTGATAATGTAATATGAGTTATTTAATCTGGTTTTAGAAAAGCACATAATATGAACGGCTTTGTTATATATTTTCGAATGTTCCAGATAAACTATTGAAGTTGTGGTAGGCCTTGTACAGAAGTTCCTTAATTTTGAGTCAAATACAAATTTAATGCTTAACTAAATAAGTTTAGTTCACTCTGGGTATTTCTCCTTTAATAGCGTGAATTTCTTGAGAAATTTCCTCTGCTCTCATAATAAAATAATATGTTCATGTACTATAAATACTTTAACGCCAACGTTAAAGTAAGGCAAATAAAACAGCATTCTTGAAACTCGTTCTCGTGTAAATGATCTTCGCGTGTGTCATATTTTCTAGATTTTCAACCTAATGAGGTGGCTCTTTAAGAGAGTGTGTTGTGTAATATTTGGATTCAGCAAACTATAACGTAGGAAATGACTTTAACCTCGAGGCTGCCTCTTCTTGATTTTCTTGGCTTTTCATTTTATTTTTAATTACTCATCATAAATTTGAAAATAATATAAGTTGTACAATTTTTTTGAATAAATAACGTTTTTGTTGGATCTTACTTAAAGTAGAACACATATTTTAATATGTAGGTATTATGTAATTTAGCATTTTATCAAGTACTAATCTGGTTTACTACCATTTTAATTAATAATAAATAACAATAAACTTTGAAATATAATAAATAAAATATTGTAACTTTTAAAACAACATTTTTATATTTTTCTGACAACAAAATCCGATTATGATAGAAAAAATAATTAAAAATATATTTTCATGCAAAATAGTTTTCGTGGAATGTTTCGACGTGCAAAAGAGTTTCGAAACAATAATAGTAACACACCACAGGTAAAACCACCACGTTATATCCCTGGGGTTTGTGAAAAGCTTTGTGAAAAACGGTGCTTCATATTCAGAGACAAGGGACAAATACCCAATATCCGAGGGCGAGCCTAGGTGTATCTTTACTATGTATATACTTCGATATGCGATGCAAAGCAACGTCAGGCGCGGTTAGTAGTTGGATGGGTGACCGTTCCAACTGTTGTAGGGTATCTCACCTACAAGAGAAAAACAAAAACAAAAAATTTCAAAATTCACACAAAAATCACATTCATCCACACACCATGGCAAAACATGATAATAAGTCAACCAGATACCATTTATACCAAAAACCCACATCCATTTGTTAATTTTCTACAAGTTCTCAATCGCCCCTCGTATATTACATTCACTTTCCTACTTTCATAAACAATACTTTTCCGTCGCCCCCGTATACGACCTTTTTCAATTTTCAATTAAATCTTTTCGACTTTACTTTATTATCGCCCCATCGTAACTTTTCAATTCTTAGTTAACTTCTCGACGCCCCCTATGATATTCGCAGCCTTTCTCAATTCTTTGTTAATTCTTAATATCTATCACTTTCTCATCACCCTCCGTATACAACATCTGTAACTATATTAATTCTTAAAACATAGTTTTCGCTCACTTCGTTCAGCCTGCCTGCATCGGTCCGCAAATTGTATCCACTTTAATAGTACGTGCGTGGCTTTAATGCTACCTTACGGGGTGATACGTTATGTTCTCAATTTATGGAAATATAAAACCTTCAATAACTTTTTGATTAAAATAGATTCACATATAAACCTTATATCAAAAGATTCGCCTTTTTAAGCACAATTCATTCATATAGGTTTTTTTTGAAATTTCAATTTTTCAGTATTGCGCAATATTTCGCAATCGATGACTCATCCTCTCCCGCACTGAGCGCCATCCAGCCTTTTCCAGACGTATAAATACCCGAGCACGGCCAAACTAAGGCAGGCCCTCACAAGTGAATTTTTTCAGAATAAACTTTTAAAAGAGAATTTAAGATAGAATTTCTGTTGTCGATTAGTTTTTATTACTAAAGGAAACTTGTTAAATAATATAACATCCGTTGTAAACTCTGTTAAGTTAAAATGTTAAATAATTTGGTTCGTTCGTTTAAACCAAAGTGTTTTTACTTCAAGGATCATCATATACAGGGTGTAACCCTAAACCCAGATAGAAACAATAAAGACTAAACAGTGCTAAACAAAAAAAATTATAAATACAAGTGCAAAACCAGTGTAAAAGACAATATACAGGGTGTAGCAACTGATCCTAACCAGTACTACCAGAAATCGAACCCCGAGACTTATCTAACCAAAGTTAAGTGCACGAACGCGCTCAAGGGTCTCACCTCTTGCTCTCTGGCTGTAACATTTTTTATTTTCTCCATTTCGAGGGTCGTTTCAGGTTCACAGCGAAGACCGCGTCCTCGCCTCACAAATCTTCCAGCGGCTTGTAATCAGTGTATGCGCGGAAGCTATACAACCTTAGGCGAGGTTTGTATAGGGGATACACCATCTTTCGGAGGGCATGTAAAGCCGTCAGTCCCTTGTCTATTAAATGTTAGGCAAGTAAAAGATCCCTACTCTTCTTAAGGAAGAGGTTCCTAGTTGGGGGTAGCTCATCTACAGGCGTCGGTGTTAGACCTCAGTAGCGGAAACAGGCCGACGTTAAATAAATGTATAAAAGAACAATATCCGAGTGTATTAGAATTAATTGTTTCTTACGAACCGGCGTTGTGTAGCACTGCATTTTAGTCATAATACCGAATGTGAAAACGGATGAAAAGTTCCGTATTAAAGTTCTTGAGGGGAGATTGAGGGGAGAAATTGCAGATGTTATAATTCTTTGGTTCTTGTCATAGAAATGGTCGCATATGTCTTAGGATATACAGTGAAAGATTTCCAAATCGTGGCTTACCAAACCATCAAACATTTTTCGTTTTTGAGGGACGTCTTCGCGAAACGGGCCGCTTTGCTTGTGAAACTGCTGATTATGGACATGAACGTATGGTGATTTTTGAGACTGAAGAATAAATATTGAAGCGGATTACCGAAGATCCAAAATTAGGCACCAAATGCTTAGGATTCGAGGTAGGGGAGTATCTAAAGATGTCGTTCAAAAAGTATTAAAGGAACAAATGCGACATCCATAAAATATACAATCAGTACAAGATCTTTTACCTCTTGATCCCTATCTACGACGGCTTCTGCGGGTTCAGAGGGCCCAAAATTAAAATTTTGCTAAAATTATTTTATTCACTGATGAAGTTTGTTGTACGAGGAAGTGCGTAACAGATTTCTACCAAGTACATGTTTAAGTTGATGAAAATCCGCATGCAAATGAGGTAACTCATTACCAACACGAATGTAATACGTATGGACAGGAATCATATACAATTTTATTATTGGTCGTGTAATTTTACTTTGCAGATTATATGGCGATAATTATTTAGAAGATCTCCAAAATATGGTGCCAGATTTACCGGACAGTCTGCCTTTGATATTTCGCAGAAATATGGGGCACACCAGCATTTCACTTTAAATGTCTGCCACCATTTAAGTCAACAATACCCTAAATAAATGAATTGGTAGAGGAAATGATGCTCCAGTAAATTGGCAACCACGCTCTCTTGATATGACGCCGTTGGATTTTTCTTTTGGGAAACTCTAAATGCCAAGGTGTACTCCACATCCATAAACACAGAAGAAGAGTTGTTGGTACGAATTGAGAATGCAATAAATAATCTGACAAACGACTCTAAAGTGATGGAAAGAGTACATTTAATTTTTAACGTCGGCCGTCTTAATCTTTGCATGCTTGTAAATAGTAGTCGTTTTGAACAATTACTATAAATGTTTCTGTTATATTAAAATTACTTATTAAGATAGTTTTTGTTTCATTAATATTTTTGAACTCCAACAAAATATAAATTAGTTGCATTACCGCTGCAGTGCAAGGCGCGTACTCTCATGAGCAGAAACAAATTGGACAAATTTTTTTTTCTAATGTAAATCTGTCTGTATTTGAATATGTAATGAGTAGCAGAAATAAAACAGATATCACTTTTAATTTATTTTTTATTTTAATGCTGTAGTTATTACTATAGTAAATGATGAATGGTTAATGAGACAAATTGCACTGCATTATAACATTAATAAAAATTTGGTGTGTAACATTTTAAGAAAGTGGAGAATAAACGGTACGATTAGTAAAAATCCTGGATCAAAGAACAAGGGATATCCTACTTAACAAGAAACTAACTATTAATATTTCGTTATTGGACCATTTTTATTTATAACTTCTATAAGTCTGTTTGGCATAGAATTAAATAACCTTATACAATAATCATTAGTAATAATATTTTCCCATGCATTATTTACTATTTCCAGTAATTCTTCGGCATTCCGTGGTTTCACATTTCGTTTCTGGATAATTCTTACGAGTACCATACTTCTTCCACATGGTTAAGATCTGGACTGTGACTGGGCCAGTTAAGAACATTGATGTTGTTATCTTGAAACTAGTTAGTTACGGTATGAGCAATATGAATGGAACAATTGTCTTGTTGAAATATGAACCCATTATTACGAAATAATTGTGACACACAGGAGAATATTGTCCAAAATCCTAATATACGTTTCACTATTAAATCGTTCCTCAATATTCCACAAAACACCAGGATCACGTGCCGATATCCAAGCCCACATATTGACGGAAAACTTACCACTTTTATCATTGTTAGATATATATTTCTCATCGAATCGAGTATTCGGAGGGCGGTAAACACGAATACGACCGCTGTGTGTTGAGTGGAAAGTTTTTTCGTCTGTAAAGATTACGTTGTTCCAAAAATTTGCATCATGCACTAAAAATTCATGCGCAAATCCTACTCGAGCTTCCTTATGTTCAGCTTTAATTAAGTATTTCTGTGCTGCTACATGACAACGTAGCTCCGATTCTCTTACTCGCCGGCGACCAGTACTACTCGATCCAGGAAAATTCGTTTCTTCAGCAGCCTGAATAACTGAGTAAAATGGATTTTCTATTAAAGCATTTACCAATTGCAAATCTTGTTGTTGAGTTGATATCCTTCGTCGCCTTGATCCAGGATTTCTACTAATCGTACCGTTTATTCTCCACTTTCTTAAAATATTACACACCGATTTTTTGTTAATATTGTAACGCAGTGCAATTTGTCTCATTGACCATCCATCTTTTGCTTTAGCAATAACTCCATATTTAACTAAATCGCTTATATAAGGCATATTAGTTTTTTGCACACTCGCAATAAATTATTACAACTAACTGACAATGTCACAAAAATTAAAGTTAGATGTACACAACTAGATTTTAGCAAAATAAAACAAGAAAAGATAAGAATTTGAAATAAGAATGTATGTCGGTGAAAAAAATTATAAAAAATGAGCTTCCTTGCATGTGCATGGCCACCTTTTGACCACTTATATAACACCCATGGGCAAGAAAATATATCAAAAAATGCTTTTCTTCATTACAAATCCACATCCCAAATTCAATCTCCATCGCTCTCGTGTTATAAAAAAATGGAAAAAAAAATTGAAGACATTTGTCATTTGGCAGCGCCTTAACGGAACACTTTTAGATAGAGATAAGTTTGGTTAGGTCGTCTTATTTTGATCTCAAGAATATGTGGTAGAATTTTGTACAAACCTTTCAAAGACACAAGGAAAATAAATTAAACTGGAATAGTAAAATAATTTCGCTCTCTCAGACACAATTTGTCAACTACTATGGGCCGCAGCAGATTATAGGGTATATATGGTAGATAATACATACATTCCTAAAGTTTATACATAGTTACTTATACAATCCCCCTAATACACTGCAGCTGAAATGGTACGAAACTGATCTAACGCATTCAAAAAAATACTTTCAAAAAGTCTGGCCATTATGAAAGTACTAATTAACGATTGAGAATTTCATGTTCACATGAAAGTACGATCAAAAATAAATCTCCCATTACCCTTTTAATTTGGCTTACGACTTACGCCCTGCATTCTCAAGTTAAATAATTTATTATTAAAAAAAAATGAATTATACATTTCATGAATCTTGTCTATTAATTGCAATGTACATTTATGAGGAGTTAAGAGCGAGACCTGAAATTTCCAAACATTATTCATCAAACATTTGACCTCATAACGAAAAATGTAATTCCCTGCTCACAATTTAAAATCATTCGAAGAAAATAACTAATATTACTCTTTTTCCGTCTGATTACCGCTGATGTCATTTATCATAAGAATAAATAGACTGTCTCTTTCAGTTTTGCCGATGGGGAAGATCAGGAAAAAGCGTGATATGAAAGATATTCTACGAGAACCGTTCACGGTTCAGTTTGTATTTGTTCATTAAATTTTGTGGAAAATATTGCTCGGAACAATTTTTTGTAGAAAAATCGGGATGCTAGAAACTGACGGAATGTAATGTTTTAAAGAATATTTACCGTACACATCCACCTTCATCCCTTTGTACAGTTCTAAATAGTATATTATATACTACCAACTGCGACTTCAACAGGGTTGTTTATGCTACTTTCAAATGTTTCTTTATAACTTCAATAAAAGTAACAGTTTCAATAAATATGGTATAAAATATATTGGGGTGTCTAAATATGGGAGAGAGAGAAATAGTCAAGAAGAACTGCCTGTACATTTTATTTCACGTGTGAAATACAATATTTGTCATTCACTAGTTTGTAATCTTCTAGCATTGAACTCATTTAACTTTACTTGCAATTTCTCTTAAATTGTTTCACTTACTTTGAATGACATCAATTACCTTCTTTCTATTTCTGAGTCTAAATTCATGTTTGTAAATCTGCTTTACCTAAAACATGGTAAAGTATTCATAATAATTAAATAATAATATGAAGTTTTTACTTATTATGACTTATTTCACTTCTTATTCTCCTTGTAATATCTTTTTTGATGAAGAGACAAAACTTAGTAATTTATCAACAACAATTTAGATTACAACTTACAGGGAATCAATACTTTGTAATTTGCGTCAGAGATTAATATTCTATTTCCACTGCTATATAGAAATGTTGATTTATGACGTGTATCTGAAAGAAATTGATTGACTTTTTATGAATTAAATGTATGTCACTTCCATCCAACTTTTAATATATAGCCAATATCGATGAAAAATGACTTCTGTTTGTTGTGTAGGGTTAAAATAGATTTTTACTGTATCATATTTTACCTTTATTAGTACATTTCTAAAAGTTCTGAAACGTACGATCCTCGAAAAGTACAAATGTAACATCCAAAATTAAATAATCTTCTCAGGCATGCCAACGTATAACTTGTGATTAAATTTTTACAATTGAAAGGATACACTAGCTAAGATTAATGTGTCAAAAAAATGGAAATGATCATTTCGCTTCCCCAACTGAACTTTATAAGAGAAACATGTCAGTACGTGAGCAGATTCTCTGCCTTCAATAAGTGGAGCAGCCTTCTTTTATGTTCTTTTCGTGTGATTTTGTAAGATAAGGGGGACGTAATGAAAAAATAGCTATTTATTGTGAGCAGCAACTTGTAACTTTCATATTAATAATTATTGTGACTGGAAAATAATTTATTAGTGGTTTCCGTTAAATAAAATTACTTGCGGCTGTTACCTGTTTATTTCCCTCTTGTTTAGAATGGCAAATAAACAAAGCAACAAATGCAAGCGACTAGCTGGTTTAAGCCGGAGTAAATGGTCGTAGGTTCTGAGAACTTTCAAGAGAAGTGAAACTTACCTATTTGATTTATATGTGAGATATATAAGACAAATTTTGTTTTGTTTGGGAAAAAGAGACAATGATATATCGATGTTAAGTAGGTACCGTCGTGAGCAGAAAAAAATAGGACAACTTTCTTTTACTAAGGTAAATCTGTCTCTATTTGAATATGTAATGAGTAGCCGAAATAAAACAGATTTAATTTATTTTTTATTTTAATGCTGTATTGCTATAGTAAACGATGGATGATTAATGAGACCAATTGCACTGCGTTATAACAATAACAAAAATTTGGTGTGTAACATTTTAAGAAAGTGGATAATAATCGGCACGATTAGTAGAAATTCTGGATCAAAGGACAAAGGATATCCTACTTAACAAGAAACTAACTATTAATATTTCGTTATTGCACCATTTCTATTTCTAACTTCTATAAGTCTGTTTGGCATATAATTAAATAACCTTATACAATAATCATTAGTGCTAATATTTTTCCATGCATTATTTACTATTTCCAGTAATTCGTCGGCATTCCGTGGTCTCACATTTAGTTTTTGGATACTTCTTACGAGTAGTCCCCATGCTTCTTCCACAGGGTTAAGATCTGAACTATGACTGGGCGAGTTAAAAACGTTGACGTTGTTATCTTGAAACCAGTTAGTTACGGTATGAGCAGTATGAACGGAACAATTGTCTTGTTGAAATATGAACTCATTATTAGGAAATAATTGTGACACAGAAGGGAGCATAATATTGTCTAAAATCCTAATATACGTTTCACTATTAAATCGTTCCTCAATACACCACCAAACACCAGGACCACGTGCCGATATCCAAGCCCACATATTGACGGAAAATCTACCACTTTTATCATTGTTAGATATATATTTCTCATTGAAGTATTCGGAGGGCGGTAAACACGAATACGACCCCTGTGTGTTACTGGAGAGTTTCTTCGTCTGTAAAGATTATATTGTTCCAAAAATTTACATCATGCGCTAAAAATTCAAGCGCAAATCCTACTCGAGCTTCTTTATGTTCAGCTTTAAGCAAGTATTTCTGTGCAGCGTAGCTCCGATTCTCTTACTCGCCGGCGACCAGTACTACTCGATCCAGGAAAATTCGTTTCTTCAGCAGCCTGAATAACTGAGTAAAATGGATTTTCTACTAAAGCATTTACCAATTGCAAATCTTGTTGTTGAGTTGATATTCTTCGTCGCCCTGATCCAGGATTTCTACTAATCGTACCGTTTAGTCTCCACTTTCTTAAAATGTTACACATCGAATTTTTGTTAATATTATAACGCAGTGCAATTTGTCTCATTGACCATCCATCTTCTGCTTTAGCAATAACTCCAGATTTAACTAAATCGCTTATATGAGGCATATTAGTTTTTTGCACACTTGCAATAAATTATGACAACTAACTTACAATGTCACAAAAATTAAATAAGACTGAAAAGAAATAATTATTAGAATGAATGAATTAAATTAAAGTTTACAACGTAAATTTAGGAAGTAAATTTGTAAAAGTTAAATTTAAAAGTAATTTTAAAAAGAGGTGTGAATTTATTAAAATATAATTAAGATCTGTATGAAATTTTAAATTAAAAAAATTGTACAAAGAAATTGGAATTTAACACAAAAAAAAGATAATTGAAGACATAATACCAATGTCCTATGATCGGAAAATGGACCTGTATGAAGGAAGCTGGAACGTCCTGATATAACAGTCCAGATTCCAGCAAATCTAAATATTTTGGCAATTTATTCTATCACTAGGCAGCATCTGATTAATTTGAACTGAGAAATTGTAGAATAGCTTCTAGAATATTATTGTTGCTATATGCAAATTCTGGATATATGTTAATGCTTGCTAAATGCAAATATTTACTAAATGCTTGCTTAAAAAATTCTGATTTCGAACTAAATTTCCTAAAAAAAAAAAAAAAAAATAGGAAAAATATTTTATTGCCATGTGGTCACTTGTAGAATTTTAGTTGCATAAAATTAAAAAAATTTAATTTATTTAAAAAAAAATAATGTAAGCGCATTAATAAAACAATTGAAAATGAATTAAATCGAAATAATTAATAAATAAAATTTACCTATATAGGGTTTAAACAAAAATAATTGTGAATTATGAATGTAATATTAATTACTCGAGAATCTCACGATCGAAAAGTTCGTATAGGTCTCAGATTCGGATTATTTTTCTAGTTAGGTTTCATTTTTCAACCAAATTACAGAACCGATATATAATCGATTAAAGAAATCTTTAATTAATAATAGTTTGACATCAATATTGCATACACAACCTAATAAGTACGAACTGTCCAAATAAAGCAAATTATTTTCAAACTGTATTCTGATGATCCAGAAAATACATTACATTGTACAAGATACACTATATAACAAGTGTATCTGTAAGAAGTTTTGGAGGTAAGAAAAATAACTACATATGGTACAGAGTAGACAAAGTAAACAAATAAAATTTAAATGAATGTAAATATTTTGTAGGCTTGGACAATTGGGGATCTGTGATTTGAACCTATAACAGAAGTACATAATTTAGTGTAAAAAAGATGTCTGAGTTCCTAAGACACAAAAGTAAGTATATAAAACAATGTGTAGAAAATTAGCAGTTATACAAAGAAAATTCTGTTAGTCTCACTTACAAAAACTATTTCACCATAAGCTATAAAGCTCATGCTAAATATAAATAAATATCAGTTATTTTCATAAAGTTGGCAAATAGACATAGGCCATGTAACACGACGATTACAACAACGGATAACGGTTTAATAGAATTTATCTCTTCAAACAAATAATTTGCGAACAGTTACTCGCTTTGAAAGGCCACTGTATTTATAAATAGTTCCATCTCCACAAATGAGTAATCAAGTGAACATTCCTTGCCCTTTGTGAAATTAAATAAAAAACTCTCGAGTTGTTCGCCTAATACATCTCTTCCCAGCTTTTATAAAACCCATTTCGACGGAATTAATTCTGACATATAAAAAAAATCCATATAATAAATTAGAGACGGAAGAGAGACCGATTTTAAACAGCTGGTAACTAAGTCAATGAAAAGTTTTCCTATTTCCTTTTATTTTCTCGGCTAGTCTGATAAGGTCGTAAAGGTTTTTTATGGCGATCGTGCTCCCTGGGCGGTTTGATGGAGAATTTAAAGGAATCCCCTTATTTTGTCGGCCGTTATTGGATGCATTACGGAAAATCTGTATAATAATGGTTAATGATCGCGTACAATTTTTATCAGCCAAGGGAGAGCTAAGTGCCATTAATAATAATACTTGTTTTCATTTTCTTTCACTTGTTTAATTTTCTTCTCAGTAACAGTTTTCTATAATTTATATTGTGTAGATCTGGATGCAAAATAATTACTAAGGCATTAATATCATGGAACCAAGTTGCATTAAGAATGTAGCATATTTCTTTCTTTATACCACTGAGAGAGTGTTCATAAATGATCGAGAGATACATGAGTGCATCTGTCAGAGTTCTCATGAAAATGAGGCCATAGATATTTTAGGATTTTTTGCATCTATGATCTCATTTTCAATTATCTTTACCGACAGTTGGTTTTGACGGGCCATTTTATTGCTTCTGAAGCTGAACATGCCCATCTGTACCAAGGCAACGTTTTGTGTTAACGGAATATCTTGAGCAGTATATTGTAAATGCATATTAACACTTAAATATCGATTTGAGTCTTTCATGGTCATGTTATTGGCGTAGACTGTTAGCTCAGTAATTATAAACGTTAGACTCGAATAAGGAGTTGATGGATCGCATTTTGTGCTGTGTGGGATGGTAAAATTAGTTTAAATTTATGTTTGTAAGAAGCAGAAATTTGACCTTGCGCAGCCATATTGGAGAAAATAAAATATCTCGGCTCCCATTGGTGCTAAATCGATTTTCAAAAGCCGTTCACGAAATTTTTTATAACTTTGCTTCATGCGCCATTATCGTAGAATTCATATATTTTTTAACTTTAGCAGATTATTACTTTTTAATGTATTAGTATATTAGCAAATCCACGTGTACGCTAAATAGTTTCCATTGACACATAAAGTAAAAGAAATAACCAGAAAGGAAAATCCAAAGATTAAATCAGAAATTAAATTCCAAATGTTATAACCAACGATTAAATCCGGAGATAAAAGACAAAAGATTGAAGCCTAAAAAGATTTTTCATTTGTAAATTTACGTCAATCAATTTAACTTATTTGTGCATACCTTATTTAATAATAATAATAATTTATTTCCATATAGACTCATACAAGTGTTTGGATAATGTCAAAAATATTTAGGAAAAAAAACAATTATCTTTATAATACTATATTTAAAAGTTTCGTCAGACAAATGGGTGCATAGATAAATATACAAGTCGATACAAAATAAAACATATAAGAGTATATAGACATAACATAATAACAAACAACAAACATCACAGATAAAAAAATTTATCTTACCTTATTTATATTTAAAATATTCTTCCAGAGAATAAAAAGTCTGTTCTATTAGAAAATTTTTAACTAGCAACTTAAATTTATTGAAGCTAGTTAACGCCTTGAATTTATTTGGAAGGTGATTATACATCCTACTAGCGATAATTTGTGGTCCATTAACCACCTGTGGTAGTCTGTAAGGAGGAAGATAAATATCGTTGGCCTGCCACGTACGGTAATTATTGACATCCTTACATTTAACAAATTGATTTACATTTTTTTTACAAAGCATAAATACTGGTATATATACACAATGTATTGTCGAACGTAAAATTGTTAGTATTCTGTTGTTTTTAAAAATAAGACGGCATGAGCTCAAGGAGGGTATATTAAACATAGAGAGGATAATTCTTTTTTGTAAGACAAATATTTTAGAAATACCAGAACAATTATCCCAACTTACCAGACCATATGACAGTATTGACTGAACTGTCCCAAAATAGAATGTTTTTAATGTGGAGGTACTTACACTCGATCTAAGTTGCCTAATTAAATAGTTTTTACTTGCCAGTGTCTTTGAGAGATAATTAACTTGAACTTCCCAAGATAGGTGACTATCCATCCATAACTCTAAAAATTTCACTTCGTGTTGTTTTATACTTCCATTTTCTGATTTTACTAAAACACTGTAGTCGATGTTAGTACCAACTGGTTTAAATAGCAAGAAGTTTGTTTTAGAACTATTTAATATAAGATCATTTGATTGACACCAAGATGACATACTCTGAACACAGGAGTTGGCAACTCTGCTTAGTCTTGAGACTGTATTAGATGTTATGAGGGCGGATGCATCATCGGCAAATAGTGTAAGGAAACATAATTCCATCGAAGTGGTTATATCATTAATGAAAATGTTGAATAGGAAGAGCCCCAAAACACTTCCCTGCGGAACCTCAGTGCTAACAAGTAAGTTTTTGGAATAACAAAACTTGTTCTCATGAGATACTCGAACGAACTGATACCTTCCACTCAAATATGATTCAATCCATGTGAATGCCGATCCTCTAACGCCATAGGAGTATAATTTCTGCAACAAAAGCTGATGATCAATGGTATCAAAGGCGCGCGATAGGTCATAAAAAATACCACCAGAAAGTAATTTCCTGTCCAAATGGTTAACTAGTTTATCATAAAGTGATAATATCGCATCTTGTGTTGAGCGATTCTTTGTGAAACCGTACTGCCTATTAGATAAAATATTGCAACTGTCAAAAAAGAAGATAATCTAGTAAAGAATGACTCCAGGATTTTAGAAAAGATAGACAAGAGGGCCACAGGTCTGTAGTGTTCCAGATTTGATGAGTCTCCTTTTTTATAAATCGGTTAATTAAATGCGTTAAAGGATTTACAATATAATCAGCAACTGCCTTTAATATAAAGTAGGGAATTTCGTCTGGACCACTAGAATGCTTATTTCCACGTGATGTTATTAAGTTATATACTTCGCTAGTGGTAACAGGAGTTAGGAAAATAGAACGCAAATTGTCCTGAATATTAGGAGGGGTTCGTTTTGTATTATTCTTATTAGCTTTGATGAGAGATCTGACAGACTCAATGAAATAATCATTGAATGAATCAGCAGCCTAATCCCTGTTAATTATTTTTTGCCTTACTTCAGGACTTTTGGTAGAGATTGCTTAATATTAACATTCGAATTTTTTTCAATAATTTTCCAAGCTTTATTGTCAGCTTCTCTTAAGAAATTATTATTGTAAATTTTTTTACAGGCATTAATATTTGATTCGTTTTTCTTTTTAAAAATATTATATCTAATACGTAAGTTTGAATAATTGCTACTTTTACACAAAAAATGAATTTGCTTTAGAAGACGACCTACTTCAATAAGCTCTGGAGTAATCCAAGGACTAGATCTAGATTTATTTTTTTATTTAATTGCTTTTAGTGGAAAAGCATTGTCAAATATTCTCATGAAACCAGTAAGAAAAAACTCAAATTTCTTTTTTACACAAGACGTTTCATACATATTTGACCGCGTTTCATTTGTTAGCAAACTTTTAAAATACTCAATATGTTCTGCACTAAAATTTCGCCTCCTACTAAATTCTAAATTAAGTTCTTTTTTATTGATATTATAGCTAACTATTTATGAACAGTGGTCAGAAAGGCCGGGGTCATCACATTTTATTTCAATTTCATTCAAAGGTAGATTTGTGAATATATTTTCTAACGGAGATTTCCATAAAGCTTTCACAAAAATCCCTCACCTAGAGGTGTAGACAAAATTTTATCAAATCAACCGACTTGGCTGAAGACTCGATGCAAAAAGAAAGATGTTCGCATAGCGCTAATGCTCACTATTTCACGACTACCGTTATCTCTCTCTTTCTTTCTATTGATTTGTACCGATTTGTGATTTTTATTTTCAATATTAAATTTTTATCTGAAATCCTGCGGAGAAACTAGTACTCGCGATGTTATCAACATCAATCATTTTGGTATAATCTCAAGATAATGTTAATTCTTTTAAAACATATTCTATAATTGAATCTCTGTTTAACTATTTTGCGCTATTTAGCGCTGTATAGCGTAAGTCAACTTTTATACTGTAGGCAACTACCATTCTGCTAAAGTTTTGAAGTTAAAATATAATAAATAGTTGGGGAGCACACAACGAAAATTTATTTTAATTTATAATTTGATTTTTCTAATAATTTCTTTCCTATTACAGCGTGTAACGTACGATTGAACGAATCGAACGTTACACTGTATCCACTTCTGGTCAGGGGTAGCAGATTTAACCGACATAATAAAAAAATTATTTACACCATTATGATTAGGTCGGCCATTACATACACAGCACCGGTGTGGCGCAGCATACCGGTGATGACAATAAGAAAGCTGAAAGTTTTGGAACATAAATTTAGCACCTTATATCAAATTTTGGCAGATACATCTCCCACATAGATCTCTATGCACTTTGCCGCGACATTACCCCAATAGCGGAATACATCCATGATATTTCACAGAAATTCTATAATCTCAAATTGGGGTGTAATGGGGTAGTGAAGCGCAAGTTATAGCCTCTCCTACTCAATTGTTAGCCTCACCTTCGCGATGAGTTCAATTTGAACTTGGTGCACCCTGTTTTCACTAACGAGGCTCTAGCGACCGAGTAAGGGCGGAATAACCCTTACCTTTTGCCGTGAGCACATCCCCCTTCTCACGAAGTGTGCGGTAAAAATAACCCACCGCACACAAAGGTTGCTTTTGGAATCGTTTGGTTACCCCATCGTCGCAGTCTCCTTCTGTGCCATGGGACCACACCACTCGCCTTCCGCAACCGAGCTGGTCAGTTGCATACCTGCTCCAGCTAAAACTTCAAATGCAGTTTCGTTTTCAGTCGATTAAGGCTTTAAAAAAATGATGGAGCGTTCAAGTGGGACAAAATCATCCGGAGGTAAAATACCCTCCCGATCGGATCTCCGGGGGAGGGTGCCCACAGGGACACCTCATCGAATGTGGAAAAAACACCGACAAGTTAAATCCAAGAAAACTAATTCTTTCATCTACGGCGCTTGGAATGTTCATACTTTGAACGACAGCACTCGCACCGATCGGCCTGAAAGAAGAGCTACTCTAATAGATAGAGAACTTCACCGACTCAATGTTGACGTTGCAGCTCTCAGCGAAACTCAATTTTTGGAGGAAGGCTCTCTCACAGAAAAGTACTACACCTTCTATTGGAAAGGTCTTCCCACCAATTCAAGAAGACAACATGGAGTAGGATTTGCTGTTCGGAATCAACTTGTATCCAACTTAACACAAGTACCATAAGGCCTATCCGAGCGTCTAATGCTGCTACGCTATGAGCTATCAGATGGCAACGCAGTAAATCTAATAAGCGCCTACGCTCCCACTCTGGATGCAAGTCACGAAACCAAGGAAAGCTTCTATCAACAGCTGGAAGAAACCCTCTGTAGAATACCTAAAACGGAACGACTCGTTATTCTTGGCGATTTTAACGCTAGAGTAGGGAGAGATGCAGACACCTGGCCAGGCATCATAGGCAAGAACGGTTTGGGCAACATGAACGCTAACGGTCAACTACTCCTAACTAAATGCGCCGAACATGATCTAGTTATAACAAGCACCATTTTCCGACAAAAGGATAAATTTAAAGGCACCTGGCGTCACCCCAGATCAGGTCACTGGCATCTACTGGACTATGTTATCGTACGTAGGAAGCATCTCAAGGACGTCCAAATTACAAAGGCGCGCATTGATAGCGAGTGTTGGACCGATCATCGTCCTGTTGTCTCTAAAATGAAAATTGTTATGAGACCCAAACACCGAAGAACTCAAGTAAAACGTAGACTCCGTCTCTGTATTAGTAAATTGCGTGACCAACAAACCGTCGAACAGCTAAAGCAAAAAGTTCAAGAAAATTTGAGTGTACTAGAAGAAACCAAGTCTGTAGATGTCGCTGCTGCCTGGACACAAATTAAAGACAGTTTAAAAAGTGCGAGTGAGGAAATTCTTGGCACTGCAGCAAGTAAAAAACAGGAGGACTGGTTCAATGATAATGAAGCTTTTATACAAGAACTTCTTGACCGCAAACATATTGCCTTCCAAAACGCTATCAACCACCCCAACGACTCATCAAAAGCAGAAGCTTTTACCCAATCTAAGTATGAAACGCAACGCGAAATCAGAAGAATAAAGAACGAGTGGTGGGCAAGCAAGGCCAGAGAAATTCAAAGGTACGCCGACTCACACGACTACAGGAATTTCTTTCAAGGAGTAAAAGCAGTGTACGGCCCCAGTCGGAAAAATATGTGCCCTATTAAAGATTTAAATGGAAATCTCCTCAAAGAAGACCAGGAAATAAGAGCCCGATGGAAAGAACACTACTCTAACATTCTTAACCAGCAAAGTCAAGCCGATCACGATATTATAAATCTCATCCCTCAATATGACACCTTCGAAGGCTTAGATAAACCACTAACAACGGAAGAGATCTTAACCGCCATTGGGCAGCTAAAAAATAACAAATCTCCCGGCGCCGACTCACTCCCAGATGAGATCTTTAAAGTTGCGTCGTCAGAGCTCATACCCTACCTCAAAAAACTGTTTGATGTCGTGTGGGAAAGTGGTCAAGCTCCGCAGGAGTTTCGTGATACACTTTTAATCAACCTCTTCAAAAACAAAGGAAGCGCTGCGGACTGTGGAAATTACAGGGGCATAGTTCTCCTGGCTGTTGGAGGGAAGATACTCACTAAAGCGATGGCAAATAGGCTAACACCTGTTATGGAAAAGTTACTTCCTGAAACACAGAGTGGCTTTAGACCAAACCGAGGCACATTGGATTTAATCTTCACACTTAAACAGCTTCAAGAAAAAGCACTCGAATATCAAGGAGAAATTCACATGGCCTTCATTGATTTAACCAAGGCGTTTGACTCGGTGGACAGGGAAGTGCTCTGGAAAATTATGTTCCGCTTAGGTATCCCTAGAAAATTTGTGGAAGTATGTCGCAGTCTACATACAAACAACAACGCCCAGGTTATGTATAATCATGAGGCAACCGAACCTTTCCACACCCTCACTGGAGTTAGGCAGGGATGTGTCCTGGCACCCCTACTCTTTAATTTGTTTACCACTGCTCTAACAATTATTGTTGACAACAAACTGACAGTCAGAGGAATAGGTCTCAGATACCGTTTTGATGGCGGTCTCTTTAACATAGGGCGCTTTAGAGCTTTCACGAAGACACGCACACGATTCATTTGTGATCTCCAGTATGCGGATGACTGTGCACTTTTAGCCTCTACGCCGGAAGAGCTTCAAGAACTTTTAGATGTGTATGCCCAGAGCTATGATTCCTTGGGACTTAAAATCAACATTGGAAAGACTAAGATTATGTCAACTCCTCATCAAGTGAACCAAATAGGCATTACACTTAACGGAAATTCTCTTGAAGTGGTGGATCAGTTCAATTACTTAGGCAACGTTGTTAATGACAAAGCAAACATGGACAGCGAGATTCGCAATAGAATTAACGCTGCATCTAGAGCACTCTGGGGACTTAGAGAGAGAGTATTTGACAACCACGACCTTGCTTTGTCAACGAAAATGGCTGTCTACAGAGCAGTTGTCATTCCAACACTGCTATATGGATGTGAAAGCTGGGTCACTTACCGTCGTCATGTGAAAGAATTAGAACGTTTTCAGCAAAGACACCTCAGAAGTATGATGAAAATCCGTTGGTTCCATCACATATCAAACGTGGAAGTACTCAGGAGAGCAAACAGCCTTCCAATTGAGGTGCTTATTTCAAGAGCACGCCTAAGATGGGCAGGTCACGTTCATCGTATGGATGATAACCGCCTTCCTAAATGTACACTTTATGGTGAATTGCTAAGCGGTAGAAGAAGGCGTGGCGGCCAACGAAAGAGGTTCAAAGACGCTCTCCGTGAAAATCTAAAATCCTGCGGTATTGCAGACGAGCAATGGGAACAACTTGCAGCGGACAGAATCGAATGGCGAGGGGTTGTGGCCAGCTATCAAGGAAATGTTGCTGCAAGAAGGCCGAATCCAAGACCTAACCAGGTCTATGTTTGTCCTGACTGCGGTCGACATGTGCTCTCCCGAATTGGCCTCTATAGCCATAGTCGTGTGCACCGTAGATGAATGGGAATTACAATAGACTACACCTTTTACTTGTTTTTTATTGTACACAATCTATCGACTGTAACATTCTTATACTCGGACTCGAGTAACGGCTAATATAATATAATCTCAAATTGAGTGACAGTCCGAACATTACACAAATTATGCAGCATAATGCTCCGTTCAGGATAAAACATACCCTATCTTACCAGGCGTTGCCCACTTTCTAGCCAACTTTCCACTTACCACAAGTTCCCTTTACTCCACCCTTTCTTACCGAATACTTTATATTTTTAATTCTTTCCTGGTCCTCTTTCCGTTTCTGTTTTTCTTCTTCATAGCTAACTCTATCTTTCACTAGAGTCAAAACTTATTTTAGACCAGAGCATTAGAACATGATATATTAGGCAGCTAGGACGCTGTCGCTGCAGTAGGTGTCTCGAACAGGTTTTTGGTTGAGGTTTTTCCCGTATCAGCTACTCAAATTAATTGTTGTAATGTTTCGCGTACTTTTATCAGATGCTAAGTTTTAATTGTTTTTATCCTTTTTTGGAATTTTTAAACACTATTTATTATCTATTTAATTTATCGCTCTGACAAAAGGAGCTAGTTTTTTATTTACATTTGTTTTTCGCCGACTGGAGCGCTGCACTGGCGAGAGCCAACAGCTCGAAACTGCAGTCTGCAAGTGGTGTGGGACGACTGGCACGAGAGCTCCTTTAAGTAGGATCAGTCTTTCGGCTGATGTTTGTTTCAATGGAAGCATTCACGTTCTCTTGGTAACATGCAATTATTACACTTAACGCGCCAGGTTTGTAACTTGTACTTCAGCGCTCGACGGAGCACATAGCCTGGAGAGTATCTGTTGGTTGCAATCTCATTACTTTCCTTATAGTAAAATAAGGATATTATAGAGGAGTTTGCGACTGAAAAATTATGTTTTAATATTCTGCCCTCTAGAAACACATTTGAACTATGCTAAGCCCAGTCAGGTTATTTATTTTTCTATTCCAACAGATACTGGACCAGTAGATGGCGCCTGATGATTATTTTGCATGTCGCTATCATAAAGATACCGAGATGTACCAAATAGTCAAAAGATCCTCGTGTCGATCGTCACATGCCTACCTTGCACTGACGAGAGCCAACAGCTCGAAACTGCAGTCTGCAAGTGGTGTGGGACGACTGGCACGAGAGCTCCTTTAGGAAGGATCAGTCTTTTGATTGGTGTTTGTTGCAATCAAAGCATTAGGGTTCTGTTCGTAATATGCAATTATTACACTTAACGCGACAGGTTTGTAACTTGTAATTCAGCGCTCGGCGGATCACATAGCCCGGAGAGTAGCTGTTGGTTGCAGTCTAGTTACGTTCCTTATAGTAAAATAAGAATTTTATAGAGGAGTTTGAAACTTCCATATGTTAACCCGAAAACTAGTGGTAGTTATTAAATCATCAATAACTTGTGGATGGAGGTGTTATTCACGTTCCTAATTTTTTATTTCCAGCTCTATAACGTTCACGTAGCTGGATTTGAAACAAACAAATTCACATTTAAACTAAATAAAATTAGAATTTGTAATGAATCCAACTTGTACAGAATTAGCATAAATATTTTCATATTCGCGTATGAAACAATTTACTCCTAAAGTTGGACGATTATTCTTAAGTATACCATATCTAAGCTCACTCGGTAGATGCATGGTCTTTGCTATTAAACTTTAAATATTACATTCTTCTGTCATGTTTAATACCTAAAACTTCCATGTAGATGTAGGAAATAAAACCAAAATAAATGTAAATTTTTCGTTGTAGTCTTAGGAGTAGAAAAGAACTATGAAAGTTAACGAGGAAGGGATAATGGAAAGAGCGGTATCAAACTTTTATTCCTTGTACGTTGTGTGTTTGAAATTTTATTATAATCTCTCAAAGCAAAGTAGAAGGTATTGTACTAAAATATATACCGAACATTTCTCAGTGGGAGAGATTTAACTTGGTTGCAAGAAGTTGATGGTATGTTAAATATGCAAAACCAGACTGATTATTAATATATTATAGTGGAGCAGGTAATCAAAACAATTAATCACTTTGTGACTCTAATATGAAAGGCCATGACAGTAGATATACGAAATCCTAATGAAAATATTTAGATCGCAAGTTATGCGAACATCTAACAATTATGTAGCCCTTTATTGTTAATACTAATGTCATTGCATTAAATCGTATAATAAACTATATGTTATTCTAAATCATATTCTATATTCTTTCATTGACTAAAATAATCATTAATACCTACATTATTTATACGTTAGAATTAAGAAAGATTAATAAATGGCTGGCCATACAATTTCCTGCAATTTTCCTGTAAATATAGCACAAGCTATAGTTTCTTTCAGCAATATTGTAAAGGTCATATTATGTCGACATTCTTCGAGCTAGATGACGTTTATTTGGAAAGAGATCCGTATAAAGACTAGTTGCATTAGCTAGCCTACCTCTCATATCTCTAAAAGCTATCGTTTTTGAAGAGTTAATCGACAATTCAGATAAATAAATCTAATAGAACAATAAGCTAAACGCCGCTTAACGGATGCCTGCTTTTTTTTTTCAAACAGTAAAATTTACGCAAAAATGTGAAGAGATCATTTTTGTTCAAAATGCCCTTTGCAATAATATTAGAAAATTATTTAACGATGTAAGAAGTCAAATAATTCTATTTTCAGAATTTCTTATTGTAGCGTTGAGCTAATAAAATCTTACCTTGACGATATCAGAGGGTTAGGGTAGGAAATATGTTGCCTGTAAGGAGGCAGCTTACTGTATTAATGACGTTAGGAAATGTACTGGGACCTTTGCTATACATTATACATTACACATTATACATTATACGTTATACGTTATACTTTATACGTTATAAGTTATACGTTATACGTTATACGTTATACGTTATACGTTATACGTTATACGTTATACGTTATACGTTATACGTTATACGTTATACGTTATACGTTATACGTTATACGTTATACGTTATACGTGATACGTTATACGTTATACGTGATACATTATACGTTATACATTATACATTATACATTATACGTTATACGTTATACGTTATACGTTATACGTTATACGTTATACGTTATACGTTACACGTTACACGTTACACGTTACACGTTACACGTTACACGTTACACGTTACACGTTACACGTTACACGTTACACGTTACACGTTACACGTTACACGTTACACGGTGTACATTAGACATTACACATTACACACTATAAACTATACACTACACACTACATACTACACACTACACACTACACACTATACATTGTACATCATATATATACATATAATCAAATTCTTTATTGATCCTCCAGATTATATTACAATCATAAAATTTTCTTGGGAATAAGGTTCTTGTACCAATTAAAAAACAAACAAATAACTTTTCGGCTAGGGGACCTTAGCCTTCATCAGAAAATTTATTACTCAAGTAGAATCGCGGTTTTTTGCATTGATAACTTTGTCTTTAACTTTGTAATAATTAATGTAATAAAGAAGGTTTCGTAACAATTTAGCAAAATTTGGGAGTACAGTTGAAACAATGTGCTGGACGCTTGCCGCGACGAGACGGCCTAGAGTACTTATTTAGAAGCTTACTTCTTTAGTTTACAACTTATATGCAACGAAAACAATTATGTGATTTTCTTTCTTTCTTCATGATGGAACAGTTGAGATGTTTATAAAAATAAAATGTGCTCAATTAAACAAACTTAATTTTTCTTAACTTTCTCAATCGAGTGTTATGACAACTCGGTGCTAACTTATTTCGAGTTTGTAGGTGTGGCAATATTTACTTCACAAATTTAATATTGCCATTTACTATTCAAGCTAGTTTACTGTGCACTCAGAATCGCGTGACGATACTGGTAATTCGATGTTAATTTAATTGAGTTGGACGAGTTCTACATTTTCATGTTGTCCAATTAAATGTTTTAATTAAAAATGGTTTTTGTCGCTAGATCGATAATTAATTAGTAAAGCTCCGATGTGTCTTAGCGTTGAGGAATATCGAGAATAGTTTGGCAAGCAAACTGCAAACTAAATAATTGAATAAACGTCATTTGTTTTAGCAACTCCTACGTTCTTTGGAAAACTTTTCCCCACTATGCATACTTTTGTCTTGGATTATTTAGAATAATAGATAGGTAGATCCTTTTTTATTGATGCTTCTATATCATTTAGCATTTACACAAGTTACACACACAGAAAACTTTATTTTAAAATAATGATTAATAATTAATAATTGGTACAATACATTAAATTGAGAAGTTTGACAATAAAACGATAGATTAGTTAAAATTTACATATTACAAATAAAACTTAAGAGCAGGTAATGATAATTTAAATTTTAAGATAGTTAGAAGTATCAGTCTCAAAAAGTCATTGAAATTAGTAGTAGTAATTGTTGGGGGAGGCCTAGTGCCTGACAAGTAGGCCGCAAATGGGCCCTTTTTACCTACACCCTGACGTCCCCTCAACCGTTCACTTCTACTTGACCTCCTACTCCCTCTTGTAACCTTCCTGATCTTCCAATGAAGGTTAGGACATCTTTCCATTCGAGAGAGTCCATTTTCTCTTCTGGGAGCGTTGTGGCGCCGAAGAGTTCATACCTCAGGCGCCCGAATGCTTCACATTGTCCCAAGAAGTGAAACGATGTTTCTTCATCACTTCCGCATCTTGGGCAGGTGGGATCTTTCTCAACCCCTATCAGTGATAGGTGTCTTCTGAGCCTGCAGTGACCAGTTAGGACTCCGACCAATTGATTCAGGGTCTCCGGATTCTGCCTAGCAACCAGGCCGCCCTTGGCTTGTTCGGCCCCGTTACGAAGTATCGAGCCTGTCTGCAGCCACTGCTCAGCCTCCAATATTCCCTCAATGTTGCACGTGTCCACTCATTAAGGGCCGTAGCGACATTTTTCCTTCTAATTTCCAATATGGGCTCCGGGCCAAGACAGGGCTCCCTGGCTCCGAGCCTAGCCAATTCATCGGCTCTCTCGTTTCCTGGGGCCCCGGTATGTCCCGGAACCCATATCAGGCTAACTTTCTTGTGCCTAGCAAGTTCCTCTAGGGCATCTCCGCACTCCTGAACGAGGGTGGACCTCGTCCTGGGAGAGCAGACCGCCCGAAGTGCTGCCTGGCCTGGAACAGATACAAATATTTTGTTCCGTGCCGTTCCTCGTTTCTTCCTTATATGCCACTTTTAGGATGGCATATACCTCTGCCTGAAAGACTGTAGTGTACGATACTAGAGCAAAGCTCTCCTGTACTTCCCTGCCTTCCAGGAATATTCCTGCCCCCGATAACTGCCTCTGTCCATCTACTAGAAGGGTACCATCTGTGTAGCACACCAGGGAGTTCGGGGGAAAATTAATCTTTCCTTCTGCCCACTCTTCTCTACTAGGTAGGGTTAGAGTGTATTTTCTTTTCTAATCTCAAGCGGTCAGTTGCCTCCCTCACCTTAAGGGCGGAGATTGGAATTTCCTCCTCCGCCAATCTGGCGATGGCTGCATGACCCTCTGTCCTTCCACTACATCACCAGCTACCAGAGTCTCGCTTCCTTAGATGGGCCGTCATGGCTTCCTTCTTGATCCAGGCTGGAAGCATTGGCAACACTAGCATTACTTCCAAGGCAGCTGTATGTGTCGTCCTCATTGCGCCTGTTATCCCAAGACAGGCAAGTCTTTGAACTTTTGCCAGTCTTCGAGATGCGGTTCACACTCGGCCACCAGGCCACCGACCTGGATTGGAGCCTAGGTCTGATTACTGCCGTATAGACCCAGTGCAGGATCCGTGGGCTAAATCCCCAGTTCCTGCCCACCACTTGGCGCAACTCCCAGAAGGTTGCCGTCGACTTCTCTATGATTCTGTCGACCTGTGACAGTTTTTTATCTAGGATCACCCCTAAGTACTGCACCTCTTGCGATAATGCTAGGGGTCTTTCGTACATTATTGATGACCTGAAATTCTCTATCTTCCTCTTTTTGGTGAAGAGGATCATTTCAGTCTTGGATGGATTGACTGAAAGGTTCGTCTCACCGCACCATCTTTCAATAATTCTGCAGGCTACCTGCATTCTGTCGCAGATGACGCTTAGGAACCGGCCAGTTACAAGAACTAGCCCGTCGTCTGCATATGCCTGCGCATAGAAGCCTTCTGATGCCAGCCGCTCCAGGAGACCATCCATTATTAGACACCATAGACGAGGCGAAAGACAGGGGCAGCCTTCCTTCACCCCGATGTCGACCAGGCAGTCCCCCAGAGCTACACTGACTCTTCTTTCCTCCAACTCAGACTGTACCCATCTGACCAGTATAGGAGTTGTACCTCTGGCCTGTAGGGTCCTACAGATAGTCCTCGTACTTGCCTTATCAAAGGCTCCTTCTATATCGAAAAATACTGCTAAGGCTACTTCCTTGTAGTGTAGGGCCCTTTTTACCTTGTGCACTACGGCATGCAGGGCTGTCTCAGTAGACCTTCCTTGCCTACATGCATGTTGATTGATTGAAATTATAAAAGCTATCGGAAATTAAACACATTTTATCCTCCGCCACGCTCTGTTACTTCAAGGCAGATTGAATATAGAGAAGTTCCTTCCTAGTTATGTCATATTTCATAATAAACATTAATGTAGTAAATAAAGGTCTACACTAGTAGTTAGTACTATATTTATTTCAATATTATGATCACATTCGAAGTTAAATATATAACTTCTAAGAATTTATTCGATTACATTAATCACAAAAAAACTCGCCTTAGAAGGAATACGGTATTGTTAACTATCAGAGGGTGAGCAGGAATTCCTGTTTTCAATTAAAGGGAATTTCATTTAAGGAAAAAGTCCCGAACAGAATGACAGTTTAATTTAAAGTGTTGGTATTAATGGATAGCGGAGAACATAGTACAAATCACAGAGGATCTGTGTGTTCTGACTATCCCATCTCGTACGAATTATGTTGATAGAGGATAAAGTAATTATCTTGTATTTGCTTATGTAATATTCCCATATAGTAAGTATGTATGTGTGTAGTATATTTAATATACATAGGATCAGAAATATATTCATTAAAATTTTGAAAAGTGAAACAGCTTACATTTCAAAACATAAAAAATTTACATAATTTTTTATTCTAATGTATATTATTTGTTAACAAACGTATAGAAGCTGCAATTAAGCAACCTATGTTAAGGCATTGGAAATGTATTTGGCTAATTTTCAAATCAGGTATAAAATTTACAAAATTAAAAAAATGTATTTAAAAATATAGAAAAGTTTTAAAAATTTTCCCACTTTTAGCCGCAAGAAAATTATAATGTAATAAAACCATACACAAAATGGGTTAAAAGGGTTAAGTGAAAGCATGTAGACATTATACAAAATTCGTCCTTAATGAAACGCATTATATTATTTCATTAATAAGGACATTTATTATTATTATTATTATTAAAATGGAAAAATTTATGAGTAGCGAAAAGTTACACATTTGAAAATAATACGACAAATGTACTACTGGGTGTAATTGTAATAATACTGGATGATGCAGAGGAATGCGATAAAGTTAAAAGTAGAAAATTAAAAAAATAAACAAGCAGCAATTAATGCAAGAAAATGCACAAACAAAAGTACTATGGATTGGGATATAAAATAAAATAAAAAAGAAAACTTACGTATTGGACCAATTTATATAAATTCCTTCATTGGAGCTGGGTTCCGAGGTGTAAACCTAACGGCATTCCATTATGTCACCGGAATATCGTACCATTCGTACGGGAAAAACGGTCGGAGAGGTTTCTGATCAGATGAAAACCTTTCATCATCATCATCATCATCATCATCATCATCAACCAGCAATTTGCGTCCACTGCTGGACATATGCCTCCCGTAAATATTTCAATCGATTCCTGTCTTATGCAGTCTGTATCCAATTTCCCTGCAACCGCTTTATGTCGTCGGTCCATTGGGTGGGGGGTCGGTCTCTACTTCGATAAGCCTCTTGTCTGGGTCTCCACTCCACGATCCTCTTAGTCCATCGCCCGTCACTGATCCTTGCAACATGACCTGCCCAGTTCCCCTTTAGGGAAGATATTCTTTCTATGGCATCTATTACGCCTATTCTCTGCCTTATGGTTTCATTTGATACTCGATCCCTCAGGGATATACACAACATCGATCGTTCCATGGCTTTCTGAGCGACTCGTATTTTGCAGATTGCTTTCTTCGTCAACGTCAAAATTTCCGCCCCGTAGGTCATTACTGGAAGACCGCATTGGTCATATACCTTTCGCTTAAGGCTCATTGGGATATCTGCCTTAAGAACATCCCTCAATTTACCAAAGGCTGCCCATGCCAGTCCTATACTTCTGTAGATTTCGCAGGTTTGGTTATCTCGGCTTATCCGAATTTCATACCCTAGGTATTTATACGATATTACTTGTTCGATCTTAATTCCACCCATAGATATATTGCCGCTGAGGACGAGGTTTGTCATAAACTGGGATTTTTGAAAACTGATTTTTAGACCGACTTCTAGCGATGCTTCGTACATGCTCCTTAACATTTCACTAACGTCTTTTGCATTGTCCATTATCAGTACGATGTCGTCAGCAAAGCGCAAATGATTTAGATATTCTCCATCTATGTTGATGTCGCCTTGACGTACCCCTCGACCAATGGGGAATTTGCTGGTGTCTTCATGAAGTCGGACACATGCAGTTGCGCTTTTTTAGATGAGTGTTGTGTATCTGTGGTCGATCCTACTTTCCATTAGAGCTTTTAGCATAAATTTCTGGTCTGCCGTGTCGAATGCCTTTTCGTAATTGATGCGTATCAGAATGAGCGGTTTATTATATTCGATAGACTTTTCAATGAGGCTCTTTATAACTTGAAGATGGTCGTTTGTCCCGTACCCAGTTCGGAAACCTGCCTGCTCCCGCGGCGCCCTCTACGTGCGGTAAATTCGAGCAAAGGTAAATATATTTAATTCGCTAACAATAGAAATGTAAAAATGATATTTATGCCAATGGTGACTCGAAGACAAAATAAACTATATCTCCTAATAGGAATATAAGGAAATACCTGTATATCGGTTGACTGCCAAGACAAAGAAACGGAGGTCAAGGGTTATACGTAGACAGGAACTAAAGGGTCTCCCTCGGTAGCGGGGTAACCTCGGACTTTAGGGAACAACAAAAAAATCACTAGGTAATACATGACAGAACTTACTAGAATAAAATTTGGGCCAGACAATATATATAAAACAACTCCTAAAACCGAACTGGGCAGATACAATCCACCATGCCCCCAACGATACGAAACGATAATACTACAAAATGGAACGAAAGCATATCATATCATGTTTTTTATTATTTGTTGTTCTTTGTAGAAGATTCACTAATATAGTTAACTGTAATTTTGTTCTGTTTCTTGTTAATATATTGCACTGAAGTAGAACTAAAGTTATCACTATCAGTAATTTGTTTTAAAATTATTGATTCTTTATTGATGGCCTCTGAACGTAAAGAAAATTTTAAAATTATGTCTATATAACTGTGAAATGCCGTCGATTTATGTTAATAGGAATGTTTTGAGGAATTATCAATAACCACTCCTTTGTTGGTTAAGTCAAGAAAATTTAATTGTTTTTGGCCATTTTCTAATTTGATTGTAAATTTTATCGTGGGATAAATTGTGATAGGTCATAGATCCATTAGACGATTTACAGTATCTGATCATAATGTTAATATACCGGGTGTAACAGAATCATGGTATACTCCCTTTTCTCCTTTAGTTTTGAAGATAATTGATTGAAATTTAGGATATACTACATACTAATAAGCGGTACTTTTTGACATACAATGATTTTTTTCACTTCCGGTTTCGCCGGAAGTGACATTAACTTTCGATTTTTAAATGGAACACCCTGTATATTGCATTTTTTTATTCTGCATAGTTTTCTGAATCCAACGATGCCAAATAAGTGACATTTCTAACATCATTTATTTTTTAATAAAATTTTTTGTTTTCCATTTAAGTGTGCCATGACGGTTCCAATTTATTCTAAATGACCCGTTAGCCCAGTTGCCAGGTGTTTTAAGTCGTAATTAATTGTTCCCTCGCTAATTTTTTCATGATAGGCTATTTTTTTGATAGTAGAAAGTGGCTCAAAAAAGTTTACCAAAATCTACCCCTGCGGACCCTTAAAAACATTTTTTTTTTCGTTTTTTTAATGGGTACAAATTGTCTTTATTGTGTAACAGCGGTCGAGAAATGCTTCATTTGCCTGTGTGACGCGCTTGAAATATTGAGCACACTGTAATAATTTCTTATGCTAAGGGAAAATTTATTAAAAAAAACTTTTATGCTATTTTTATATAAAATTTCCCGCTCTCTCACATGGTGCTATCCGTTTATTATTATTATTATTATTATTGGAGATATTAGCAAAAATCTGAATTTTTCCGTTTCTGGGGGTAGATTTTGATAAATTTTTATGAGCCACTTTCTACTAGCAAGAAACTAGTCTTTTATGAAAAAAAATAGAGAGGTAACAATTAATTCTAACTTTCCATCAAAATTACACTCTGACAACTGGGCTACCGTGTATTGCTACAAAAATGGAAATCCTGTTAAAAACACTAAATTACGTAATTTATGAGCAAATAAAGTTCACCAAAATTGTTTTTGGGGCAAAACTCAATTTTTTCAAATGGAACCATATCGATACCGTGGTACCATTTGTTAATACTATTAATAAGGTATTTATTCATATGTTGTATTAAACTGTGCGATAAATACAAACAAAATTACCTACAGTTAAAAGAAAATACAATTTTGTTCTAATTAAATGTTAAAGTAACTAAGGTGGCTTTGAAAACAATGAAATATTTAGCTTGTCAAACATTTGTTGGTTTAACGGTGTTTTTATCGTGTCTTTAAAAATTGTTTAAAATTCTTGTTTTTACAACAATTATTTATGGGAAATGTAAAAGAAATCCTGATAGACAATGTCCAGCGAAAAATTATTTTAAACGTGTTGAAAACCAATTCTGAAGAGAGCCCAACAATGATTCCGAAGAAAACTACTTTCTATTATTGACGAAGGAAAGGAAATTAATGTTTTGGCTCGAATAGAATTTGATAAGGCTGTTTATTTAAGGCAACTTGGGTTTGAATTGGATATCAATCACCAAACAGTAAGCCGAATTTTGCACAAATACCACTATAAATCTATTAAATACCAATTGCACCAGCATTTGTACGAAAATGATTACGAACGTAGGATGGAATATTGCAATTGGATTTTGCATAATAACGTGTAGCCAAACAATGATTTTTTGGGACTGATTTTATTTTCAGACGAGTCAAGGTTTACAAATTTGGGATTATTTAACCGACAAAATATTGGTCACAAGAAAATTAAAATTTATTACAGGAGGGTAACTTTCAAGTGCGGTTCGGTTTCAATGTTCGGTAGTAGAATCATTGGTCCAATAATATTTGAAGGACCTCTGACTGGTGCCAGATACTTCAGATCAATGAGATTGAGGACGTTTTAGATGAGTTACCTTTAGATTTAGGACAGGGAATGTATTTCCAATAAGATGGCGCTCCTCCCCATAATTCAAGGATAGTAATTGATTACCTTCAACAGAGATTAGGAGAAAACGTAATTTTGACGAATGATCCTATGAGGTGGCCTCCAAGATCACCTGATATAACGCCCCTTGATTTCTTTGTTTGGTGTCATTTAACTAATATTGTCTATGCAACTGCCGTTACAACCCGTGAAGACATGGAGCTACGAGTAAGACGAGCCAATTAATAGCATAGCGGCCCAGCAATTGGCGAACGTTCTTCGAGAAACAGCTATGCGAGTTCAGAAGAGCATTGATGTTAATGGACAGCATTTTGAACAACTCTTGTAATGTTTTGTATTAATTTTTTGTATTCCAAAACCACCTTATGTATAATAAGGTAATTAGAATAAAATTGTGTTTTCTTATATTTTTTTAGCTGTAATTTTATTTGTATTTATCGCACATTTTAATACGACATATGAATAAATTTCTTATTAATAGTACTAATAAATGGTACCATGGTACCGATATGATTCCATTTGAAAAAATTGAGTTTTGCCCCAAAACTAATTTTGGTGAATTTTGTTTGCTCATAAATCACGTAATTTAGTGTTTTTAACGGGATTTCGATTTTTGTAGTATTACACGGGTCATTTAGGATAAATTGGAACCGTCATGGCACACTTAAATGGAAAACTAAAAATTATATTATAAAAAAAAATTATGTTTGAAATGTCACTTATATGGCAGCGTTGGATTCAGAAAATTATGCAGAATTCAAGAATGCAATAATATATAGGGTGTCCATTTATAAATCGAAAGTTAGTGTCACTTCCGGCGAAACTGGAAGTGAAAAAAAATCAATTGATGTCAAAAATTGCCGCTTATTACGTATGTAGTATATCCTAAATTTTAATCAATTATCTTCAAATCTAAAGGAGAAAAGGGGGGTATACCATGATCCTGTAACACCCGGTATCCAAACACGAAATGTGAGACAACGGAATGCCGAAGAATTACAGGAAATAGTAAATAATGCTATGGAAAATATTATTACTAATGATTATTGTATAAAGTTATTTAATTCTATGCCAAATAGACTTATAGAAGTTATAAATAGAAATTTTTGATCCAGGATTTCTGCTAATTGTACCGTTTATTCTCCACTTTCTTAAAATGTTACGCACCAGGTTTTTGTTAATGTTATAACAATGTTATAAAAATAAAAAAAATAGTAAACGTTTTATAGAAAAAATTTATGAAAACGATATTCATGAATCACACCTGATGGTTAGTTTTGATGTAGTTAGTCTTTTTACCAATGTTCCGGTAGATGAAACCTTAAAAATACTTAAAGACAGGTTGCTAAATGATAATAATTTGGAAACTAGAACTAAATTAAGTGTAAATAGCATAATGGAACTCTTAACACTGTGTATAAAAACAACCTATCTTCAATTGGACAATGAGTTCTATCAGCAGGATTTTGGTATGGCTATGGGGTCTGCATTATCACCAATTTTAAGCAACATATTTATGGAGAACTTTGAGAACACACATCTCCAAAATTGTATAAACAAACCGGTTGTCTGGTGAAGATATGTTGACGACATCTTTGCAATTTGGCCTCATGGTGTAGATTTACTTGATACTTTTTTAGAAAATATAAATAGTAAAGAACCGTCTATTAAATTCACATTAGAAGTAGAAAGTAGGAATGAACTACCGTTTTTAGATGTTTTAATTAGAAGGGTAAATAATACAATTGAAACAAGCGTTTATAGAAAACCAACACATACTAATAGATATCTAAATTTTAACTCAAATCAGTCAAGAAATGTTAAAAGGGGTGTTGTAAAATGTTTATACGATAGGGCCAAAATAATTTCATCTAATAATGAAATATTAAATAACGAGAAAAAATTTATCAATGAGGTTCTAGTACAAAATCAATATCCTGAAGCCTTTGTTGATAGAGTTTTCATAAATGTTGAAAATAGGGACAATCAGGTACGACAAAAACCTGAACGTCATTATACAGCAATAATTCCTTATGTATACGGACTATCGGAAAAGCTACGCCGTATATGCGACAAATTTGATGTTAGGACTATATTTCAAACGGGGAACACCTTAAGATCTATTTTAACAAAAACAAAACCGATAAACAGGGAGCAAAATTCAAAAAACTGCTTTTACAATATCCCGTGCGAATGTGATAAATGTTATGTGGGTGAGTCATCCAGACCTTTCAGTGTGAGGTTGGATGAGCACAAGAATTACATTAGAAAGAATGAAATTCAGAAATCAAAAATTTGTGAACATGCTTGGGAAAACGGACATAGAATAAACTGGGACTCGGCAAAAATTTTAACAAAAGAAACAGCTACCAAAAAAAGAAAAATTAAAGAATCAGCAATAATCTTATTAAATGAAGATAAGTGCGTATCGAATTGTTCTGTAGATATTTGTACAACCTGGCTACCAATGTTAAAAGAAGAACTTAACAAACTCAACATTATCTAAAAGAAAATATCATCAGTTCTATGTTCTGTGTAAGTAGTAAGTATCTATGGAAATAACATAAACAGAATCTTAAAGCTGTGTATTTGACATACACAGCAAAATAAGAGTTCTTCCAAAAAATAGCTTTGAAAACGGAAAGAGATTACTTTCCGAAACGTCAGCAAAATACATTATTTCTGTGTTTATTCCGATTTATATTATTTGCAAAACATAACCTCTGACTTTTCCTTTGGCGTAAACGTCACGGGCGCAGAGGCTTTTTTCCAATAATTCTATTATTTTGTAGATTCGGTGACTTGTTTTGAAGGGGATAATAATACATGTGGTAGAAAACCCAAATACTAGGAAAGAATAGCAGTGCAATTTGTCTCAACCATCCATCATTTATTTACTATAGCAATAACTAACTACAGCATTAAAGTAAAAAATAAATTAAAAGTGACATCTGTTTTATTTCGGCTCCCCATTACATATTCACATAGAGACAGATTTACATTAGAAAAAAAAGTTGTCCTATTTTTTTCTGCTCACGACAGTACTATGTGACCAATTTTCTTTTCATTTTTTTTAATAAGAAATATTTTATTTTATGAAGCATAGTAAAAACACATATTATGTTATTCTTCCTAAAAAATGTTTTAATAATGTTTTTGTCCCATTTTTAGCGTATTCTATTTGTATGTTTCTCTCAATATTTTGTAGCCCCCCCCCCCTTAATTTAGGTATCCGCGCCTGCTGATGATGCTAGAATAAATATCATTTCGCATTCGGGTGGAATAAAGCTTGAATTGAATAATATCCCATGCACTTGCATATCTTAAAAGCATCTTCGCAAACATATATTTGGAAATATGCAATATTTTCCTTATACATTGAATTAGATCAAACACGTCTTGGTTATAAATATGAGGATAATATGCTTATACCAGTATTTATGACAAAAAAACTTTTGCCAGATGACTTAATAAAAGCTTGTAATTATAAAGAATCATATAGTGCTAATGCCTGTAGCTGTAAAAAAATAACGTTACTAATATAACTATATGCGGCTGTGATCTTGACTATTGCAAATAAGTGTAACTTCTATAATTCCCTTAATTGTATTTTAAAATAAATTAAATAAAGAATGAATTTCAACATACATTTTAAATCTTAAAATACTTTATTTACAATTATTCTACTTATATTAAATATTTGTAACGTTTCGTATTTTATGCAAATTTTTTTATACTTCAGTGGAAGCACGACAAGCTAATGGCAAGCATATTCTATTAAAAAAATCCATATCATAGTGAGGCGCGCTGCTACGCTGATTGGCGCGTGCGCGCGCGCACATATTAACGATTAAACAACACAAGTACTTGAGCTAAGGAATAACAAATCTATATTATATTGTGGTATAAACTTCAAAGAATAGATACAAATTTTTCTTACATATAAAAAAATAATTTTCATATAGTTTTTGAATTTTTTTTTGAAAATCTATCAACTTCAGCGAAAAATGTTTAAGACCATTTTTCGTTTGTTTTTATGTGAAAAATAAAATTATTTTTCAGAAACGAAAAAAATCAATTTTGTTTTTTTTTTAAGAACTTTATTTAAACAATTCATAACCACATTTCCATCTGGCAAACTGTACTTTCTTATTTATAGCACATTTTAAATAAGATGGCACAAAAATATTCCATCCGAATAAATTTTCCCGGATGACTGATTTCGCTCAAACTAATCCGTCCAGTAGAAACCGAAATGTTTCAAAAATTCATGGAATTCAGCCGTATTGTCAAAAAAATGTGCGTGGGAGAACGCGCGGAACATTATGGAACCGGAAAACGCATTTTTTTTATTGTCTTCGATGTTTGCAACACGTTAAGAATTTTACTTATTGATTATAAAATTCTGGTAGATTTATTCTACTAACAGAGTTAGTCTCAAAATGAGAAAAACAATATCATATCTCGTGGTTTTTCTGTTGTTCAATGGATGGATTCTAAAGAAATTGTTATTAGCCGTTTATAATTTCGATTACAGAAATAAGTTCCATGTCTCTATCTCTACTTCAACATTAGATTTATACTAGACCTGTAGGAACATCCGTTATGTTGACACATTGCAGATATATTGCGAAATCTGTAACGAGAATAATTCCTGCGGAATCCGGATAAAGTATACTCCTTTTAGCGCCTCTAATATTAATGACTAAAATTACTAAATTCAAGCTGAGCAAAACCGAAATGAGATCTGTGTCATTATAACTGAAACTTTGTACTTCACTTGGACCTGAACTCTCATTGTTCCGCCACGATATTGTACAAAGTTGGATGGCTAATAACAAGTTTGCGTTCAACATGAATATTTCGAACTCACTACAGTTTGCAAAGCAGTATAAAATAATTAACCTGATTCTTTTTATGAATAAACTTGAAATACAAATAGCTGTGTCGGATTTTCATTAACACATGTTACAAATTACACATTACAGATAAATTATGTATGCACTAGTATATAATATAGCGAGGCAATACAATGATAACAATCGCAATCAATTCATGTATTTGACTGGATTCACCAGCAAGCGCCAGCGGTGTGTTAAACCCACGTCCTCAAAAAGAATTGCAGATTTATTGAGTCCCATTATTTAAAGAAAATAATTGATGACATGTAATCGGGTTGAAATCCATTTACGTCCACTGTTCCCATTTTAAATTTGAAAACTAATACTTCATTGTCACCTGGCAATGAAAATATCGTACAAGTTCATTACAAACGGAGTAGATTTTTGCACAAATCCTTGGCCAAGTCTTATTTTTTACGTGCAGTGTGTACGTAAAGTCCCATGATAAATGAAATCTGCAGATTCTAGACGTGATTTTATGTCTAATTGACGTGACTCACATTATCCAAAAATGTTTCTTAACAGCTGTAGCCCTTTAAAGATGGAACCTTGTTTGCAATTTTTTTTGAAATATCACACCAAAAAGTTTATTTATTTACCTAAAAATGCCTTATATTCCTCTTAAAACTGTTAATATTAGGATAGTTTTATCGTTTCAGGAAGGAAGTTGAAACATTTGCAGCCATTATACATATGCCCTTTCTGATAAAAAGCCGTGGCATGTTGATCAGGAATCAGGTTAGTTCAAAATCTAGTGGAATGTTCACGATTTAGTTAGTTGCGCTTAAATAAATATTTATGTTTAAACACAAAACAACAGATTTTACAAATGTAAACACTGAAAACAGTTAAGATGCTTAATTTCTTAAAGTGAAAGTGATGATTCTCCTCTAGATAAACCTTCCAATATTTTAATTGCATATTTTTGTAAAATAAATACCGGACTTAAAACATAGTATTTTTAGTCGCATACTCCTCTATAAAGTCCTTATTTACGATCTCTCGACTAATTGGTACATTTCGGTATCTTTAGGATAGCGACATGTAAAATAGTTAACAGGCGCCATCTAGCGGTCCAGTGTCTGTTGCAATCGAAAAATAAATAACCTGACTGGGCTTAGTATAGTTCAAATGTGCCTTTAGAGAGCCTGGAGACACAGGACCGCTAGATGGCGCCCGCTGCTTGTTTTGCATGTCGCCATCCTATCGATAGCGAGATGTACCAAATAGTCCAAGGATCCTCGTGTCGGTCGTCACGTGCCTACTTTGCACTGACGAGAACCAACAGCTCGAAACTGCAGTGTGCAAATGGTGTGGGACGACTGGCATGAGAGCTCCTTTAAGTATGATCAGTCTTTCGGCTGGTGTTTGTTGCAATCGAAGCATTAGCATTTTGTTGATAATTCACAGTTATTACACTTAACGCGCCAGGCTTGTAACTTGTAATTCAGCGCTCGGCGGGGCATATAGCCCGGAGAGTAACTGTTGATTGCAGTCTGGTTACGTTCTTTATAGTAAAATAAGGACTTTATAGAGGAGCATGCGACTAAAAATATTATGTTTCAATATTCTGCCCTTTAAAAGTACATTAGAAATATGCTAAGCCCAGTCACGCTATTTATTTTTCGATTGCAACAGACACTGGATCGCTAGATAGCGCCTGCTGATTATTTTGCATGTCGCTATCCTAACGATAGAGAGATGTACCAAATAGCCCAAGGATCCTCGTGTCAGTCGTCACATGACTACCTTGAACTGATGAGAGCCAACAGCTCGGAACTGCAGTCTGCAAGTGATGTGGGATGACTGGCATGAGAGCTCTTTAAGTAGGATCAGTGTTTGTTGCAATCGAAGCATTAACGCTTTGTTGGTAATACACAGTTATTACACTTAACACTCCAGGCTTGTAACTTGAAAGTCAGCGCTCGGCGGGGCATATAGCCCGGAAAGTAGCTGTTGGTTGAAGCCTGGTTACGTTTCTTATAGTAAAATAAGGAGTATGCGACTAAAAATATTATGTTTATTAGGTCATTAGTATGTTATGTTATTTTGGGTTGTTTTAATTCCAAAAAATTTTTGCTGACCATACTATTACTTTCTCATATATAATATGCATGGTATTTAAACTTATCCTTGCATCCTTTTCTACCATTAACATATTTGTGTCATCAGCATAACAAATAAGATGTGTGTTAGGAATTATTTGGATAGTTAAAGCTAGGTCGCAAAACTTAAATATAACAAAGGTCCTAAAATACTACCTTGCGGAACACCTCTGTTTATTAAACAGCTCTTACATTTTTACCATTAAACTCAACTATTTGATAACGGTTCTTTAAAAACTATTTTATAATATTTAGAATGTGACCACGAACACCATATCCATTTAGTTTTAGCAAGAGAAGTTCATGATCTACACTATCGAGAGAGCTAAAAACAGTCCAAATGGAATAATTTGTTTGTCGAGCGAATATGTGTCTTAAATTCAAAAAGGGCAGCGTCTAAATTTTTAGTTTTCTTAAAATCATGTTGAATCGGCATTAAAATTTTGTTTTTAACAAAGGACTTCATTAATTGCTCATTTGTACTTAACTCTTAGCAGTTTTGAAAAGCCCGATAATAAACTAATTTCTCTGTAATTGGAAAGCACGTTAACATCCCCTTTTTTGTGTTTTTTGTGTAGTGGCAAAGCCTTTGCAATTTTTAATTTATTCAGAAATTCTCCCTTCTCAAAACATAAAATGATAAAAGTAAGAGGAATATACAGTGTGTCCAACTAAGTCGGCACCATATGGGAAACTTTTTTATTATTGGTTTTATGAAAAAAAGTTATTCTTGATAAAAAGTTTTGCATGGACTAAATCCCAAAATGAAATAATCAGATATCAATTTTTTGCAGTCGTATACGAGGTTTGTCGAAAAATGTAAATTTAGCTCAAGAGTAAAGTACCTTTATTTATTACAATATCGACAATCGTTATTAAGAAAAGTTGATCCTAATTGAAAACTGCGATCAGATATCTGATATCCATCTACCATGAAAAAACGGTGTTTAATAATTTTTGGGTATAAATTATGCATAATTTAATTTAATTACAGAGAAGAGTTTGTAAAAATAACAAAATCTGTTTTTTCATGGTAGATGGATAACATTGGATATCTGACCGTAGATTTCAATTAGGATCAACTTTTCTTAATAACGATTGTCGATATTATAATAAATAAAGGTACTTTACTATTGAGCAAAATTTACATTTTTCGACAAACCTCGTATACGACTGCAAAAAATTGATATCTGATTATTTCATATTCGGTTTTAGGCCATGCAAAACTTTTTATCAAGAATAACTTTATTTCATAAAACCAATAATAAAAAAGTTTCCCATAAGGTGCCGACTTAGTTGGACACACTGTAGATCAATAGTTTACAATTTTTTATTTAAGTTGTTTGAAATTTCATCAAATCCGCAGAAATTTTATGGTTTTAGTCTATTAATGTAAGAGATAACATCACACTCAGTTACGGGAAAAAGAAAAAAACGTTCTATCTGACAATGAAATACTGTTGTTTATGTCATTTTTAGTAAAGTGTCTGTTAAATTTATTTACAGCCTCGAAGTTACTGATCTGAACATTATTTTCAAGAAGTTCAATTTTCCTTGTACGGTCGTGAGCAAAAAAAATAAGACAAGTCTTATAATGGTATTTTACTAAAACCTAGTTGTCTAACTTTAATTTTTGTGACATTGTCAGTTAGTTGTCATAATTTATTGCAAGTGCGCAAAAAACTAATATGCCTGATATAAGCGATTTACTTAAATCTGGAGTTATTGCTAAAGCAGGAGATGGATGGTCAATGAGACAAATTGCACTGCGTTATAATATTGACAAAAATTCGGTGTGTAACATTTTAAGAAAGTGGAGAATAAACGGTAGGATTAGTAGAAATCCTGGATCAGGGTGACGAAGAATATCAATTCAACAACAAGATTTGCAAATGGTAAATGTTTTAGTAGAAAATTCACTTTACTCATTTATTCAGGCTGCTGAAGAAACGAATTTTCCTGGATCGAGTAGTACTGGTCGCCGGCGAGTAAGAGAATCGGAGCTACGTTGTCATGCAGCAGCACAAAAATACTTACTTAAAGCTGAACATAAAGAAGGTCGAGTATGATTTGCGCTTGAATTTTTAGCGCATGATGTAAATTTTTGGAATAATGTAATCTTTACAGACGAAAAAATTTTCTAGTCAACACACAGCGGTCGTATTCGTGTTTAACGTCCTTCGAATACTCGATTCGATGAGAAATATATATCTAACAATGATAAAAGTGGTAGATTTTCCATCAATATGTGGGCTTGGATATCGGCACGTGGTCCTGGTGTTTTGTGGCATATTGAGGAACGATTTCATAGTGAAACGTATATTAGGATTTTAGACAATATTATGCTCCCTTCTGTGTAACAACTATTTCCTAATAATGAGTTCTTATTTCGACAAGACAATTGTTCCGTTCGTACCGCTCATACCGTAACTAACTGGTTTCAAGATAACAACATCAATGTTCTTAACTGGCCCAGTCATAGTCCAGCTCTTAACTCTGTGGAAGAAGTATGGGGACTACCCGTAAGAAGTATCCAAAAATGAAATGTGAGACCACGGAATGCCGAAGAATTACTGGAAATAGTAAATGCATGCATGGGAAAATATTATTACTAATGATTATTGTATAAGGTTATTTAATTCTATGCCAAACACACTTATACAAGTTATAAATAAAAATAGTGCAATAACGAAATATTAATAGTTAGCTTCTTGTTAAGTAGGATATCCTTTATCCTTTGAGCCAGGATTGCCACTAATCGTACCATTTATTCTCCATTTTCTTCTTTTTCTTCTTTCAGTTCAATTTGTCTCATTAACCATCCATCATTTACTATAGCAATAACTACAGCATTAAAATAAGAAATAAATTAAAAGTGTTATCTGTTTTATTTCGGCTACTCATTACATATAATCGTACGTCCGTAATATATTTCTAACTTTCCCTTGTTTGTTTATATTATTTAACCATATCTACCGTTCAGTTGTGCCAATCATTTTTTGAAATACAGATATTGTTTACTAAGTTGGTAAACTTGATATATTCTGACCAATTTGAAATCCACATACTATTGGGAGGGTCAGTTTAAACAAGTTAACTTAAATGAATTTGAGTTTCATAGATTCCTAGTCAAGAGCTTGGTTAATATTCACTTTATAACCAGGCCCTTGTTTTGGTTTTCAAATAAAGAACCATCCCTAACCAGTCGGCTCGTGAGTAAATTCTTTTGGAGATTTTTTTTTAATACATTTATTTAACATCGGTCTATTTCCGCTACTGAGGCCTGACACCGACGCCTGTAGACGAGCTACCCCCAACCAGGAATTTTGCCGAACTTCTTCCCTTAAGAAGAGTAGGGATCTTTTACTTGCCTAACATTTAATAGACAAGGGACCGACGGCTTTTCATCCCCTCCGAAGGATGGTATATCCCCTATACAACCCTCGCCTAAGGTTGTATAGCTTCCGCGCGTACACTGATATACAAGCCGCTGGAAGATGTGTGAGGCGAGAACGCGGTTTCCGCTGGAATGGTCACCCATCTAACTACTAACTGCGCCTGACGTTGCTTTACACCGCATATCGAAGTATGTACATAGTAAAGACGCACCTACGCTCGCCCCTTTTGGAGATTTGTTTATTGGCTGTTTAAGTGCTCTGAAAATTCTCGAGACAAGAGTGCAAAATGAAATTTTTGTAAACTACAAGGAAATTAATTTTTTTGGAAGTGCAACACAAAACGTCCCACGGGGCGTAATTCTTGAGATTGCAATGAACAACGTCACACTGGGCGTGATTTTTGTAACTACTACAAAAAACGCCTCGCGGGATGAAATTTTTGTAACTGTAGTGAAAGACCTTGCACAGAACCTAAATTTCGTAACTGCAGCGAAAGGCGTCCCACGGGGCGTAACTTTTGTAACTATCACGAATAACGTAATGGACGTAATGCATAAAGCGAAAATTTGAGCAACTGTCTCAGGAACGGACTTGTACTTCCAAACAAAAATCTTTTTTTGCGTTTGTGATAAGATATTTTGAACATATTTCTGGACAATTTTGTATAATTAATGAAAAAGCATAGATTTAAATCTATGTTACTGTTCACAACCAAGTAAAAATTACGTAGACTTTAATACACAGTACAGAGAACGTCCTTCATAAGTAGCTTGACGTTTAGAAATTGTCTTTGATATCATCAGAAACACAATTGAAATTTCATCATACCGAATGATTACATTTAACTTCGATCTAGCATCATTTTAGTTATATCCGATTAAACGATCATGTTCTTTCAATTGCATTCGATTGAAATAATTATCAACTAATGATAATAATTGTTTCGCAGTAAAATTCATCGGCGTCTTGGCCATCTATATTAAAACTGTGTCAACTTCTTTTCACGCATTTCTAAAAACAAATCCTCTATCAATATCATTTTAGAAATTAAGTATATAAGAAAACTGATTTGGCATCTTGACTTGTGTCTTTTTAGAAGCGATAACAAAGAACATCCCCCGTAATGTCTGCCAAACCATTAAATTCTTATTTTGGACTCCCAGCGATTTCAGTTGGCCTCATCGTTTAGACGGCACAAAAAAGCACCCCTAATGACTAAGAAATGACCCTAAACATATATCCCGGTTAGTGAAGGTTAACATGAAAAGTCATCGCTTTCTAGACGAGCACGGAAACCGTTATTCCTAATTGTAATCACCAGCAGCGTTTTAAAATTACTACTGTTTCAGAGAACACATGCAAATGTAATTGTGCCCGATTACAGCACGGAGAGTGAGTCTCATAAACGGCGAAAGCAGGGTTTGCTTAGGGTATGGATGTCGTTAAAATAATATATTAATAATGAAGGTGCTTGGTATGTACGTAGCTAATTTTAATAATAACCAACTCCCGTTCTTTGTTATCCAGTTTTTAAACACTTATCATTAAATGGAGTAGATTCCAGCATTGCAATAATTTTCGCTTTAAAATTAAAAATATAAATAATATAAATATGTATATTACTAATATATAATAATAATAATAATATAGTTTATTTACATAATTATAAACTAACACAATACATAATAATTTCGTGAATTATAATATAAGTAGTATGGAAATGAGAGAACCTCGGTTCAGGAGCAGGAGCAGGACCGGGTGCAATGATCAGAGTAGGAGTGGGGGTAATTAGAGTAGTAGGAGGTAATTAGGAAGCGGGGCTTAGGGGGCGGGACGTTACAGGGCGGGGTTTAAGGGTGGGACGTAAGAGGGCGGGGCCTTGGAGTGGTGGTGGGCAATTAGATTAGTGAGATGTAATTAAAGTGGTGGGAGGCAATTAGAGTGGTGTGGTAATTAAAGTGGTGGGGGGCAATTTAAGTATAATTAAGTGTAAAATGAAGGTAACTGCATTAACAGTGGTGGTAAATGCAGCAAAAATAAGGGTAATTACAGTAAAAATAAAGGTAATTTCAGTGACAATGGGAGTAAATTCAGTAACAATTAAGGGTAATTGCAGTAACAGTGAGGGTAAATGCAGCAAAAATTAGGACAATTAAGGATAATTGCAGTAACAATGGGGGTAATTGCAGCAACAATGGAGGTAATTGCAGTGAATTTAAGCGTAAATGTAATAACAATGGGGTAATCGCAATAAATATGGGGATAACTGCAGTAAAAATGGAGTAACTGCAACAACAATAAGGGCTATTGCAGTAACAATAAGGGTAATTACAGTAACAATAAGGATAATTGCAGTAAAAATATTGGTGATTAAGGCAATTATGTCCGCCCATCCGTCTGTCCTTTTGCCCACCTGTTCCTCTGTCTGCCCACCTGCTCATTGCATTGTCCTATTGCACTTTGTATATTTTTTTACAATGTCATAACAAACATTCACTCTTGATTAGTTACAAGTACTAACAGACCCTGACGTTGCTTTACATCACATATCAAATATGTACATAGTAAAGACGCACCTACGCTCGCTCCAAAATTTAGAACTCTAAATGTAATTTATTGGCAACAAATTGAAAATTCTACTAACCAGTTATTATTCTGGACCTCAGAAATTCAAAACATTTTACCGATTTAAAAATATCTATCTATTTACGAGTTACAAGGATTACTGTATTCTTGTGTTTGGTGACGACAACTAATGATCTGAAGCTAAGTATGCGAAATGGCTTAAGATTCTACAGTGCATGCCTTTCTATTATTGTTTGTTTTTATTACGGAGGGCGGTAATGAGCAGGGGCTCTGCGAGAAATCTGAGACCTTTACTGCATATCTTATCCTATAAACAGCCATCTTTGTTTTGCCACCAGCTTTTTTCTTTCTACAATTAGTCATCTTTGCTTCTTTTATACCAGCCATTTTTGCTTTTTTTATACCATTGCATATGCTTTTCTATAAACAGCAATTTTGTCTTTTGTGTCACTGTGGACTACGGTGGAGAAATCACGTCTATCTTTCCTGATGCCACCTGAGAATTAGATGACATGTAGCACAGAACTCTCATAGTTTATCTACTGGTGTCACAGAATTATCTTTGACTGCAAACGGTAGTCATCATATTCAACTTTAATTTTTTGCCTACCGACATAAATTCTAGGTTCCTTCGTCTACCCAGTGCGTAATTGAGGTGACTCACTAAAAATCTGTGAAAGTAAGAAAATCTCGTTAGTCCACTGAGACTGTTCTAATGGGAATCGAAGGTATGGATATTATTTCGATAGGCATTAGATAACTTAAATAATTTTTGGGTAATAGAAATATATTTTGCATTTATTATTTCACAATATTGTAAGCTAATGTACATATGGAATAATAAATATTATTATTATTGGATAACATTTAAACCTTATTGATCCATCCAATACTAGACTCGCATAATTTTAGTATTATTCAGTTAGGTCTGCCTTGGCACTGAGTAAATCAACTTTCTACCATTACAGATTTCTGTATAATATAAAATATAACGTTATATTTCAGAGCTGTATCTGAAATAGAAATTACGTTGAATGGGAGGAACTTTACCATACAATTTATTTTTAACAAAATAATATTCCAGAGTACTTTAGAAAGTCATAAAAGATTTATCTTTTAAAGTTTTCTGCAAAATAAGCTTAAAGCTGTGGACACCACTTGATGCATTTTATATAGCACTCCTTATAATTTAAAAACTCCATTTACCGCTTATTGATGGCGAGTTAGGTCGCACTCTAGATTATCATATATATTTACCACTTGGGATATCCGCAGTTTAGTATATGCACTTCGATGTAATTCCTAACCGTGCAGTGAATTGTGGGAAGTCGCCGTTGTGTGTTTTTATTTAAAATTGAGTGACGATCGCTGAGTGACGTTCTACTTGCCATTTTTATTATCACTGTTTCGATATTGGACTCAACTACCGGCTGTAACATTGAAAATTATAATTATATTTTTTCTCTGGCTTAGAAAATAAGGACCTTTCGTAATATCCCTAATAATTTTCGCAATTAAGGCTCTACATTAAATATAATATTTCGAGTTTTAAAGTTGCTGATGTAAGTTTTGTGCAATTCTGTAAGTTTCTCTCAACTAAAAGATGAGCGGCCGTCGCTAGATGGGTATAAATGCAACGGTATTCGGCGCGTTAATTGAAACGATTGCCACCAGATGGCGCTGGTGTCGTAGAGGTGAACTGAAGAAAAATTTTAATAATAATAATATTTATTGCCTAACAGAAGAAAAATTCAATTATAGGAAAACTTATAAAAATGTAAATATTACATACAATGTACAGAAGGTGTAAAAAACAATGTAAATCTGACATATATCATACAGAAAATTTGAAGGACAATGTAAGTATTAAACATAATCACATAAATATACATAAGAAATGGCAGTGCATAGAGAAAACTGATATATTATATATATGCAGTTAGTAGGCCAGGCGACAGGTAGTTCAATAAGGAAATAATTAGTGGATAGCTGGAAATTGCTTTAATCGCTTTATTTGGACCCAGATATTACTCTCCCAAGTTTTCCCCCTCGAGCGAAGTCGGCGTTGGCCCTTTGCAAATATCTCCCAAACCATCAACTTTATCAACAAAATACCTATTATAAAAAATAATAGATTAGAGTAAATTTGCTACAAAAGAGTTCTTTACCGTTTGTCTCTAAAGTGAACCGTTACGATGCTACGACCATTCAAAGTGGAGCCCTTTTTGATTCTTGCGGAAAATTTATCGAAATCATATGCCATATCAAAGTTTCTACATGTTGTAAATATTTGTCAGCATGCCAGGTGCACAAACTGTTAACTTGTTACAAGTATAACATCTTTTCAAGGTAAACAGCTGTGGCAAAGTACCTACGATTAGTATTATTATTGACTAGTATTGACATAAAATCACTCTTTTCTACACCACCTGGCGGTAGAGTAAATGGCGCGTTTTATTGTAAGTGGTGTCCCCAGGAGGCCTAATCCACTGTTCAAATGTCAAAGTTAGTCGATTTTCAACTGTTTTGATGAAGGCTGGCAGGCTTGATCGTCTGCCTCAATTTCTCCATCATCGCTTTCATCGTCTGCATGTGTTTTTAATGCAGGTATCAATAAAAAAAATAGTCAGTAAGTACGTTCAGTTCAGATTCAGTATATTTTACAAGTAGACTTCATAGACGTGATAATAGACATGTGCAATTCGAAAATAAAAATCCGCAACACGGATATTCCCGTTGATCATCTTGTGCTTTTCCAACGCATTTGCCTTGCAAAGAAATCCGATGCAGAATTGAAACAATATTTCCAGTTTGAACTAGCTCCGTATCCGCTTGCGATCTTTGATGAGGCGGGAATGCGTAAGACGCAAAACTCTGTGTTCTATAAATTATTCCATCCTGTTACCAATGAACCCACATTTAAGGACCTACATCATGTTCTCGACGGAGGATATCTTCTGCACCGTGTAATTTGGCACCAAACCGATACTTTTGCCGACATTAGCGCCAAATATATGAATTACGTCAAAAGATACTTCAAAAACCGTGTCATTATTTTCGATGGGTATCCTGACGACCCAGCAGCTCGCAGTACCAAGTCCGCTGAACGTCTTCGACGATCGCACAAGCATGATGCTGCTAATGTTTTTTTTGGTGAGTCCATGACGGCACCTATGCCATAAGCAAAATTTTTGTGTAATGATACAAACAAACGAAGATTGATCGACTTGTTGCGTGTCAAATTCGAAAGCGAAGGAATCGAAACCAGACAAGTTCCAGAAAATGCCGATGTGCTCATCGTTACCACCGCACTCGAGTTATCTCGGCCCGACAATTCGATCATTATAGTGGCTGAAGATATAGATATCCTGGTCATCTTGGCGGCTTGTGTGCCACCCTCCACGAAAATGTATTTTATGGAACCCGGCAAAGGTTCAACCAAACAACAACTATTTTCCACAACAAGTTTCAGTCTCCCGCCGTGTGTGCAAGAAAACATCCTCTTGTTGCATGCGTTTAGTGGGTGCGATACAACGTCTTCGTTTTTCAGGCAGGGTAAAATGAAATTCGTAACACTGCTGAAGAGTAATGAGGAACTGCAGACAGCTGTTAGGGTTTTCCGAGACGTGAACGCAAACCCCGATGAAATTGGCAAAGCGGGGCAGTTCGTTGTGGCTAGGCTTTATGACAACAAAACCACGGGAAACACCCTGAATGAGTTGTGGTTCCAACTGTTTGCAAAATCTCTAATCAAACATCGATTTAATCTCGCAAGCCTACCTCCCACCGAATCAGCGGCACGTGAACACTCTTTAAGAACATACCATCAAGTACAAACATGGTATGGAAATGATACAAATCCACTGAATTGAGGCTGGAAGAATTCTCAATGTGGTTTGGCTCCCATACCTACGACGAGGGATCCGGCGCCACAAACGCTTCTAAACACAGTGTCCTGCAAATGTTCGAAATGATGTAACGCAGCGTGTGGTTGTAGGAAAACGGGCCTCTGATGCTCCAGGATCTGCATTAATTGTATGGGACGGTCATGTACAAATGCTGCCGAGGAAGATGATATGGATGATTGTGATGGAGACATCAATGTTAATCTTGAGCGCCCTGTGACGTCGGACAAATGTACCGATGCAGACGATGAAAGCGATGATGGAGAAATTGAGGCAGACGATCAAGCCTGCCAGCCTTCATCAAAACGGTTGAAAATCGACTAACTTTGACATTTGAACAGTGGATTAGGCCTCCTGGGGACACCACTTACAATAAAACGCGCCATTTACTGTACCGTCAGATGGTGTAGAAAAGAGTGATTTTATGTCAATACTAGTCAATAATAATACTAATCGTAGGTACTTTGCCACAGCTGTTTACCTTGAAAAGCTGTTATACTTGTAACAAGTTAACAGTTTGTGCACCTGGCATGCTGACAAATATTTACAACATGTAGAAACTTTGATATGGCATATGATTTCGATAACTTTTCCGTGAGAATCAAAAGGGGCTCCACTTTGAATGGTCGTATCATCATAATGGTTCACTTTAGAGACAAACGGCGATTATGAAAAATAATTATTAGCAACGGTCATTAATTCATTTAATGAACAGCGGTTAATATCGCATAAATTGGATGTTTTGTTGAAATTGTTACACATAACATAAATCGGAGATTTTATTTTCGTGTTGGTTCTGAGGATATTGCAATAGAATGTCTGATTGATTCTCAGGTTCTCTCTGTGTATTTGAAAATCATTCATGGACAATATGAATGGTGTATCCACAGTGTTGTGTAATAATTTATACAAGAACGTGAGACTTAATAGTATTCTTCTGTGGCCTAAGGTTTGAATATTAAATCTAGAGGTTAATAAATCATGTTCAATACCACCCGCCGGATATATGCCATCGGCTTTAAAAGCAAAAAATTTCAGGTAGCGTCTTTGCACACGTTCTAGTAAATTTATATACGTGATGCCATATCAATCCACCATATTTCAGTTTAGAACACACTAGAGGAAAGCATCGTGCTAAGGGCCTTTATATCTGTGAAGATTCCACAGTTTCCCAGCATGAGCCCTAGCATCTTAAGTGCGGATGCAGAAGTTAACCTAACGTGTTCGTTGAACCTTATTATCAAAATAAATTCCTAGATCCTGTCTTAAAGTGCAACGTGATAGTTCAGAAGAATTAAAGGAACAATTATATTACACCGAATCACTTTTCTTAGTGTAAGAACAAACTACACTTTGATACATTCATGTGGAGTTTGTTTTGTTTGCACCAAACTTCTACCAGATCTATTTGTGTTTTCAACTGAAGGCAATCGTTTATATTATCCAAAACTGCACATATTTTTAAGCCATCTGCAAAGAGGAGGCTCCTACAATTAAGAAACATTCTTAGATTATTAATAAATATGATAAAACCGCAAGGGTCCTAGGTTGGATCTTTGTGGGACACTTGATGTTGCTGTATATAAATTGAAATTTAAATTATTGTAGCTGACATAAAGATTTCTATCGCCAAGATAAGAGGTAATTAACGATATTAAGGGAATATTAAAGCCGTAATAGTCTATCTAATTTATTTAGTAATATACAGTGTACTATTGTGTCGAAAGCCTTTGAGAAGCCCGCGCGTATACTACATCTACTTGACCATGGGTGTCTAGGTTATTATATATTACTTGGGTTATTTCTACAAGATTTAAGACTTTTGATCGTTTTTCAATAAAACCATGCTGTTGGGGTGAAATTATCAACTTTACTTCTGAGAATATGTATGTATATAAACACATCTCAAAGACATTTGCAATCATTTTTTAATATCGGGCATACTCTTCCTAGTTTCCAAACATATGGAAATGTACAAGATTTTAGAATTACATTAAAAAATTGGCAATGAGAGTGGGGGGGGGGCTAGAACATGTAGACAGTTTTTGACTATAAAACTATGGCCAGATGTCAATTTATTTGGTAGTTTCTTTATAGCGGCTATTACATCAACTTCATTAACTATTGACACCTATGCATGGAAAGTTTCAGCAGATTACAATAATTGAAGCAGTATCATAGCCATCTACAGGCGAGTACTCGCTGTGAAATTAGTCCGCGAAACCATTTACTATGTCCCTGGGTCATCATAACATGTTGGTTGCCTCGTCATACATTTTGCCTGGGATTCTAGTAGAACCTTTTTTCTTTTGTATTTTGATTTTGATATCGATTTCGATTCCCGATTGCGATTCCGATTCAGATTCTCATTACGATTTCGATTACGATTTTGAGAGAAAAAGAAAGTAATATCATTCAGTTTAGTTTAGTTCATAACAACAATAGTTACTATCAAATAGTAGTACGTACCTACCAACATAAATGTACCACTCACTTGCTAGAAAGTTCACAAAATCCTATTTATCATGGCAGATTTTAACCATGAAATCAGGATTTTGAGAACCTTAAAGCACATTAGTGTTCTTAGGTATGCTGAATACTTAAATGCCATAAATAATAATTATTATTGTTGATGCTCCCAATTAAATTTAACTGACAAATACTTATTTACAGCAAAAAAAAACACTACGAATTGAAATAAATATGTCTAAACCACCACTATTTGTTTATACATATTAAAAATTAATTACATCTACTATTGCATAATTTTTCCTTTGCAAATAAATTTTTAAAATGTTAATATTATAACTAGATACAAGAATATGAAGTTCGCCTTATTAATTTCGCATGGAGTTATGAAATTAGATGTAACTTTCTGCAAATTAGCACTGCAAACCAAAACTTTTATTGTTCTATGCTGTCGCAAATTGGTGTACTCCGATTTGAATATCTGAAATTAATGCTACTATATTCAATGAAACTGCAGCTGAAGGTCCTAGATCCTCAATTAATATTATAATTAATTCAAGCGTATCCTATCTCCCGAACTAATATGATTTTCAAAACAATATAAAATTAACTAACGCTGTTTCAGAAGTTAGTAAACTATAATCTCTTAGAAAATACCGACACTTATTTTATGGTTAGTCAAATTTCTTATCCCGCTGCCATGTACTGGGAGTTAAAGATAAAGGTGGGATTTGGAAAATAGAGTCAATTAGACAGAGTTTCTTTCACTACTGTTTTCAAGATTTTAAAATTATCAGCGCCATCTCTTCATCAGCGTTTTTCGCGTATCGAAGGTGCCCCCTTTTAGAAACTTCGTGCAACATACAGTGTATAGTCGAGGTCAAATTTACGGTACACTCAGAAAAGGCAATAACGACCTACCTCATTAAAATACCGTTAAACTAGTCGCAAAAGTAATTGCGCCCAGGCACGGCCTTGAAATATTTAGATCAGCAACTCAGTCGTTCAGTTATAATGTTAGAGAACACTGTAAAACCCTCGGTATACTTTTCGACGTTGTAACAAAATCCGACTTAGGAAATATTTCGTATGAAAAGCGTGCTTCACGTAAAAATATCGTGGAAGAGGTTGTTAATACTCTTAATCATATTTTCGCTCTAGTGAGCGATTTTTATGCAAACATTTCCATAACTCCTCAAGGAGCGTCATTTTAGAAAGTGTAGTAAATGTCGCTGCACAGGGGCGTAATGTCGCACCGACCACCTAAATTTAGAAACTATAACAAAATTTGACTTCAATTTCGGAAATTTCAGTACTAAAAAATCTTTTACGAATCCACGTTGTTAAGCACTGCAACTGATACGAGGTCTTAAATATGAGGACAAGTTAATCCAACTTCTATTCAAAGTATATCGTGAGTTTTAGCGAAAATAACCCTTAGCGGCGTGGGACCCCCATCATTTCTTAGCAGTCGGTTTTTACGGGAAAATGATGAGTTTTAACGGGATTTGCCCTAAACCGGTTCCTCAGTGATTCGGTGTCAGAAAAGTATCTTTACCATGTACTCATATGTGCATGGGACCGCCTTGCCTGAACGTATAAAATTGTAATTGCAGATTACAATTCGAAGTAGTAGCGCTTCAAGCATTTTCAAGCTCTGAGGAGCGACCAAAATTGATATTGAAATACAAATACGTGTATAAGACAGGCAAGCAAAAGCCCACCAAATTTCAGAAACATTAAACTTTTCTTGAATCTTCTTGTGTAATCGTTAGCTCACAAAACTGCATATTGGATGGTAGTTGGTACATTATAAATCGTTCCGTTCCTCACCATGTGTTGCACACGGGCCAGACTAGTGTTTGTTAAACATATTTCTTAAAAGTTGTTGTAAAAACATAAATTTTGAAGAGATTCAATATATATTTTTGAACTTTATATTGTTTTTTAATTGTGTTTTCTAACAAAATTCCCTTTCAGGTATAATTTTTAAGAAAGTGTTAGTACATCCAGTGTTAGGTTTATAGTGTTACGACGTCCAATAGATACCATTAGAGCAGCAGTTAAGCAAAAACGAACAGTAAGTATAAATTTTCATATTATTCTCCGTCTGAAACAGTCATCTTGAACCCTAATTTTGTGAACGTTAACATTCATTTTTGAAATATATATAAAGTCCTTCAGACTCCAAAAGATGAATCGTTCACAATAACAGTGTAGTATTATTAATATGTACATTCTAATAAATACGAATTTTAAGTTCGGCTCTGTACTATTTCGTTCGCAAATTGACTCGCTTAGCTTTATATGCGCGTCAGCTTATTTGATGACACCATGCTCTTTGGTCCAACGGCGATATTAATGAAGTCGTAACGTTTTTGTTGTCTTATTTGAGTACACTGTAAACCTGAGTTCGACTACACTTATATCGTGTACTAATGTAGTGTAGGTTATCTTTCATATTATTTCACTGAATATTAATTATTAGTAGGTACTCGAATTTATATTTATTTTGCATAACAACTAAATTGTTCATATGCAAGCTGGGAAAAGTACAATGGCAACCAAAGTTAAATTTGTCAATCTGGCGACTAGTTATCGCTGTTAAATAACAATTTACTCCTGAGAGACCCTAAACACAAACTTCTCGAAACAACAAACTATTTGGCAGATGGTGCTAGGTCGTTGAAAACCACTCATTGAACTTAGGTATTTCAAGTGATAATTCTACATTACTGTCTTTGGATACTTAGTGCAGATATGCATCTTAAACTTTATAAGTAAAATACGTCAGTCTGTACATATTATATTTATTTTTTTAAAGGTACAACTGTCCGTCCAGACATATAAAAATCCAATTAAAGGGCAGAAAGATACAAGTAATAAGATGAAAACAATATATATCCTTACATATATGGCAGTTGAGATAACGAAAAAACAATCTCAAAATTCAACATATTTTCATATATATATATATTACTCAATTACCTAAAATGCATATTTAGACCAGGGCCAATCCTGTTTAAGGCAATAAAAATTCTTAGCAGTATATGAATGGTCGGAAAATGTAGTTAATGGTGTAAATAATTAATGAAAAATCGTCCAGACATGTTCGGGAAGGGGGGTGGTAATATATACATTTTTAGGGGTTGGTACTCGTTTTTTGCGATTTGCTGCTAAACTATGCATCCCATCGAAAAATGTTGAATGTAAAAGTTGTAGATGATGAAAAAATCTAAGACTTTCTAATTGATCATTATTGACCAAAGCCTCAAAATTATCAAGAAAAATGCAAAAAAGCGTTTTTTCGGTTTTTAATTTATAACTATCGCAAAAATGTTTATATTTTCATGAAAATTGGTGAAAATGTTCTATTTTGTGTTTCAAAGCGAAATATTTAATTTTTGATGCTTTATGAAGAAAATAAAGAAAAAAGACCTAATTTTCAATCGAAAAATTTGGTTAGCAAATTTTCGATTAATGAACTTTACTAGTGCTCATTTTTTCGTTGAAATCTCAACTTTAATATATTATTAAAATATAATATTGTTTATATACAAAAATATCGTTAAAAAAGCAAAAAACTGAAAAACTACTTTTTAAAAATCAAATTTTAGGTGAAAATCATGAATTTCTTTTTCTTTATTGTAAATAAACGTTTACATTCATAAAAAGCATTAATTCTCATACAATACTATGTTATACAAGTAATGTACATATTGTACATATACCTAACTATTCTCGGCTTTCAAAGTCCCGAAAACATTATTTAAACTGCAATTAAATAGGTAAAAATTCAAAAAAAACAAAGCCTGTGAACTTAGAAAATTTGTTATTGTTATTTCTTGTGATTCGTAAGTATTTACAAATTATCACGTCAAAGTCTTATATTTGGTTATAAAATACAAAAATGAAAAGTAAAATAATTTTATTGAAATCTTTTTTTCTTCGTGGGCAATTCTTCATCGCCAGAATTCAGTATCATTATTTTTATTATTATTTATTAGACAGTGGGTACTGTCTTCATCTTCGATGTCCTCGAGACTACAATTTTATTCGTACAACGATTTTTCGACATTAGAACATTTATCAGAACCGTGACAATTTGAGCACAAATTTGTGCACTTTAAGCCATGCTTGCGACACCCACATTTGCTATTACCGCATCCTGTTTCGCAGCTGCAGCAGATAATTTTCAATAAATTTTCAGGAATTAATTCTTGTTCTGTAAACATAGGTACGATGCCATTAACCTGATGTTTCCATCCCCAATCTGTAGCTATTAATTGATTATCAAGCCAACTTTGTATTTGAAAATACACCCTGTAACAATGTTGCTTAGCTGCCCCTTCAGTTGGAGGTAATTTTTTCAAATGAAATGAGGATTTAACTGTAGCCGTTCGGTAGAGTTCAAATCTTTTGTAAATAGAAGCTATTATTTTTAATCCATTTTCGGTAATCGTTTGTTTGTCTGCATTTGTATTGTAAAAAAATTCTGCAAGATTAGGTGAATGTTTATCGGCCAATAATGATTTTATAATTGTTTTTTTTTCCTTTCCCAGCAAAACTGGAAGTTGTATCGCAGCCAGAAAAGCAATGCAAAAATGCTACAATATGTTTATGTGATTTATGTTTAAAACTATTAGAGGTGTAATAAGTATCAATAATATTTCCTCCATCAGGTTTGTGGAAATAGATATTCAATTCATGTGAACTGAATTGATTTAAAAGAACTAAAAGATCTATGTCTTGACCAACAGCTACCACTATTTTATCGGAGTTTTTTGCTACTTCAAGGGATGTATTGTTAATTAGGGATTCTGCATCTTTTTCAAATAACTATTTTTTGCGAAGTTATTTTGTATGTAATGTAAATATTTTTGTGTTATTTCATTAATTATATCGTTTTTTTGCCAGATTACTTTGTGTAAGAGAAACCCGCCATCAACAACGTGTACAATATTGCTCGAAGTTGGTAACGGATTGATGCTCGCAAATTCTGTATATAAATGTGACTTAATAATTTTTCTGAAGCCATTCTCTGTAAACAACGACACAGGAAATGGAGCAAGCTCGTACTGTAAATAATTTTTCATATCATCTGTGCTGCTGATATTTCGCGAAATTCTCTGAAATAATAGTAATGGATCATGTAACAGCCTCGCCTCAGTTAGGTACATGTACATTACTTGTATAAGAATTAACGCTTTTTATGAATGTAAACGTTTATTTACAATAAAGAAAAAGAAATTCATGATTTTCACCGAAAACTCGATTTTTAAAAACTAGTTTTTCAGTTTTTCGCTTTTTTAACGATATTTTTGTATATAAACAATACTATATTTTAATTCTATATTAAAGTTGAGATTTCAACGAAAAAAATGAGCACTAGTAAAGTTCATTAATCGAAAATTTGCTAACCAAATTTTTCGATTGAAAATTAGGTCTTCTTTTTTTATTTTCTTCATAAAACATCGTAAATTAATTATTTCGCTTTGAAAAAATTTGGGCTTGTTTGAAACACAAAAAAGCACATTTTCGCCAATTTCCATGAAAATATAAACATTTTTGCGATAGTTATAAATTAAAAACCGAAAAAACGGTTTTTTGCATTTTTCTCGATAATTTTGAGGAATTTATCGTCCATTACGATATTTTAAATAGTTTGGCCCTGGTCTAATTCTGATGTTACAAATATTTCAATTGAAAATATCCAAATTAGCTTCATATTGGTTATAACGTGAACACAGGAAGTAAATAGGTGCAAATTTTAATAAATTTGCATGGGGAGTTGGTAAGTAAAACAGAGAATACGAGTAAGTTTGAAAAGATGGTATATTGAAGTGGATGTAGCCAAATAACTCGGGACAGTCAATTTAGTTAGTTAAAAGTTTATGTAAATATAGTACAGTAAAGTACACTCATCGTGATGCCAAGTCATTCAAGTTAAACCTAGTTAACAGTTCAGATTGAAGAGTGCCAATAGCTGGATAGACACCATCAGATTTATAAGACACGTATTTAAGATGCTTCCTCTGAACTTTTTCTACGACTCCAAGATCCTTGAATTGAGTGCATCTTGTAACCATTTTATTGCCTATTTTGTAGGAAAAGTTTATTGAGTTATTTCTCCTCGTAAAAGTCATCACATTACATTTGGATATATTTAAAGGTAGCCTATTGATTTCACACCACGAATTAATTTTTGAGAGGTCATGTTGTAATCGACTGCAGTCTTCTTCGGAATTAATAGATGCAAATAGTTTAAGATCATCGGCATATAAAGGACATTACTTTTCAAGTCTCGGCAAATATCATTGATGAAAATTATAAAAAACAGTGGACCGAGAACAGAGCCCTGCGGAACTCTTGACGTCGCTAGCACTTCTATAGATGGGAATCCATGATACTTGACGTTTAATGCTCTGTTACAAAGATATGACTTGAAGAAACCTAGAAAGTCAAGACTTAAGGCAAAGACTGAGAACTTTCGCAATAGGAGCCCATGATCCAGTCTGTCAAATGCTTTAGACAAGTCTGTGTAAATTATATCCGTTTGACCACCTTGATCCAGCGTATTTGCGATGAAATGTGTAACACTTACCAAATTGGTAACTGTAGATATCCGCCATCTGTCGTCGTTTGGATGTTATTGCATTTTTAACGCGTCGGGTATTTCATAATTATAATCTGATATAAATCAGACATATAAAATATATTAGATATGATATATATAGATAAAATAAGAAAGATGTTTTTAGTGGTAATGGCAAGCAAATTGAGTATGCCTAGCGAAGTGGGTCCGAGGCCCGTAAGGCCAAACAATTTTTCATTATAAAAAATTGCCCCAAGAGTGGTTCGGACTCCACAATAAATTGTTGGGCCTCATCTCTCTTTACTTAGCACAAGATCCTTGACACCTTCCAGTGGATTACTTCGGTAATTTGAGAGGCGGTTAGGAAAACATTTTTAAGAGAAATAAACTGTATTCTACTATACCCTACTCTACCTTACATATAATAAAATTTATAACAGTTTGCAATATAAATAATAAATTAAATATTAATTTCTATGGAATTGTGATTTATAAATTTTAAACAAAAGTCTAGGTTGTTCCAGATGTATTTCCTTAAAAATAAAATGTTTGCTTGCCCATGATTTGCTTTTGATATAAATTATTATTCTATATGACTCTATTATAAATTATTCGTACAAGGATGAAAGTATATTTAGCAGAAATAACTCCCCGACACTGTAAGTGGATGGAACATGCACATAAACTAGCTGTCACCTTATCGCGGTGTTCCACATTTTGCATTTTACGTTCTCTTTTTTGGTATTCTAATCCGACCTAGGACCTAGCGGATCTAAATTTTAAATAGAGTCCAGCTTTTCACATATGTTTTTTTATTTAAATTTGTAACTAGTAAATATGTGCGACAAATTAAATTCATTTGAATAAATAAGCCACAAATCTTCTTGTTAAAGAAGTTTAACGTGATATATGTGTTAGTTTCTACCCACCAATTAAAAAATAAATTACTGCGAACGGGATTTCACTATACAGGGTCGCTGATATATATGGAAATGGTCGATTATCTCCTAAAGTAAGATAGCTTACGAAAAATGTTAAGATACAAAAGTTATAGGATTTAAATTAAGTATATAGGATCAGTCAAAAAGTCATGATGAAACAAAGTTGCTTTTTCTTTAATCTAATACCCTGTATAGCGTTCCATATTTCAATTCTTCTCGAAATTCTAAACAAAATTCATAGCACATCATATACTTAAGCCGAACCGTTTTCGAGATATCGAACTTTAAAAATAATTTCCTTATAAATTATACAAAAATATTTTAGTCCATTAAGTTTATAATCCATCAAGTTACCTTTGAAAGTTTCTAGCTCCATAACAACTCCGCGTCGTTCTATTGTCTAACAGTGATGATTCTGACAACACATGTCAAAACATTTAGTGTGAATAATTTTCGCGCAAGAATTGCACTTTTAAGTGAAACAAAGCGTATTGAAATTTTAATGATCATAGAATACGGTAATAGACGATGAAGTTGTGACCATACTTTTAATGAATTCCATCCCGCTCGGGAACCTCTTTCTAAATCAACCGTTTTAAAAACATTGCAGCGTTTTCATGAAACTGGAGATGTCAAAAATCGACCAAAAAGTGGAAGACCAGTAAGCGTTACAAATGAAGAGAATTCTTTGAATGTCATGTTAGATGTGGTGGAAAATACAATAAATTCGACACAACAGAGAGCTTTAAATCATAACATGAGTGCGCTGGATGATGAAATACATAATTAGTAATTTTGATATCTGGGTCAAGCATTTACAGCTCTACTTGTTATTATCAAGTGTATTTAGATTGATTTTCCAACTCCTTAATTTTATTTTGCTAATATTTCCTTATGTTAATTCAATGTGACTCCTCTCTATCTCTCTACTAACAGTCATTTTAACACTTTCTTCACTGTATAATAGTAATATGCAACAGTTATGACAATCATAAAACCAGCAGCAACAATTCGACTCGTCTCTACTAATGAATATCCATTATCCATACGTGTCGTTGCTGCTCCACTACTGCCTTCTTGGCTTATAATAACTTTTTCCTTCGGTTCAATTCTTCCCATTTTACAGATCAGTTCTAAAATAATACCTAGAAATAAAGATCTTCGAGTTGTCCCAACTACAAATTCTACTATTCGAATTTTCTAATAAATTATTTTATTTTTCTTCTCCAGCCCAACCATAATTATTACGAAAACTTCATTTTGCCTGACTGGACTGGCACGATCGCCATGTAATATTCTTCGGTTCGTATTTAACATTCTACATTCGGGTTCTTGCAATTGCTTGATGTATTCTCTTAGAAATCTGCATAGTTAACCATAATTACAAACGTATGTTAACCTAGTTTACTTAATACCCTTACCTATCAATAATATAATATACAATAACAAGTAGAGCTGTGCTGGGCTTTGAAATGCTTGACCTAGATAGCCGAATTACTAATTATGCATTTCGTCATCCAGCGCAATTCCTTTCAAGAAAATTACAAATGGGAAAATTCCATGCATATCAAATTCATTTGCTACAAGAATTGGGTGAAGATGACTTTGATTGTAGAATCGAGTTCTGCGAAGTTATTGTGGATGAATTAAACGAAAATGTCAACTTTGTCAACCACGTATTAATTGTTTCCTGGCGAAACTACATTTTGTTTAAGCAGGCACGTAAACCGATACAACTGTAGGTATTGGTCAAGCCATAATCTACATTGGAAAGAGGAAGTTCACATCCAACGATCACAAAAAGTAAATGTTTGGTGTGGCATTATTGGTGGACATGTTATAGGATCCTATTTTATTAACAGAAATTTTACCTCTGAACAATATGTACTACTTCTGCAAGAGCATATTATTCCAGACGATTATTTCCGAACAATAGCAACCCCAATTTACTGGCAGAACAAATATGGTTTCAACAAGATGGGGCTCCTCCACATTTTGGACGTGTGGTACGGGCATATCTAGATGAAACTATTCCTGATTAATAGATTGAACGCAGGGAGGCAATTGAATCGCCAGCTAGATCTACCGATATGACTCCGCTTGACTTTTTCTGGGGTCACATAAAAAAATAGGCCGCAAAATATCGAAGACTTGCAAAAAAGGATAAGGCATGAAATTTTCACTAATCCTCTCAACACCCTTTTAGATTCACTACAAAATTGTGTTCAGCGAATTCATTACTGTCAGCAAATAAATAGTGAACACTTTTACAAATGAAGAAAATTCTTTGAATGTCATGTTAGATGTGGTGGAAAATCCAATAAATTCGACACAACAGAGAGCTTTAAATCATAACATGAGTGCGCTGGATGATGAAATGCATAATTAGTAATTTTGATATCTGAGTCAAGCATTTACAGCTCTACCTGTTATTATCAAGTATATTTAGATTTATTTTCCAACTTCTTAATTTTATTTTGCTAATATTTCCTTATGTTAATTCAATGTGACTCCTCTGTATCTCTCTACTAACAGTCATTTTAACACTTTCTTCACTGTATAATAGTAATATGCAACAGTTATGACAACCACAAAACCAGCAGCAACAACTCGACTCGTCTCTACTAATGAATATCCATTATCCATACGTGTCGTTGCTGCTCCACTACTGCCTTCTTGGCTTATAATAACTTTTTCCTTCGGTTCAATTCTTCACATTTTACAGATCAGTTCTAAAATAATACTTAGAAATAAAGATCTTCGAGTTGTCCCAACTACAAATTCTACTATTCGAATTTTCTAATAAATTATTTTATTTTTTCTTCTCCAGCCCAACCATATTTATTACAAAAACTTCATTTTGCCTGACTGGACTGGCACGATCGCCATGTAATATTCTTCGGTTCGTATTTAACATTCTACATTCGGGTTCTTGCAATTGCTTGATGTATGCTATTAGAAATCTGCATAGTTAATGATAATTACAAACGTATTTTAACCTAGTTAATTTAATACCCTTACCTATCAATAATATAATATACAATAACAAGTAGAGCTGTGCTGGGCTTGACCTAGATAGCCAAATTACTAATTATGCATTTCATCATCCAACGCAATTCCTTTCAAGAAAATTACAAACGGGGAAAATTCCATCCATATCAAATTCATTTGTTATAAGAATTGCGTGAAGCTGATTTTGATTGTAGAATCGAGTTCTGCGAAGTTATTATGGATGAATTAAATGAAAATGTCAACTTTGTCGACCACGTATTGTTTCCTGACGAAACTACATTTTGTTTAAGCAGGCACGTAAACCGATACAACTGTAGGTATTGGTCAGACCAAAATCTACATTGGATAAAGAAAGTTCACACCCAACGACCACAAAAAGTAAATGTTTGGTGTGGCATTATTGCTGGACACGTCATAGGACCCTATTTTATTAACGGAAATTTTACCTCTGAACAATATGTACTACTTCTGCAAGAGCATATTATTCCAGACGATTATTTCCGAACAATAGCAACCCCAATTTACTGGCAGAACAAATATGGTTTCAACAAGATGGGGCTCCTCCACATTTTGGACGTGTGGTACGGGCATATCTAGATGAAACTATTCCTGATTAATAGATTGGACGCAGGGAGGCAATTGAACGGCCAGCTAGGTCTACCGATATGGCCCCGCTTGACTTTTTCGTGGAGTCACATACAAAAATAGGCCGCAAAATATCGAAGAGTTGCAAGAAGGGATAAGGCATGAAATTTTTACTAATCCTCTCAACACTCTTTTAGATTCACTACAAAATTGTGTTCAGCGAATTCATTACTGTCAGCAGAAAAATAGTGAACACTTTGGTCACCTTATTAAATAGAATTCCAAAGAAAATATTTGTTGTTTATTAAAACTTGTTTTCTTTCATTTTTTTCTGGCATAACTCTTGTTTACATAAAATTGAAAATATCCAGAACATTCATTAAAAATTAAAATTTTTCGTTTTATGTATTTTTATCAACCCTGAACAATTATGCTTTATTATTTTCTGATACTAATAAAGTGCGTCTCGGCCATTTGTTGATCGATTTAGATCAAATTAAGTATACTTCTTGTGTTTTAGATTATGATTAAAAAGATAGTTAAAAAATATTTTTTTCGAAATTAAATGATCAAAAGAAATTGTCTAAAATTAGGAATTTACAATAGCGACTGGGATAGGGCTTTTGTTTTTACAGAATTATGTTTGGCATAACCTAAAACCAATCAATCAATCAATCAATAAGACTTTATTTCTTATTTTAATATAATAATGTACCTCCCCAGAACCCACACCGGGTTCGACCGTGCAACCACCGCGCTAATGTGGTGGCAAATTGCATGGCCGGGAGGAGTGGGACTGGTTCGGCTAAAAAGAAAATTAAAACAACTAAACCTAGGCTCCTTTCATCGCAGACGGATTATAAAAGGCGTTAAAATTAGGAACATGTTTAAAGAACAAACTTAACAAAACTGAATAAAAACTACATACTAAATTAAAACACTTGCGCACTTATCACTTTTAATTTCGAATCTGATGCTAGCACCGAAGGGCATTCCGCTAGATAAGTCAATGCTGGGCTGCGCATGGCTGGCCTAAACTTTGATTTTAAAACATTTGGGTTGTATATGTTTTGATTTTATAAAAAATTGTGAAGCGAAATAAATTTAGAAAAAAAAATGTACAAAAAGAAAACAAAAAAAAAACATAAGCGACAAAAAGGTTACAAACAGAAAGGAAGAGGGGGACAGGAAAGATTTAAAGGTACAAAAGTTATGAAATGTCAGTAAAGGTGGATAGGGTAAGCGGAAGTTATAGTTGTTGAAGTTTGGCTACAGGGGTTGCCGGAAAATTGGTAACGTCTGGTACGGTAAAGGGTGTTTAATCCGAAATGGGGCATTATGCTGCCTAATTTGTGTTATGTGTCTTGTTAGCGGACTATCGCCCAGCTTGAAGGAGTAGAAATTTTGGTAGATCTGCTGGACGTAATCCGCTATCGGGGTTATGTCTTTGCAACGTGCATATAGGTCTCTGAGAGAAGTGTACCTTCCAGATTAGAAATGAGGCATCATTAAGCATTAGGACACATTTTTTATCCAAAATACTATTATGAAATAAATATTTGAAAATTGGTAGCTATTTTTTTAAAATACTTAGAACTCGGCATACCAATATCTTTGTTAACATGGAGTGCTTTGGAATATATTTCACAATTGTATCGAATGTCAAATTAAACTTAAGCGTCATAATTTAAAACCATATTAGCCCAAGTTTTTACATACTATGGAAGAAAGAGACGCAGGGAGGAGATTAGAATATTGCTTCTGGGTAAACTATTTTTTTGAAAAAAAAATTTTCCGTGATGAGGCTACTTTTACAACAAAGTCTAGTCTCTTCGCAAAACTCAAGGTATTGGTCAACGGTAAACCCACACTGGGTTATAAATTGTAAACGGCAATACTCCGAAAAAGTAAATGTCTGGTGTGGAACTTCAAATGAGACCTTGCTTGGACCATTTTTCTTTGATGACACTTTAAATAGTGTGAGCTTCCTACATTTTTTAACACATGAAGTTACCTTTAGCCACACAGCAAAACCTCTATTTCCAACTAGATGGGGCTTCCATTCATAATGCAGTAATAGTTAAAAATTAGCTGAGTAACAACTTCCCTATGCGTTGGATTTGTAGAAATAGTCCTTTAATTGCGTGGCCCCCTAGACCACCAGACGTCACTCCTATAGGAAAAATTATGGTATAATACAATTAATATTATACAATCTTGCTGCCAATAACCTTATTCAATAAATATACGGTAGCCTTAAAATTTAGGAGTCGCACAAATTTTCATGCACGCTATAGTAGCATTTCTCAAGTAATATTTTTTTTTACATTAGACTTAAAAGCTTGTATGGAGTTTTTAAAAGCTAGCTATCCTACTTTAAGAGATAATCGAACGTTTCCATACATATTATTACGACCTATAGTCGGGATAAGCAAACGAGGTCCCAGATCTTACAAATCCTTGTAGTGAGAGTGAACAATTAAAAGAACAATTAAAAAAACATATAATTTAACAAGAATAAGTAAAATACAGTACAAATAAAATGTGAACAATCATACATTAAAATAAATAATCAAGAATACAGCAAGTCTAGGGTTATAATTATTAAATTTAAACAATCTTACAGTAAAGAGGAAATACAGTAGATTATTTAGCTTTTACAATGAAAATTGGAGAGTTTTCAGGCGCTCCACACTTGAAGGTTGTTGATCGAGGAGGAATCTTCACAGCACAATTTAATAGGGTTTAGAAATCTTCACAATGGTTAGATAAAGTTTCTCTCAATCGTAATGCATAAATAAAAAATCAGGGTCAATTCGTATACCAAAATTCTGTACCAAATGAATGATCCAAAAGTCGAAAAATCCAAATATTCCAAAAAAAAAACAGTAGGCAAGTTCTGTACTTAAAACCTGGCCTTACCAAAATCGTCTATAATTAAAGTTACAAAATTATTCTCAAGATTAACCTCTAACCTGAGCTCGCATCTATAATAAATCAAAGAAATTCAAACTTACCTAGAATACTACTTCTAGACGATAACTTGCTTATTAATCCGAATAATTCTAAATTTCAATTAATAAACCAAAATATTAATTGAAATCTTAGGTTAAATCTAGTTTTAATCCGGTAGTAAACCGACTAGCAACCACGTACCTTTTAACTAAATTAGTACCTAGCAAAGTTTTTGGCTCAATTTCTTGATCTAAAAAGGAAGTTTTAAGCAATTTGAGTGATTCTGTAACCTTTTGTAACTGCAAAAACGAGAGGAAATGACATAAACTGACAGTTCTACTGTCAGGGTACCAAGTTATGAAATGTTAAAAACTAAATCGATTTTTGTGGACTTTGATCATTAATTATCTTTACACTATCATTTTGTAAATAGTTTTTACAATTATTATAGTCTATATTGGAGATTTCCTAAGATATACACAATAATACACATCTATTTAATAAATTGATATGTTTTCCTAGGGAGAGCCATCTGTTGGCGAAAAGCCTAAAGTAGTAATTTAGATAGACTATTAGAGCGTGGTGACATTTATCGCTAACGGTAATTTCGTACTATGGGTAAATTGATGAATTGATCTACTTATTAACTTGCAGACACTAGTGAAAGATGGCATATCACAATATCAGCCACCCTGTATATGGCTTAACTTTAACTATTAGCTTATCTAGCCGATAGCTGCGTTGGTTAAGGCTCACGGTGGCAATCGCTATTAATTGAACGGATATCGCGCTACCGGGTTCTAGCCTCGGCTCCGGCACTGACACTATCGAGGATATGGTTGTGTGTCCACGTTTTTCAATATGTAACCTCTTTCCGCACAAACCTCTGGCTTCCGGAATAGGGGGTTGTGGTGTTTACTTATTTTATTTATTTATAAGCAGTACTTTCTAAGAAACTTGTCTGATGGTTATCTATAGTTTCTTCATACAATTTCTACAACGCCTATTGTAAATTTTGAATCTTCCATTATTATTCATCTGTTTCACTTTTTCAGACAAAATTTTACGTAGATATTTTAATTTACCATGTAAATATGAGTCATTTAAATATGTATTAATTTATTTGTATTAATTGTTGAAAATTTTTGGTTGGTTTATTTCTACCTCCTTTAGTATTAGCTGCTTTAAATTGACTTTCTATATTTCCAAAAATATATATTCATTTTGAAGTTTTTTTTGTAATTTATAGGTACAAGATATTTTTTCTTCTTTTATGAGTTTGTCCTATTTTTTTAAAAATGGTTTTGGATTTACTCTTAGCCAATGTCATTTATATTCTATTTCCTTTGTTGGCATCTGACTGGTTCTGTTCTGCATTTTATTGTTTCTGTTTATATTTTTTGTAGTTATAAGATGTTCATTATTAGTCATGTGGTTGACGAGGATAAATATTATTAATTTTAGGGTCTTGTTCTGTCAAATCCATATTTTAGATCTACAATACAGGGAAGGAGAGGATTATAAAATACAATTTCCCTATCTCACATTTATTATGGACATGGAGTAATATAAACCGTATAATATTTTTTAAATAAACATAGGCAAGGCTATGTGGCATTACTCCAGATGCTAAGTCCGAATTTCTGAACATCCAAACTTTCTCAAAGGACCCTGCACAGAAACACGTGATTTGGGATCGCTGTAGAAACAGTCGAATTTGAGATATAGTTCAAACCTTCCTGATGAAAAGTTCAAATGGGACCAAGGCTCGAAAACAATTATTGAAGGACCATGCTCAAAACAAACTGCAGAACTGCTCCCAAAGAACAGGTTACAGTTGTGAATTGTAACAGGCCTCTTGATGGTACATTTTCCTGTTAAGAAGCACCTACACAGAATTGGAAAGTTCGATGGCGACCTTGACTGCAGATTATGTGGCAAGGTACAAGAGACAGTAAACCATATCATATATGAATGTGAGGCATTGGTCCGCAGAAGATATAATATTTACGGGCAAACACAAACAGACGCACAAAGCGTTAAAACTCGTCCATTCTCAGACCTGTATCACCTCGTCAGTGGCACAGGAGTATTAAAATGGGTAGTGTAAATCGGGATAAGGAGTGCACAATAAGTCCAAGAGGCTGCAGTGCCCTCGGAGTGTTACAGATGACCCTGTGAGGAGGGGTTTTAGTCAGTAAAAGTCTGACACTGACCCAGCTCAGGTTGGGAGCCCATGAGGGTTTCTCCCCCTCGTCAAAAAAAATGCTCGAAAACCTTTTATTTTGGAGTTACAGTAAGGGCAAATTCGAAAATTCGTACATTCTGGGATTTGGGAAATTCGTGAAAAATCTTCAAATATATATATATATATATATTTATATATTTATGTGTACGTATATATGTATACGCCTATTCATCATATACGCTATACGGATTTTATAATCAATTAAGTATAAAAGCTGCGTTTGAACCTCTTAGAAGACCATTTTGATTTTTCATTTTTTAATTCAGGTTTTTTACTCTTCCAAATCTCTGCGTTATGTAAATACAAGTGCTATAAAATAACTCATCTATACAAAGAACGCTATATTTATGTGTATTAAAATCTTATTTTTTCAACAAAATATTCAATATTTGAATGCCTATTCCTACTCTCATTTTTATCAACCGAATATGTAATTGGTATTTATTTTATGTTTTACTCAAAACTATTGCGTGTGAAAATTATGTCATTCAAAAAATTGGAATATTCGAAAGCAGGAAAATTCGAAAATTCTTACATTATAGGAGTTTTTTGTAAATAACAATTATTTACACTCCTCCGAGTTTATTGATTCTTATTCTTGGCATGAAGATATTATATTTTTAATTTTTTAGCCTCTTCTCTCTCATTTCTAACGTCAAACATTGAATATGACTAGCTCCTGAACTTGATGATCATAGCATTTTTGCAACGAAAATTCCGTTTTCGTATAATATTATTTGCGCATGCGCTGCATGTCTAGTAGACGACGCGCTTGGTAATTTTAAATTTAACTTGCATTATGATGTTAATATCAAAGACTGTCATCTAGTACCATATATACAGGGTATCTCACCGGCAGCTGAATCGATCGATATAGAGAAAAGTACGCATCAGAATATTTTGAAAATTTAGATAATACCTAATGTTCGTGTGGTAAATCCAACAAAAATAATTACAAGCAGCTGGCACTTCCGCTTATACGGGAAGTCGATACCAACTTGCGTATTTCAAATTGAATACCCTATATATTTTAGGGTTTTCGAAAAGAGCATAAAATTCTGAGTCGAAAGTGTGTAGCATATCCTATACCTAAACCAAGCCGTTTCAGAGATATTTACATTTTATAGAAAATTTGACAGGTGCAACGGTTTGCAAGAACCGTTATAAATTTCTTCGTGTAAAAGATCCTTATTTGCTTCTTGTCACATAAAGAAACACAAGAAAAATTACGTTCTACAACTGAAGTAAATTCAATAATATCATACCAAGTGCTCCGTTTTTCGCGTTACATTTTGTCAACTTCAAACCGCGAAAACTTGTTTAGGTCAAATGGAACACCCTGTATTTATTTACGCCAAGTTGTGTAAAATTGAATTCTCCTTTTTCTGGTATTAGCATTGTGGGGGTTAAAGTTACAACTTTTTGAAATATTTGTGATTTTATTAGAAATTCATGAATTGTTCTAATCATTTCATCAAAATAGCCATGATTAGAAACAATCAGTCATTATCCTACGTCAAAAAATGAGAGCACGTTTAAATTATACCAACGAAAACTTTTTAAATTTGCTTATTATTTATAGAGAATGTGATAAAGTAATATCAAGAACTTGCAGCACATTTGCTACTCGATATTCACAAAAACGCAAAATAACACTAACACTGTAACATGCGTATTAATCGAATTGAAGATATGGCATGAACTAAAATAGCAGAGATAAAATCAATTTAAAATATGATTTCATTTTAATTTAATAATTGCGCCCTCGAACCTCGACACATTTTTCGCACCTTAGGATTAGTTCCTCATGGGTAGCTCTTCTAATTGAATCCTGTGATATGTTTTGAATTGCATTTCTTACTCTTTGCTTCTTCAATGGTTGTTAATGGGCTCTCATAAACTTTATTTTTAATAGTTCCCCCAATGAAATAATCCAGAACTGATAAATTGGACGAGCGAGGAAGCCATAAGAAAGGTCCATTATTGGCAATCCATTGATCATAAAAAGTTTCTTGTAAATAATTATTAATTAAATATGCGTTATGTGAGGGAGCACCGTCGTGCTGATAAAAAATGTTTCTATGTTCGGCGAGAGGTAAAGTTTCTAAATAGTTATTATTCAAATTTTGTAAGATATTCAGATATCTTTCACCTAAAAATTTACCTTTACATATTAGCAGAAGAGAAAATTTAATTTACCGTTTAAATTTTTCTGATAAAATTCTAATGCAACCACTCTATCGTTTCTTATGTCACAGTAAACATTGAACTGCCAACTTTCCTGAAAGTTGCGCTCTCTGAACATATGAGGATTTGAGTCACTCCAATAATGCGACTTGTGTCTATTAAAAAGTCCATTTTAGTAAATTTTGCTTCATCTGTCCATATAATATTTCCCAAATAAGAATCGTGACTCACAAAAATTCTGTCTTCTTAGGAAATCTGTTTCTTTTAATCCCTGAACCATATGGAATGAAAACGGGTGAAACTTATGTTTTAATAAGATTCTGTGAATTGAATTCTTGCAGAGTCCTTGGAAATGCATGAAAAATCCCAGAATGACTATTTCAATGTTTTCGTCATCAACAATAGGCTTCCTTCTTTGCATTTTTGCCTTGACAGAGCCATAAGTTTTAAAATTTTCCAGTATGCGTTATACAGTGTTTGGTGACGGTTTCCGTTTTTCTGGATATCGAGTAGCAAATGTGTTGCAAGTTCTTGATATTACTTTATCACATTCTCCATAAATAATAAACAAATTTAAAAAGTCTTCGTGGGTGTAAATTAAACGTGCTGGTATTTAACATAAGATAATGACAGATTGTTTCTAATCATGGCTATTTTGATGAAATGATTACAACAAAATTCATGAATTTCTAATAAAATTGTAAATATTTCAAAAAGTTGTAACTATCACCCCCCATAATGCTATTATAAGAAAAAGGGAATTCAATTTAACACATCTTGACGTAAAAAAATATAGGGTGTTCCATTTGACCTAAACAAGTTTTCGCGGTTTGAAGTTGACAAAATGTAACGCGAAAAACGGAACACTTGGTATGATGTTGTTGAATTTATTTCAGTTGTAAAACGTAGTTCTCCTTGTGTTCTTTTTATGTGACAGGAAGTAAATGAGGACCGTTTACACGAAGAAAGTTGTAACGGTTCTTGCAAACCGTTGCACCTGTCAAATTTTCTATAGAATGTCAAATATCTCTGAAACGGCTAGGTTTAGGTATAGGATTGCTACATATTTTCGACTTAGAATTTTATGCTTTTTTCGGAAACCCTAAAATATATAGAGTCTTCCATTTGAAATAAGCAAGTTGGTATCGACTTCCGGTATTAGGGGAGTGCCAGTGCCAACTGCTTGTAATTATTTTAGTTGGATTGGCCACACCGACATTAGTAATTGTCTAAATTTTCAAAATTTTCTGATGCGTACTTTTCTCTATATTGATCGATTCATTTCCCGGTGAGACACCCTGTATAAATATATATTCTAGATTTTTTTTTAATTTGTCACAAATTTTCGGCTTTGCTGTAACTCCAAAATAAAAGGTTTTCGACTTTTATCAGGAAGGTCTGAACTATAACATGTCTCAATTTCGACCATTTTCACCGGGACCCCAAATCTCAGAATTTACGAATTTTCGACTTTTGCCCTTCCTGTAACTCCAAAATAAAAGGTTTTCAAGTAGTGATGCAACGGTATCGGGTTTTACGGTTAAGGTTACGGTTACGGTTATTCCTACGGTTACGGTTATGGTTACGGTTTTTAAAAAGAATCGCATAATGATAAAATAATAAATTTTATTCTTGAAAATAGAACACAACACTTTGAAAGGGCATATTTAAAACAAAAGAAAAACGTAAAAGAAAACTAAACTACATTTTTGTAGTGGTACTACAAAAAAACAGCGTAAAATTAAACGTTCTAAATATAAATAAACAGGAAACATTGTAAACAATAAAAGCTGATAGAGATTAAAAAATAAAACAAACATTTATTTAAATTTTTAAATATAGGTAGGCATCTTAAAAATGTAGTTAAAATATTTAAACTGAAAATTTAAAATACAAAAAAGAACAAAAGAACAAAAATTAGTATTCAAAATTTACAGCAGGCAAATTTTTATTTAGGAAACATAACATTTGCAAATTCTGCGGATTCAATCTATTCCTCTTGGGTGTTTGCACAAGCCCTGCAGTGGAGAGCAGCTAGATTGAGTATTATCCGTTTCTGTTTCTATATCTTCACTGTGCCATCGTTTAAGGTGATTCCATAAATTTGAAGTTGAAAAACCCTTAACTGACGCATTTTTGCCCCCTCGTGATATTTTTGCACCATAGAATTTACAAACAGCGCTGGTGGCCGCATCGAATGCCTTTGTAAAAGATTTCCATACATTGCTAATTTCTCTTTTACGTGTATGCGATATTTTTACCGCGAAAACACAAACACAACACAGAATCGGACGGACGCGCTTTCAGAAACTGCACCGTCAACAAACAGGCTCTTATCCGTATTGGTGCCGCCGCGCCCGCTGTTGCGAGTTGCACGTTCAGACCTGCAAGAACCGTATAACAACCGTGAAACATAGACGGTTACGGTTAACCGTATAATAGCAAAAACCGTGAACTAAACCGTTCTCCAACCGTAACCGTTGCAACACTATTTTCAAACCTTGGTCTCATTTGAACTTTTCATCGGGAAGGTCTGAACTACAATATATCTTAATTTCGACCATTTCCACCGGGACCCCTAATCACGTGTTTCTGTGCGGGGTCCTTTAGCACCAGGTAAAATACTCACAGAAATAAACCTAAATTTAAAACTGCAAACTCCAATGAAGCAACTTCTGTAAATTTATGAAAGGCAGTTGTACTATCTGGCCGAAATGCATCTATTCAATTTACATTTTGTTAATTTAATGGTTAAACTATATATTCCGTTTAAACTTTTCCATTTAATTGGGAGCAAACTTGCCGAGGAAGGGAACGAATCAAGTCGGAATAAATTTGTGCAGAACATGACAAGCTAATCCGACATTTCCGAAAAAGTTTTAATGCAGGTGCCGTACGCGAAACTGAAGCAAAGAAAGTTATAATTGGATTTCGATAAATTGTAATGCATTTTAAATTTATTTCGTTAACTTGTTCTGATTTCTAGTTCCGCGATGACGGTTTCAATTTAAGGGTATATTTAAATGACAGTTTGATAATCGAATTTATTGAGGAAAAATATATAGAATAATATACTATCCAAAGTTGCAATTTGTTATAAAAGAAATTATATGTGGGATGAAAGTATCGAATGATAATTTATAATCTAGCAAGTGTTACTGTTGGTAAGCGAATTAACCCTATTTTTCATATTTGACTGGTTAATTGCATTTGATACATTTAGTTCAGTAATATAACAATTTATATCGAACAAAATTCATAAAGTTTTGAAAATTTATAGGAATATTAAGGATAGCACCAGAATTACTAAACCGAAAAGTTCCCACCTCTAAATAGAGTGCTTCATCCCCTAAGACGTCGATTCCACCCCCATATTGAGGTTTTCTAGATTATCTCGGGATCGGTGCACTTTTTGGTAAAAGTACCTATATAACAGATAATATAAAAATAATGATTTCTATACGAGACAAAGTACTTAGAAGATTTAAAAATACAAAAAATATTATTCATAAGAATTTTTACAAACAGATTCGAAACTACACAACTCAAGCCATAAAACGTGAAAAAAAAGCCTACTTTGAATATAAAATAACAAATGGGACACCAAAACAGAACTGGAAATTGCTTAGAGAAATTAATTGTATACCCGTAAGAAAAAATAAAGAAATACCTGCACACTTAAGTGACGTAAACGTAGTAAATGATTTTTTTGTTAATGGTGTACTTAAAACGTCTGTCTCAGATGAAGTCATAAATTTTTATAGTAATAATAATATTAATGATAATAATTTTAAATTTCAAGCTGTCAACGATAATTGTGTATACGAAATCTTGAGTCACATAACTACTACTGCTACAGGGTGCGACGGAATTAATATCACTATGTTAAAATTGTGCTGCCCTCATATTGTCCCATATTTAACACATACTGTCAATCACTGTTTAACTGAAAATATTTTCCCTGCAATGTGGCGGAGAGCTGTTGTAACTGTGTTGCCCAAAAAAGACAATCCTGAAGTTCTTAAAGATTTGAGGTGCATCAGCATATTACCAACTTTGTCAAAGATTATTGAAAAGATTATAGAACTACAATTAAGGGAATACTTAGAACATAACTCATTAATATCTATAGTCCAGTCTGGTTTTAGACCAGGACACAGCTGCACTAGGCTCTTTTACACATTGTTGATGAGGTTATTGCTGCCACAGATAAAGGACTCTGTACTGTACTGGTTTCGTTAGACTTCAGTAGAGCTTTCGATGCTATAAACTATGACATACTTTTAGCGATTTTACGCTATATTGGGCTCTCTGAAGATGCTGTAAAACTATTTAAGAATTATTTAAGAAACCGGGAACAGTGTGTACTTTTAAATAACATTAAATCAAGCTACATAAGTTTAAAAACAGGTGTCCCACAAGGATCTATTCTCGGTCCGTTGCTTTTTACCATATACACAAGTAATCTAACCCAGCTAAAACATTCAAGAATTCATTTATATGCCGATGATACACAACTTTACCAGTCTTTTTCTGCTAATGATGTAAATATAGCTGGTGCACGTTTAAATGAAGACCTTGATAACTTCCTAAAAATAGCAAAAGACCATTGTTTAGTTATTAATCCATCAAAATCTAATATTATTGTCTTTGGTCCGAAAATGCAAAGAAACAGCATTGTAGATAGTGTAAATATACTAATAGAAAATAATCCATTAGAAAGAAAAAAGAAAATTAAAAGTCTAGGGGTAATAATTGACACGGACTTACGATTTAAAGAAAATATCAACAAATTATTACAAAAGGTCTACTCATCTCTAAAATTAATATATAGTAATAGGCAATTTCTTCCTCAGAGAACAAAAATTTTACTCTGTGAAACGTTGGTTTTATCAATTTTTAATTATGTAGATAGTTTTTGTATGGCCCTTGTTAGTATAAATTACATCTATTCCAAATTCAGTGCTTACAATAAGTATAGCATGTTTAAAAGCTTTTATTTATACTTCCTATATGCATTAGAAAATACAAATTATTTATGCTTATAACTAAAAAAATATATTATCAACCCCTTGTAATATGTATGTATGTATATTGTATAAGGTATATATCCCTATATGTAGTTGAAACTTTTCAATCTCCTACTGTACCTAATATTATCTATATCGTTTTATTTTTCCTAGCGTCAAATTCATGTATGTAGTAATATAAACATTTGGTTAAGTGGAAGAACATATAGGGTAATTCTGTTAATAGCTTGATTACTTGGAACTGAAATTCGCCATTTATTTCTTAGTAGAAGAATATGTGTAATATGTTGAATGTGAATTTATTGTTGGAAATAAAAAATACGTTTATTATTATTATTATTATTATTATTATATAAAATTATTGCTTGTAAAATTCTCTATGAAAAATGTTACTACGCTTTCTTTTCTAAAATTAATAACAATGTAATTTGATAACATTACAGTATTGTTTGCTATGCCAACAAGTTTGTTAAAAGACTTAAATTTGTGTACATCTAGACTTTTTTGTGCGGAGGTAGAGTTTATAAGTCAAGAACAAATCACTCTCCTACGTCTGCAATTTGTTCATGACTAGCTTGTTCAGTATTAAAGGGTTGCACGATGTCTTGTAAGCCATCTCTTTTATTAAGCGCATTGATTGCATTAACCTTTTCTTTAGAAAAGACGCTGAGGTTGTGTCACAACTGCTAACAGCGTGTGCAAATATCGTTTCTTTACAATTTTTTTGAAAGGTTGAGGATTGTAAATCTCGGGAACTGTAAATCCTTTTGCTGGTATTACTGTTTTTCTTTTAAAATGTAATGTCTTTGTCAGATAGAGAAAAAGCCATAAGAGGAACTAGCAGATCAATATATCTTGCCCTACGAGAACAATACGCAGATTTATGTCTTTTAACAAACTCATTGGTGAAGTGAACTCTACTGTAATGTTATCAAAGCTACCACCAACTTCTGCTGCTGATTCAAATTCAAACGTGGAAAAATGTTATACTAGAACCTACTGATTGGCAATGAAAAAAAGTCGGCGGTATATTAACTCCAACTGTGAAAACAAAAGGACCAGCTCCCGAATCTGTTTTAACATTAATTTCTTGTTCATGCAAATTGGGATGCGAAACAGGTGCAGTTGCTCCACAATGTGTTACCACTGCCACGGACAAACATGCATTAATGTCGAATTTATGGAAGGCGACGAAGATTATTTAACGTTGGCAATCTTTTGATAATTAGTGGATAAGTCCTACATGGGATATCATGTAAAAAACGCTCCAAGTACTTTATCTATGGGTGGCGTGGAAACAAGTACAATATACAATATTCTAACATCTTTAAAAATTGCAATTTAGAAACCAGCTAGTATTGTTAAAAAGAAGTACAAAAAACATTAGTCATAAACAATAATTGTAGACTCATCAGTTATTAATTCACTACCATATTTGCAAATAAGCTAGTATTTCTTTTTAATAAATGCTAACTATAAGAATTGAGACAATAGATAGTCTAGGTGGGATATTACAGATGAAGGTGGCGGTCAGTTGCTCCTGGGAAGAGAAGAAGTAAGCTTCACATCTATCCAGCTAAAAATTTTGCTGTAAGTAAAGATATTGTTTAGTAGAATGCAGGTTTTCACGGCCGTTGCCTAATGAAGTAGTTTCTTCCGGGTCTTACCGTGGTCGTCGAATTTGACTTGACGTTTCGCTGATCATCCTGTCAGCTTCTTCAGAAGGATTCTAAAGACTGAATTTTTTGTGTTACATTCCTCGTTATATACCTAGGCGCAGCTTTGCTTCGCTAGTCATTGGTCGTGTTTGGTTCGCTTGGCTGCTCATTCGTCGCGTTTGGTTGACCGTGACTTACTATGGTGCTGGTACTTGGCAATACCAGTCTCGACGTGTTACTAAGTCGATACCCATCCTCTCTGTTAAAGTTGTTCGCGTTTTTCATAATTTCCAGTGATTCCCTAATAATTCGCGGATAATGGCGCTTATTCCTGTCCAATATATTGACATCCTCGTAGCCGATTTTATGTTTCTCCTTATTGTGGATATGCTCTGCTATCGCCGACCTATCCGTGTATCCAAATCTGGTATTTCTCTGGTGTTCTTTGATTCTCCACTGGATACTCCGTACTGGACCAAGGTTTTAATTAACGCTCTCTTCTGTTGTAGATGGTGGTGAGATGTCGCATGTATGTAACGATCGGTGTGTGTTTTCTTTCTGTAGATGCCGTGGGCCAGCTTGCCATTGTGTGGCCTTTTCACTAATACATCTAAGAAAGGTAAAGCTCCGTCTTGCTCGATCTCCATTGTAAATTTGATACTTGGAGGCTGTTTATTCAAACGGTCGAAGAAAACAGATAAAGGTAATTCTCCATGTGGCCATATGATGAACGTATCGTCTACATAGCGTAGCCAGCACTTTGGTTTATTCTCACTGCAGCGTATAGCTTCCTCTTCAAAACTTTCCATGAATAGGTCCACAAAGCCAACACAATATGCGACGACGTAAAAAAAACACGAGGAACTACAGAATGTCCAACAAGCTTTAGAGAAGAACGGATACAGTAAATATACAACATACAACGAATAGTAAATAACCAGAGGAGAACAACAGAAGAAGAACAGCAACAACCAACAACGTATGCATGTCTACCCTTCGTCGCGGGAGTCATGATAGGCTGAAGAAGATTTTATTCAAAAAGATAGTAGATGTACGGTTTCGAACAGTGAAGAAAATACGGCAGATACTTCCCTCAATCAAAGACCCTGTCCCCAAACTGTTATCAAAAGGTGTTTACCAGTTGAAGTGCACATGTGGTAAGAGCTACATCGGACAAACAGGACGGAGTATCAGTGCAGAATCAAAGAGCACCAGAGAAATACCAGATTTTGATACACGGATAGGTCGGCGATAGCAGAGAATGTCCATAATAACAAGAACCATAAAATCGACTACGAGGATGTCAATAAATTGGACATGAATACGCGCTATTATCCGCGAATTATTAGGGAGTCACTGGAAATTATGAAAAACGTGAACAATTTTAACAGAGAGGATGGGTATCGACTTAATAACACGTGGAGACTGGTATTCCCAAGTACCAGCACCATAGTAAGTCACGGTCAACCAAATACGACCAATGACCAGCGAAGCGAAGCGGCACCTAGGTATCTAGGTATATAACGAGGAGTGTAACAACAAATTCAGTCTTTAGAATGCTTCTTGAGAAGCTGACAGAATGATCAGCGAAACGTCAAATCAAGTTCGACGACTACAGTAAGACCCGGAAGAAACTACTTCAAAAGATATTGTTTGTTTTTCTTGCTTATGCTATTTGTAAATTTTGAAGATGTTCTTTACTTATATATAACGATGAAGAAAATGATGTGATTAAACCTCCCGTAAGCCAAGCGTATTATTTTTTAAAATAACAACACCCCACAACTACCCCGATGCGGCATATGGTGGAGGATTACAACTAGACTTAACGACCCGTATATATTTGAAATCGAGGAAAAAGGTCTAAAAAAAGATCTAAAAATATTATATAAAATATAATAATATATATAAATTAAGTGCGCACACCTTGCTTTTCTTGCAGTCGTACATTAGTATTTTATTTTTACTTTTTAGTAGGACTTTTCACAGAAAAGCAAGTTTTAAAAAAAATTAGATTTTTTATTTTCTACCTCTTAGTCATACTTTTGAGGGTTTAACCCCCCCCCCCCCAGAGCGCTCAATAAAAATTCGGCTCAACGATTTGTTTTTATTTCTCTCTCATTCGCTTTCTCGCTTCTTCGTTTTGCAGATTTTTCAATTTTCACCCCCGCGCCTCCTATGTGCGGATATTTGCAAAAGTAACGGTAGAATACTGTATTGTCATCTGATCGTATTAACTGTGCAAAATTTCATCAATTGGTTACGTCAGAAAGTGTGTTAAATAAGGGATGCAAGATTTGAACAGAAACATTGTGCTTACATTGTAAGTTAAAGAAAAGTAAGTAGACAAGGAGAGAGTTATAATAATAATACACCACAGGTAATGACGACCCTTTTTATCCCAAAAGGCTCTAGAAGAGCCTTGTGTGGGAGGGGGATACACATTTAGAGACACGCACCCAATATCCGTGCATAGTGGAAAAATCCCTCCCACAGTATTTTCCACTGCCACGACCGGGGATCGAATCCGGAACTTTTGGGTGAGAGGCAAGTGCGCTCACCTGTCGACCATGAGTCATACTAGTCATAATATAGTGATTAACCCTGTGTATTTGAAACAAGCGTCTCATGTTTTTTCACTTTGATTTATTGGTGTTCTGTTAATTATTTCTATCCTTCTATTCTATTATTAATGTTTAAAACTCATTCTTCATTTAAACGGGTATGACGAGTAAGAGGCGGTGTTCGAAAATTATAAAATAACATAAAAATGAATGAAACATATTCCAGTGACATCTGGTATAGTGCCAGCAATTCCTCCATTTATGAAAATATATTGAGGCCACTTTTCGTAGCAAATCCTTAATATGATAAAATCGTCCTAAAGAGAGCTCATACATTATGCAGTCAATCCTCGTTTCATAAAATATAAAACTTATGAAAACGGAAAGAAACGAGTCACTTAAGTAAAATTTAAATTACAAAAAGGAAATTGTTTTTATAGATTTAACTGAATATATTATTCTCTCACAATATTTACACAAAGAAAGATACACGCCAGATCCAAATAATGTTTTGGATCAAGTAATGAGATGAACTTCTTTTATGCTTTCGAAATTATTAGATATTGATAGTGAAATGATATAAATATATTTTTTTTGTAACGTAAATCACTGTGTTTATAAATGATAATGAGGACTACGAGTAAGGCATCTAGATATCAATATGGACATAACATTTTTCGAATTTTTAATCACATAAATACATTTTTCTGTCGGTTTTCCAAAAGGATTTCGATTGAGAGGTTGTTACCCCGGCAGGGGGTAGTTTTCACCCCCTTGTCTGGAAATAAGAGGTGGGCGGTTGATTTTACCTCCCTCATCTTCCTCGATCTTTTTTTTTTTAGTTACGATCGTTTTTGTTCCACAAGGGTGGCTTTCGCCTCATTTGATCAACCCTCTCGATAGCCCCGTATCAAAAATCACTTTTACAGGAAAAATTCAGCACAAAAACTGCTCCCCCACTTGCTACACCTTTTGGGGTGGTTATTGGCCAGTAGGGGATGAAAGCAGGCGTTTTTCATCCTCGTACCTATTGCAATCAATTTTACACCCCAAAAGACGGGAGGAGAAATGTCATCTAGTCCCGGGGTAGTTTTCACCCCCTTGACTGGAAACAATCATCCTACTCGATCATTTTTAGTTATATTCCCTCCAATCAGCGCGAAAAAATCAGTTACGACCATTTTCTGCTTCAATGAGGTGATTTTTACCCCCGTTGATCAACCCTTTCGGTGACCCCGTATCAAAAATCATTTTTACAGGAAATATTCCGCATAGATACTGCGCCACCACTTACTACACCCTTTGGGGGTGATTTTTGGCCAATAGAGGATGAAGACGGGTTTTCACCCTCGGACCTATCGCAATCGATTCTCCGCTACAAAATCCAGGGGATAAGTGTCTTTTAGCCTTGGCCCAGAAGTGTCCAATTTTTCCGCTTATTTACCTCGACAGAAGGTGAATGGGATTGGCTCTGTACAGTGTCTGTACCTAATGAGTTATTATAACTCACTCTTATAACTCACGCTAATTGTTTATGGATACTATTACTTGTTCAAAAGCAGTTCGTTAATGAATATATAATCTAATATAAGTAGATAAATATATTTCTCCTCAGACGTCAAAAGTACATGAATTATTTTAACTTAAACTGTCATTTCTCTGACACTTTACCTGACCGGCTAACTTAGCCTCTTATTGCCGCTAACGGTCTTTTTAAGTTTGGATCATCTGTAGATCGTTTATATTAGATTTGATTTTAATTTAGATTTTGCTTGTCTAATTTTAATAAAAGTATAATTAAAATATTCTTTCCTGTTATTTGGGTTTTCTACCACATGTACTATCATCTTCAAAAACAAATGACCAAATCTGCAAAATAATACAATTATTGGAAAAAACATCTGCGCCTGTGACGTTTACGTCAAAGAAGCAGTCAGAATGCCACAAATAACTTTCGGAGAATATTATTGAAATGTTATCAGTTATGTAGTGTGAGAAAACACCTACCTTTGACCTAATTGCACAATAAAACGTACCAGTCCTCTTTGAGTAACTTTAAACACCCCTCGAGTTGCTATTTGCCATTGAAAAATAATGCGAATGATTCTTATCTTCCACCGCACTCACATCCAAAAGGCCTAGGGGCTCGATTTATTTTACTTCAATTTGAAGTTTGTCAGATATAAGTTTCCCCATATTTCATAACTTTTCAATTAAATCCACCCTCATCACCGAATATTTCGAAACAAATTATTAAAGGCAGGTACGCAATTCCAAATGAAATCGTGTGACAGGGACAGATTTGTGTTACTTTATTTTTTATGAATTAGGATTCCGGACTACATACTGCAGTCTGGATTTTCGCGTATAGGTTAACGGGAAATAGAAAAAGAAACACTCGTAGAAAGATTTGAAATGCACAATTCATGAAAACAGTTCGATCACTCGTTGATTGTGTTCTGTCAATTTCTCCGGTGCTGTCTGCGTTTAACGAGAATCTCTTCAAGGGTCGTGTTGCTCGTCCACCCATTTTCCCAGACAAATTTCCTAATTGCTTATGTACATGAAGTTCTAAACAAGTATACATTATTTTGCAGGAAAAAATACCCGACTGTTAAACATTTAAAATTACATATATACTAAATTGTTATTCCAATATCTTTTATCTGATGACCCATGAGAATTTTTAAATATTCTAAATTTCTTACGTATATTAAAATGATGATACACATCCGCAATTTTACATTATTCTCAATCACAAGATCAAAACAAATTCGAATACACTTTATCTATTAAAAAAAACTAGATATTGACAGCAACTTAACGGCATGCATAACCTATGTTATATTCAGAAAAGACATAAAAGTGCATAAAAGATCCAACCATCAGAAGAACTAAAAATCAAGATGGGCGATCGGAAATTTTTATAAATATATTTTAAGTCATAAAAACAGGTGCAACAACAGTACGTTTAACGCCGGTGGATAAGATGAATTTTGTCTGTACCGAAAAAATGTATTCCTATGAATATATGTATGGAATCTTATAAAAGCATTCCAAGAAGTAATGGCATTGCAGCTTGTTTAAAGGTAATGGGGTCTCTATTATTCTTGACCAAAAACATAGACAGAACGACGCGTTTATTAAATTTGAGACGCAACGTTTAGCACTGTTGTCAATTTTAGCATGCTAGATAGGTATCCTGAATCGGTTAAACCATGCAGAAATGATGAATAACACAAGGTACGATTTGAGTGACACTGTTAACTTCCCTAGAGAGAAAATTATAAATCAAGATGTGAAGAAATTTCTAATAACATAGCACATATTGTGAATTCTGTATTAGAAGACGCAATTACCGATACTGACAACTTAGAATTAGGGTTAAGAAGGGAAATTGGAACACAATTCTTCTTTCGAAAAATAAGAAAACAAAAAATACAAGGAAGAAGTACACGGATGAAAACTTAAATAGCAAATAAGAAACGCGCATCAATAGATGTAACTTCAAGTCAAATATCCGATTATGATCTCAATGAAGGAGGCAATGATTATATCAACAGGCAACAACAAATGAAGGAGATAGTAACCAGGGCTTGGTCCTCAGCAGACTCTATGTTGGTTATTAAGCACAGAAAACTAAACAATAAGTTCTGATGGATGAAAAGATTCATTTGTGATAGTAAAGAAACTACAGTTGATCCCACTGTGAGAGTAGAAAAAAGAAAGAATTTAAGAATTGGTAGTTGGTGCCTATCTACGACAGCATTTCAAAAAATACTAGAAACAATATTTACAAGCGCGCAACAAATTGCAACGAATCTAAACTTGTTAATTACATTTGTGGCCGACTTCCCTACTTCAAATATTTCAGTAGAATCAGATACAAAGGGAATAGGATGAGTTTGTGTGTGGTATACCGATGAAAATGATGGCAAATTAATCCAGTCATAATCATTTCGCCATGAATTTTATGATATCACACATTACACATTTTCAATACCGAGTCAGTTTGTGATCCTAAATGAAAAGGCTGATATTATTATAGATCTGGTGCTGAATGAACGAACATAAATTGGCATAAATTGGAGGCTATCCTGAAAATGGAGGTGCCATAGCTATTTTTGAAAGTGTAGTGATACTGACCAGAAAGCGGGCAGCTGAGAAGCCGTAGACGATTCTGTGGAACATTGCAGTAGCAATGTAGACCAATAAAATGGGAAAATTTGGATGAAATAATTCATAGCTGGCTGAAACTCTGGGAACGGGCTTATTTTGTGGAACTTGTTAACATATTAAAAATCCCGTAGACGTAGGGGGGGGGGGAGAAAATAATTATAAAAAATCGGTTTTTCGCAAAGAAACTCGGAAAATATCAATTTTATTGTGAAATATATACACATGAAAATTATAAATAATAAAAATCCGCATAATTTCGTTTTTTTTTAACTTCGTATGACCTATTGGAGCCGACATAGGTTTTTTTGAAATTTTAACAATTTTGCGACGCAACGGAAACTCGAGGTTTCTTCGCTAAAATCTCAAAAATGATCGTTCAGATCGCAAAATGTTTCAAATGAAAGTTGTAGAGATTTCGATTCCGAACAATTTTCTTTGATTTTTCATTTCCATTCGATCAATATTGGCAGATATATGAATTCTTAAATATATTTATAGCGCGCTATCATGAAAATTGTTTTGATAACGAGTGAATGGAGATAAGGGAAGAAACATGAGAAATTGTCATTTTGAACTGCATTTTGACAAATAGCTATTCTTTGATTGGTTTTAGGCAATAATGACACTAAAGGTTTTTTGAAGAGAATTAAATTATTTGCAAAATAGTGACTCCAATAGCTCCAAGTGACTTTCATACGATGAATGGTTCACGAGTTATAGCTGTTTATTCATTCATTTTTTGCCTATTTTCACGATGATGAAACATAGTCAGTTTCTTTTATATCTAATTTTAACAGAATATACATTGGCCGGAGGTACTATTTGACCTTTTAAGGCCCTTGATGAGTCATTAGAAAGTTAATGAGATGATGAGATTTACGCTCCTCTATGGCCAACCAATTTAACTCATTCAATTTGTGTAAGATATGCTTAAATTTTCTTAAACTATACATACAAGAGATTCACACAAGTTTAAAGCGCAGAAAATTGAGATTAGCCCATAGTAATTTTAAGGAATAAAATGACATTTGTATTAATTTTTAAATGACTTCTAAATCTGAAGTCCAAAATGATCCCTAATTTTTTTATAGAATTTGCAATTGGTAAAGGAGTGTTATCAATATTTATATTTAAATTGTCCTTGAGAGTTTCAATATTATTTTTATTACCATAAAAGATTTATAAAAGTTCAATTTTAGATTATCTTTAAAGAAAACTTACTGATTAATAATTATAGATCATTACTGACCAGGTTAGGGATACTCATTATGGCTGAAATACAAATAAACTTGTAACATCAGCAAGTATTGAACTTTCCAGGTTTCTAAAGATTTTAATATACCAGAAGTGTCAAAAATAATAAAGGTCCTAAATCGAACCCAATGGAACTACTGAATAAGTTTCAAAGTTTAAATATTATAAATTATTGTAATATACTATCTGATATCTTTTAGATAAATATGAATCTTATTGATTCATATTTGACACATGAAATATCAAAATAGGAAAATTTTAATTTGGAGTAAATTAATTAATGATTAGTAGTATCAAATGCCTTCGAGAAATCCAGCAACAATCAAACTATTCAGTTTATTATCTGTTGTTGAATCATAAAATTCATAAATAAAATTGAATTAAATAATATTTAAACCGCTATTATGCACAAAACACATCAATCGCAGCATCAAATCACGCCAGGGGTCTTCCACAACGTTCAGTACTCCAGCCGCCCTGACGTCCAGAGCCCCGTCCGACCCGATGTCTAATTATATGCAGCAAAGTTTCTTCAGCAGCAGTTCTTCCGCAGTTCTCGTCGCTACAACATCAACAACAATCATCAGTCCAGTGAAAGCAGATCAACAAGAAGCAACCAGTGTCTACTCGATGAACCAACCCTCAATACGACGCTTTGTCTGCCGCCAGCGCACGATCAAGGCTTTGTTGATATGAAGAAGAGTACGAACAGCGTTTATAAACATTTCATCGGTGCATAGTAGAGCGGGGAAAATTAAAATTAGTGTTAGCTCAGTACAGTTAGGGCCTAAATAATTAAACAAATACCATTTTTGGCAGTACGAATGCCGTTCTAGTTGCTTTTAGTAATTTTTTTTTAATGGATTTTCGTATTTTATTTATTTAACCTAATTGCAACTACGGGTATTAGCACCCATAATAAAAAATAGTCAGCATCTCGGGAGGCTTGGCGCTGTAATCAGCCAGTCTGGGCTCTCCCGCCATCGTAAAAGTCTCGAGAAATCTGACATCATAAGCAACATCATCCTACAATTGGAGTCTCATGCTATATCTATAAAAATCGACCCTGAGGGCCATAATTCGTCCTCACCAGCTTGTCGGAAACTTTAACTAGACTACTAGCGCCCTCTATCAATCAAACACGTAGTCTCAACCCCCATTCTCGGCAACATATCATATGTCCGCAAAATATCATTAGTAACGTTAACCAGAGCTATTGTGGTATTTATGGCTTTTTTAAAGCCACACTGACTATTTGGTAAAATACTATTATAAATTATAAACTGATAAATTTGTTCATACAAAATTTGCTCAAAGATTTTGGCAAGTGCGGAAGAATACTTATTATGCGCAAAATTTTTGGTAAAGTCTTCCTTATGGAAATTCTTTTCTGATATTTAGCTATACTTATCTTAGATATTATGCTATTTAATTTATCTCTGAAGTCCCAAGTCTACGAAAATATTCCATGGTTGATCATTTTTATAGAAAAGCCAAAATAATAAGTTTTCTATCGATTACAGTCATATTCAACTTTTATAAGTTTTCCAAATTTCTTTTTATAATAGACTACATGATCGTGTAAAGAATGATATTTATCCTAGGAAACACCAAAAGGTGGAAATAATTAAATGTATCCTTCCTATCAAAAAATTTCATAAGAAACTTTATATGCAAGTAATTTCAGTTACATCCCATATTACTTACTTATACAACTATTTCTCGAACTTAACACCGCCAATACGGTATATCCTGACGCAATCTAAATTCAATAGTAGCGGATTGATATGTAAATGACAGCAAACTAAAGGAAGTAGCTTATGTAGACACGAACAGGGATGACAAATCTTTGTTGAATGATAGCTGGCTGTCTGGAGGTCGGCAATAAAGACAAGAAGTGAAGAAGTTACTATTCGGTAACCGAAGTCTCAACTTATTTCCCCAAGGTGATGGCATTTCAGCGGCGTACCTCAATTTAAATGTAACATTTATGATAATTCATTAGTTTTAATTTATAGTAGATTCTTGTTTAAATTATTATCGGTAAAAGTAACTTTTTAATTACGTATGCCCAACTCCTTAATACTGAAAGTGTAGAAGGCAAAAAGTTGATATTTGTTTGAGTTAAAATATGATACACTATCGCGCGTTTTTCTATTTATCATAACATTTTATTTACAATAGAAAATCAGATAGTCGATTTCAAGCATTTCACACATGAACTACAAATGTTTCTTGACAACCTGGTGAATAGAAAGAAACATAAAAGGTGTACCATTATTGGCATCGGATATTCTTTAACCAGTATCCTGCAGAGACCGGATATGGGAAAATACCGCGAATATCTTGGTTATGAAACTTGACTATTAGAAGTGCGTACTAGATATAATATTAACATGTAACAATGAAACTACTCATATATTGAAGCAGAACTTTCATAAAATTTGTCTAGAGGGCGGTGATTTCTCAGACCAGCCACATCACTAAAAATTGTTTAAATTATGCAGGATAAACTTTATGCTAATGGGTTATGACAACTGTTATCCCTATGACTGAACTGCATCTCATTGATATTCGAGGATAGATACAATTTTTAAACCTTTAGTTTAGAAAGTGTAGTAAAATTAGTAACCCTATCTAATGGAAATTACGTTATATTGTTCCTGAAATAATACAGACATATTGAATTACACGAGAAGAAATCCCAGTAGGTTCGCTGTATCTGTGAGTTTGACTATCTCAAAAGTCAAAAAATAATTTACAAATAAATACAAACATATACAAATTAATTAATACTAACATACAAAGGTGATCACAACACTGCAGACAATTACAGTTTTGTAATATTATTATCGAATTATGAATAAACATGCTAAAGATATATAATTATTTATCTATTGGTCCTTTATTAATAAATTACATCGACGGTTGATCTGACATATATTTACCATCATTAGGTTTGGTAGGTACCATATTATTACAGCAGCGCTTCGAGAGTTCTTTAAGTAAATTATTTAACATTTTGTATTTCGGTTCTGGGATTCTAGGGATATTTTTTAACGTATTTCTGAAATACTTTTGAATTTAATAATTTGTATATCATTTAATGGATGTTTCAGGTATAAAGTTAAATGCTTTAGGTACAGTTGATTTCAAAAAAACTGGTACAACTCTTGTAATCGAAAATCTTAATAGTTTAGTTGTGTGCATATGTCTGTAAATAGGGCTGGCCAGGCATGTCGAGAGGGGGGTGGAGAAGCGGTGATTTACCCCGGACCTGGGTTTTTTGGAGGAGACTTTTGGACTCTGGAGGAGAGGTTTTCTTAGTAAACGTATTAAACCTTTCTTTTTAATTTTATTCAAATGGAACTTTAAAAATAATTAGAAAATAACTTTTTCAAGACATTTTCAAGCCTGCCATATTATTGTTTAAAAAAATAATATTTGTTACGGAAAATTGTAATTAAAATACTAACTGAATAATGATAATTCTATTTTTAAAATAAGAACACAAAAATACCACTTGAGATTAAAAGAATGTAAACAATGCAAATTGAACATAAAAATACAATAAAAAAATAAAATAAATGAACTTCAACTACGTAATACAGAATTAACTAATATTTTGTGTTGCTCCATTAGCGTCTAAAACTGCCTGAAGTCTTGCAGGCATGGACAAAATCAGATTTCTTGCAAGGTCAACTTCTTGCGACAAGTTGTCCCAAGCGTCTTCAATTATCCCTTCCAATTCTTGGGCATTATTTGGACGGTTATTTAATTTTCTTATATGTTTCACCATTAGTCCCCAAACATTTTCAATTGGATTTAAATCCAGACTTTCAGATGGCCACGGTATCAACTATATGTTTTTTATTAAGAAACCATTGCCTGACACGATAGGCCGTATGTATGGAGCAGTTGTCTTGTTGGAAAATAAAATTATTTTCCGGAAACACCTCTGTTACTGACGGCAACATAATATTATCTAATATTTCAATATATTTAATGGAATTGAGATGACCACCACTGTTCCAACATACACCTAATCCATTTAGGCTCGACCAAGCCCAGACATTGACTGAAAACCTTCCTGATATTTGTGGATCGAAAGTATATTTTTCGTCGTATCTAGTGGAAGGAGGCCTATATACGAGAACATGTCCATCGTTACAGGATTAAAAACCTTTTCATCAGAAAAGACAACTTGTCCCCAGAAGTTTTCATCATTGATTATATAGCTCAGTGCAAAAATAACCCTACCCTGCTTTTTCTTCTGAAAGTTTGTATTTTTTAGCCGCTGAACAACTCTTCAATTCGCTTCCTAGTTTTATTCTTCTGCAAGCAGTAGGTACCGAAGCAGGCAAATTTTTCTCTGAAATTGCATTTACTGCAGTCTGAAAAGGGTTTTCGCTTAGGTAATTTATAAGATTATCATCTTCTTGATTATTGCTCTTTCTGGGCCTACCGGAACCAACTTTACGGGATGCCCTTTGGTTAGTTTTCCATGGTTTTTTAACACTCATTATCGTGATTTTACTCACATTGCATTCAGCAGCAAGTCTTCTTATGGACCAACCATCTTCAATTTTAGAAACAATTCGAAATTTTTGAATATTTGTTAGATGTCGAACCATTTTTAATAATGACGCCACCGATTAACGTCAAAATGACATTTGTAAGATTATTAATATCAATCAAAGAACGAATGATTTACATAGCTAAAAGACAGTGTACCAGTTTTTTTTTTAAATCAACTGTACTAAGGATATATGGGATCTTTAATCAATTCTTTTTTACATTTTGTTTAGCAGGAACTAGATTACTTTTATTCCTGGTGTTATAATGACGTACAATTTTTTTAATTTCAAAAAATTACATAATAACCAGGGTAAATAAAAATAGCTGATGTGGAGCCATAATTGATGGGGGCGAGAAGGTTCATTATTTTAAGGTTAGAAATATTTTCAGGGAGGATAATTAATATACAATATCTTAGAGTTTTCTGGATGTTTGTCTGATACTTATTAGTGCAGTGTAATATTCAGGATTGAATGGAAGATAGGTACTTTTGTATTATATTCCTCTTTTATTAATATTTACTATTTTGCCTTTGCCGGCCTTGCAAAGAATTGAATTGTTATCATTTACATTATTTTTTATGTATTTTATGGTTATTAAATCTAATTCACTATTTTTACAAGTGTCTATGTTATTGAATAAATTGGCTATACTAATATTGTCCTCCAATTGAATATTTCGTAAAGAGTTTAATGTTAACTGTTCTCTTTATCCTATGGACTTCCTAACATACATAAAGAAAACATAACTATTATACCAGTAGTATCCCACGTTAACGTCCCGTCATGCAAACTTTGTAGAGAATTAATAATATATTCCTTGACTAAGAAGATTTTACGTAACGAGTCTGTGCTAGTTCCTCACCAGAAACCAAAATTTATAAATGAATTAATTATAGCTCCAACATTGGTAACAAACTTAATAAATTAGAATTTAAGACAATTTATATTAATAAAAACAATTTAGAGAAACTATTGTTTACACTCTTGAAAAGGGCCTAAAGAAGCCGAAGCACGTATCGAGTTTTAATAAAACTTTCTGAAACATTAGATAGTATAACTCTTTATTGATGTACATTTATTCCCATTGTTTCACTTGGTGCGAACCACGAAATCTATTCAACTTAATAATAGCTCAATCCTGAAAATAATAATTTTTTAAATCAGTACAAAATCTATCGAAATAAACTAACTGATTTATTTAAAAATGCAAAAATATACTATTACAAGAACTTAATCGATAAAAGCAACAACTGTCCCGAAAAAATGTATCAATGCGTGAAGGATACGCAAGATAAAAAATAAAGTAATAATGGAGCAGATCTGGAAGAAAACCAGACTCGAATAAGGAAACGTCCGGTTGAGATTTTTTATTTTGCCAATTAGTAAAGTTGGATCTCCCAACATTCTGACATATTTGTGCCAAGGAAGTCAAAGGGGGGAGGGGGGCGGGGAAATGACATGTTAAATGTATGGGAAAACGGTTTTTCGAAGATAACTCGGCGGCTTTTGATCTGACGAAAAAAACAACAACAAAAGTGAAGAGCTCACGAAAATAAGCAAATTTTGTTTCCAACCTCATCGACGTCAGACCATAGATTCGCGAGATATCGCGAATCCAAGCTGCAAAAATTTAGAAATTAAAATTCATTTTTTATCATGAAGGAGTGCAGTTGGGGACCAAATTTGTACTTAATACATATTCTGTTGGACCGAAGGCTGGGGGTGGTGGGATAATTAAGAGGGGAGGGAGTGGGGGAAAACGAAAATATTTCACATGCTGATAACTGCCCGAGTAATTGACATATCGCGAGCAGACAAGGGCCCTCATTAGAAATTATTTTAAATAAAAATGTAATTGCAGATCATTATAATATATTTTTCAGTAAGACAGAGGAGTGAGTGAAAACCTAGCAAGTAAAATTAAGCAAAAGAAATATAATTCTCCAAAATCTCGAGTAGCCAATTCATTTGTTATGAGAAATAGAACTCAAAAAGATGATTGCTGATTTAAAATGAAAAAAAGTCCCTGGGGTCGATAAGCTCAACGCCAAAACCTTATAATATGTTTCTGACTACATTGTGGAGCCCTTAACTTATTTAATAAATAAATTGCTAGAATGCGGTATTTTTCCTGATGCTTTTAAAATAGGTATGATCAAGCCAATTTGTAAAGAAGGGGATAAACAAGAAGAAGATGCAATTGCCGACCTAACCTCTAAAATATACAATGCTCTTGACTCTGCCCAGCCCTCATTATGTAATCGTTGACCCAGCCAAAGCTTTCGATACTGTGAGTCATCATGATTTATTAGTTGCTTTGGAAAATTTCGGCTTTCGAGGAACGTTCCATAATTTAATAAATAGCCACCTAACAAATCGGAAACAGTTCGTTAGTATAAATAATTGTATTAGAAATATAAAGAATGTTAGGTACGGAGGTCCACAAGGCACAGTTTTGGGACCAATTTTATTTTGTATATATGTTAAAGATCTATTGAAATTACTAACTGATGCTGAAATAATAAGCTATGCCGATGACACGGCTGTTATCCTTAAATACACTACATGGGAATCATTGAAAAGCAAGGTTGAGAGAAATCTTAAAACGGTAGTAAATTTCTTTAATAGTAAGCTGCTAACAATAAACTTTGACAAGACACATTAATAACCGTTCTGCAACTATAGCAATGGCCTACCCAAGTATAATTCAGTTTATATAGAGCATGCAGGTTCTAGAGACTGAAGTGGGAAGTACATGTTAATAACATAGTAAAAAAATTAAGAAGTTTAGTGCCAATATTCAAATATTTTAAACAAACTTGTGACAATATATACCTTAATTTCTCTTGAAAAATCTAGAAACTGTACAAAAGTGAATTCTAAAGGTGATATACGACAAGAGCTATCATTATCTATCAAATGACCTACACTTACACTACACTGAATTATGATTTAATTCAATTTAAATTATGTACCTGCTAATTACTAAAGATTAAATTTTTCTATCTAACTGTTCTCAAAATAGTTTGTCTTTTTCTTTACTACTATTATTTACCTGTCGAATTAAATAATGTGTACTATTATGAAATGTTTATATACACTCTGTTGCTGTTGTTTGTTAATAAAGATTAGCTAGCCCCACGAGAAAAGTTGTGGGTTATTCTAATGTTTATTTGCTATTTTATTTGTTTACTTATTATTTAGCTATTTGTAAAAATTACCTTAACTACCATTTACACATACATATGTATGTATGTATCCTTACTGTAAACACATTTTTGGCAAATAAACTTATTCTATTCTATTATGTTTCACAAAACAGGCTAAATGCTTAGCTTAGCGTGTAAGATACTTATATGGATGTATATTTATAATTATTTGTTTCTGTCCTATTACAGTCATTCTTATTATTATTATATGTTTTATAGATCATTAAATATCAAATATCAAAATTTGTCTTCACATATATTACTACTTTTAAAATTCTACTATGTTAAGCAGTGCTCTTGTTAGAAATATAAATACTCTTGCACTGTAATGAAAAGAGTTGTAAAAAATAATATGCTATACTAATATAAAATAAAATTTTATATAATAATATGATCGCAATATATTTTCTGTTGGGCAGATATGACATTAGCCACTGACTTAGTTTCCTGCTGAATACCTATTTAGATATTACTCCATAAATAAATTATTATGCTATGTAACATCAAATTCATAAATAAATGTATTTTTGTTTAAATTATCCTAAAAATTATTGAAATAACTAAGCATAGTGAGTATTGTTGATCCGCCACGACCATATTGTGCAGAAAGTGAAATTATTCTTTTAAAAATGGTGTTTCATTGTTAATTTCTATTCAATGTTTTTTGTATAAAAATAAAACTACCTTATACCTAAAATGTTAATGTGTCTATATTAAGTATCGCCTGGAAAAGTTATTTATTTGTTGTGTAATTATTATTTTAACGATCTTTTCTTGTACAACTTAAAAAAATTTTCTATAATAATTGTGTGCCTCTGCATGAATTGTTATTTTATACTACTGTTAGGATTGTACACAGCATAGTATAATACAGGGTGTCTCACCGGGAACTGAATCGATCGATATAGGGAAAAGTACGCATCAGAAAATTTTGAAAATTTAGATAATTACTAATGTCGGTGTGGCCAATCCAACTAAAATAATTACAAGCAGCCGGCACTTCCGCTTATACCGGAAGTAGTATCAAGAACTTGCAGCACATTTGCTACTCGATATTCAGAAAAACGGAAACCGTCACCAAACACTGTAAAACGCATACTGGAAAATTTTAAAAATTATGGCTCTGTCAAGGCAAAAATGCAAAGAAGAAAGCCTATTGTTGATGACGAAAACATTGAAATAGTCATTCTGGAATATTTTCATGCATTTCCAAGGATGTCATTAAGACAAGCTGCTCTGGAATCGGGACTATGCAAAGATTCAATTCACAAAATCTTATTAAAACATAAGTTTCACCCGTTTTCATTCCATATGGTTCAAGGATTAAAAGAAACAGATTTCCTAAGAAGACAGAATTTTTGTGAGTTTATTCTAATAAGGTCTGAGGGTCACGATTCTTATTTGGGAAATATTATATAGACAGATGAAGCAAAATTTAGTAAAAATGGACCTTCTAATAGACACAATTCGCATTATTGGAGTGACTCAAATCCTCATATGTTCAGAGAGCGAAACTTTCAGGAAAGTTGGCAGTTTAATGTTTACTGTGCCATAAGAAACGATAGAGAGTTGGCATTACAATTTTATCAGGAAAATTTAAAGGGTAAATTAAATTTTCTCCTCTGCCAATATATATAGGTAAATTTTTGTTTTTTTTAGGTGAAAGATATCTGAAAATTTGAATAATAACTATTTAGAAAATTTACCTCTCGTCGAGCATAGAAACATTTTTTATCAGCACGACGGTGCTCCCCTACATAACGCATATTTAATTAATGATTATTTACAAGAAACTTTTTATGATCAATGGATTGCCAATAATGGACCTTTTTTATGGCCTCCTCGCTCGCCCGATTTATCGATTCTGGATTATTTCATTTGGGGAACTATTAAAAATAAAGTTTATACGAGCTCATTAACAACAAATGAAGATTGTATGCAAAGAGTAAGAAATGCATTTCAAAACATATCACAGGATTCAATTAAAAGAGCTACCCATGAGGAACTAATCCGAAGATGCGAAAAATATGTCGAGGTTCGAAGGCGGAATTTCGAGCAATTATTAAATTAAAATGAAATCATATTTTAAATTGATCTTATCTCTGCTATTTTAGTTCATGCCATATCTTCAATTCGATTAATACACATGTTACAGTGTTAGTGTTATTTTGCGTTTTTGTGGATATCGAGTAGCAAATGTGCTGCAAGTTCTTGATATTACTTTATCATATTCTCCATAAATAATAAACAAATTTAAAAAGTTTTCGTTGGTATAATTTAAAAGTGCCGGCATTTTTTGACATAAGATAATGACAACAATTCATGAATTTCTAATAAAATCGCAAATATTCAAAAAGTTGTGACTTTAACTACCACAATGCTAATATCAGAAAAAAGGGAATTCAATTTTACACAACTTGACGCAAAAAATATACAGGGTGTTCCATTTGACCTAAACATGTTTTCTCGGTTTGAAGTTGACAAAATGTAACGCGAAAAACGGAACACTTGGTATGACATTATTGAGTTTATTTCAGTTGTAGAACGTCGTTCTCCTTGTGTTATTTTTACGTGACGAGAATCAAATGGAGATCTTTTACACGAAGAAAGTTATAACGGTTCTTGCAAACCGTTGCACCTATCAAATCTTCTATAAAATGTCAAATATCTCTGAAACGGCTAGGTTTAGGTATAGGATATGCTACATATTTTCAACTCCGAATTTTATGCTCTTTTCGAAAACCCTAAAATATATAGGGTATTCCATTTGAAATAAGCAAGTTGGTATCGACTTCCGGTATAAGCGGAAGTGCCAGCTGCTTGTAATTATTTTAGTTTAATAGACCACACCGACATTAGTAATTATCTAAATTTTCAAAATATTCTGATGCGTACTTTTCTCTATATCGATCGATTCTGTTCCCGGTGAGACACCCTGTATACATTTGCATTATGCCTAGGATTTTTAAAAAAATATTTAAATGCAAATAGGCTGACTTTCAACATAATTTATTTATAAGTTTGCCTTATTTGAAACAAAAACGTATTACTAAGAGTCACTAATATTTTGGTACACGCAATATGCATAATACAATATTTTAATTTAAGGCCTCACGACATTAAACTTAAAAAAAACAGTTGAGCACAAAAGTTATCTGAAATGGTTTTTTCCATATCAAATAAGGAACGTTGATATGAATTACATATGTATTTTATTCTGTTTTATCCTTTACTTTCTGTTTGTCATATGACTGGCACTCAACATGAAACGATTTATTTGGGTGTCACCACTCACATATTTACCTTTGTATCCGCTTTTAAAAATGTTTGCTTTGAGTTTTTTATCACATACTTCTTTCTGATGTTTACTCACAATTCAGTATGATAGTCAACAATAATTATTTTAATAAACTGGAAAAAAGTATACACTATACATACTAGAATGATACAATCGATCACATCACATATGCAATTAATTCAAGTGGTTTGTGGGCTCGTGTAATTATTGATAAATACATACGTATAGGAAATAAATTACTTAGGAAATGTTCAATCAAAACTACCGAAGTAATAAACTATTACCTATATTTTGTATTTACTTTGTTGTTTGTTTCCAAGCCTGCTAATAAAAAAGTATTAGGTTAATATATTACAGATCAACAACAGATAAATGAATGTTTACTACGAGTAAGGCAAGTTTAACTGTACGTGATGGATCGGGATGATGAAAAGAGCTCGGAAGACTACTCGGAATATGCTGCCTGAGATGGCTCATCGAGTTTACTTCTTAGATAATTAAGAAATACATATAAGGAAATGTATGATACATTTTGTGAATGGGCAAACACCAAGAAAGTTAAATGGCGTGACGAAAACATAAAGCTGGCCTATTCCATATCAGAAGATAAGACGTTTGTTAATAATAAAAAAGGTTTTTAAACACATTTTTTTGGTTATACATTCTTCAATACATCCAGCTTAACATTTAAATACTTTACATTGAAGGTACGGTACAATTCGATGAAAATATGAATAGTTGGATAATTCACAATACAAGAAATTTGTAACATATACTTCCACATGGGGATATTGAGTGAGATAGACACATTCAGTTAGCCAGTGTCTTGGATTAAAGTATTAATTGTTTGTTGCCCATTAAATTGTCAGTGGAATCCAAAGTGTTGATGAGTGAAGCACTGCTGCGGGCAGTGGGTGTGGAAGAATAATCGTTGAGTGGTGAAGATACAAAGCGAATAGAAATAAATCAAAATCAAAATCATAAATCTGTGGAAGAGAAATGTATTGAACATTTTGCTTCTATTCAATCCCGGCAGTTCAAATAAATGATGATTTTCTTCAAATACATCCTTCATTTGCAATACCCTACATTTACAATGACAATGATGTTGATCAAATAATAGATAATTTTGTTAGGAAACTAGACCATTACATAAACAAAAATGCTAGAACTACCAATTTAAAAAGATGTGAAACCCCTAGAAAATAATGGATTACCACCGGCCTTCTTAATAATTCCATAAAAACAAAAAATAACTTATATAAAATGATGATAAATAATCCACACAACATAAATCTAGCAAATCAAGACAATAACTATAAAACCAAAGTAAGCCAACTAGATACTACAGAAATTTAATAAATAAAAATAATAATTACGCACAAGACTTATGGTCCACAGTGAACAAATTATGTAACAAAAATAAAAACCAAGCAAGTACCGAACAAATAGAAATAAGACAACGAAATAATTACCGACAAAAAAAATTTCGAATGAAATCAGCAACCACTATAGTGAAATTGGAGCGTCATTAGCAAAACAGATTACTCAAATAAACAATTTTACAATTCAAGAGACAAGTCTGGAGAATACAATTTTCTGAGCCCAACAAATGAAGATTAGGTAAAAAGAAAACTATACCATATTATCAATAAAGCCATGGGCCTAGGAGTCTTTTCAAATATTTTAAAATTTGGAATAATTGAACCATTATACTAAAAAGGTCCAAAATTTGAAATGTCAATCTAGAGCCCAGTCTCGCTAATATCAAACATTTCAAATATTTGAAAAAATTCTAAAAGTAAGGATAATAAAAATTTTAAATAAATATAGTATACTATCGGATAAACAATTTGTATTTAGCTAAAACACTTCTGCACAGGACGCTATAGCCTACCTTATATCTCTGTTATATGACTCATTAGACAGAAACAAATACTCATTATGCACATTTGTCGACCTTGCCAAAGCATTAGACACAGTCTGCCATAAAAAATATTGTATAAACTAAATAATTATGGAGTTATAGAATTGTTGAGTTCATGAAAAGTTATTTGTCGACAAGAAGTCAATATGTAAGTATTGATGGTATCAAATGTGAAAGAAAAGAAATAAGCTATGGGGCACCACAGGGTACAGTACTGGGGCCAATATTGTTTATTTTATATATGAATAACCTATTTATCATACATACAACAGATCAAATTCTAAGTTTTGCTGATGAACCTGTAATATTCTATGGTGGAGGCACGTGGGAAGATTTGAAAAGTATAGCAGAAAGTGACTTCAATAGAATAACACATTCGATTGACAAGATCACGCGTATACTTTATACGAGGATAATTGGAACTGGCCAGTATTAAAGCACAGGGTCGTGCGCACTGAACTTTATATTTTGTCCTATATATTTAGCAATGTTATCGAGATTCGAATAGTAGTTGGAACTGTGCAGGCGAGTCCGAGACTGGCAATGTAATCAGCCTTAATGAACCATCTACGACTGCACTGGTTTAAAGATAATAAAACGGACAGGCCTACTAGCATAAAAAAAACTCGTAAATCTCTTCTCTATAGTCAAAGGTGGACTTCTGCTGTGCTGTTAATATGCCAGTGCAGTGCGTAAATATCTGTTATAATATCAAGCGTAGGAGTTTAGTTAGTTATTGTTCATATTTATAAATATTTACTACTATATAAAAGGTAAAATATTTTAATTATTTACTAATTTACCATGGCTTTCTGGAGACCATTTGAAACAGGATAATATAATAACGCCCGAAAATCTTATTATTTTCTTATGACAAGCATTTCTATTTACCTTTACCTATTTACCGGCTTTTAGTTTTTATACGGTTTCAATTAAATTCATTTACACTTTACTATGAACATAGATAAATCCAAATATTTAACTTTTACATCTCCCTAATCCAGGCCCCCCCCAAAATAAATGACCGTACTAGCATAACAGAAGTCGAATCAATAACGTATCAGGGCATAATTACAGACAGGCACCTAAAATTGACCTACAAATATATAACAAAATATCTCCTACCAAATTTTAAACACCTCAAGAATTGTTTAGATGTAAAGGAATTAAAAACCTTGTATTTCGCATTTGTGTAATCACAATTATTCCACGGAATAATAGCTTGGATGGGTGTCGTAGACGCATATCTTAAAAAACTTGAGGTTATACAGAAACGGATACTAAAAATTATTTTCGGCAAAGAATGCGCGTATCCCTCAGAGGCTCATGAAGAAGACGAAGTCTTCACAGTCCAAAAATTATAATGCGTTTCACTATTAGTCCACCTAAAAGAATGAAAGTAACATTAAATTTAACCAGCACACTTATCATACTAAACACAAAATGAAAATTACAAAAAAACCTACAACTAAAAAAAACAATAGGACAGAAAAACCATACTTACCAAGGACCTAAATTCATTGATTTTACCCAATACCCTAAAAAATATAATAATTAAGTAAAAATATCCCAAAATAAGGCGATAGAGAAAATTTTACATGGAGCAACGCGACATAAAAAATAAGTTTGTTTTGGTGGAACTAGAACACTCTGAGTTTTCCGGTTCGAGCAGGTGGGGCAATCTTGTTTTTTCGCGAAAAAGGGGTAAATTGGTGATTTTTAAGGGTGGTTTTTCAGTTCTAATTTATTTTGGACCTTTTAAAATGCTAGTTAAAAGACGAGCACGAGACCATTTTATTGTAGATGGTCAAGGAAGCTTCAGTTCATATTTCCTGAAAATCGATTCACCGCCTCCCACGATATCTATATAAATAAACTGAAATACGTCAAAAATTTTCTTATGGCTAACTTGGACAAAATTAAACCGAATTTGATGAAATTTTAGGTAAGACTAACCTATGTAACCAAGAAATAGCTTGCCAAATTTTAGCAAGAAACAACTAACAGTTTGCCCGCAACTCCATTTTTAGTCCAAATTTCACAAAATTTTCAAAACTTTCCCCAATTTGCCCAAATGGTCGAACGAAATTTTTATTTCACCAAAATGAAGGTATTCTTATGTACTTTCACGTGATGTAACTAAAAAATTACTTTTTTAATTTAGCCGATTTTTTGACATTTTTGGTATACACATGCGCGTGGCGATTTCCCGTAATTTTCGGTATTATACGTATGTGCGCACAAGTATACGTGTAATTATGCATTATAAAAGTTCAATATTAATAATAAAAAGTGATTGTGAGCAGGTTTTAAATATTTAGATTAAAAAAACTGTCGAAGGTAAGATATAATTTTTTTTTCGAAAATTCACTTTTTTATCTAAATATTTAAAACCCACTCACAATCATTTTTTAGTATTAATACTGAAATTTTTATAATGAATAATTACACGTATACTTGTGCGCGCATACGTATAATACCGAAAATTACGTGACATCGCCGCGCGCATGTATATACCAAAAATGACAAAAAATCGGCTAAATTAAAAAAAAGTTATTTTTTTAGTTACATCACGTGAAAGTACATAAGAATACCTTCATTTTGGTAAAAAATAATGTTTGACCATTTGGGCAAATTGCGAAAATTTTGAAAATTTTGTGGAATTTGAATTAAAAATGGAATTACGGCCAGACTGTTGGATGTTTTTTGCTAAAATTTTTCGAACTGTTTCCTGGTTATATAGGTTAGTTTTTTCTAAAATTTCATCAAATTAGATTTAATTTTGGCCAAGTTAGCCGTAATTCAAATTTTGACGTTTTCTCAATTTATATAAATATCGTAGGAGGCGGTGAACCGATTTTCACGAAAATTGAACTGAAGGCTCCTTGATCATCTACAATAAAAGGGTCCCGTGCTCGTCCTTTACTAGCATTTTAAAGGTTCCAAATTAAATTAAAACTGAAAATCTACCTTTAAAATGACCAATTTACCCCTTTTTCGCGAAAAAAGGGTTCCCCACCTACTCGAACCGGAACTGGAGTTTTACCAAAACAAACTTATTTTTTATATCGCGTTGCTCCATGTAAAATTTTCTCTGAAAATCTAATTTTACTCACTATAAACAATACAAAAATATTTAAAAACAAAGCGAAAAAATGGCTGCTCTCAATAAAAAACACTGTTATAGAAAACATAATAAAAACTGATTTTTGCAGCAACTAGTATGTTCACTGTTCAGTATGGATATGGATTAACTGGAACCAGCCTAGGAGTTGAGACAAAAAAGAGAAATCGGAACATAAGAACCATCCTAGTATAGCACAATGCAATAATAAATAGAATAGAATAGAATAGAATTTATTTATCAGATAAATATAAAATATACAATTCAATGACAAAAACATGTAAATAAACTTGGTATTTCATATAAGTGCATCAAAGTACTGTGCATGAAAGGAGAGACATATGTGAATATAGTTTTAAAATACATATGAAATATGAAAATATATGAAATATACAAAATATAGAAATAAAATGTAATGCAAAATATATGACTCTTATAAAATAAAGAATATCTAATGTAGATTGTACAATATAAAATGTAATATCATACACATATATAATCATGTACACATATAAATCATGTGCACACATCATAAATCACATATAGGTAATTCTAAACGAATAACGTTATTGCGACATATTGTGATGGTACTATATTACAAAATTACAAAGTTATAGAATTATATAAACCTAATTATAATCACAATTAATTATAATTACAACAATAATAATAATAATAATCATAATAATAATAATACTGAGTATGGCATGCAATATCCTTAGGAGCTCTGACCCGCTCCTGCATCTAGTGAGGGATCACGAAAATGCAGGTGTGGGAGCAGGATTATTCAAGGCAACAAAAAGAGCCGCAGATGAACTTGGTCTCATATTCGACATCAGGCGAGGAGGCCGGCAAGGTGCCGACCCAGAGTCAGTCATTGAGCTTCCGCCAAATCGTCTGAAAGCCCAGATTAAAACTGCCGAGCAGGCAAATTTGCTTAGGCAGCATGTCGATAAATCCCTGCACGGTGTTTTCTATAAGAACATAGAAACACTGGGTTTATCGTCTAAGCTGACATTTGCCTTTTTGAAGTCAGCTGGGCTTAAGTCGGAGTTAAGTACGTTCTTTACCTAACATAATTTTTAATATTCTTTTTTGTAAAACTACTAAATTTTTCAAGTGAGTGTCCAGTACTCCTCCCAACCAAGAATTCCGTATTTTAAATGAGACTCGACAAGTGAATGGTACAATATTTTTATTTGCTTATAATCTAGAATTTCACTTAAACATTTAAATCTGTACGTAAGTTTTCTTAATTTATTTGATACATAATTCACGTGCGCATCCCATTTTAGTTTTGAGTCGATCATTATCCCCAGATATTTTATTTGAGTTGTAGATGCTACCTTGAAATTATCGTTGACACTAAGTTCATTATATGCCGGGGCGGATGTTTCATATAAATAAAAAGGTAAGTACTTCGTTTTGGTTGAGTTTAGTGTTAATAGCTTGCTGTCGAAGTATTATTTTATGCTCTTCAAATCATTTTCCGCTTTAATTTTCAGATCTTTCCAGTTAGGCGCTGTATAAAAGATTGCGGTGTCGTCAGCATAGCCTACTATAGAGCCAGAAGTTTGTAAATCAAATAAAGAGTTGATATATACTATAAATAATATGGGCCCCAAAACTGTTCCTTGTGGCACTCCATACTCAACTGTTTCAGGACTACTTCTCGCGGAACTTATTTCCGTGTATTGTATTCTGTCTGTTAAATATGATTTTAAGAATTGTTTACTATTATTTCTGATACCCAGATTTTCAAGTGTCGACAATAATTCATTGTGGCTTACGGTGTCGAAGGCTTTAGTTAGATCAATAAATACAGCTAAGCCTTTATTATTATTATCTAAAGCCTGGTATATTCTACTTACTAGGAAAGCGATAGCATCTTGAGTGTTTTCACCTTTTCTGAAACCAAATTGGGAATGGGATAATAATTTGTACTTATCTAGGTAGTTCACTATTCTCGACTTAATGATTTTTTCAAAAATTTTTGCTATGTTACTAATTAATGAGATCGGTCTGTAGTTTGTTACCTCCTCTTTACTGCCACACTTAAATAAAAATATATTTTTACATAATATGACAATGACACTGATAGTAAAATGATACTATTGTGATTGATATGCTGTCAGTGTATAGAACTATATTTACAACGGAGAAATCAGTCGATTAGTTTTTATCGGCTGCAATAGTATATATTATACATAAAGTTAAATCTAGCGGTAGTAACTAAATTTTAACCATATTTTTCACAATGCGAATAATGAGAATCAGAGCATTATTTTAAAAAAATGCAGACCACTTGTAACATAATGAAAAACACATTAATTCATCGATCCAGATATTAATGACAAGATTGCTATGATTAACAGATTGAGTACTAAAGTTGAGATCCTATCTTCCTTCATGCAAATCATCATTAAAGTTTTACTGTTATCCTGCAAACAAATCATTTTCTTAACCCCATCTTTAATTTTCTTGAGTCAGAGCAACGCTACTGGTAAGCAATCTCTATTTCCTTTCAGCATTGAAATGTTTGCCTTCGCGTTTGCCATGGCTGTGAAAAAGCGACGTGACACAACCCGATAGTGTTCGCTGTCTATCAAATGGAGTAAGCTTATGAAAAACCATGAATTTTATTATTTTTATGAATGCCCAAAGCTGATATTCCGCACCTCCACGGCTTACAAACTATATATTTTCTTTAAATTGTCCGTGGGCATGTTCTTCAATGTTGCTGTTTTACACGGCGTGGTTTTTATGTAATATTGTGTAAGGTCCAAAGGATCATTTTTACATGAATGTAAAACTAAGGAATAAGTAGAGGTTAGTTCAAATGTGCTTTTAGAGGGCGGAATATTAAACATAATATTTTTAGTCGCAAACTCCTCTATAAATCCTTATTTTACTATAAGGAACCTAACCAGACTGCAACCAACAGCTACTCTCCGGGCTATGTGCCCCGCCGAGCGCTGAATTACAAGTTACAAGCCTGGCGCGTTAAGTGTAATAATTGCATATTACCATCAAAACGCTAATGCTTCGATTGCAACAAACACCAGCCGAAAGACTGATCCTACTTAAAGGAGCTCCCTTGCCAGTCGTCACACACCACTTGCAGACTGCAGTTTCGAGCTGTTGGCTCTCGTCAGTGCAAGGTAGGTATGCGACGACCGACATGAGAATCCTTTGACTATAGTACATCCCTTGCCAGTCGTCACACACCACAGGTAATGACGACCACAGGTAATGACGACCCCCTTTAACCCGGAAGGCTCTAGAAGAGCCTTGTGTGGGAGGGGGCTATACATTTAGAGACAAGGGACATACACCCAATATCCGTGTATAGTGGAAAAATACCTCTCACAGTATTTTCCACTGCCACGACCGGGGATCGAACCCGGAACTTCTGGGTGAGAGGCAAGTGCGCTCACCTCTCGACCATCAGTCATACTGCAGTTTCGAGCTGTTGGCTCTCGTCAGTGCAAGGTAGGTATGCGACGACCGACATGAGAATCCTTTGACTATAGTACATCCCGGTATTTTTACAATAGCGACATGTAAAACAGCCAGCAGGCGCCATCCAGCACATTTGAACTACGCTAAGCCAAGTCAGGCTATTTATTTTTCGATTGCAACAGACACTGGACCGCTGGATGGCGCCTGCTGGCTGTTTTACATGTCGCTATTGTAAAAATACCGGGATGTACTATAGTCAAAGGATTCTCATGTCGGTCGTCGCATACCTACCTAGCACTGACGAGAGCCAACAGCTCGAAACTGCAGTATGACTGATGGTCGAGAGGTGAGCGCACTTGCCTCTCACCCAGAAGTTCCGGGTTCGATCCCCGGTCGTCCAGCACATTTGAACTACGCTAAGCCAAGTCAGGCTATTTATTTTTCGATTGCAACAGACACTGGACCGCTGGATGGCGCCTGCTGGCTGTTTTACATGTCGCTATTGTAAAAATACCGGGATGTACTATAGTCAAAGGATTCTCATGTCGGTCGTCGCATACCTACCTAGCACTGACGAGAGCCAACAGCTCGAAACTGCAGTATGACTGATGGTCGAGAGGTGAGCGCACTTGCCTCTCACCCAGAAGTTCCGGGTTCGATCCCCGGTCGTGGCAGTGGAAAATACTGTGAGAGGGATTTTTCCACTATACACGGATATTGGGTGTATGTCCCTTGTCTCTAAATGTATAGCCCCCTCCCACACAAGGCTCTTCTAGAGCCTTCCGGGTTAAAGGGGGTCGTCATTACCTGTGGTCGTCATTACCTGTGGTGTGTGACGACTGGCAAGGGAGCTCCTTTAAGTAGGATCAGTCTTTCGGCTGGTGTTTGTTGCAATCGAAGCATTAGCGTTTTGATGGTAATATGCAATTATTACACTTAACGCGCCAGGCTTGTAACTTGTAATTCAGCGCTCGGCGGGGCACATAGCCCGGAGAGTAGCTGTTGGTTGCAGTCTGGTTAGGTTCCTTATAGTAAAATAAGGATTTATAGAGGAGTTTGCGACTAAAAATATTATGTTTAAGTAGAGGTTAGTTTAAGGGAGTATTTATTTTTCGAAAATATTTTAATATTGACAGTATGATAAGCTCAGAATTTAATTTTGTAAAGCGCTGGTACATATACCGGGTGACAACGACATTAGTCCCGTTGTCTAGGTTGATTTTAAGAATACAATTTTGAAATTTTGACACATCTTTTGTGACACAAATAGCCACAATTTGCACTAATTAAGTGAAAAATATCGCTTCCTGTCCAGCCGAAAGCAGTAACAACTTTTGATTTTTAAATAGCAACCTATTATATATTTTCGCGTATTTAGATTCCACATGAAATTCTCGTTACAACGATGTATCACAAATAGATAATTGTTTTGAAAATAACGTCATACATTCGAAAAAGTGAAAAAGTTAAGCTGGCAACTGTAAGACTGTGTTCTCAAAAAATTTATCCAATAGGCCTTGAATAAAAAGGCTTATTAAAGAGAAGAAGAAAGTAAGTGAATTATATAGAAAAACCAACAATAAGGCGTATAATGAAAGATCTAAGGAATGTAGAAGTAATGTAAAAAGAGACATAAAAATTGCCTAAAAAACAGTACTTAGAACAAGTTGAAAGTAACTTAAAATCTACCAAATATTTTTTGGTCCAATATTAAACCAAGGAAAAGATGTACAAGGCTACCACCAACCATGATATACCAGAATAGTGAAATTTTCAATGGATTAGATATTGCAAAGGGTTTTGCCTACAACTTCAAAAAAGTATACAACAATGACTTAGACGTTAACTTTAGGTCAACTCTTTATAAAACGGGAGATAAAACATATGTAGAAAATTATCGCCCAATTGCAATTTTGTCTTGTATTATTAAAGTCTTTGAGAGTATTATATATAAGCACATTTATGATAATATTAAAATCAGTATAACACAGCACCAGTATGGCTTCATTGGTAAGAAATCGACTACGAGTTATTTGTTAAATTTTACTGAATATACATACGAAGCTTTTTCTGAAAATGGCCCAGTTTATTTCCCTTTTCAAGACATTAACTTGAAGTTAAAAGTTAAGGCCACATAACGAAAAAGAGAATAAATAATTTCAGAAAGCTTGACAAAGTAACAAAAGAAATTTCTTTTCTGTTTTGTGGCCGTAAACTTTTCACCTCTGACTGCAATCTCAAGATATCCTAAGTGATGTTTAATTTTGTTTCCTTAACTAGTCAGTCAAGACTACCCTTCTTCTTTATTTGTATATAAATGTATATAAATATACACTTATTCAACTTATCCACAGAATTACTATTTAATTAATAAAATTAACTGATGTATATTCAGTTCAATGAGTAAATATTTTGCAAAAATAAAGTTAATTTTATGTATGCAGAAGCTACTGGTTGTTAGGAAATTAAATTAGTATCAACTATGGAAGTATGCTTAAATCTCAATCTACACTCTGTACATTGATTGTGCCGGTGTGTATAGTTTCCATATTAATTTAACTTTATATACCCAATAAATGTGAATCAGGTCAAGTAATATTATGGGTTGCATTCGATGCATTTCATCTGTATATACTTAGCAATATTTTAAGTTTTAATGTACGTCCGGCAACTTATGGCCACCTCGTACTGACCCAAATCTTTCATTCGAGCTTTCCAACTTAATGGAAAATTAAACCGGAAGTTACAAAGTTTAACGGTTATCAACATCCAGCCATAATCATGAAATCTTCAATTGCTCGAGCATATACTTATGGATAACTAAAACAGCGTCTAGTATATTCTTCGGGATTTTCCAACTTGAAAAAGCAACATAATTTGTTTTGGCTAGTATTCAGACAGATTTAGCAATATGATGACTAGAACAATTATTGTTCCTCCTATACCCGTCGAAGAATTGGGTCCCACCTACATTACTCAGGCGAAGGCTAACATAATATCGAACAACTTCCACCATTTTGATTTCACTAATATTTCCCGTTGTTACGTACAATTATCTGGATACTTTAGTCCTAGTGTGTAGCAGCAGAAAGCAAGAAGAGTCTCCTCCATCCTTTACATTACTCAGTAGTAAATGTGTAAGTTCCTCTTTTCTGCACGATCAAGGTAGTCCTAAGATTAACGTTACTTTAATGACAAGATATTGTTTATCGACTGCTTCTTGCAGAAATCTTGAAACATCAATTTTTGGTCAATATTCTTGACTTGTTTGCTTTATAACCTTCTAAGTTTAGTTTAACAAAGGCAATCGAATTCGTATACCTATTGATGTCTATATTTTCTTTAATGGAAAGCGTAAAAGTATACAAGTTTTGAATAATTTGCTGAAATATATTCGAGGTACCTTTTCGTGCGCACTGTAGTGAATGTTCTTTTTGATGCACCATTTTCCATATTTGCCGATTTCAATGTTGTATTTTGCTGTTGCCTTCTCCAGCATTAAGTTGGAGATGGCTTTTAAAGCTTGTTCTTCAATATCTGATGGCAGTTTTTTAAAATCGTTCATATTAAAATATTTATCAAGAAATAACACAGAAATTATGACAATTTAGTGAAAAGACAAACTGTAGTTATCTGTATTAATTGTGATCGATGTCGATTTAAGGCGTTGCAATATATTTTTAGAGCAACTACCTAGATAGTTACCTTCAATTTTCTGTTTGTGACGGAATTATTTTAAACTACGAATTATTTTCTCTTATGATTTTCAATTTTGAACGGACATTGATAAAATATTGAACGATATACGTGCGATAACTTTTGGTTAATATACTTGTGTGATTATGTAGCTTGTGTTACGCACTTGCTATGCAACTCCCTTACGCGTATGTTAAAACAGCTCATGTCCCACTTGTATCACGAAATTATACAGTATCACAATGTCTTGTATTCTGTAATTTACCGAACATACCCAGAGTAAATCTTTCTCTTTTGGGTTTATTTTTAGATTTATCCAAAAGTGTATATAATGTGACTACCCGCATGCTTGTTTATAATCTTTTAAGATTTTAACAGACCTGATTTCTGGATCATTAGAGCTTGGCTTAAAATTAAAATCTTGAAATCTTGTAAAAATATTTGTACATGCTCTACGTATATAATTCTTCAATAAAACTCTGAGCAAATATTCGACTAGAGACGAGTAAGTTTATTTTCCACTCGTAAAATTTTCTTGGCCTTACTTTATAAAGTTATTGGCTCGGGAAAGTAAAATAAAGAGTGTGAGATATGAAAGCTTGGCCGGGTTATCGACTAGATTGAACACGTTTGATGAGGGAAAAGAAAATAATTTGATTGTTTTATCTTTGATGGTAAATTACTTATGTCTTAGTTCATATAAAACATTAACAATAATTGTATTACAGTCTGCACAGATTTAGCTTTCATTTTCTTAAGTAATAAAAACTGACGAAAAGGCATGTTGCCTGATTCTTTGAATGAAATTACAGGCTAATGTTGTTAAATTTATTCACCAGACTTAAAGTAAGGCTAGGCAATGAACATAGGCAGTAGCAAAAATATTTCAGATTTACTTTTAGAAGTATGTGGTTGTTTGGAATTATACAGGGTGCGCGGTAATTCGGTTGCTAAGCAGGCGATTGGATACAAAAAAATATTAGTAGTGCTACTATCCAATATCAGTTTGATTCATCCCCTGTAACTTCACACGAAGTTTTAGATGCATTAAATCAAATAAAAAATAAAAAAAACCTCCGGAATTGATGAACTGTCTGTTTTTACTATTTTAAATATAATTGATCTTACTATTCAACTATTCACCTATCTGATAAATCAATCATTATTCCAGGGGCACTTTCCAGAAGTATTTAAAACTGATTTAATTATACCACTCCATAAGAAAGATGATATTGAGGACATCGACAATTTCAGGCAAATTTCACTACTTAACGCATTATCTAAACTTTTAGAAAAAATAGTTTCCAGTCGCTTAACGACTTATTTTGAATCTAACAACTTACTGTGCACTTCACAACATGGATTTAGGGCAAATAGATCTATTGAAACAGCCACATATCAAATGTTAAATTATATTAATTATGAAAATTTAGACAATGGCAAAATAGTTGTCTCGTTACTTTTTGATCTCTCAAAAGCATTCGACACAGTTTGTACACATTTCTTAATTACTAAATTGTCAACTATGGGATTACCAGTAAATATTCTGCACTGGATAAATCATATATGGAGGGGCGAAGTATGATCATTAATGTTAATGGGGTCAGATCTGAGGAACACGACGTAAAACTTGGTGTTCCCCAAGGTTCTGTCCTGGGCCCACTCTTATTCTTAATATATGTTAACGATTTATCTAACCGTTTAATTAAAGGGCTAGTCACAATGTTTGCGGATGATACTACCATTACAGTATCAGCCGATACTCCGCAAGAATTAGAATCTGCAGTTGCTACCATTATGGATGAATTTAGCACCTGGTGTCAACGCAATAGGCTCATACTCAATGACACTAAAAGTACAGCCATCAACTATTACATCAGGAAAGGTATGCCAAATGACACATGCCTATTGCAAAACATCAAGTTCAGTGAGAAGGTAAAATTTCTAGGCACTCACATAGATAATAGACTTACCTGGGATGCTCAAATTGAAAGCGTTTGTGCAAAATTAAGTAAGGCGTATTATGCTATAAGACAAATGAAAGATGGTCTTAATACCATGGGATTACTTAACATTTATTATACTCTGGCATATTCCCATATATCTTTAAACATAATCAGCTGGGGCTGTGCACGAGAAACACAGAGTGTTCATTTCTCAAAAAAGACTAATTAGGCTAATATTTAACATGGATTATAGGGAAAGTTGTCGACAAGTGTTCATAAATCAAAAAATTCTGACCGTACCCTGTATTTTTATTTTTAAATGCTTAATATTTGTTAAAAAGAACGAACATCTTTTTATATCTAACTCATCCTCGCACAACCATAAAACTAGATACGATCTCCTATTAAGAATTCCCTCTCACAAAACATCAACGTATAAAAAGTCACCTATCTACAACTGCACTATTTTGTTCAACAACTTACCAGACGATATCAGAAATATTAAAAATACATCTATGTTTAAAAATAAAGTAAAAAATATGTTGATAAATGAGGGTTTTTACAGCACACATGAGTTTTTGGGCCAATAATTAATTCTTCTTATATGGAATAGAATTATAATATATAATCGTTTGTTAATCTTGTATTTATGTTTGTCTATTGTATTTATACTTTTACTTATAGTTTATATCATGTATATAAATGTGTATATATATTTTTATTTATTTATTTTTTAAACTGTTCTATTTTTGTATTGACATGCCATATGTACTTCGTGTATCTTTTGGTCAATAAATATTGTTATTATTATTTGAAAAGTTCCTATGAATATAAGTCCGCAAATGTGTCCAAATGATACTACGTCCTTTGAAGATGGCGACCATCTTCAACTTTTATTTTTTCAACTTAACAAATTATCAGAAACAATTTTGATTGGAAATATTTTTAGCTTGCCGATAAAAAGAAATACAACTGTAAATATTCAAGAAAAAGTAGCAAATTATATTACTTAAGTCGTTCGGCGAGCTAAGGTCTTCTTTGAGCTTTCTTTTAAGATTGTGGCGTGACAAGCCTCATGTGTTTTTTGGGTAAGAGAATTTTGGATATGGGGCGAGCGTAGGTGCGTCTTTACTATGTACATACTTCGGTATGCGATGTAAAGCAACGACAGGCGCAGTTAGTACTTGGATGGGCGACCATTCCAACGGAAACCGCGTTCTCGCCTCACATCTTCCAGCGGCTTGTATATCAGTATATGCGCGGAAGCTATACAACCTTAGGCGAGGGTTGTATAGGAGATATACCATCCTTCGGAGGGGATGTAAAGCCGTCGGTCCCTTGTCTATTAAATGTTAGGAAAGTAAAAGATCCCTACTATTCTTAAGGGAAGAGGTTCGGCAAAATTCCTGGTTGGGGGTAGCTCGTCTACAGGCGTCGGTGTTAGGCCTCAGTAGCGGAAATAGGCCGACGTTAAATAAATGTATAAAAAGGAAAAAAAAATTGGATACAGAAGATCTTTGTAGAGCAGAGAGATGGAAGTGAATCAGTGAAAATTTCCACTGTCTCACTTGCAGCTGCTACTGTCTTAAGCACTATTAAAATTCCGTATAATTATCCGATGTGAACACTGCAATGAGTAGGGAGTAGATGTTTTGATATAATAAAGTTTGATGTGGTAACTGAGCAACTGACACCATTTTGGGGGTTTGATTCGTCAGTATATAAGATGTTGTCGAACTTCTCTCTGTTGGTAATTTCTGAGAAGGTTTGTTTCAGGATGGTGTGAGGAGTTTCGAGCTTCATATATTTACATAGAGTAGTATTGATGGAGGGTAGCATTTTAACCCATTGCGTTATAGCTGAGATGGGGTTTTGGGGGGATGTTTTGAAGAGATTAATGTCGCCTTAATGGCGGATTTAATATTTGTGGAATTGAGTGGAGTCTCCTGGGAGAGTTGAGTGGTAATATTTGGGTAGAAGTGAAAATATCAAAAACTGAATTGTTAGGGTCAGCAGATACTCTGACCGAATATGTCAGGAGTTGTTGACGGCTTAACGAAAGAGAGAGAGTTCATGCGACTCACTGAGGAGAGATTCAATATTATTAGATATAAAGGCTCCAAAATAGATACGAAGTGCGAAGTTGTGTACTGTGTCCAGACATTTTAAGTTAGATTTGCTAGCAGAAGCATAGATTATACTGCCATAATCTAGTTTTGAGTAGACTAAGGCTCTGTATATTCAAAGGAGAGTTGTTTATACATCTTGAATAGTTTCCCTTAACGTGCTGTATCCAGGTTAGTTTGCTGTCGAAAGTTAGGCCCAGAAATTTGTGTTGGTCTACCACTTGTAGCGGTGTATCATTTAAGATTATATGTGGTACTTGGTTACATCTCCTTCTACTAAATTTGATAACTTTGATTTGAAGGTAGAAAAATTAAAACCAGTATATTTTGACCGATCAGTTAGATCATTTGCAGAATTTTAAAGTAGGTTGCACGTGGTTGTGGTGTTTTTCAGTGAGAAGTAAAAATAAGGTCGCCTGCGTAGAGAGCGTGCTTAACTGGCGACCAAATAGTAGAACATTATCATATACAGCTAGAATAAATAAAGTGGTACTCAAGACGGAGACCTGGGGTACCCCATTTTCCAAAATGAATGGATGATATATTTTTCCATTGGCTGCCACTTTAAATGACCAATTTGTTAGAAAATTTTGCAGAAAAAATAACATGTTTCCTGATAGGTTGATTTCTTCTAATTTATTGCAGATGACAGGTCTCCAGACACTGTCGAAGGCACTTTCTATATAAAAAGTTACAGCAACCACATATTGCTTGCTGGCAAAAGCGGCAGCTATATCAGTTTGAAGAGCCACTAAATTATCTGTTGTGCTATGATAATGTCTAAATCCAGATTGTGCTTGGTCCAATAACTTGTGTTTATCGAGATATCAGAGCAAGCGCTTGTAGGTCATTTGTTCCAACAATTTGCACATTGTGCAGGTCAGAAAAATGGGCCAATATGATTTTGGGTGAACCGAGGTCATTTTTCTTGAATGGTAGTATAGTGAACTGTCTTCACAGAGCTGGAAATTATTGGTTTATCCAAATTTTGTTGTATTGTTAAAGAAGTCCGTTTAGGCTGGCTATAGGGAGCTTTTTGAGAAAAACGAAGGGAATGTCATTCGGACCTGCGGTAGAATTTTTACACGAGGAAAGAACGAAAATTAGTTCTGACTGAGAGAAAGGGCGGTACTTGGTTACATCTCCTTCTACTAAATTTGATAACTTTGATTTGAAGGTAGAAAAATTAAAACCAGTATATTTTGACCGATCAGTTAGATCATTTGCAGAATTTTAAAGTAGGTTGCACGTGGTTGTGGTGTTTTTCAGTGAGAAGTAAAAATAAGGTCGCCTGCGTAGAGAGCGTGCTTAACTGGCGACCAAATAGTAGAACATTATCATATACAGCTAGAATAAATAAAGTGGTACTCAAGACGGAGACCTGGGGTACCCCATTTTCCAAAATGAATGGATGATATATTTTTCCATTGGCTGCCACTTTAAATGACCAATTTGTTAGAAAATTTTGCAGAAAAAATAACATGTTTCCTGATAGGTTGATTTCTTCTAATTTATTGCAGATGACAGGTCTCCAGACACTGTCGAAGGCACTTTCTATATAAAAAGTTACAGCAACCACATATTGCTTGCTGGCAAAAGCGGCAGCTATATCAGTTTGAAGAGCCACTAAATTATCTGTTGTGCTATGATAATGTCTAAATCCAGATTGTGCTTGGTCCAATAACTTGTGTTTATCGAGATATCAGAGCAAGCGCTTGTAGGTCATTTGTTCCAACAATTTGCACATTGTGCAGGTCAGAAAAATGGGCCAATATGATTTTGGGTGAACCGAGGTCATTTTTCTTGAATGGTAGTATAGTGAACTGTCTTCACAGAGCTGGAAATTATTGGTTTATCCAAATTTTGTTGTATTGTTAAAGAAGTCCGTTTAGGCTGGCTATAGGGAGCTTTTTGAGAAAAACGAAGGGAATGTCATTCGGACCTGCGGTAGAATTTTTACACGAGGAAAGAACGAAAATTAGTTCTGACTGAGAGAAAGGGCGGTTGAGTGAGTCAGAGTCAGGTAGTATTATTGGTGGTGTAGTTGACAGAGCTTGGGGAGTGTTCATGTTTTTGGTTTTGGTTTGAAAGAATGAATGATTTTTGACAAGAATGTTGACAATGTCCTGACTATTAGTGACGATTTCATCATTGTCTATTATGGCGGGTATTTTATACAATATGTTGCGTCCTTGCAATTGCTTTATTTTTTTCCAAACTTGGCCAAGGGGAGTCTCACAGGTTATGGTATTTTTATATTTTTAGAAGACTTGCTTTTACTTTCTTTTAACATTCTCTTGGATTTAGCCTTCAGTTTTTTAAAGGTAATTAAGTCATCCTCTGAACGTGTTCTTCGACATCTATTTTGAGCTGTTTTGCACTCTCGGACGATAGTTTTGCGGGCACTGTTCCACCACGGGACTACTTTCTTTGAAGGGTTTAGTCATATTTCTCGATGTGCTTTTCAGCTGGCCTGATAATGCAGTTTATAAATTGGTTTGTTGCTTGACCGGTATTGTCGAAAAAATGAATGCCTGTGATTTTACATATGAGCTAAAGTTGTCTCTATCGGCGTGTGCTATTCTCCGCTTGCGCACAGTAATGTCTGTTTTAGGTGTATAGTCCGAAATTATTATTGGGTATTAGTTGCTATCGTACATACCGTCTAAGGTGCGCCAGCTATAGCCTAATAAAATGGGACGAAAGTTGTCGATTTGGACGAAATAATTCAGAACGGGCTGAAATTTTGGGAACAGGTTTATTTTCTGGTACTTTTTAACATATCAAAAGTCCCGACACGTAGACACCAGAGGTTGGGAGGTAGGAGAAAATTATAGGTAATAAAAATCCACAATTTCTTTTTTTAACTTAGCACTGCCTATTGAAACCGAGATAGATTTTCTTGAAATTTTGACAGTTTTGCGACGCAATGAAAATGCGCTTGTTCTTCGCTAAAATCTCAAAAATGGTCGTTCGGACCGTAAAATATTTCAAATGAAAGTTGTAGAGAATTCGATTACGAACAATTTCCTTTCCTTTATTTTCATTTCCATTCGATTAATATTGGCAGAGATATGAATTTTTAAACACTTTTATAGCGCGCTATCAGAACACTTCTTTCATGATAAAATCGATAAAAACTCGAAAGCGATAGATCGTGCGCATATATTATATCTAACGAAAGTTAAAAAGAATCAATTTGGAATATGTTGCTGTACGTACAAAATCGTTTTGATAACGAGTGAAAAGGGAAAAATATGAAAAATTGTCATTTTCATGTGCATTTTGACAAATAGCTATTTTTGATTGGCTTTAGGCAATAATGACACTGAAGGTTTTTTGAATAGAATTAAATTATCTGTAAAATGAGCTCAAGTTACAGCTGTTTAAAGCTATGAGCAAAAATATCTTTTTTATTATAAATTAAAATTTTCATTGATGAACTGTGCATGAATCTCTGCCAATATTGATCGAATGGAAATGAAAAATAAAAGTTAACTATTCGCAATCGAATTCTCTACAGCTTTTCCTTTGAAATATTTTGCGATCCGAACGACGTATATGGGTCTACTTTTGATATGTTAAAAATTACCACAGAATAAGCCTGTTCCCAAAATTTCAGCCCGCTCTGAATTACTTCATCCAAGTTTTTTCATTTTATTGGGCTGCTAAGTGAGGAGATTGTTCCAGGGTTACTAAAGCTGAAGTCGATGGATGACGGATTTCCAGTTGCGACGTTAAATTGTGTGTTACTTCCTGTACTTAAGACGCACAAGTTGGTATTGTTTATTAAATTTTCAATGGTTTTGCCCCTGCAAAATGTGTGTTCACATCATCAAATTACTTTATGCGCATTAAAGTCACCAACAAGTATAAAGGGTTAGGCAACTGGCTTGCTACCTCGGAGATATGAACTTTTGTTCGGTGGTATATATGTCGTAGTCACATGGTGAAATACTGCTTTTCGGGAAAAGCCTAGGCAGTTCATGAAATGCCGGCAGATAGTGTGAAACACCTTCAGTTACATCATGTGACTAGGCTTTTCATAAAGTGTCATAAAATTTGAGTATTTTGGTGTAATGAGAAGTTTAACAAGATCTGTCGTGATTTAGGCCATCGGTATTTCATGAAATGACGTGATACCGGCATTTCATGAACTGCCTAGTCTTTTCCCGAAAAGCCTATGTCGTGGACACATAGTGCAATACGGCTTTTCGGGAAAAGACTAGGCAGTTCTTGAAATGCCGGGAGATAGTGTAAAACACCTCACGTTATATCATTTGGCTGGGCTTTTCATGAAGTGCCTTAAAATGTTAGTGTTTTCGTGTAATGAGAAGCTTAACATGATCGGCCGTGTTTATGGCATCGATATTTCATGAAATGCCGGCAAATAGTGTGAAATCCGTATGCTACACGATTCGCCTAGGCTGTTCATGAAGAGCCTGGTTAGTCAGTTAATGTTATGATTCGTGCTTTACATGATCTGCCGGTTTCATCGCTAGGCTCATTCACGATATGACTAAATCACGTTATTTCATGAAATGCCGATGGTCTAAATCACGGCAGGTATGATCTGCCTGTTTTATTGCTAGGGTCCTTTACGATATGACTAAATCACGTCATTTCATGAAATGCCGATGACCTAAATCACGGCAGATCATGTAAAGCACGAATCATAACATTAACTGACTAAATAAACCAGGCTCTTCACGAACAGCCTAGGCGAATCGTATAGCATACAGATTTCACACTATCTACCGGCATTTCATGAACTGCCTAAGGCTTTTCCCGAAAAGCCGCATTTCATCATGTGACTACGACATATATACGCTGCAGATAGTAATTTTTTGTGGGCACCAGACATTGACAGTTATTGCTCTAAAAGTTGTTGGAAGAAAAGATCGCTGGTTTATTTCTAAATAAGTTTCAACCGCAAAAGAACGTTGAATATTTGACCAACGCTCCATATTCACAGCACTGATAATTCTCGCAAACGTTTTGACAACTGTCTTAAATTTCCATTTATCCCGAAAGTATGGCGGCTTGATTTGAATTTATATTGCATTATATTAAGACGTGGATTAACTTTGTAAATGGAAACTTCAATTCTGCCGGATCCGTTATATATAGCTAATCATATATGAAGGCAAACATAAATTCTTCTATAATAATAACTAAGCACTCTCTTTTCATCTTAATTCTTATTCTACTAACAGCTGTGTTTTACGTCGACACTCACTGATATCTTTCGGTAGCACTCCGAACTATATAACGCGATTGTCAGGTTCTTATAAATTCTTATAATAATAAATATTCGTAGATGTGTCTCAAGGAAGGGAATAGTTGATGAAATATTTACCCGTTCGAGAATTCTGCCTTCTGAAATGCCTTTGGGGATCTTCGAATCATATAAAATTTATTTTTATGTGTCTGGGAATATTTACTTTTTATTCGCATTCGCTAACTTAATATATGGACCTTTATTCGCAGACTTATAGACCATTATGGCTTAACATAAATCAATTTTCTATTTGAGGACACTGAACATTCATTTATTACTGCACGCATCAAGTGAAATCAGTTGAGTTCAAAGAAATATCTAATATTGCTGAAATGCAAATATTTATACGGAGACTCGGAATTTTATTGGACCATAATATTTAGAAATTACGGAAGATTTGCTTTTTAAATATAAAATAAAAATAAATCAATCAATAAGAATATTGGTTTAGTTATTTTGTGCCACAAAAACAACATATTTCGCATTCCAATTGTAGGGTGAAAACATACAGGGTGTTTTTTTAAACAAGTGGGCAGCCACATGTAGATCAGATCAAAGTATGAAAATTTAATGTGTTAATTTAATAATAATAATAATAATAATAATAATAATTCTTTATTCACGTCAGCTATACTTGGGTACAGATGTGATAAGTCAAATATAAATGAACTTAGATGCTAGTTAATAAAATCACATATAAAATATTTAAAATGTGTTCACAAACAAGACAATAGATAGGTATAATTATATAAGATAAAATGGTATAATAAAATATAAATATTACAACAGTTAAAATAATAAAATGCATATATCACAACAATCAGATAATAAAATACAAATACGTATTATAGAACGTACATCATGATCATGAAGTACCGTTCGTCGCCACATTGTGAAAAGCTTCTTGGATATTGTAGTAGCATTGTTTTATTAAATATTTCCCTAGATTATTTTTAAACATACACAGATTTTGTTGTGTTTTTATATTATTTGGAAGTGTATTAAAAATGCTGGCACAACATACATATGGGCTGTTTTTAAACAGAGAAAGATTGTAATTTTCAATTGATATCTGATTTGCCGTGCGGGTATTATGTGTATGTTTGCTTGAGTTCAGGGAGAACTTACTTTTATTCTGGTATACAAACACAGCAGCTTCAAAAATTAAAATTGAGGGAAATGTCAATATATTGTTCTCGATAAATATAGGTCGACACGAATCTAGAGGCATAAGTGAAAACATGAGTCGTTTGATTTTTTTTTTTTTGTAAAATAAAAACTCTCTCTGATTCTGTACCTACCCCCCCAAAGGATAATTAGATATCTAAGGCGTGAATAGGCAAGGCTGTAATATACATTCCATAGTTGCGCCTTGGACAATATTGGTTTTAGATTACGAATTGCAAAAATGCTGAATTTAGTTTTTTGCACACATTTTCTATCTGATTACTCCAGGTGAGATTTTCATCTAATGTAAGGCCTAAAAACTGTATAGTTGCGGAACGAGTGACAGTCCCTTGACTATTTGTTAGCTTTAGAACTGATGGCTCCTGTCTTTTATAAAATTGCATATACGAAGTCTTGTTTAAGTTCAGTATTAATTGATTTATATCGAGTTATTTCTTTACTCTAGTGAAATTAGCATTCAATTCGGAACAAATTTGTAACAAGGTAATTTTAGGGGCAATATGTAGGGGAAGATGTTCTATTTAACAGGAAAAAATCCAGGTGGCGGAATCCCACAAAAATTGGACCGCCATCTTGAAATCATGTATATTTTAGCTTTAACTTGAGTAATTAATCTTACATTGATTTTATCAGAAAAGTGAATCATACAAAAATTAAAGAACATTAAACAAGCTAAAGCAGTGTAAAGTTTTCTTTAAATCGGCTAAAAAGTAACTGAGATAATGGCGACTGAAGTTTGAGTACTATGTACTAAATTAGATCATTTCAACTGTAACACTAGAAAACAATGTTTTTTTTATTATAATTAGCATACCGTCATCCGGAGTCATTTAGAACGCACTGTTTGTATTCGAACATTTGGTATATTTTGTGTTTCACGTATGTTTTATGAGATATCACTACATGTATCAAATTTCTAATGACAGTTCATGTTCATATAAACTTGGACAAAGACGAAACGGTATTCTATTGTGATATTGAAGGTATGTAATCAGAATTATATTTATTAAAGAAATGTTATGATTTTGCCGATTCACGATATGGCCGACAAGAAACCCCTGTATGTTTTCTTGTAATTGATAAATAATTATGAATTTATATACTTACAGAAGTTCTGTAACATGTTACTAGCAGATAACCTCAAAATAATTTTGAAAATATTAACTACATTTGTTTCGTAGCTTTAAATGGAAAAAAGATCTATTCTGTAGGGTGAATTCGAACGCAATGGCAAGAATATATAAAAAGATACTTGGGCAATCCCATTATAGAAATTATAATTCATCTAATTTAGAAAAGGCTATATGGGATGTAAAGGCTCGTAAAAAGACTTTGAGGACTGCCCCTGAATGCTACAGCATTCCAGCATCGACTTTATGCAATAAATTAAAGGGAAGACATCCTTTAAGCGCAGGTGGTCAAACTGCATTAACGGCAGAAGAAGAAAATAAACTTGTGGAAGGTATCAAGAAGGCCGCAGAATGGGGGTTCCCTTTAGGTCGTAGAGATTGTTAAAGAACACGCCAAAACCTTCGATAAACTTTTCGAAACTGTAACAAAATCCGACTGCGGAAACATTTCGCATGAAAAACGTGCTTTACATAAAAATACCGTGGAAGAGGTTTTTATACTTTAAATCATATTTTCGCTCTGCGGAGCGTTTTTTATGCAAAAACATCAGAAACTCATCAAGGAGTGTAATTTTAGAAAGTGTAGTAAATGTCGCTGCACGGGGACGTAATGTCAACCCGACCACCAAAATTTAGAAAGTGTAACAAAAATCGAATTCGGAAATTTCAAAATTAAAAACCCCTTTTACTAATCCACGTTGTGCAGCACTGCAATTCATGCGTTGCGTTAAATATGAGGACAAGTTAATTCAGTCTCTAGTCAAAGTATTTCCGAGAGTTCTGGCGAAAATAGCCTTTAGCGACAAGGGTGACCATTCATTTTCTAGCAGTCCATTTTGACGGGAAAATGATGGATTTTAACGGGATTTGCCCTAAGCCGGTTCATCAGTGATTCGGTGTCAGAAAAATATCTTTACCATGTACTCAGATGTGCATGGGACCGCCTTGCCTGAACGTATGAATATATAATTGCCACAAAATAATTCAAAATCGTTGCGATTCAAGCATTTTGAAGCTCCGAGGAGAGAACCAAATTATTATTGAACTGATAATACGTAAATGGACAGGCAAGCAAAAGCACACCAAAAATTTATGAACATTGAAATTTTCTTGCCTCTTTTTGTATAATCGTTAGCTATAAACCGCGCATTGGATGGTAGTTGGTACATTATGAGTCGTTCCGTTCCTTACTATGTGTTGTACACGGGCCAGACTATAGTTTGTCAATGCATTTTTCTTCAACGTTTTTGTAAAACATGATTTTTTAAAGAGATTTAATATACATTTTTTTGAACTTTATATTGTCCTTTTCTTGTGTTTTCAAAATTCCTTTTCAGGTTTAAATTTAAGAAAGTGTTAGTATTTACTATGTTAGATTATAGTGTTACGACATCCAATTGGTACCGTCAGTGAATCGGTTAAGCATAAACGAACAGTAAGTATAGATTTTGTATTATCCTCCGTCTGAAACAGTCGTTTTGAACCCTTCATTTTTGGAAAATATAATAGGAGTCCTTCAGACGCGAAAAGATGGATAGTTCACAAGATATACGTTTACTAGTTAAAAGTTATTTGGATAGAAAAGGAGAAAACATCAAGTGTTTTAAATATAATTTGCAGGCAGAAGATTGGTTTTACCATTTTCTAAAATGGCATAAAACACTTAGCGAAAGACTTGCTCAAAATATTAAAAGGTGTAGAGCAGAATTGTCATGTGAAATAATTACCGAATATTTCAACAATTAAAAAAAAATCTGGAAAATGTACCCCCAGCCAACGTAACAACACAAATCTATCTGATGATCCGGGGCGTCAAAAAGTCATCTGTAGAGGAAGGTCGAAACATGTAGATAGGATTATTGACTCTAGTAAAACAAGCACATCTATCATGTTCTCTATCACAAGTTCTGGAAAGATGCCTCCCCAATAATCATAAGACCAATGATAACCTATGGAGCTATGGTTTGGCGGCCTAAGAGCAAACAGACTACAGCTAAGGTCAAGCTCAGCCAAGTGCAGAGGGTAGCCTGCCTAAGCATAACCGGAGCTATGCGAACAATGACAACGAAAGCTATGGAGGTAATGCTGTGTCTGCCACCACTAGATATATATCTAGGAGAAGTGGCTCTGTCAACAATGGTACGCCCCAAATCCATTGGCATACAACCAAATGTAGGCTGTGGAGAGACCTGAAGTCGCCTGTGGAATGAGGCTGTCAGAAAGACGCCTCTTCTTCAGGCGTGCACCGATGGCATTTATGCCCGGTGTGTCTTTGATACACCCTACATAATACAGATGAATAGTGAGAACGAGGCTGCTGGCGAAGGTGTGATCAACATCTTCACAGACGGATAAAAAAGAAGGATGGGGCAGGATGTGGAATATACTCTAGAAGTCTGCAAATTCAATATAAATGGGCTATGGTTGTGCGAGCCAGCGTAGTACAAATGGAACTGGTAGGCATAACCATAGCTGCAAAAGAGATTGTCCGTAGACAAATTACGGGCAAAGCAATCACGATCTACACAGATTGTAGACAATCATTACTAGCTTGAGAAGTTACAAAATTACCAAAATTACCTCAGGAGCAGTATGGGAATATCAGCAAGCACTTGCGGGTGCCTCCAGCATGAATATCATACTGATATTCTAGGTGAAAGGACACGCACAGTGTAGTGGCAACAAAGTAGCCGACAGACTGGTCTAAGTATCTTGGGACCAGGCCCGGCCAGTCTGTTACCGATCACGGCGACAATACAAATAATTAAACACCCACGATGAATTCAAGAAACTGCGGGATGAAACAAACAGCTGTCAGATTGCTAGGGAACTACTAAAATATCCCAACAAGAGTACAGCAATGGACTACTTGGCAATGTCCAGAAGAAACCTACGTTTTATAACACGAATCCAGACTGGGCACTGTCCGCTAAGAGAACCTCTCCGTAGTATGAGACTAAGCGAAACACCTCTCTGTAGAGGTAGTGAACAAGAAGATGAGACGGTTCAACTTGTACTCCTCTGTGACTGTTATGCTGTCTCATCAATCAGATAATCCATTTTAGGAGAGCGTTGGCCTACTTTGGCCGATGTAATTGAGATGTCTCTAGGCAGCATCACCAACTGTTTCAAAAGATTAGGTTGGTTGGAGGCCTAGGCGAGGGTCTGCCTACAGGGCGGATGCACAAGGGGCCCAATGGGGCCTAAGTGCTGTGGTTCAATAATTTTATTGACCACCCTCCCAACCAATTCCAGATTTCAGATTCCAAATCATGCAATTGAAGTCACTGGGAAAGGGACATAGAGGAATGCCATGTAAAAGATGAATTGAATATGTGGAGCAGGATATGAGGACAATGGATGTGAGATGGTAGAGAAGGGCCGTTACTGAGAGGGCAGAATGGAAGAAAAGCCACAAAAGTCATTAGAAGAAGATATAAGTTAAATAAAATGGGCTCCAGAACTCTCCCTTGCTGTATGTACTCCAATTCTTATAATGTTAGGGTTGATTCTTGTGTGACTGTTTACCTGTTGTTACCTATCTATCAACTGGTTCTCAAAAATGTTTACCAGAGTATTCCTAACTCTGTTGTATTCAAGAAAATCAAGATCATTGTGGGACATTGTCACATGTCGTTGTTATGTCTAAGAATACCGCTAAAAACCTTTAATCACAATCTAATTAACTTTTTATTTTGTTTGTTACACAATACGCCATTTGAGTTCAGACCATCTACAAACTCGGTTGAATTTATCAGAAAAATATATAAAGTAAATAAGGTACAGGCGATAGTCAATGCAGAAGCCTGAAGAAAAATACGAAAATAATAAACAAGGAATGAATGTATCAAGTATTTTGTGAACGTTCAGGTTTAAGCAAGCTTAAAAATTTTAAAGAAAAAAAATTAAAATTAGTGAAGCAAATATGATTTTTATTGCTTTAAATTTCCAACATTTTGACTCACAGAAGAGCCTCTGAACATATTTTTAATTTATTGATTTTTGAAATACCTACACCACACCAAACTCTAACTACATGTGAAATTTCATGTTTCTGGCTATAACAATTTAAGTGATAAATCTCTATGTCAGATATTCATGATACATTAACAAATAAGTCATCCTTAAGGATCCTGCGTTCACTTTTGGATTTTTTTTTAAATACTGTGCCAAATGGAACAAATGCATATTTCATCATATTTGCATTTCATTTCTTTAAACATATAATCCGCAGAAAACATCCAAACTTATTAAATATTTCTGATATACATAGCATTCCCCGTTAAAAAAAAATGCACTCGGTCCTGTAATTTCGTCTTGGCGCGCCCTATATGTTCGAAAATAATTTCCAGTTATAGACTTTTTTATCTAGTTTACTAGCAATTTTTTAAAAAATTTGTAGCTATCGTAGAACTCCAGATATCGAGGTCCGACGCACTATTGCCCCAAGCTGTATAACATTATTATGGAGGTCCCTTTATTTTTGTTTTCCTTATTTTTCTTTTAGGTCGAGAAAACCGTTGAACCTAGTCGCTGAAAATCAATGTTACAAAAGCAGAATTAGCATATTTGTCGTGTTTTTGGTTACAAATATACCATTTATTTTTGAATTGGTGATTTCTTTATTAAAAATCAATAAAACACTCCAAGGGCATATCAGTTTCAATAAATTTAGGTACATCAAGTCATCCATAAACTTCTGTTCTCATATTTTTTGTTTGTCTAATAAAATAAATTCGGGTAACTGCTCTGGGGTATCATTTGTGTTTTATTGCTTGGAATGATATTATAGACCTATCCTTTTATTGACTTCTATGAGAAATTTCAAAATTATTCAGTTATAAAATATATTTCATAAAACGTTAAAATATCATTCATATTATAATTTCAATGCTTAGTAGTATAGTGCGGGAAACCTATAATTGAGAAGGGGTTGCGAGGTGAGACGCTAAGAAGGCGGACCCTGCAAATACACATGGTTGACCTTTTCACTCATTTTAATGCACGTGACGTAAAAGACGTAAGACGTGATGATGCATCGCCACTACCTACCACTATTCCCACTACGTCTGTGATTGTTTTCATTTATCGTTTTCCTCTACAATACCTAGATACACTGTCGATTATTTATCGATAAACATAAGGAACATAGTTAAAGCAATGGGGGGAATCCTTATTTTGTAATGAAGTATATAATACTACAGAAATACTGTATACTTTCATTCCAGTTTAACTTATTTTAATCATGCATGGATCAAGTAGTTCAATTTTAGATTAGTTCAATACCTGATTAGTTCATTTTTTTAACTTTTATTTCTGACTTCACCAGGCCGCAACTTGCGTGCCGTGTGCATTGCGTGCCGTGTGCAAACCACGTGACCGTGATTTTTGGGTATAAAATAGCTAGCCAGAAACCAGTAAATTCAGAGCTTGGCTTTCACCTTTCTCGAGTGTATTGAACTGGGATAACCGGAAGATCAAGCTTCTCCGGCGCCGTGGCAGCCGCTGGCCAAGTATCTGTTAGGGAGGATTCGAGTGCGTTGAACTGGACCTCCTATCAGATTGATTCGAGTGTATTGAACTGGATCTCTCCTGAAACAGATTTCTTTGTCGCGTGTGTTATGTCCTGGAACTTCGATTAGAGAATTGGGGTTACGACGACGTACATAGAGGAAATATGTTACACTCTCTCTCTCCCTCTCTCTCCGATTACTATGATGTGCTTATGTAATAACAAGATTGTCGCAACCTAAGCCATAAAAGATACGGCCACACTGTACATATAATTATTAGGAGAATAAATGTCTTATTTTGGATCTGGATTTTAATTAATATTAACATTGAACCCTGGAATAATCTCCAAACCAGCTACCCCAGCAAAACAAGCATCACATTTTATAGCAAAGGAGGTTGTGGCAATATGGGTATATGATTTTATTTTAGCTGGCAATAATATGGATTGATATAACTGACCGATTAGAGTAATTAGAGCTTAGTTGCTGCCGAGGTTCTTATAAAAATATCAAAAACAAATTCAATGTTAAGTCACTACTACAGTTGCAAAAAAGTCTGCTGTAAATATGGATTTGTATGTCAGTTATGTCAAATAAATAAAATAAATCATTGGAGGGTATCACAATGACATTGACACTAATAAAAATAATAAAGTATATTATGAGTGATGTGTCACTGGTGAGAATCATCTTTATAATGGGAAAATCGGTCTATTAGATATTTTCGGCTGCAATAAGTACGTGGCATTTGAAAGGTCAAAAATCTGTCTGATATATTGCGCTGAATTACAAGTTACAAGCCTGGCGCCTTAAGTGTAACAATTGCAAATTAGCATCAAAACGCTAATGCTTCAATTGCAATAAACACCAGCCGAAAAACTGAGCACGAGAGCTCCTTTAAGTAGGATCAGTCTTTCGGCTGGTGTTTGTTGCAATCGAAGCATTAGCGTCTTGATGGTGATATGCAATTATTACACCAGGCTTGTAACTTGTAATTCAGCGCTCGGCGGGGCACATAGCCTGGAGAGTAGCTGTTGGTTGAAGTATGGTTACGTTCCTTATAGTAAAGTAAGGATTTTATAGAGGAGTTTGCGACTAAAAATATTATGTTTGATCTATTAAAGTTACTTGCATTTTTTGTCAATTTGTCATTTGCTTCTTCTTTGCTCTCTTTATTTCAAGTTTATATCGCATGGGATAAAAAAATTTTGTATCTTAATACAGGACATGGATTTTGTTTATACATTAGCTTTAGTTGTTCACGCATATTTCTTAATTTATCATTAAACCAGGGTGGCCCATTTCCATTGTGTCTATTTGTGAATTTTGTTTCAGGACATGCTATGTTATGGCATTCTAGTAATTTGTCTAGAAATTCTCATTTTGTATCCCGTTCTTTTATAATTATTATAATGTTCAGGGATTCTGGTTTGTTTAAAGCTTGCTATTTTTCTCTTAATTTTATCGTTGATTGATGATTTATTACAGTTTCATAAATATTAAGAAAATAGCTCCTGCTCACTTTTTATATTTTAACAGTATGTATACTAAGCGTGCTCTAGTAAACTAATAAATACTTCGTTAAAAGCTATTTACAATTTCCATTGAATTGTTGAAACCAAACAGGTATTAAAGCGTATACATCCCAATCGTTCAGTTTCCGTTTATTTATCAATGAGCTTGTCAATTAGCGATGTAGATCTATATTTTGATTGGAACTGGAGTGCTTTTATTTGCATTAGAATTACTAAATTGTTTTGTTACTATTGACTGTCAGTGTAAATGATATCGATCATTGAATTTTAGCTGGGTGCAATTAAATAGATTCTGATAATTAAATTGTAACTAGAAGTACATTAGCGCCGGTATTTGCTCACGTACAATTATAAATATTCAGTAAATATAATTAACAGTGAAAATAATTTGAAGATAAATCATCTCTGTTTTGAAAATTCATAAAGTATGAAATAAATCAATTGTTTCTGAATACGAAAATATATTGGAAAAATGCTTGGAGAGGCTGGTTTCTATTTTGAATTGGGCATATTCTGCTTTCGTTTTTTAGCTATGAAGTCATCGCTGCATCGGTTACGACCCTTTCTACTTTTTTTAATGGCTTTGGGTCGTAATCCATCCAGCCAATAACAAATTAAGAATGCACTAAGATGGGAAAAACAGAAAAAAAAACAAAAAAAATTGTACCTAAATCTAAACCTAACTCAAACCAAGAGAGATATCAGTTAAAAACGACAGGAAAGACAGGGTCACATGTTTCTCGTCCAGGTATCGATCAGGACATTACTGTAACTTAGACAAGACTGGGTAGACCCCGGAAAATAGGGATAACCAATACAGGGAAAAACATAGGGTGTACGAAATTAACCTATAACTTAACTTTGATTTCTTTTAGAAAGTACAATGTAGTTGTATATTTTATTTGACCCTATCACCAACAAGCTAAGTAATCTAAATAGAGGCATGATATCACAATTTTTAATCATATTTTGGACAAATTTCGTCTTCTTCTTCTTCTGCTACCATGCAATTATGCGCAAGTGACTATCTCAGATTGAGGGTTCCTTCCTTGGCCGCGTGACATAGTTCGCCGGCATTGGTTATTCCAGTCCATTGTTTAATATTCCGTAACCAGGACATTTGTTTACGTCCTACTCCTCTCTTGCCTTCAATTTTTCCTTGTAGGATTAGTTTTGGTATTCTGTGTCCCAGGTAGTTTATCTTGCGTTTTTTAATCAAGTTAAAGAGCTGCCTCTCCACATTCGCTCTTTGCAGTACGTCGTCATTACGAATTCTATCTACCAACGATATGCGGAGCATTCTTCTCAGTAAACACATTTCAAAAGCTTCCAATCTATTAATTGATGTGACTTTAAGTCTCCAGGTTTCCATTCCATAGAGTAAGATTGCCCACACATAGCATTTGACCATTCTGTACCGGATGAAAAAGGACAGACTTTGGTTGCATAGGAAGGGCCTCGATTTAGTGGATGCCTGCCTCGCTTGCTGTATGCGGCATTTTATTTCATGTTGTGGATCCCGTTCGTCATTTAATAAGGTACCCAGACATTTAAATATATGTACTCGTTCTATAGGCGCATTATCGATATTTATGGCAACATCATGAGTTTTGCTTTCTGAGCATTAATTTTCAGGCCATTATTCCTATCCACTATGTTTATTTTATTTACCAGCCGCTGAAGATCTTCGCGGTTATCAATAATAATTACTGTATCGTCGGCATATCTTATATCTGATATCACTGTACCGTTTACTTTTATCCCGCTTGTTTCGCCTTCCAGAGCGCTAGAAAATATGTTTTCAACGTAAAGGTTAAATAGCATCGGTGACGAAATGCATCCTTGATGGACACCCTTCCTCACTTCAAATTCGTCTGTGTTGATTGAATGATCCAATTTGACACGCGCCTTCTGATCCCAGTACAAATTCTGTATGATCCTGATGTCGATGTTAGCGTTATGCAACAATCTCAGGAGGGTGTCGTGCCTGACATTGTCGTAGGCCTTCTCGTAGTCAATGAATGCCATAACCACATCTGTTCCTTGATCTAGACAATTTTGGACTAAGGTGTTCACGCAGAATACCGCCTCTTGTGTTCCCTTTCCACCTTTGAAGCCAAATTGCATCTCTCCGCTAGTTCTTCTAGCTTTTTGAACATTCATGTATGTAGAATACGTGAAAATATTTTTAATAGGTGACTCATTAGGCTAATTAGGCGATGGTCTTTACATTTTGAAGCATTTACCTTTTTCGGGAGCATTATGAAGGCGGACTGCAACCAGTTAGATGGAATATGACCGCTATCATAAATATTGTTGAATAATTTGACAAGTACTTCAGTGTTCTCTTCCTCTAATAGCTTTCTTCCTCTAATATATTTATTATTATATTTCGTAGATGCATCTTTATACTTAACACAGCCAAAAAACACGTGAACTAGGTCTCTTATGACATTACAGTGGCATTTATCTGAAGTAACAATTCCAAATTTAAACAGATGTGCAGGGTAGCAAGCGTGGCTAAACTTTAAGCGTATCAGTGTAGTTATATATTTTCTTGGGGCAGGAAGTTAATTGTGAATAAATTTTGTCGGGATGTCGGTATGAATGAAAGTGTACCTCAACGGATTTGTAGATAGTGTTGTTTCCATAAACCAGACCATTTATTTCGTGATTTTAATTTTAACACATTGAATATGTTACTTATACATAATTTGTCATCCAGATGATATTCCAAATTGCAACTTTCCTTAGCCAAGCGGACAACCTGTTCGTTATGCTCAAGTCTAACATGAGCCTTCACTCAAACAAAGTAAACGTACCTCCCAATTGATGTAATTTGAAATATTAATTGTTTTATTTTGCACAAATAATATGGATTGACTTTATAACTAAAGGAACACTTATTTTTAATTGCATTGAGAATCGAAAGAGAATCAGACAGAATGATCGAGATTTTAGAGGATGCGTTCTCAACATACTTCAAAGCTTAGTATATAGCTATGACTTCTGCCGTGAAGATGGAATAATGTGAGTTCAATTTAAATTTTTATCCAAATTTTTTATATGGAACCTAGTTGATCAAATTGATTTAGCACAATAAGTAAAATATTAATACTAACTTGAGAGTTTTCACTGTAAATTGGCGTAATAATATAATTGCACAAAATTTCATCTCAATTACCTACGAAACTGCTATTACCGATCACTCTAGTGTGATACTTAATATAAGTGAATATAATACAGAAACCAACAACCAAAAACCGGAAGATTTTGTGCAAATTGCTAATATTGATTATATTAAACTAAATAACAACCTACAAGAGGAAACGTGGCATAATATATATGCGGAAGAAAATATAGATGTAGCTTATAATATCTTCATTAAAGAGTTAAAATATCAATATCAATATCATAAATAAATGTACTCGATATAAAAATATTAATATACACAAGAAGATTAAACCATGGATCACAAATGCACTAATAACACCAATTAAAAACAGGGACAAAATGAAAAAACAATGTTTGAGAGACAAAGATAATGAACAGTTATGGAACCAGTACAAAGACAACAGAAACACGTTAACTAAATTGTTACAAAAGTCTAGAAAAGACTGTTACATAAAAAAACTAAATGAAGCAAAAAAAACACAAAGAAAGTCTGGCAAATAATAAAAAAATCAGTGACAGAAAATAATAGCAATAGTAATTACCAAATATATGATCAAAACAATAAAGTTGAAACACGCGCAAAACTAGTATCTGAAATTTGTATTAAATACTTTTCTAATATTGGTGAAAATTTAGCTAACAAAACAAAATCAAGTTCACCGTCAGAAACAACAAATATATCATCCAAAATCGCAAATATTGAAAACTCTATATTTCTAAAACCGGTCACTACAAATGTAATAGCAACCATAATTAATAATTTGAAATTAAACTCATCTCTCGAAATAGATCAAATAACCACAAAAACACTTAAAAATATTAAATCTAATATACTTAACACCCTAGTACATCTGATTAATTTCTCACTCCAAAATGGACAATTTACAGATTCACTAAAACAAGCTATTATTACACTTATATTTAAAGGTGGCGATAAACTTGTTACAAACAACTATAAACCAATATCGGTAGTTAGTAACATAAGCAAAATACTTGAAAAATGCATGGCCTCTTGACTTCATAGCTACTCACTGTCTCACAACATAATATCGCAGAAGCAATTCGGATTTAGAGAAAACTGGTCCACGGAAAACGCCTTATTTCATTTTACAAACAAAATACATGAACATCTTAACAAAAATGAAAAAACCATTGCCATATTTTTAGATCTAGCTAAAGCTAAGTATATCACACGAACTATTGTTGGAAGAAATGGAGAAATACGGAATTAGAGGAGTAGCATTAGATTGGTTAAAAAGCTATTTATCAAATAAAAAGCCTTAGTAAAAATTAATAAAACATTAAGTAATCCAGAAAATGTGACATATGGTGTTACACAAGGAACAGTTTTAGGTTCGCAATTATTCCTTTTTTACGTAAATGATATGCTGAAATTAAATAAAGTGGAGATATCATCGCGTATGCTGAAGATACTTCTCTAACATTCCACGAAACAGACTGGTCTGAGGTCACCAAAAAAAGCGAAAAGGGACTGTATAAAATTAAATGCTGGATGGACAATAATTTGTTAAGTCTCAATCGTGCAAGAACAAAGATCATTAGTTTCAGCAATAGTTCAAGACTACAACTGAAAATTGACAATTTAAAATTCCACGAAAATGTAACTTAATAAACTGCACGTGCGAGAATGTAATTGGGAACACTACAAACATTAATTAAATATCTGGGTCCTATGATAAATGAGACAATGAGATGGAATGACCATATCGAATATCATAATACAAGACTAAGAAAACTTGTCCATGTATTATATAAGCTTCGCAATATAAATCATTGGTAGAATCCATACTTACTTACGCCATTATAATATGGGGTTGATGGATATAACAGCCAATTGAAAAATATAAAAATAACTCAAAAATGGATACTTAAAGTAATGCTGTGGAAAAATCGAAGATATTCTACAGAACAACTTTTTCTAAATAGTAATGTCTTCAATTTAAATGGATTATATATCCTTAATGTAGCAAAATTTATCTACAGAAATAGGAAACTAACAGTACCAACAAACCACATACACAATACAAGGCAAAATAAACGCAATGCGCTTTTTATACCTAGACCAAATTCTAATTTGTACAAAAAATCAGTTGGTGTCACGGGTCCAAAGATATATAATATTATTCCCGAATACATAAAAGCAATTACGAATTATTCTGTAAAAAGTTGTCAATATTTATCATGCATAATTTACATTTATTTGAACAAATATTCTTATAACTCCTAATTCAACTATTGCACTTAATCTCCATAATTTTATAATAATTATAAATAATTCATTATTAGTCTTCTATTTGTTAGTTTTAGTTGTTAGTAACGAATACGATATGTACATTGATATTGTTAATAATAATATCTTAGTGAAATATTAAGACACAAAACGATTTCCTTGTAAAATCAGGTGCATTTATACAATAAAGAATAACTACGTAAAAATAATATTGTAAAATTGGTTTAAGAATAAAGTTATTATTATTATTACATTATATTATTACATGTGTAAACAGGCTAAAATAGCTAATTTCAGATATGTAACTGTGTTCAATACTTTGAAGCAACACATTATTTTCCCTGTAGGCTGAGAAAAGTCTTAATCCAATATTTGTTGGTTAAATAGAAAGTGTTTAGGAACACTCTATATAGTTCTTCATGTTTAGAATCTCTATGGAAAGCTGATTTGAAAAACTTATACTACTTAGTACTTAAATCTACTCAAAATATTATTTTTTGAGGATAATTAGTTCTTGTTTTATAGTCACATTTTACATAGAAATAGGAAATGAACAGTAAATAATAACATAAAAAATTTATTTAAGGTCTCGATTTCATTTTTATAAAGTACGTTTTTAGATGATCTTACAAAACGAGCAGCTGAATATGTTTTTTTGTAACATATATATATTTTTTAAGTAGACTGTTGTGGTCAAAATCGTATCTAAGGAAGAAACGCTAGTTGCAGTTGCTCTGCCCTTTCAGTGTTGAACTAATAATTACTTATTAAATTTGTATTTTCTACTTTATAACAATGCAGGTATGAAAAGATGGCGACCGGGCAGGGAAGCTCTGTTGCTCTCTCCTGCAAGAAATGCAAATCAAACGTAATAAACAGTTTGAAATGCAAAAATTGTGAGAACATGTACCGTACTAGTTGTGCTAAGTTAAGTAAAAATTTTAATTTCATCAATAAAAGTGAAATAATTTGTTGTGATAATGCAGTGACTTGTGAAAGTTACAATGCTTTTCTTGATGCAATTGAGGAACTATCAGGTATTAACAAAAATATAGACGTACAGATTTTCAATTACATCATTAAGCAAAATGACGTAATAATTCAGGAGCTTCGTGGCAAAATTGAATTGTTAAATAATCGAATTCATTTATACCAAACTCCTATAATCTTAAACCAACATAAATCTAATCTCCATGAACAAAAACCTGTCAATATAGTAAGTGATAAGAGACAGATAAAAGTAAAGATTCACAAATAAAAAAAGGAGACAAGGGGACTAATCGGAGTGAAAATAAAAAAAAGAACTCAAATTTACTACAAAGAACGATTCACTGGGCCTTATGCAGATGGAAACTGAAAATAAATTAAATAAATATATACAAATAACAAATGACATATCTCAACCTAGTACCTTCCAATCTAGTCAACCTAGTCAATGGATAAGGAGTGACTGGAAAGAAGTAGAGAGAAAAAAAAAGAAGAGACATGTTGTAATAGGTAATAATAAGGATACTTCAAGCACCGTCAAAGGTGTACCAAAACTAGCTATGTTGCACGTCTACAGGGTGGATAAAGATACATAGGCCAAGGAACTTAATGAAATTTTAAAACATAATTTCCCGGAAGTGAAATGTGAGGCTATAGATCCGAAGCATCCAGAGCTTTATTCTCCATTCAAGGTAACAATTCTGGAAGATCATTTTAAGAATCAGTGTATCAGCCGTTTTTTAGAATTATGGAAGAAGCCGACCGGACCAGTGAACTAATTTTCGATCCGAGTGCCTTTCTCTTAAATGTACAATGTTTAAATGCTGACAAACTTGATAATTTGTATATGAATAATGGTAGTTATAACTTAAATTTTATATGTTTGACAGAAACTTGCGCTAATTCTATTTCAATAATTACTTTTCATTTACCCGGTTTTGTGCTGGGAAATTGCTATTGTAGAAAGAATTTTAAAGGCGGTGGCGTATTAGTAAAAAATGATATAAAATTTGAGGAAATTAATTTAACGAATTATTGTTTAGACATATAGAAATATGTGCAGTATCATGGAAAATAAATAGGACTAACCAAAAAACCGTAATTTTAACATGTTATCGATCTCCGTCTGGTGACGTCGATGTATTTCTTGATGGACTTATTATTGTCCTGAATTTTGATTACAAACCAAATATAAATATTTTACTGTGTGGCGATTTTAACTTTGATTCGTACAATTGTTCTAATGATTTTAAAAATATGTGTAATTTGTTACAATGTTTTAACTTAAATAGTATGTGTTTCGTCCGCATTTTTTATTTTTATTTATTTTAGTTGATTTGATTTTATTAAATTAATTCGCCCGCTTAAATTCTACTTTTGAATAAAAAGGTATCAAAGGATTTTTTGTATTCTCTTATCGCCAAGCCATGCGCGGCTCTACGAGAAGAAAAGGTCGCCATATTGGTATCGTACGTCGCTTGTGTATTATACCGAACAAAGTTTCCTTCGCATTAAAAAGACATTTTTGGATTCGAAATTTACATTTACATAATGTAAATACCAGGAAAAACCCAAATTTTTTATACCATTTAAGAAATTGAATACTTCCATGAAATTACCCAACAGTCTAGGTCTTAGAGTTTTCAATCACCTACCGACAAAAATAAAGCAATGTAATACATTGTCTTTATTTAAAAATATCTTAAAATATATTTAATTGATAAAAGTCTCTACCGATTAGAAGATTATTTTAATGTTTAGAATTGTATTATTTGCTCTTTATTTTATATAAACCATTGTTGAAATGTTTGGTATTGTATTTCTCGTGCTCGTCAGAGGGGCTCAATGTCAATCCGAGCAAAACAACTATTGTCCCGTTCACTAAAAGGAGAAGACACAATCTTAGAACTCCTGTACTGAATGGAACCATAATAAATCTTTCCAGTGAAGTCAAGTATCTAGGAGTAATCTTGGATCAAAAACTTACCTGGAACACACATCTGGAAAAGATTTTTACTAAAGCAACAACGGCAATATGGACGTGCCGTAGGTTGTTTGGTAAGACTTGGGGTCTGAGACAGAGAATGACACATTGGTCTTATCTTTCGGTTGTCAGACCTATGGCAACCTACGCATCATGCATATGGTGGCCAAAAATAGAGGAAAAAACAGCACAGAGAAAGTTGCAGAAACTGCAATGCGTTTAGGGACTATAGGAGCAATGCACTCGTGTCCCACAGCAGCTATGCTTGACCTACTTCCCTTGCACATACATGTAAGGCCTTACGACTGCACCAAGCACATAAATTTAAACCAGGCGATCTGGTTGGTCACTTAAGTCCATGACCAAACCCACTGACTCAATGCCAATCAAACAAGACTTTGACTGCCCGTTTGACGTGCTAATTGAAAGTCGTCAGACAAGCAAGATGGAGTCACTGTGATTCGAACAAGAGTCACTTATCTGGTATACAGATGGATCTAAGATGGCTGAAGGGGTGGGAGTAGAAGGGCCGAATTGTAGGCTATCCAAAGCCCTCGGTAACACCCCAACCATCTTTCAGGCAGAAATTTATGCCATAGATCTGTGTGCCCAGGTATGCCTAAATAAAGGCATCCGAAGGGCAAATATCTATATATTATCAGATAGCCAGGCAGCACTAAAGGCTCTAAGGTCCTATACCTTTGAATCTAAAATTACCTAGGAATGTAGACAATCCCTGAAGCAACTGGCTAATAACAACAAGGTTGCCTTGATGTGGGTGCCAGGGCATGAGAGAGTACAAGGAAATGAACTTGCTGATAGCCTTGCAAAAAAGGAGCTGAAGCACTGTTCATTGGACCCGAACCGTTTTGTGTCCTAGCCAAGGGACATATAGCGGAGGAAATCCAAGAAAAAGTCCTACTGGAGGAATGCTCCAGGTCAAAGACAAGCGAAAAAGTTTATAACTTATTCGACAAAGAATGCCACAAGGCTTATCGAACTTGAAAAGTCCGAATTAAGGCTAATTACAGGCCTTCTAACTGGCCACTGCCCCTTGAGATACCATCTTAAGAATATGGGCAAGGCGGTAGGTAATAAATGCAGATATTGCGATACTGCAATTGAAACTGCGGAACACATACTTTGCGAATGCAAGAGTTAGTCCGCACTAGGCTAAAGTTCCTAGAACAGGCAAAATTAATGCCTGAAGACATAGGGAAATTAGCTCCCAGGAAAATAACAAGCTTTGTAAAAAGTCTGGGAATCCTGGATAACCACTAGATGTAGGGTAAATCACAAAAGATCTTTTAGGTCGAAGTGAAGTAAGGTGTTCGGAGCCAAACGAGCCCGTAAAGCAATCTACAACTTATACATTTCTACTATTGTATATATGTGTGTATTTAGATTTACATGTAAATGACTTTTCTTATACAATATTTAAACTGTATTGTCTTAACAGGAAAATAAAGTTTCTTATTATTATTATTTATTATTTGTCTGTATCTCAGAGTATTGAAATTCTTATGATGATTGGGTATTGTGAGAGGGTACGAACATAACAAGAAGTTTATTGCTTTATTTAACACTAAATAACGAGATAGATATACAGGGTGTTGCATCATGAGAGGGACATAGCTTAATAGCAGGCAGAGAACATCAGTGGTAACCGGAACCTCCCGTAGAAATTTCTCATCGGGCCTTCACTACGAAGTTACAGGGTGTTAAACAATTTTTGGCCAAACCTGTTTTTTGTCATAACTTTGACAGGGAATGAAATAACGGATTCATATTTGGTACGGCTAATGTACTAACGAGCCCCAAGAGGTACATGTATAAAAAAAATATATCCAGATCCGGACTCACTATAATTTATATTTCTTCTTTGCATCAATAAAACATCACCCTGTATATATTTTTTTGAAATTTCGATACGATATTCGAAAAGAGCAAGAAAAAACAAACAAAACGGCCTATTTCATTTTTTTGTTACACCTTCGTGGTTATTTAAATACGTTGTTAAATGTGCAAGAAAATGGATTACAGAACCCTATTAAATGAGAGGCACGTGAAATAAATAGTTTTATAACTAAAATTTGCAAAAATTCTATTGAGCCTAGGTGGTCTGGGTGAATCCTAATTCCGGCACGTTTTAAAGGTCCATTTTTGTAAAAAACTGTGGTCCTAATAAGTAATCGGGTATGAAATAACAAAATTTTTAATCAATCACAGTAGGCTTGTTCAAAGTGACAGATAATAAAAAGAAATCTCCTAAACAGTTGAATAATTGTTTGTTAGTAATTTAATGTGTCAATAATCCGCATTTAGTTAGTGAAAACTTGTGAAAATATTTTAACTATGCCAGTAAAATTTACAAACGTGGAATATGCTGACATAATATTCATCTATGGTTTCTGTAATGGAAATGGTAGGTCGGCGGAAAGAGAATATCGGCTGCGTTTTCCTGGTCGTCGATGCCCTAATCATAAAACCTTTAGTACGGTGTTCCAGTATGCAAGACAACACGGAAAGTTTCCTAATTCTGCAGTTGTGGAGCGTGTTTTACAACAAGGTGTGCAGGAACAAAACAATATTATAAACGTAGTTCAAGAAAACCCAAATATGAGCACTAGACGAATCAGTTTGGCAACTGGTATTCCTCATTGGCGAGTATGGAGAACCCTAAAAAGAGAACGTTACCATTCATATCATATCCAGCAGGTACAGCGTCTTCAACAAGGCGACGATATCCCCCGCCTGGCATTTTGTCATTGGTTGTCTAACCATCGCCCAGTCATTTACAGAACCTTATTTACGGATGAGGCACAATTTACAAGGGATGGAGTAAACGATTCACTAAATAATCATAAATGGGCACAGGAAAACCCACATGCGGTACGCCAACGCCGTTCGCAACACAGGTTTTCTGTAAATGTTTGGGTCGGACTTGTGAACAGACATTTGATAGGGCCACATTTTTTTGAAGAAAGATTGAATGGTGAAATTTATTTTGATTTTCTTCAAAACATTTTACCGAATATGTTAGAAAATATCGGTATAAGAGGCATGTTGTTTCAGCATGATGGGGCCCCACCACATTTTAACCTTCAAATAAGAGAACACTTAAACAATGTGTATCCTAATAGATGGATTGGACGCGGGGGTCCACATGAATGGCCACCAAGATCTTCTGATTGTAACCCTTGTGATTACTTTTTATGGGGCCACTTAAAAAACGAGGTTTATAGCATTGAAATTGAAAGTAGACAACATTTAATCCAGCGCATCGTTACAACCTGCGACGAAATACGGAATAATCCAGAAATGATACGTCGAGCAATTGGTGACCTTTCTAAACGCGCAAGAAAATGCACAGAATGTGGGGGAGGACATTTTGAAAATTTACTTTAGTGTCAATTACGTTTTATTTTTAAACACATTTAGTTATTGTTTTGTTATTTATTGTTAATTGAATGGAAAATATTTTATTTATTTAGATTTTAGTTTGTTCTCTTTTCCAATTTTTATTAAGTATAAAATGTTGATGATTTTCTTGATCAAAGTAACTGGTTACTTAGGCCTAAATGGTTTAAATTATCTGTCACTTTTATTCTTTGAACAAGCCTACTGTGATTGATTAAAAATTTTGTTATTTCATACCCGATTACTTATTAGGACCACAGTTTTTTTACCAAAATGGACCTTTAAAACGTGCCTGAATTAGGATTCACCCAGACCACCTAGGCTCAATAGAATTTTTGCAAATTTTAGTTATAAAACTATTTATTTCACGTGCCTCTCATTTAATAGGGTTCTGTAATCCATTTTCTTGCACATTTAACAACGTATTTAAATAACCACGAAGGTGTAACAAAAAAATTAAATTGGCCATTTTGTTTGTTTTTTCTTGCTCTTTTCGAATATCGTATCGAAATTTCAAAAAAATATATACAGGGTGATGTTTTATTGATGCAAAGAAGAAACATAAATTATAGTGAGTCCGGACCTGGATATATTTTTTTTTATACAAGTACCTCTTGGGGCTCGTTAGTACATTAGCCGTACCAAATATGAATCCGTTATTTCATTCCCTGTCAAAGTTATGACAAAAAACAGGTTTGGCCAAAAATTATTTAACACCCTGTAACTTCGTAGTGAAGGCCCGATGAGAAGTTTCTACGGGAGGTTCCGGTTACCACTGATGTTCTCTACCTCCTATTATGCTATGTCCCTCTCATGATGCAACACCCTGTATAAGCCAATCAATATGCAATTGAAAGGAAATATAGAAAAACTAGTTCCGGAAATGATCTACCAATGAAAGCCTGTCCAGTTATTGAATATGTAAGATGATAATTCCCTTTCAAGTAAAAAACGTAATGTTTTCGGACGAGACAACTCTCGCATTAAACAGTGACGTGAACAGCCAAAATTGTAGATACCTTCAACTTGTAGGCTAGATACACGCGAGTATGAAAGGGGAACGTCGACAGTTTAACCATCTACAGCGGTAGAAAGAATAAGCAATGATGCTATTGTTTCCTATTAATGGATACATCACGCTTATTATTTATGTAGAAAATATGAATGGAAAACCGCAGTAATCAGGAAAGATAACACAGCAGCTTTGCAAGAAAATATTTTTTTGATTTAAGGCATTGTTTTAATGAAAATCATTGAAAAAGGAAACACATCAACCAAATAAATTAATTTTGGCAGCATCTCTAATGAAGATATGAGCGTTTAAAGATAAATATATACAGGGTTATTCATTATGGTGAAAATCTTTTAGGGTTAGGTCCAAATGTATTAAAAAACTACTTTATTAATTAGGCGACGTTTCGATATGTTTTAATATCATCCTAAGGACAACTAAAACTTAGTTTTCCATGTATAGCATAAAATAACTAAACAGTGTACTGGAACATAACAGATACGGAGGGTTTAATAAACATACAGTATGTAACTAAAATTACTTTCTCTCTTTCGAGGATAGCAGTGACATGAACGTTAATGTAAATAATAACATTTTTCTTCTCAACAATATATTTATTTGGAAGGCGCATTCCACTTTAGGTCCAGAAAAAATAATCATCCACGCCTTATATTCCTAACATTTGATGGATGTATAAGCTTCAATGTCTGTTTATTAAGACAAATTCAGTTAGTTTTTAATTAGCGAAAGAGCAGTTTTCATATACTTTACACTTATAGAAGATATAAAAATAATTATTTCTTTCTTAAATATCTCAACTCACAAATTTTTTGATAATTTTTATATTAAAATTACGTAACTACAGTGTGGGAACCAGTGTTAATAATATTTTAAAAAATGTTACTTTTCATTAAGCTGACGAAAACATTAGTGGCATGATGATAAATGATCCTTATTTCGAGATTTTTATAAAAAGGAAAGCTTTTTGTAGATTCTAAATAATCATCTTAGTTTTCACATTAACATTACTAGTAAATGGAAAAGTTGCTGCTGTCCCGTGTCACAGTGTAATCACTATAACACTTACAGGATTTCCCAAAAGGCAAATCCTTTCTAAAACTGAGTATTTATGCTAAAAATAGCAAAATATTGTGCAAGCTGGATCGATATTTCATTCAAGAATATAGTTCATGATAAATTATTTAATCCCTTTATAATTTTGCCATAAATATACTAATACAAAGTTTCTTCAAATTATTGACAACATTACATGCAGTGAAGTCAAATTGGGACTTGAAAATATGAAAGTTTTTATTATTTTAACATATTCAGTTTTACAACTACGGCGGAGTCGGCGTATTGTTTATTTATTTATTTAATATTTTTATCTCTTTGTTTATCTAATATAAGTCCTATGATACAAACGGATTTTTTTTTAGTCAATAATTATAATACACATACTTACTTTTCTTAAATGAATATAGTAGACAATCTTCTCAGTAAATAATTCTGGATACGAACTAAATTATATCAGAATTCATATTGAAACAATTGTCAAATGTCTATTGACGCTGCCTTATTCATATTACATTTTTGACACACAATATCTGAACAACTGAAGTGTCAATCTAGTGTCTCTGTTACATATTCCAATATTAAGTTCAATTTTCAATACATGGCACCATTGCTATGATGTATTCTGATGATACAACATCCTTCATTTTAATATTAAGAACTTTCGACGCCGTTGTTAAAAAGAAAATATATTAATTCCAAATCTGACAATACCTTAAAATTAACTTATTCTAGGTATATATTTATTCTTACTCATAGATACAATAACGCATGTACTCTTACAAAAACAAATTGAATATTCTTACCCATAGGATAAGTTCGAGAAAAAATAAACAATATTTTATTCTCTGTATTTCATATCGAAATAGTTTTTAGTACTGTATAATCTTCCTTCTGTTATGTTTTGTGGCATCACATCAAGCAGTTTGATAGGTAAGCTAAGACAAAAGATCTAACCGACATCTGTGTAGAGTCTCATGTTGAAAGCTGTGGTAAAATACCACTAAATTACACGCGCTATATGCATATTTCTAAGATATGAGAAATATAAATATATTTTTTATCCACGAAATATGTTACAGACATCTGCTGGAAGAACTGTATGGGTAAGCTTTACTTGAGAATAATGAATACACATGTAATTTATATTTAAGGATGATGCCCTGTCTCTTGGTATCCTATGCCATTTTTATAAGTGTGTCTCTGTCTGTAATGTGTATATGGGGATTGGTGACTACGTATACAAGGATCACTAGTAGAGATTTCTAAAATTTTTCGTTAAGAAATCCTACAATAATTCTGTAAATATTCATATCGTCAAAAGTCTTGTAGCCACTTATTTTTCCAAAAATAGACAGTGATAATTTGAATAAATGTATTTAGCATATAAACATAGGGAAAAGTGAAAAGTCAATATAATACAAAATTTCAGTCAATTTAGAAAAACTTCTAATAATAATAATAATAATAAGAAAACGTATTTATAACAAATTAAAAATATAACTGTATAGAAAAGAATCTGGTAAAATTAAATCGAACTAAATTAGAATATATAGATAGACGTTTATTGAATGCATTATATAATTTCAATTCCATTTCTAACAAGTCCTAGTATAATCGAGTTCAGATTTACACTGCACGTCAAAAAGGCAAGAAAAACTCTACGGCCTTATTAAAATACCGTTAAACTTGTCGCAAAAGTAATTGCGCTCAGGTTCGCACCTGAATTTTTATTTAGATCAAGCAACTCAGTCGTTCAATTTTAACAGCGCGTTAAGGCGCTTTAACACCAAAGTTGACAACTAAAAGTTGACAAAAGATTGTTTGTAGAAAACTAAAAGTTGCTCTTCTCAAATTTAGAGCAACAAGTGGAAAACTTGTTGTCAAAGAATTAGCGCGAAAGGTTAGGCAGTAGTGTCAAGGATGTCGGACGAAGAAGAGGCAATTATTGCCGCGGCTGCCTGTGTCATCATAGCCAGCCACTGTTCAAGAGGTCCCCGAAGATATTGGGTAAGACCCTCGTTGAAGGCTAGGGATAGGTACTGTGACAGTGACATGATAGCTGGTCTCCGAGAAGATGACGTCGATCCGTTGAGTGGTGAGCTGTGGGGCGACGGGAGTGTCAAAAACTTTCTGAGAGTGACCAGTAGTGACTTTGAGTAGTTGATATCAATGATCGGACAAAATATCAAGAAACGTGACACAAGCTACAGGAAAACAGTACCTGTCCGAGAAAAGTTAGCAGTTACATTACGTTTTCTGGCTACTGGTGATTCGTACACAAGTCTCGGTTATCTGTTTAAAATCTCAAAATCAACAATTTCACTGTTTGTGATTAAAGTTTGTAAGGCCTTGATAGAAGTGCTGAAGGATAATAGCAAGGTAAGTCAATAAACATTGCTTATATATTCAGTAGTTATTAAAGCCGAGTACTAACTGAACGGAAATAGGTTATACATAAGAAATTGTCATTAGCCCTGTATTATTAATTTTTATGATATTTTGACATTAAAGATAAAAGAGGTGATTTACTACTATAATTTAAAATATTCATTATTAAATGTACAAGTACCTTACAGTCCCGCTCCTTACAACTCCCTCTTTCCCATTCTTTAGTAGATTATTCCTATAGTGGTTTTTCAACTGATTTTCTCTTTTCAGTTACCAGAGACAAAAGAAGAATGGTTGCACCATGTAAGTTATTGGAACAATAAATGGAATTTTCCACATTGCATCGGCAGTATGGACGGGAAACACATCATGTTGCAAGCACCTATTCATTCAGGTAGTGATTTTTTTAATTATAAGGGGTTTTTCAGCATCGTATTGCTTGCCGTTACTGATGCTAACTATTATTTTACTTACGTATCTGTAGGATGCCAAGGAAGTTTGTCTGACGGAGGAGTATACAACAATAGCACTCTTAAGGAACTTTTGGAAGGTTCAAAATTAGATCTTCCTCCAAGTACTTGCCAGATAATGCTTTTGCATTAAAGAAACACGTTATGAAGCCCTATCCAGGACTATATAAGAAGGGTAGCTATGAACGAACTTTCAATTACCGTCACTCCCGAGGCCGCCGTGTGATAGAAAACGTTTTTGGGTTAGTTTCAGTGGTTTTTAGAGTGCTAAAAAAGCCCTGCTGCTTGAACCAGAACATGCTGATAAGGTGGTATTGGCCTGCGTTCATCTTCACAACTTCCTAAGACGCAGTGAATCATCTACGTCATCATATACACCACAGGGAACCTTTGATTACAAGGATATAAGTACAGGAGCCATTCTACCAGGCCAGTAGAGGGTGGAAAGCATGCCAGGTGACACACTTCTTCGCTTAAAGCGTGTCCCCAAAAAACCTTCTCAGATTGCAAAGAAAGTAACTTACGCTTACTTTAAAAGCAAAGAGGGTTCAGTGAGTTGGCAAGACAAATACTAATAACTCTTGTATGTAATGAGACTATTTGAATTTATTCAAAGCTATCTTGTAATGTAAATATCAATAAATATACAATTTCATGTACAGCACTTTATTTATTTATGTCTGCACCTGAAACCAAGGCAGGTGGAATATAAATGGTCGTATGAAAATAATAAAGAAGTAACATCAGCCAACAGCTTCTTTGTTTGGACAATACATTTAGACAGATTGGCTACTTGAATGTAGAAAATTTGAATCACGATTCTGCATATGGCTCTAATTTTTAAAACGTTTTGGGTAAATGAAATCATCATCTGTTATTTGCAAAAAGAGTAATATTTATTAGCTAATATCGGAGGCATATCATGGTAATAAAAAACATAAATTACAATTTTTTGTCTCAAGCAAAATATTAGAAAGTTTAAAAACAATAATCTTGATAGTAATGCTCATACGAAAAAAGTACAATTGTATTCTAAATTTGTCTATTATATACTCTCTATTGAAGAAAAAAAATTATAAATTTATAACCATGGGCTTTACACAACTAAGAGTTAATTTCACTTGAAATTGAAACGAGAACATTATTTTTAAACAAAGAAAACTTAAGGTTATTAGAGTTTGAAAAAAGATTTTCCAACGCACATGGATATTTCAATGTTTTCAGAGTCTTCGTAACTTTCGGTACGTTCCAAAATGGATTCTGACAACATCTCATTCTGTGTGCTGTTTTCAGATTCATAAAGAGAAGGGGAAGGATCCATTGATTGGGTAGAGACAGGTCATCAGCCTGTGCCAGCTCTGCTTCAAATAGCAGAGTTGAGATTTTATGTTTTAATATTGACCTTTCTCTTTCATTGCGGATTTTTTGATTTGGTGACCTACATACTCACCAAAAATTTTGAATTCGTCTCTTTCTGCGAGTGACTTCTCTTCTAATCTTCGCATGGTATCAAAAGCCTTTTGAACGGAGGATTCAGCTTCCTCTTTCTTCCGGGGGGGTTGTTGTTGATAGGATTGGAGTAGCTGAAAGAAAACCGTGATGTAGTATGTGTAGCCGGCAGTTCATTTATAACAGCTTGGTCTCCTTTTTCATTTTCAGTATGCTCAGCACCGTCTTGCCCATTTCTGTTTTCCTAAACAACAAATAATATAACACGTTAGGTTAGGTTATAGAATAGGTTATAGGCAGCGAGTTTACTCTCGGACAGTTGAAATAGTTTGATTGTTGTGAACCTACTTGAATATTTACGTAAAATTTTAACTGAAATTTTTAATACAAGTTCACCATGATGTTAAACATGTATGATTTTGTCTATGCATTTGTATGAAAAGTTATGTATGTAACTTAAATGTATATACACATTCAATCGTATTTATTAATTAATGTTTAATGGTTATAACACATACTTCCGACACTTTCCCATATTTTTTGGCACAAAATAAGAGAAAAATAAAAAATATTTTTTTCGTTTTTAATACATGAAAATCTAGTTACATAGATTATATATTTTTGGGAAGGTGTGCCACACGATATGTTTTGTAAACTTTCAAAAATCGGACTCAAAATTTTATTAATTGAAACAATAGTAAACAATAATTGCCTCATTTCCGCTAATCCGGCCTCTGTGATCGTTCTTGGTGTCGTTTTGTCCTTGAGAAAAAGTAGAAACTCAAATGCCCACCATTTGACTGATGGGGAAGCACCGGCACCACTCTTCTCTTTCTTTGCCTCTCTTCGGAAACAGGTAATTAAGTTCACCTTGTTCTGAACTTCAAATTTATCAACTTGCAGCTGGGCTGCAATTTCCCCCCAGGCGTAGTTTTTGTCTTTAAATGTTGGGTCTTTTGGGTTCCAGAGAACCTCTCTGCTCCGGTAAAGTCCAATTATTTCACTGGTTTTGATCCCGGTCCATTCGTTCTCGCTACAGCCTTCCATCTTGACACAAACACAACGAAAACACACGAAATCACCGACAACACCTGCAACTGAAGTAGACACGTGCACGTCACGTCCGGGGCGCCTGGAGGGGGAACAGTACTCCTCTAGTTTCCAATAAGTCGCTTGCGCAAAGCGCGCAGCAACAAATCTTCCACTTTTAATTGGCAACTTTCTTTGATCTTTACCGACACTCCGCGGGAAACCAAAATTTAGTGGAAGGCTTGTCTCTCCACAAGTGGAAGACAGAAAAAGTTGCTGTATTTTGTAGAAATAGCAAGAAATTGCCCCAACTTGTGGAAAACTTAGTGGAAGGCTTTGGTGTAAACGCTCCTTTACGATATAGTATTACTAATATGTACGGCTCTGTACTATTTCGTTCGCAAATTGACTCGCTTATTATAGGTTTTCAATGGGCGTCGGCTTGTTCTGTTGATAATAATGTGCTCGTAAAGGTTCTGTTTCGTTTTTTATCTGCAGGGAAAGGCTGTACTATACTATACACTGCTTCACTTTAAGTAATGCAGTCTAAATTTATAATAAAAAGTGCAAAATATAAGCAATATACATTCAAGATAAGTGAGTATCAACAAGTAAAATCCTTACTATTATACAGCATAAAGAATTAAAAAAGGTATATAGAAACAAAGATAAAACATATATACATACAAATACAAACATACATGTGGACGTATAAGAAAACATACATGAGAGTATTACTGAAAAATATTGTAAAATGATAAAAAAGAAACCTACGATGGTAATATACCATAGGAATATTCATATATTCATAGATTGAATAAAAATGGCATTTTAGTAGGTTGTATTTAATTTTAGTTTCAAATCAAATTCAAGTTAGTCTCTTAGTTATGATAGTCTGAACACATAGAGAAGGTGTTCATATTTTTTTGGACTTCTAATAGCGAATAATAAATATGGAACTGGTATTATGAAATATTTAAAAAACAACGGTTTACAATGATCCCGACAATTAGCTCCTGCAATTATTCTAATGGACCTCCCTTGCAAAATGAATATTTTACAAGCGTGTGGAGTTTGCCCAAAACTACAATTACATAAGTAATATGTGACTGAATTACTCTGTGATACGCAGATAACAAAGTTTTCGTATTAATATATTTTTTTAATATATATCTCGAAATTTTGTTGCCCAATATGAGCGTCTCATTTAAAGTTGCCATTAAGGATAATTAAGAGTAGCTTGATATTGTTAAATTTAATAATCGCGTTATTGTTAGAGAAAATCTGTATTTGTGTTTTATCTTTGTCCAGTTTTAACATATTATTATTTTTATTATTATACCAGTTTTCGACAGAGTTCTGCATTTCAGTTGCCTTCAATTTTAAAGTAAATTAGTTGTTACTTGTGTACGTGAGTTGTATCATCTGAGTACATAACAAATTTATTTGGTAATAGAAAAAAGATCAATAATAAAGATAATATACAATACTGTGCCCAGTATAGAGCCTTGGGATACACTATGTTTTATATGCTAAATTCTAAAGTTAATTTTTTTTTCATAACACAGTTTTGCAATGATCAAGATATGATTCCAGCATGGTGGTTAAGTTTTTTAATACTGGTATAACTAATATATGGCGATAATTGTCAGGACTATCGGGATCTCCTTTTTTAAAAGTAGACACACCTTAACACTGAAATAAAGTTTATTAAATATGTTAGCGGACAAATAATTATGCCAATTGCATTTTTTATAATTTAGGCTACTTTTATTTACTGCGTCTATGGCATCAAGGATTATAACTTGCTCAAGGATAATCATAATATCGGGCGACGGAACGTGTTTTACAAAATTTAATGCATCTTCATTATCTGGAGATACAATTTTAATAGCATTGTCTGCCAACGTAGCAGAGAAATCGACAAAATATTGAATGAATTCCACATTTATTGTTGTTCTTTATATAATTGAATTTTCTTCATTATTAATAATAAAGAATATGCTAATTTTAGCTGAAAAAGCTTAATATATAACATTATTTTATTTTTATTTAGTATAAAAACATTTTAGTCCATACATAATGCATTAGAGGATATGAATGTTCTGCGTTATAAAGCAGTTTCACGAGGTGGAGATGATATCAACCCTTTGAATAGCAAATTTGAGGTACGAATATCATTGCGGTATTTAGTTTTATCGCTTAAATATAGGGGAGATTTATTTAAGATATTACGGTACAATGTAGCACAGCGTAACTTTGTTTACATGTTTAACCATTTTGCATTTTTTAATTAATGTCTGATGCGGAAGTGTATATTTCCTGATACCTTAAATATGTTTTTTCGCATGTTGACTGATAATAAACTATTTTACTAAATTCAAAATCGTTTAATAAAGTGGCACTTTACCACATTCAAGTGTCATTTTACTATGTAGTAATGTCAGTGTCCTCGGATATTAAAAGAAGTAAGCTGAAAGATGCATCTCGAGCGGCATTTAAATGTCTTCAGATCAATTTTCTAAGTTATTTTCAGAGAAAGACTCATTTTTGTATTTAATATATAAATTAGAATCAATTCGACTCACAAAAATTATAGTTAACAGTTATCATATAAATAAACCACACCACAATAAAGTTGTGAGAAGTTACTAAAATTGGTCAAAAAACGAAAATTGAGATAATATCAAATCTTTACGTTTTGAGGTCCCAGGAACCCAAAAAAGTGGTTTTTGAAAAATGTCTGTGTGTGTGTGTGTGTGGTGTGTAGTATGATAGCGCCGAAACTACTGAACGGATTTGGATAAAAATATGAATGAGTTTAGTGCTCCAGAAGATCTGAAAAGGTTTTCGTTGAGATTGGATTACGTTTAGTGCCGTTTTGGCACACAATTTAATGCTCTTCTCGGCTTCAAAGATTCACCGGGTGGGGAGGTTCCAGCTGCATCCAGTAGCTGCCGATATTTTATATTAAAATTGGTTCAAAATCGGGCAAGGAAAAATATTCTCTCACCTGTGCATGCATGTCGTTTTTCCAACACAGCGGCTAATGCTCCATTCTTAATTTTCGATCTTTCAATATCGTATGTACGTATTAAAGGTGTAATGTTCCATTTTTATCGTGTGTAAATTTAGCGAAATATTAGTAAAATGTCATATAAATCGGTAAAAACAAAGCATGTAGCAGCGCGGCATATTCGATTCAATTAGACATTCAGGTTGATGTGTTGAGTAAGCCGAGAGCATCAAGTGTGAACGGCAATTAAAAATGGATAAAAAAAAATTGCAAGTGGTGTATTGCCACGAAGTAACGTGTAAAGTTTATAGGAGTTCGATTTGGTTAGGGAAAAACGATATTCATCGTGTAAGCGGCAAATCCGCCATATTACCAGATTTTTCATTTTAAGTTCTGTTAATTTACGGTATTAGTCCATATACTGTACTGTTTTATCAAAGTGTAAACCTTAGAAACTTTTTTAGTGAAATAAAGACTTCTTTCTTGTATAGTGCTTGAAGCCCTTAGTGAATTAGGAATTGAAATGTACATTTTCGAAAAATACGTCATCCAAGTAGGTATATGGAAGATTTTCGTCCGTGCCAAATTATTACCTCAAGTGACATAGTGCAACATAAACTGTAAATACGTTTTTGTTAAGTGCACTCGATGGTTTTCGGCTTTTTACCAAAAAATTAAAAATCCGTGGTGACCAACTTTCCTTTCGAGATTTTGAGTTTTGATTCCGGTTATACTCCGGATTTTATTCATTGCAAATTACCTTTTGTTACTATAAAATTCCATGTATTAGTTTAGTTATAGGGGCGAGCGTAGATGCGTCTTTTCTATGTACATACTTCGATATGCGATGTAAAGGAACGTTAGGCGCGGTTAGTACTTGGATGGGCGACCGTTTCAAGGAAGACCATGTCCTCCCGGCTTGTATATCAGTGTATTCGCGGAAGCTATGCAACCTTAGGTGAGGGTTGTGCAGGTGATATACCATCCTTCGGAGGGGATGTAAAACCGTCGGTCCCTTGTCTATTAAGTGTTAGGCAAGTGAAAGATCCCTACTCCTCTTAGGGGAAGAGGTTCGGCAAAATTCCTGGTTGGGGGTAGCTCTTCTACAGGCGTCGGTGATAGGCCTCAGTAGCGGAAATAGACCGACGTTAAATAAATGAAAAAAAAAATTGTTTAGTTTTTTTTCTATAACTTGATTGCGCATTCGAATACCGTACATTTTATAGAACTCTTGATTTGTTCTTGGCATTAATGTATTTTTATGTTCCACGACCTCAGGGTCATAAATTTTATTGTTGCAATGTAGGATTAGATTTTACATTATTTGTGTTTCATTAATCCACTTTTTTCTCACACCTGCTGTTGTGCTAGCTAGGGCCGTTTAAGTATTAAATAAAAATTCTGAAAAAAATTTAGAGTAAAAATTAAAAGTAGTTTCAGAGGCTACATATTCTGAAAAATCAGGTCAGTATTCTAAATATCTAGTCCAAACAGATTGTGCCGCGACTAATAAATATATACTCAATTAATCGTGTTACTTAGCAAACACATACATAGCACTAATTAAAAACCGATTCACTTGCAATTAAAAATCTTGCTTCCGTGACACCACATCGTATATCAGTTTAATTCTGTTTTAAAATTAGCTAAATTGGATGAAGTTTGCCCGGTTAAGCAGCTTTACTTAAAGTTCGTAGGTTTCGTTCCATTAAAAGTTTGCGCTGGCATATCGCACAGACAACTATGAAACCGTTGAATTTGTATAGAAACTAGACAAGATTAAAAGCAGAGCAAAAGTTAAAAGACTAGTTCAAAAGGCCGAGCTAAATTAGCAGGATTAGCCGCCTCCATTTGAGTGTCTTGCCGGATTTTATTAAGAGTAAATCCTACTTGTTGGCATATCCTACAGCAAAAATAAAAGAATATATGTGTAAAACATTACAAATTGTATATCAACTATTTCTAGAAAATGATAACAGTTGTTGGCTAATATTTCACCTACATATGTACATTATACAATATATTTACCGCATAACTTCATTCATTCATAATAAAAAAAGATATGACACGTATTCCTGGTAAAATGCATCTCGATAATGTTACTTAATTCAACACTCCAAAAAATGTAGTTAATAGTTTTGCAAATTATTTTAATAGTATCTATTTACACAATAATAATAATCTTATGCTCAATACTTTAGTAAATAATTTGCATACCATTAACATTAAGTTTTTCACCGAGGATGACATAAAGACATTAATAAATCCTTTGAAAAAAATAATGATAGCCGATCATGACCTAAACCCAAGTTTTTAGACAAAGATTGCTCTGGAGTATTTATTAAACCTCTGACTATTTTATTCAACTTACTACTGCGTACATCAACATTTCCTGATTGTTGGAAATTCGCCAGAGTTTGTTCAATGCTAAAAAAACGGTGATATTAACAATATAGCTAAGTACAGACCTATTACAATTTTGTTAAACTTCGAAAAGTATTTGAGATATTGTTGTACAAACACATCTATCCATCCATAAACAAATCATTTTCAATTTTTCAACATGGTTTCATGGAAAAACGATGTAATATAACTTGCAGGGTCCCCCTATGCTAATTTATGTATTGGTGTCAATCTATATAAAAAAAAATTCTTTTGGGGGGGATGGTAACCCTCACTTGCAGGCGGCAGCCCGCAAGTGAGGCCTATTTTATGCTGAAATAAAAGAAGATACCTGGGCGCCACGTGACTTAAGGAGAATTATTATTAGGTTTTGCAAAGTCACGGAAGACAAAACACAATACTCAGCCTCTGGTTGCTAAATAGAGATAGAAAGAGAGAGAGAGCTGATGAACAAAAGATAGTAATTACATATATTTGACAATAGAATATTTATTAAAAATAATTAACATGTTATATATACAAAATTGGAAAGAAATAACTCGTGTATGAGATCTCACATTGTTTGAGCATCAATACCCTTGATTTTTAAGGCTTGGATAAAGCGCCTTCCCCTAGTATACTAGGCCATGGCTTCACAAAAAAAAAAATTGATGATTTTATAGTGAGTAGGTCAAATTTGATAATATTATGTACAAAAAAATTTAATAATAAGTATATATGAATATTAAAAAAAATAATGAATAATAAAAAAATATATATATATCTGGCCTGTTGGTTGTGCTTAGCTGATGTTGCTAATGAAGCCGGGTGGCAACCAAAATGGCGACGATTAGGTGACGTCGGGTTAATGGGTGAACCCAAGAATGGGGTTCTTTTCCAGCACTCCAACGCGGTCCGTCGTGCTGCAGGCACGACGGACCGCGTTCCCAAATCAACAAAAAAATTATGCATAATCTTACAGAAAGAATCCTCTTATCCCAAGTAAAAACCCCGAAATAAAATATAAAAAAAAACACTAACTATCGGCATATGCCAAGAAAATTATAAGGGAGAAATATACATAAAAACAAGCAACTTACCTTCCTTAGAAGGGTTTTCTTTTTAAAGTAATAGTGGAACTGAGTGAAGTTCCTTATCACTCGGCACGAAACTAAAAATAAAAAGGGAGAGAAAACCTTAGTATAGTTGAGCAATTTAGCGAAATTAAAGTGTACTTACTTAGAGAGAATATCGAATCCACCTGGGGTTTCACTAAATCGGACGAAATTATTTTCCGGTAAAACCACTCCTAAACCATGGCGTGAGGTGTAGATCCTTATTTTCTGAAATCTTATATTCAAATCCCCGTAGAAAGGGTAAAACTGTGCAAAACCACAAATCCACAAATGACCCTATCACTCCTGAAGTCTGGTTCGGAATATTCTCGAAATTCAAAGAAATAGAAAAAAACCCAAGTCCCTGATAAGAATTCTCGGTCAGTATCCTGGACAACTTATGCTGTCAAAAATATGTCAGCGAAACAATACTAAGGAAATCAAGGAATAACTCACAACAGTACAGGAAAAATACCCAAACATATGAGGAGAAGATCATAGAAAAGAAGACGGAAGAAAACATAATAGGAGGAGTAAGGAGACAGGCGATTATAAGGTAAGTGTTCTATTGACACTAGTTTATTCCATAACCCGTGTTATTTTCTAGGTACCTTTTGGCGAATGATACACATTAGAGAAAGAAGATTGAAATAAATTACCACTCAGGGTGTAAATTAAATCACACTAATGGTGTTAAGCTGTAATAACGAATGTTTGGTGTTTTCGAGGAATTAGGCTTTGTAGGATGTAGAAACAAATCTCCATTCTGTTCTGCTTAACTACACGTTAATAAACTAAACTCTTATAATGTTCCCTAAATAAGGTGAAGTAGATTTTTTTTGCATGTTAATTATGATTTAGTCATTAATGTTGTTACAAGAGTAGCAAAAAAAAATTAAATACACATCATCAACAAATTCCATCACATGTTTTATTTCTGAGCAACCAGTAATACATATCAATGCCTTGTGTGTGGTATCATGTCATAATTAATTGTAATACAATATCCTTATTTCTAAAAACAAAAGGTAGCAAATAAAAATGCTACAAACTAACTTAGCTTTAATTACTCAAAACACATTGGAGGCCATAGATACACAGGACAGATATATATGGTGTATACTAACTTCTTAAAGGCTTTCGATACCATTGGGCGGCACTCTATTATAATACCAAAACTAATTAATTTCGGGTTATCCAGCAATTTAATTAATTTATTTATTTCTTACTTGAATAATACAGTACAATATGTGCCATATAATGGATTTATGTCAAATTTGTACATGGCTGTATCAAGCGTCCCTCAAGGATCCAATCTCGGAACTTCACTTATTTTAGTTATTTATTGATGACTTTGCGAGTTTTATTGACTGTGGCAACCTTCCTTTTGCTGCATAGTTGCATGTTTCTTCAATTTCAAATTAATTCACTAATGGATTGGTGTAATACATTTAGACTTAAACTCAACGTATCGAAACGTAAAGTAGTTAGTTATTAGTAAGAAGAAGGCGGTTATATATAACTAGCTCTTATATAATCTATTACTGGATAGGCAATACTGTACTAAAGATCTAGGTATCTTATTTAAATTATATTTCTCCGTACATATGAATAACCTAGCTGCATCATGTACAAAAATTGAAGGTTTTGTTAATATGAACTATAAATCTTTTAATAACCATATCGCACTGAAAACATTATATTACTCACTTGTATGTTCCAAATTTGAATATGAGTGTCTTTGGTATACAATATATGAAAACCACTCGACATTTCTGAAATCTGTTCAAAGAAATTTTTATAAATTCTTAGCATTTAAGAATAATGGTATAATTCCTGGCCGTGGTTATAATCATGAACTACTTCTATCCCAATTTGACATGTCATCTTTAAACCTCTGCCCAATTATGAGTAGTTTGGTCTTTCTCCATAATAAACTCCATAGTAAAATTGACTGTTCATCACTACTTGAACTTATTAACTTTAGAGTTCCACAATGCAATTCTAGACAAGATAATACTTTTCATTTAGCGTATGCTAGATCTAATATCTTGAGACAATCATCCGTTTACGTTATGCGCTACGACTTTAATAATATATCGGGTCGATGCAATACTAGTTTCTGTTCTGAAATAAATAAATAAACACCACAGAAATTAGACAACCCCCAATTCCAGAAGCCAGGGGCTTGTGCGAAAGGGAGTTACACATTGAAAAAAAAAACGCGGACATACAACCATTTCCTCCGACACTGCCAGTGCCTGAGCCATGATTCGAACCCGGTGGTGCGATGCCCGTGTGATTAATTGAGATTGCCACCTCGCGCCTTAACCCACGCGGCTATTGACCAGAAAAAATTGCATCCTTAAAAGACTCTGTTCAAAGACACTTTCAATCTTTTGTTATACCAACTTTTCAACAACTTCTCATTACATTTCATTATATATTTTTTTTGTGCAATACAATATTCGCATTGCAATAAATGCATATATTTTGTTCCTTTTCTTCTTCTTCTACTTCTTCTTATTGTTATTATTATATGTATTATGTGATTCTTTCTTTTATAGTAATTATTATGGTTAGTAATTTCTAGTACACAGTTCGCTATTAATTTTGTCCTATAAGTGGATATCTGCGGGGCAAATAAATAAATATTATTACTATTATAACTTACTTATTATGAGGACACATTCTATGTAATTTTCTCAACATGCTGATTATGGTTTGTAAACAGCACAGTTTCCGAATTTAGGAATTATGTCTATTATTAAACGAATTACAATGTTTTGTATAGAATTAAGTGATTTGCAATTATTCAGAGTTTAAATCACTAATTTGTTGAAGTCTTAAAAGTCCAGGGTGGTCTGAGGTGATATTTGGATATGGATAACAATAATAATAATAAAACTTGTATTGCCTTTTAATTTGTACAGAAATATTCATATAAAGAAAACTTATTTTGGGACATTTAACTGTTTTCTTAAATCACACCATTTCTCCATATTATTTACTACGTTATTTGCAACTGCAACACCACCATTTATATTTTTAGCTGCAGCATTTACTGGCGTACCGTCCAAAAATGGTCAAACGTATCATCCATTCGTAGTGACAGATCGATAACATCGTGATAAATTATTGGAGAACATTAGGATTAATGGTGGAGCCAAAATAGACCCTTGAGGGTCGCCATATTAGTTACTGATAATTTATATGTCGGATTTATAAGTAATAAATAATAACACCACAGGTAATTACGACCCCCTTTATCCCGGAAGGCTCTAGAAGAGTTTTGTGTGGGAGGGGGCTATACATTTAGAGACAAGGGTCACACGCCAAATATTCGTGTATAGTGGAAAAATTCCTCTCACAGTATTTTCCACTGCCACGACCGGGAATCGAACCCGGGAGTCAACATTCTCATAGATATCATGCAACGTGTCGAATGTACCTGTTATTGTAGATTTATCTTTTAGAAATCCCTGTTGTTAAGGACTAAAATAATTTATTTTGTGTAGATAAGCTGCAATTTTCTTGCATCAGTTTTCAAATTCTTTGGAGAATACCGAGGGAATAGCCAATTGTCTGCTTTTTAATGCAAATTTTATCAAATTATTTATAAATCTGCTTGATTTTTTATTTTTGCGTTTTTAAGGAATACACCGTGTAAATGATTCATTTATTATAATTTATTATTAGGTCTTTTGCTATCCTTTGTAATTTTATTATTATTTATGAAAATATTTACTTTGAAATCAAGGCTGTAAGGTTTCATTTGACAAAATGGATCATTACTTACTACTCCAGTGCAATTAGGAAAAATTTACTGATGTGACCCAAAAATTTTGGCTACATTTTTTCTTTTGTTCCTTATTCGAAAGGGGGGTCAATGAAAACCTTAAGTCTGAATTTGCGCATTCCTATCTCCCCCCCTTTCGCCGCCATCTTGGATTTTTTTTTCAATCGCTCATAACTCGAGTTCTATTTATCGTACAGTAATGAAAAAAATATCGTTGTACTCGTGAGGATTTACTCTTTAAGTCATCACGAATGCATTTTTGCCGTAAAAGTTAATGCAAAAAGTTATTAGAGCTCAAAGTTGAGAAATGATTTCAAAAAAATTTTTTTTCGCTTTCTTGGCTCGCCACTCTTTTGCAGTGCATCTGACACTCTCTGCCAACAAAATGTTATTTAAACTAGACGCGATTTCTAGGATTTAAAAAAAAAATTAAGTCCGTAAGTGGATTCCTCGCCCGCCAATCCACGCTCAAAGTTGACATGTTCAAATATGCGCGGAGCGTTTTCAATCAGTCATAGTATTTTAACTTGTACATTTTGTAAACTCATTTCCACACCACCTTTGAGGTAGAGTCGACGGCGCGTTTTTTTTAAACGTGGTTTCCTCCCGAGGCCTAATCCACGATTTCTTTGCTTGATGTTCGATTTCTTGCCACTTTTCTATAGGAAATTAATAGTTTTCGTCAGTTTCCTGGGATACTTCAGACGCTTCTCTTTTCGTCGCTCTGGGTAATGGTACCATAGTAGGAAGGTCGTAGCAATCCTTGTCTTCATCATCCAAGATTTCTGCAACTTCCTTGACGTTTGTGCAATTTTCGCCGCAGCAAATTTTGCATAAGATGGAACACTTTAATCCGGCCTTTCGGCAGCCGCAAGTTTTACCGCCGTTTTTGGCAGATCCACAGGATATAATGTCCAATAGAATTTGTGGATTCGGGTCTTGTTCGCTGGTCACAGGCTCTAAACCGCGGTAGCCATTTTTCCAGCTCCAAGAAATCGCGTTTTTTTCTTGCCCAAGCCACTTCTGGACCTGATGATAAGTCCGTAGGGAATGCTGACGTGTTGCGGAACTCGTTGGGGGCAAGCGCGACAAATCCGTTTTCTCTTTAAGACCCAATCGTGTAAACATTTTAAATCGCAATCGATCGATGGACACATCGGATTCATTTCTTCCGTACAGTGCGATTAACACGCTCTCTCCAGCTGCAGTGATTTTGTCCAGGAGTGGTTGTTTGGAATAATTTTATATCCTCTTGAAGGTGAACATTTTTTTTGATGACGTCAATTATTTTTTCTTTCCCATTCCGCAGATTGCTGACACAGTGTCACATCCTGAAAAGGCATGTATGAAAATCAAATGCTCCAGCAGAAGTGCGTGTTTGAAGCTGCTTGTAGAATACGTCTTCGATGCCGTTGTTCCCCTTCCTATTTTACGGAAATAGACATTTTTTTAATTTTTCCCGAGTGCACACAGCAACACAAGCAGGTCCGTATCCTCTCCTACGATGACGACAGCATCAAATTGTGGACTTAAATCAATTGCAGTTTGCACGATATCCACGTCCGCATCTTCCCATGATTGTTTCACTGTGAATCAAAGGTGGTGTGGAAATGAGTTTACAAAATGTACAAGTTAAAATACTATGACTGATTGAAAACGCTCCGCGCTTATTTGAACATGTCACCTTTGAGCGTGGATTGGCGGGCGAGGAATCCACTTACGGACTTAATTTTTTTTTTAAATCCTAGAAATCGCGTCTAGTTTAAATAACATTTTGTTGGCAGAGAGTGTCAGATGCACTGCAAAAGAGTGGCGAGCCAAGAAAGCGAAAAAAATTTTTTTTAAAATCATTTCTCAACTTTGAGCTCTAATAACTTTTTTGCAATAACTTTTACGGCAAATATGCATTCGTGATTACATAAAGAGTAAATCCTCACGAGTACAGCGATATTTTTTTCATTACTGTGCGATAAATAGAACTCGAGTTATGAGCGATTGAAAAAAAAAACAAATCCAAGATGGTGGCGAAAGGGGGAGAGGTAGGAATGCGCAAATTCAGACTTAAGGTTTTCATTGACCCCTCTTTCGAATAAGGAACAAAAGAAAAAATGTACCCAAAATTTTTGGGTCAATTCCTAATTGCACTGGACTATACACCTTTCTAAACTTAACGCAATTGGAGTGTCAGAGGCCTTGTTACCTTGGATCCAGTCCTACTTACTCGATAGAATGGGGTTTGTTGGATTTAATTCTCAGGACTTCATGGCAACATTTGAAGTTCCTCAAGGATCCAACTTTAGTACCACTTTTATTCTTGGCGTTTTTAAACAACCTATCCCTAAGTATGAGCTCCACACATCTACTTTTTGCAGACGGCTTGAAAATCTATTCAGAAATAAGTAAACTTGACGACTGTTCTTTTCTACAAAATGCACTAGACTCTCTTAATGAATGATCTAAATGCAGCTTCTTCAAGTTAAACATATCTATATGTAAAGTTATATCTTTTTACAATAACAAAAAAACAGTCCTATTCACATATACAATACTAGAAAGATGTTCAAACTTTAAGGATCTTGGAGTAACATTCGACTCCAGGCTTAGTTTCTCTGGTCATATTAGCATCAAATTACTCGATTATTGTATTAGGAATTGGGTCAGTTTTACAGACATCGACACTCTGAAATTAATATACATATAATTTATAAGAAGCATGCTTGAATACGCATCTGTCATCCGGTCACCTATATATCAAAATGCTAAAATAGCACGTGGAGTGCATACAAAAGAAACTTCTGAAATACATGTTTTGTAAACAGAATGGATTCTATCACGAAAATGGCTTCAATCACAATATATTACTGAATTCATTCGATTTACACTTGCTTGAAATAAGGAGAAATTACACAGCATTACAAGTAGTATTGTACAAAGTACTTAATAATAGGTTAGACTGTGTTCACCTGTTAATAGAATTAAGTTTTGTGTACTAAGACTGAACTGCCATCAACGCAATGCATTTAATATTAATACGAGCCGAACTAACATTCAAGTCAAATCACCAATATATAACATTAAACATAATATTTTTAGTCGCAAACTCCTCTATAAATCCTTATTTTACTATAAGGAACCTAACCAGACTGCAACCAACAGCTACTCTCCGGGCTATGTGCCCCGCCGAGCGCTGAATTACAAGTTACAAGCCTGGCGCGTTAAGTGTAATAATTGCATATTACCATCAAAACGCTAATGCTTCGATTGCAACAAACACCAGCCGAAAGACTGATCCTACTTAAAGGAGCTGCCTTGCAATCGAAGCATTAGCGTTTTGATGGTAATATGCAATTATTACACTTAACGCGCCAGGCTTGTAACTTGTAATTCAGCGCTCGGCGGGGCACATAGCCCGGAGAGTAGCTGTTGGTTGCAGTCTGGTTAGGTTCCTTATAGTAAAATAAGGATTTATAGAGGAGTTTGCGACTAAAAATATTATGTTTAATATTCCGCCCTCTAAAAGCACATTTGAACAATATATAACATGTTTCAATTATTTAACAAAATCTCTCATTTGCGTGATGTTAATAATTTTGATAACATATATCATATTTTATCCGTATATACAAAGAAAATCAGCTAACAAATTAAACTTTTTTTCATATTATCATATAAATAATTTGGGTTAAGTCATTTCATATATACTTATTAGTACATCAATATTAATATTAATGTTAATAATATTATACAGGGTATCTCGAAACTCTCGCCCTCCCCTTTAGGTACTAATTCTCCATGCAAAAATAGTAAGAAAAGTTCCTATAACTACGGCCCTCTAAAGATGGCGCAAAAATAGGAGTTTTTACTAATTATCTCGGAAATTATTTGGGACAACTTTATGAAACTTGGTTAACTGGTTATTGTTTTACAGTATTAGCCAAAATTAATTTTTTCCAGGGGCGGAGAAACGAGAGGTCGGTGTTCTTTGTTTCTACATATTTATTTTTCCATTTGACATTTTTTGTATTTTAATCCCTGATTATGATTCCCTGGTTAATTCTGCAAAAAAAGGTCCTCTTTACAATTAGCCATATGGCAAAGTCGTTTTCGAGTAAAAGCGGTCTAAACGAAATACTGCGTATTCGTTTACTAAATGCGCATTATTTATTTTTCAAAGTAGGTGTATGTCATTCAGTAACAGAAATGGCTGAGGACACCTCACAGGAGTAACTCGATATGATTATCTGTTATGGTATGGCTCATGAACAAGCTGTAGCAGCCACACGACTGTACGCGTTCCCATTCCCACAACGAGCACATTGTCCTGACACAAAAGACATTTTTTGTATTTTAATCCCTGATTATGATTCCCTGGTTAATTCTGCAAAAAAGGTCCTCTTTACAATTAGCCATATGGCAAGCCGTTCTCGAGTAAAAGCGGTCTAAACGAAATTGTCTCATTAAAATGAACCAAATTTTTTATATGACCCCCATACAAAATAATCCATCGGATTTAAATCCGGCGATCGAGGAGGCCAATTTATTGGGCCATTTCTTCCTATCCAGCGCCCTCGAAAAACTCGATTCAAATGACGCCTTGCTACCCTACTAAAGTGCGCCGCATACCCACCGTGTATAAAAATCAGATTCCAGCGAGGAAGCAGCGGGATTTCATTCAGTAAACCGGGTAGTTGTCTCTGGAGAAATCGTACATAATTCAGTCTATTAAGTCGTGCGGGAAGAAATATGGGACCAATCTGCAAAATTGGTGGTAAATATTATTTGCAAGTTTTACCTAACCTATTAGGTACCCAATGAGAATGTAAATGTACTCACCGTTAGATTTCCTATTTGTCCCGCCCAAACATTAATTAGAAATCGGTATTGAAAATGTAGGTGCGTCTTTACTATGTACATACTTCGGTATGCGATGTAAAGCAACGACAGGCGCAGTTAGTACTTGGATTGGTGACCATTCCAACGGAAACCGCGTTCTCGCCTCACACATCTTCCAGCGGCTTGTATATCAGTGTATGCGCGGAAGCTATACAACCTTAGGCGAGGGTTGTATAGGAGATATACCATCCTTTGGAGGGGATGTAAAGCCGTCGGTCCCTTGTCTATTAAATGTTAGGCAAGTAAAAGATCCCTACCCTTCTTAAAGGAAGAGGTTCGGCAAAATTCCTGATTGGGGTAGCTCGTCTACAGGCGTCGGTGTTAGGCCTCAGTAGCGGAAATAGGCCGACGTTAAATAAATGTATTAAAAAAAATTTAAATGAGGATTTTCATTGGCCCAGTAAACAAAATTCCTTGAATTAAATACTCCATTTGGGGTAAATGTCGCTTCATCAGCCCACAATATCTGATTAAGAAACGGAGGATTGACCAAATGATTTTCCAAAAAATCTGTGAAATTAAAAAAAAATCGATCGGTTTAAGTGGTAGAATATTTTGAATTACAAATTTACCACATTTGTTTAAAATTTGTTTTTTATTTCATGTAGATGCTGCATACAATATTCAGCTTACTTGTATAGAAGATCATTCGAGGTTCATAGTCTCGCGGTAAGAGCTGCTGAACCCGTCGATAACGATAACAATGTTGATTTTCACGTCAAAGGATTTGATGAATACGTGTTCTTGTCGTCACCAGTAGTCTAGCAGCTCGCCTAGTACTCAACCTTGGCTGTTCAACAAATGCATCAAGAATCGTCTCTTCTTCAGCTACTGGAAGTCCTCTTGGGCGACCGTTACCTCGTCTATTAGGTAGGACATTTCCGGTGTCCCGTACACGACTGAGGCAGCGCGTGATAACTTTTGTGTCAGCACAATGTGCTCGTTGCGGGAATGGGAACGCGTACGGTCGTGTGGCTGCTACAGCTTGTTCATGAGCCATACCATAACAGATAATCATATCGAGATACTCCTGTGAGGTGTACTCAGCCATTTCTGTTACTGAATGACATACGCCTACTTTGAAAAATAAATAATGCGCATTTAGTAAACGAATACGCAGTATTTCGTTTAGACCACTTTTACTCGAAAACGGCTTGCCATATGGCTAATTGTAAAGAGGACCTTTTTTACAGAATTAACCAGGGAATCATAATCAGGGATTAAAATACAAAAAATGTCAAATGGAAAAATAAATATGTAGAAACAAATAACACCGACCCCTCGTTTCTCCGCCCCTGGAAAAAAATAATTTTGCCCAATACTGTAAAACAATAATCTTTAATAATCTAAAATAGTTAACCAAGTTTCATAAAGTTGTCCCAAATAATTTCCGAGATAATTAGTAAAAACTCCAATTTTTGCGCCATCTTTAGAGGGCCGTAGCTCCCTTAGGAAGCATTTCCGGACACATGTTTATAGGAACTTTTCCTACTATTTTTGCATGGAGAATTAGCACCTAAAGGGGAAGGTGAGAGTTTCGGGACACCCTATATATATTTCACATTGTTATTATTTTCTGTAATTGGGTGTAAACCTGTTGAAATTAAATATATTATTACTAAATAGTATATAGTTGTTTCGATATATCTATGCGTATTTCATAAGAAAACAGTTATTTTATTTATATCTGCAGAGGTTTTCTTTGATAATGCCATTAATATATATCTCCTTTTCATCAGCTGAAATTTGAAAGAATGAATTTATGTGTTTAGTATTTTGGATTGTTAGACTTCTTATTATTTGATAATGTAACGAATGGACTAAATATATCAGCAATTATTTTTCTAACCAGTAATACTGTTTCCGTTATCATTTAAAGTAATGTGTATCATTAAAATAAGGTTGTGTTGCCTCATTTTTACCACGCTTTTATTAGATCGATGTATATCAACCTCATCGGCATCGTATATGTAAACAAATCTTTCAACTCAAATTTGGCTCACTTCCACTTAGCCGATTGACTTGAAATACCATATGAGCATGTAGTTCGGTGTCAATACAATAATTTGGGGTTGATGACTCCAGTATTAGCCTAAAAACAATAAGATGCATTAATAATGGAAATTTGCCATCGAACTGGCACCTCCGGCAAAATGTAGAATGCGGAAACTTACTTCTGATCGAAGACTTCTTCGTCCGTTTTATTTATTTATTTTTTTTCAGACAGATGGTGCGATATTAGTTCCGATGACAATACAACAATTTAGGGTTGAAGATTCAATTCACTCGAATCTAAACACTATAAAATAAAATAATAGGACAAAACACACTTTGATTACACTGAATTAAAAAGTATTAAATAATTTTTAATAAAAAAAACCAAGGGTGCTCAACTCAACAACATACGTAAAAGGAACGCCCCCACAATTTTTATTAAAAAATATATGTAGCTGTTATTGAATTTGATGAGTTCTGTATAATAGAATCACAGTATTTTTTCATCGTTTATTTCGATTTTGTACACTTTTTTAAGGTTATTATATAGTTTCGTTGTAATATCATTATTACTATTAAGTTTTATCCAATATAGTTTTTATATTTACCAGACATTGGTCTAAGTTTAGGTGTATACCAATTTTGACTAGTACTTTTTGTTTTTATTTCAACAACTGTGAGTAGAAACGTGTTATTAAAATTGTATAATATCATGAAACATATTATTTGTATTTGAAAAATATTGAAGTTTTATTATGTGTTGAGTGAAATTAAGGATATGAAATTCGAAAATAAAGCCATGAACCGAATATTATTGTTATTGATATATTTTGAAACTAGTATACAGGGTGTTGCATCATGAGAGGGACATAGCTTAATAGGAGGTAGAGAACATCAGTGGTAACCGGAACCTCCCATAGAAATGTCTCATTGGGCCTTCATTACGAAGTTACAGGGTGTTAAATAATTTTTGGCCAAACCTGTTTTTTGTCATAACTTTGACAGGGAATGAAATAACGGATTCATATTTGGTACGGCTAATGTACTAATGAGCCCCAAGAGGTACATGTATAAAAAAAAATATATCCAGGTCCGGGCTCACTATAATTTATGTTTCTTCTTTGCATCAATAAAACATCACCATGTATATATTTTTTTGAAATTTCGATACGATATTCGAAAAGAGCAAGAAAAAACAAACAAAATGGCCTATTTCATTTTTTGTTACACCTTCGTGGTTATTTAAATACGTTGTTAAATGTGCAAGAAAATGGATTACAGAACCCTATTAAATGAGAGGCACGGGAAATAAATAGTTTTATAACTAAAATTTGCAAAAATTCTATTGAGCCTAGGTGGTCTGGGTGAATCCTAATTCCGGCACGTTTTAAAGGTCCATTTTGGTAAAAAACTGTGGTCCTAATAAGTAATCGGGTATGAAATAACAAAATTTTTAATCAATCACAGTAGGCTTGTTCAAAGTGACAGATAATAAAAAGAAATCTCCTAAACAGTTGAATAATTGTTTGTTAGTAATTTAATGTGTCAATAATCTGCATTTAGTTAGTGAAAACTTGTGAAAATATTTTAACTATGCCAGTAAAATTTACAAACGTGGAATATGCTGACATAATATTCATCTATGGTTTCTGTAATGGAAATGGTAGGTCGGCGGAAAGAGAATATCGGCTGCGTTTTCCTGGTCGTCGATGCCCTAATCATAAAACCTTTAGTACGGTGTTCCAGTATGCAAGACAACACGGAAAGTTTCCTACTTCTGCAGTTGTGGAGCGTGTTTTACAACAAGGTGTGCAGGAACAAAACAATATTATAAACGTAGTTCAAGAAAACCCAAATATGAGCACTAGACGAATCAGTTTTGCAACTGGTATTCCTCATTGGCGAGTATGGAGAACCCTAAAAAGAGAACGTTACCATCCATATCATATCTAGCAGGTACAGCGTCTTCAACAAGGCGACGATATCCCCCGCCTGGCATTTTGTCATTGGTTGTCTAACCATCGCCCAGTCATTTACAGAACCTTATTTACGGATGAGGCACAATTTACAAGGGACGGAGTAAACAATTCACGAAATAATCATAAATGGGCACAGGAAAACCCACATGCGGTACGCCAACGCCGTTCGCAACACAGGTTTTCTGTAAATGTTTGGGTCGGACTTGTGAATAGACATTTGATAGGGCCACATTTTTTTGAGGAAAGATTGAATGGTGAAATTTACTTTGATTTTTTTCAAAACATTTTACCGAATATGTTAGAAAATATCGGTATAAGAGGCATGTTGTTTCAGCATGATGGAGCCCCACCACATTTTAACCTTCAAGTTAGAGAACACTTAAACAATGTGTATCCTAATAGATGGATTGGACGCGGGGGTCCACATGAATGGCCACCAAGATCTCGTGATTGTAACCCTTGTGATTACTTTTTATGGGGCCACTTAAAAAACGAGGTTTATAGCATTGAAATTGAAAGTAGACAACATTTAATCCAGCGCATCGTTACAACCTGCGACGAAATACGGAATAATCCAGAAATGATACGTCGAGCAATTGGTGACCTTTCTAAACGCGTAAGAAAATGCACAGAATGTGGGGGAGGACATTTTGAAAATTTACTTTAGTGTCAATTACGTTTTATTTTTAAACACATTTAGTTATTGTTTTGTTATTTATTGTTAATTGAATGGAAAATATTTTATTTATTTAGATTTCAGTTTGTTCTCTTTTCCAATTTTTATTAAGTATAAAATGGTGATGATTTTCTTGATCAAAGTAACTGGTTGCTTAGGCCTAAATGGTTTAAATTATCTGTCACTTTTATTCTTTGAACAAGCCTACTGTGATTGATTAAAAATTTTGTTATTTCATACCCGATTACTTATTACGACCACAGTTTTTTACCAAAATGGACCTTTAAAACGTGCCGGAATTAGGATTCACCCAGACCACCTAGGCTCAATAGAATTTTTGCAAATTTTAGTTATAAAATTATTTATTTCACGTGCCTCTCATTTAATGGGGTTCTGTAATCCATTTTCTTGCACATTTAACAACGTATTTAAATAACCACGAAGGTGTAACAAAAAAATGAAATAGGCCATTTTGTTTGTTTTTTCTTGCTCTTTTCGAATATCGTATCGAAATTTCAAAAAAATATATACAGGGTGATGTTTTATTGATGCAAAGAAGAATCATAAATTATAGTGAGTCCGGACCTGGATATATGTTTTTTTATACATGTACCTCTTGGGGATCGTTAGTACATTAGCCGTACCAAATATGAATCCGTTATTTCGTTCCCTGTCAAAGTTATGACAAAAAACAGGTTTGGCCAAAAATTATTTAACACCCTGTAACTTCGTAATGAAGGCCCAATGAGACATTTCTATGGGAGGTTCCGGTTACCACTGATGTTCTCTACCTCCTATTAAGCTATGTCCCTCTCATGATGCAACACCCTGTATATGATTTACTTCTATTAACTTCAGCGACATTCTGCTATTATACTTCATTTAGTAAATAAAATACAAAAAAACTCACAATAACAAAAAATACGCCCGTTCCACCAGACGAATATTTATTTTCTAGAGTTACTCAGACTATAAAAATGTGTCCTGGCGTTTCAAAATGGATAATCCAATCATGCAAGCTAATCTGGACATTCAACGACCCGTACAATCAGTGAAAACTTTCGTTCTGTTCGTAAAACTGCCAGAAAATTTAATATAAACACATCCACACCATCAGAAGTTTGCCGATGAATGGATTTTTTGTTCTAAAATAATTTTTCAGCTAACAATTAGTTGATGTCAGAACCACTTTTAAGCTTATCTGACGTTAAATAAATTGAAATTTATTTTTTTAAGTTTTTTGTGTTTGTAGTTAATTACTTTTCTTTGTTTTATTTTCTTGCAATGCATTCATTATATTGTAGAATTTTCGATGTACATATTTTTTGTGGAGAATAAGTACATAGTACAGTTAAATTTACAAAAATGAATCAAAATCCAAAGTAGAGCTTTTATAAATTCCTTACCAATTTTTATTTCAGTTATCGTAAATTATACCGGGTGCCTACGATATTACTAGCCAGCCTAAACACGTATACAAATTTCGAAGACAGATGATGATTCTGACGATGCAAAATGGTTGTTTTTACATTTTTAGGTGTCATTCTCTGCAAAAGAATGGCCTCCGCCCCTTATAAAACGCAGCAAGCTCCCGTATAATATGAAAACTTTCTTTTGATGTGTATACTATAAAATTATCAACCAAAAACCGAAATTATATTGATATATGCTGGATTGTGCACTATAAAAATCTGGAATCTGGAATTTGGAATTGGTTGGGAGAGTGGTCAATAAGAAATATTGAACCACAGCACTTAGGCGCCATTGGGCCTCTTGTACAACCTCCCTATAGACAGATCCTCGCCTAGGCCTCCAACCAACCTAATCTTGCGATAATCTTGCGATTGGGTGATGCGATGGGGTGATGCTGCCTAGGGACATCTAGCTTACATCGACCAAAGTAGGCCAACGTTCTCCCAAAATGGACTCTCTGATTGATGAGGCGGCAGAACAGTCACAGAGTGCATGTTGAACCGTCTCATCTTTTTATTCACAACTTCTACAGAGAGGTGTTTCGCTTATTCTCATATTATGTAGATTTTTCCTTAACGGACAGTGTCCAGTCTGGATACCCGTTATAAAACGTATGTTCCTTCTGGACATTGCCAGGTAGTTCATTGCTATACTCTTGTTGAGATATTTTAGTAGTTCCCTCACAACCTAACAGCTGTTTGTTTCATCCCACAGCTTCTTGAATTCATTGTGAGTGTTCTCTTTAATTATTTGTGTTATTGCAGTGATCGGTAACAGACTGGCCGTGCCTGGTCCAAAGACCTGCTGCCTTCTTGGCTAGGCTGTCAGCTACTTTGTTGCCACTAATCCGTGCTTGTCTTTTCACCCAGCATACCAGTATATTAGTCATGCTGAAGACACCCACAAGTGTTTGGTGACATTCCCATACTGCTCCTGTGGTAATTTTGTAACTTCTCAGGGCTAGTACTGATTGTCTACAATCTGTGTAGATCCTGATTGTCTTGCCTAGTTTGTCTACGGACAATCTCTTTTGCAGTTCTGTTACTATAAAAATAAAGATAAAATAGATAATAACCAATTTATTCAATCTATCTATCCAATCTGCCAAAAAATCGATATTAAAATGTACTTTTTTGGAGGCGGGTTTGACAGGATAATCAGTCTTACCATCTAACAAGTGCGCTGGCTTGACACTGTCAAGACTGACAGTAAAGTGCTTCCCACGTTTAAGGACCAAAATAATTTTGTCGGTACGAGAAACTACGAAAAAAGGTCCTTCGTACAAAGGGGCGAAAGATGGTTTCAGCCGTCCGGATCAATGAAAATATACTTAAAAGAAGTGATGTCGGGACTGACAAAAGTTATGTGGGCGAAATTTGGTTTAGAGGATCTAAAATGTAAATTATCGGTTTGTAATTTAGTAATAAAGGGCGAGATTTATTGTTTACCACACTAGTGTCTGGTGGAATGACACTAGTAGTGACTAGTTTTTGACGTAGAAAAATTGGAGTTTGATGTTTTAGAATTGTGAATAAAATTTGAACTAAAAATACACCAAATGCCGTCACACTTATCTTTATGCGGCTGGTGATAGTGTCGTAGTACGTTTCACACATTAACGATAGAGTAAAGTCCAAAAGTACTATATTAAATAAATAATAAATAAATCTATTTTCAAGATAATAAAGTCAAAACATAATAAAAAAAAATCGTTCAGACAATCTAGATGTATCAATAGAATCGTTCAAACATCCAAAATAACCAAATTATGACCAAAACATTACAAGCGATTGCCCTAAAATATACCGCCCACTCATTATCTCGATTCACATCAAAACCACTCTGCAAGGCCCTCGTCAGAATATTCTAATTCAGTTTCGAAAATTTTCTATAAACTAGTTTACCTTTTAAATCAAGTATTAATTCAATCTCTCATTAATACATCAAATCATACTTCATTCATATTTCTAACAAGCCATCATCACATTCATCAAAACTTTCTTATATGACACTAATATGGCTTAAATTACGACTTTTAACTTAACATAAAATTTTAACAATTTATTCATTTGCCGGTCATATTTCTTAAACTAATTTAGATAAAAAAATCATCATATTTTCCATTGCCGTATTTATGATATCCTTTTCTGTCCTGAATTCTAATTTTTCAATTGAGCAATATATCACAATGTCGAGCCCCATAGACTGGCAGGGGCCATATCCAGCTCTATCCAGACTTCTGCGAGCCAAGTCCCCATCGTGCCATATAAATACTAAAAGGTTCTGGCTGACCATATGCGAGCCACCAACGAACCAAGCATATGGTAGTAAAAATCGGATGGCCTACGTTAGCCCATCTGCAAGTCTGTTAATAGGTCGTCTAATCTTTTTTCCTTGCTAGAGGAAAGACGAGCTATTATCAGTTCACGCAAGTGTTGGTCGAGGTCTTGTTAAGGAGGACGCTGAATGACATCGTAAATTATGTCAATAATTTCCGAAGTAAGGCAAGAAATGACGTGGTCGTATTTCCTGCGGTCATTCATAAATTTTTTTTTTATACATTTATTTAACGTCGGCCTATTTCCGCTACTGAGGCCTAACACCGACGCCTGTAGACGAGCTACCCCCAACCAGGAATTTTGCCGATCCTCTTCCCTTAAGAAGAGTAGGGATCTTTTACTTGCCTAACATTTAATAGACAAGGGACCGACGGCTTTACATCCCCTCCGAAGGATGGTATATCCCCTATACAACCCTCGCCTAAGGTTGTATAGCTTCCGCGCATACACTGATATACAAGCCGCTGGAAGATGTTTGAGGCGAGGACGCGGTCTTCGTTGGGACGGTCACCCATCCAACTACTAACTGCGCCTGTCGTTGCTTTACAACGCATATCGAAGTATGTACATAGTAAAGATGCACCCACGCTCATGTCGTCATTCGTAATTCGTGACACGTTGAATTGCTCATCCGACTGAGCGAACCAAATTTCAAGTCTCGTACCCCAGAACGGGAGAAGCCTTACTGTAGCGGTGGCGTAATGATGCGGATGCTGTGGTTCTGTATCAACCACAAATAGAAGTAAGTCCGCGGCTTGGTCGACCATATTGAAATGTAAATAATAATAAAAACGAGAAAATTAGAGAGGGAGGAGAGTAATAAACCGAAGGAGAGTTTATTAAACAGCTTATTGATGAATGAATAGTATTTATTTATCGAAAGATAATACAATACAAATATAAAAACAAATAAAAAACCAATACAAAAAACCTGATACTATGAAATTAATGTATTAGTACATGTATTACAACATTTTACAAGTAATTAATTGAAAAAATATCAAATTTATTACTTAATATGGTCCTAAGTAATGAAAATATTATTTTATATATATATATATATATATATGAAGTGTTGTTGTACTTCCGGGTGCTTTTCCGCGTCGATGATCGACTCCTCCAGGAGTCACGGTTGTCTAAACGACGTTTCGGCAGAATCTCATCTGCCATCTTCAGGTTCTCACTGAAAGCTGCCTACTGCTGCTTCTCGTTGCTCGAACTGAACTGCAACGAGAATTCTTGGATACTGAACTATAAAAATAAAGATGAAATAAGATAATAACCAATTTATTCAATCTATCTACATAAAAGTCAATTTAATAATTTTAATTCAATAATAACCAGTTTTTGTTGTTTTGTCTTCTTCTAGTTACTGAACCAAAAAAATATTTTATAGTTGGCCATCAAGTGGCTAGAACACGTAAGGTAGGAGTGTACGCCACAATATGAAATTTTTTAAATCATCCATTTATCATCCTCTTAATTATTTCTTATCCTATATCTCATATTGATACATCATCACATTTTTTTTTTCATAAATTAAGGTTAGATTCTTTTTCAGATATCTCAAAAATCTTAATAACGTGATTTTAATTAAGAATTAATTAAGAGAATTATATCATATTCATAATCAATGACCTTAAGATCTCCTAAGTACTAAGTTTGACTAAAACCGAAAAATGCCTGCATATTTTGGCCATCGTTTCAAGATTTTGGATCGCTGTGCAACACATCGGTTTAAATGGAGAAAAATAAATAATAAAAAATATTTTTATCTACGACCACTATACTAGGAAGGTTTCATCTGTTTTCCGTGGATTAAAGGCTCTTTAATACACTAGTGGATTAGAATTCATAATACCACACTTCTATTTTTTTTGCTCAATATCAAAAATTCTTAATCAAAATAAACTTATCAAATTTGACGTTTTTCAAAATCAGAATATTTCACCTACTTTCATACGGCTATCACGCTCCTAATTTTTCCATGGCCGTGGATGAAACGTTGAATTACATTAGGGCATTAACAAGCCTTCAATGCACTTGAAAAATATGACTCTCGGCTCTTATATAAATAATAACTATTACTTACTCTTAAAATTTTTAATGTATTGTTAATTAAAATGTTGGTATCTCACATTTCTGTTCGTAAAATCACAGTAAACATAAACCAAAATAATTGCGTAGGTATAATTAGTTTGGTTATTTTTAATTCAAATCCTTATCGTATAATCTTGTTTGTTGTTAATCACCTGTTGCTAATAGCAGATATTACACATTTTATGCAATCATAAGCACTAATACTCGTGTTTTGATTCTAATCTTACATAATAGGAATTTAACGATTGCCCCCAACGAGCTACAATAGGAAGCTAGCTCGAAGCTAATAAGAGTTCACCGTGAAGTCCCGAAGGACTAATTAATTTTGAAATTCGTCTGGGAAGTATGGGAGAAATTTTCCGACGTATTAGAAGTAGGGTGCCTGTTGAACCGTGAAAGTTTCGGAACTAAATATTGTTAACGAATCTGACAAGTTTTCATAAACAGACGAGAATTTAGTTGTTGTTGTGTGCGCTAGAAAATCATTCATTGAAAGAAAATATCCTCATTGGGAAAAGACTCAAATTATCACTAAGATTATTTTCACGAATGTTGATTATTATGCTTCATGTATATTTCGCCGACCAAACTAGCATTATATAGGGGAATTTGAAATTAAGTATGATCTTAAAAGTATTTTTATACAGTATGTCTCACTTTTCACAACTACACTCCAATATCTCGGCCATTTTTTGATCGACGGATCAAATTTGGTATATTTCTCATGCTTCAGATTGTGATTGAAAAGTTATTAAATTTTTTTTTTTCGAAATTAAATACGGCCACTATGATAAAAAGAAATTGGCAAAAATTAAGAATTTATGTTAGCGATTGAGATAGGGTTTTTGTTTTTACAGAATCTTGTTCGACATAATCGAAAACCCCTGTATATCAAATTTTGTTAAAAAATATCCATTACTTTACAAAAAAAATCATATCTAATATTTCAATAATAATCACCCTACTATTCGAATTATTTATTGCCGGACAGGGTTAAGATGATTAAAATCATGATTTTAAATAATCTAATTTTTTTAAAATAAAACCATGATTAATTTTAACTAATAATAATAATAATAAATACACCACAGGTAAATGACGACCCCCTTTATCCCGGAAGGCTCTGGAAGAGCCTTGTGTGGTAGGGGGCTACACATTTAGAGACAAGGGACACACACCCAATATCAGGGTATAGTGGAAAAATCTCTCTCACAGTATTTTCCACTGCCACGACTGAGGATCGAGCCCGGAACTTTTGGGTGAGAGGCAAGTGCGTTCACCTCTCGATCATCAGTCATAAATGAAGCTAAAATTTAGACACATAAAAATGTATTTAATATTTATTCATAAAAAAACCTAGGCGCATTTTTATGATGATATTCATTATTTATTATAATAATTGAAAAGGAACTTAGCTGCTTAGCTGCTTTTTACAAAAATTAAAATACAACTATTAAGAAATTTTTTTAATATAAAAAAAGAGAACTCTACCTAAAGAAAAAATAAATATTGTTGAATTTTTATAAATACCTAAGTGTTATAATGTCTACATAGAAATACTAGTTTAGCTGCTTTGTCATTGCCTAGTCTGTTTCTAAACATCCTCTTTATATCAGCAGAGGATACACAGGCACACAAAACAGAAATCATTATAGGTAACACTTGCTTAATTTCTGGAACAACTTCTTGGGATCTCCACCACTATACTGCTGTTACATTTTTGATTATTTCATCCGAAATCATAGTTTTGTGAAGAGGGTCCTGGCTTCCAACTTAATTAGTAATGGTAATAATGCTGTGTCTGCAAAATATTTGGAAACAATATCTAGAGCATCTATCTTTTCTTCAGCAAGTAATGGATATTCTTATTTGTTTATTGTAGGATCCAATATATATGTCAAAAAGTGAAAGGGGGTTAGAGCTGTAACGTATCTTTTCTGAAATAGTTGAGTTTGACGCAAGCTTCTTTCAATTTCAAAGCTGACAAAAATATTGAAATTGAACTGCTCAGACAAAAATGCACCTTTATATTGCATTGCATCAAGTGCTACTGAAATGGGTTTTAGTAACTGTAAAAAATCTTCAGCCATCCTTTTAATACAGATATCTGAAACTTTTTTAAAAATCACTGAATCAATTTCTTCTTTATGCTCTTCTTCACATATTAGTAACAATTTTGGCCACTCATTTACGTAGATCTTAAGACAATCTGAAAGTGTATACCATGGAACATCTTGAGGTAATTCCAATTTCTTGCCCCCTTCTTTTTTTTTACCAGGAACTTGGCAAATGGGTATTTCTAAAGTATTTCACACTTTGTGCTATATGTTCTTTTACCCGCGATGCTTCTAAATCTTTGGAGAGCAAATTAAGTAAGTGCGCCGAACAACCATATGTAATTATAGGATAATTGAACGACTCGGTAATTTTTTTCCTGATATTGGCCATGTTGGCCGCATTATCTGTCACAACACTGGTAACTTTACAGTTATCTTCATTTTTAAACTTATTTATTGAGATAATAGCCAATTCCGCAATATAATCAGCTGTATAGGGGTGACCGGATGTATCTATGCTTTCTAAAAGAACACTGTTTCCATTTTCTGCTGTTAAAACGACATAGATTATCGGCTCATTATGAATATTAGACCATCCCTCTAAGGACATACAAACAGACTGTCCAGAAAAATTGTTAAAACATTTAGATTTTCTTCTTCAAATATTTCATTCAGGAGCCCTGATGACAACTGAAATCTAGATGGTGGAACGTAATCGAGTTTTAGCATTTCTATGGCTTTTGGAATTTATTTCCTATTGCCCTAAAACTGCAATTTGTTGCGTAAATGGCTTTGGCTATGTGTCTGTTCAATTCTTTCTTCTTATCTTGTGCAGTTCGCACAACAACAGCAACCAAATGTTCGAAATTACCGCCATTTCAGCTACTTTCACTTCCACCTTCTAGATTCCCATTTATCACAGTTCTCGTTCTCGCTTCTCTGTTTCTTTGCCAATTGGGGCTAGTTCCAGACTGGGACTGACCACTGATATCAATGACATCATCACTAGTTTTAGTTTTGCAAGTTTCCCGGTGACTTTTCAGTCTATCCTCTAGACCTTGCAATCCTGTACCACACTTTTACACACTGCTATGCAACCTAGTTTGCCAACCACTTTCTTTTTTATAAAATGTTGCCAACTCCTTTCTGCCCCGGCTTGTCATAATACCAAATTTCTTGCTAGATTACCCTCAGAAGCAAAAATATTACTGATAACTAGAATGCGTACGTGTCATTTCATTTATATGTATGGCCGGGCCGCGCCGGGCGTTTTCTGCTAGTCCTTGCAAGTTTCGACGAAGCCGCAAACTACGCGAATGGAATTTTCCCGTTAAGACTTGTCGAGTTTTTCTTCGTATCTGTAGTACTCATGCCGGAAAATATTTGTTTGCTTGACGAAACAAGATATAAACTCTTAGAATTGTTAGAAAATAGGTATATATTAATCAAAACTAGCTAAAATTAGATTTACCAAAAAAATTTAAAAAAATGATCAATTTTTGATTTTTTTTTTAAATCATGATTTTTATCAACCCTTTTGCCGGATATTTACATAAGTTGGTAGTCGTGTAATAATGACGCTAATTGAGCATTAGGATACATTTTTTTTAAAGAAAATATCAAATAACTACGTTTGTTTTTGTAAAGTCATTTACTTAACTTAAACAACATTTAAAATTATTATTTAAACAAAAACACAATTTTAAAAAGTAAATACTAAATATAATCTTTATCCACTAGTCCTCCATCAATTCTGATATATTTTTCAATTCTCTTCTTATTATTTTTAACAACTTTTCTTAATTTTTCAATTGTTTACATGCTTCTCTAATTCTGTCACATAATTTCGCTCTATTTCGTAGCCTATTTTTATAAACTTTATTTTTTATGGTACCCCAAAAATAAAAATTCATAGGGGTGATGTCTGGTGATCTAGGTGGCCACGCAATTAAAGGACTATTTTTTCTAATTCAACGCATAGGGAAGTTGTTATTCAGCCAATTTTCAACTATTATTGCATTATGAATGGAAGCCCCATCTAGTTGGAGACATTCGCAGGTTTATTGAAGCAAGGAAACTTTTCGACCTTCAATTTCAGAAAAATTGAAATTAATGTTATGTATTGGCAGTATAGAGTAAAAAAATTAGAAGTTAGAAAAATAAACAAAAAGTGGGTTAGGCCTATTGGGGACATAACTCTCGCACACCTCTATCGCAAGGTGGTAAAAATTAGTATGTCTAAAAGAAGCTGGTTCCAACAGAAATATTTTTTGTCCGATTTAAAATGATATCAATCTACTTGACGACTAGCCTTTTATAGTTATACTGTACTGAGTGTATCTGAATATAAAAATTTAGTTTTATAAACAAATCCATGTTATGGACTTTCGATCATCCCAATATTTCTTATATTATTACCTCATAAACAATCGTTATGTATTAATTTATCATATTTTATAGTATAAATTTTTATTTAAATAATTCCTGAAATTCTCGAAGCTAGATGCAGTCATCTCTTGATAGAAAGTGTAATAATATATCATATAAATAAAGAATATGATCTAATATGTTTATCAGAAAATTTTTTAGGCAGTTCAGAAATTAATAGTTTTGTAATCAGTGACTATCACATTGCCTCATATTTTTGCAGATCTAAAACTATACATGGTGGTGTGTTAATTTTATCTAAACCAAATTCTTCTTTTATTGCACGGGATGATTTTCTAGTTTATCTGTTGAGATTCACTGTGAAATAGCCGCAGTTGAATCAGCTAAGTATAATCAAATTGTCTTAACAATTTATCGATCTCCACTAGGTGATTTTGACTATTTTATATATACAATTAATAGTGTGTTACATAAGTTAAAGAATTGTACCCGTAAAATTATCATTAACAGTGATTTTAATCTTAAATTTAATTAATTTGACAAAAAATTTCTGGACTTTGAAGACTTAATCTGTTCATACAGTTTTCATGTTACTATAAATGAAAGTACAAGACTAAATAATTGTATAGATAATATATTGGTAAATTTTCAATCAGGCTACCGTACAAGTGTATTTGACCCTGGCTTGTCGGATCATAAGGCTGTTCAGATTAAAATAGAAAAAAGTAGTAATATGCGGGTTACTAAAAAAACTATTAAAACTAGGGTAATCAACGATGTAGGTTTGTTTTTGCTCCATCAGAAGTTAATGTCAGTTGATTGGGGTTTAGTTGACGCCTCGGACACAGATATAAATGTAAAATTTTCGCAATTTATGGACATATTGAGTACGCACATTGAATCTCTTTTTCCGTTGGTCGAACGAACCATTAATATAGATAAAAAGCCAATAAATAAATGGTTCACAACAGAGCTAAAACAGATGAGAGAGCACCTATCTCTATTATCTGAAATGTATCAAAATTTTCCTAACCCCGTGTTAAAAAGCGATATACGTAGTTATAAAAATAGGTATCGTCAAGAATTAATAAAGGCTAAAAGTAAATATTATCATGACCACATATCAAAAAAGGGAAATACACCTAACGCATATTGGGATCTAATAAACAAACATAGGAATACTAATCACCATCAGTGCAACAAGATACATCCCGAAATTCAGAACGATAATTTTGTTGACGCAGCTGAAAATATTATCAATAATTTACCTGCTTGTTTCACAAATTTTTATTCTGATAATACTGATTATCCGGATTTTAAATTCGAACATGTCACTCCTAATGAATTAAGAGATATAATTGATAAAATAAAACTTAAAAGTAGTTTCGATCATTTTGGTATGTCAATTAGTATAATAAAATATATAAAACATATTATTTTAAAACCGTTGACTAAATTTATAAATGAATGTATCGACAATGGTGTTTTCCCTGATATTTTGAAAATTTCTAAAGTTATACCTATTCATAAAGGTGGACCTATAACATCAAATAATTTCAGACCCATATCACTAACACCTATTATATCGAAGATATTTGAGACGGTATTAAAAATTCAAATTACCAAGCATTTTGAAAATAATAATTTATTCTATTGCTATCAGTTTGGGTTCAGACCACATAAATCCACAAATGACGCCATTATTCACCTTATCAATAACATAATTGATAAACAAGAAATTGGAGAGTATGCCGGAGTAACTTTTTGTGATTTACAAAAGGCGTTTCACTGTGTATCGCATTATATTCTATTGGATAAATTTAACTATTACAAACTTAATAATACCAGTTGTCAACTAATATCTTCATATCTTTCCAGCAGACAACAATATACATTTAAGGATGGAATCTGTTCTAACTTACGTAATGTTAAACACGGTGTCCCTCAGGGTCGGTTCTGGGACCTATCCTTTTCTTGGTCTATATAAATGGCCTGAGAAAAAGTGTTCCCAGTGCTGAGCTTATAGCGTTTGCCGATGACACCACACTATTAACAGGGCACAAGGAGTTGAGCAAGGTTAGAGAGCTCATGTCTGTTACACAATCTGCTGCCCAGGACTGGTTTATTGCTAACAGGTTAAATTTAAATGATAGTAAAACTTTTCATGTATTATTCTCACATAGATCCACTTATGAGATTAGTAATCCGATTACTGTAAAGTTTTTAGGTGTTATGTTAGATCCAAAGTTGAATTGGGGACAGCATATTGAATTTTTATCCAAAAAGTTGTCAAAGAATATATTTGTAATAAGAAGCCTCTCGAAATTAGTTCCCAGACAGGTACTATTAACTGCCTATCATAGTTTGATAGTGTCTCAGATATCTTATGGTCTGATAAGTTGGGGTCATGCCCCTTGTACCTGTAGAATTTTTGGTCTCCAACGAAGGGTCATCCGTATTATTACCAATATGGATTATCAAGCAGATGTTAGACAGGCATTTGTCGACCTACAATTATTTACTTTTCCTTGTTTGTATATATACACCTGTCTCATGCATGTCAAAAAAGTTCATGAACAATATACTACTCAAAAATCGCTACACGACCATAATAATCGTAACGGAAATGATATTAGAATGAGCTATTTAAGATTAAAATCTAGTAGGTATGGTCCTAATTATTACGGCCCCAAGTTTTTCAATAAATTACCTAATTCAATTAGATCTCTACCAGTTAATGTTTTTAAGAACTGCATTAAAAAATATTCTTATTATCACAAGCCTTCTACACTATTAATGAATTTTTAGACTGCAATATACCTAATACCATTTAACTTTAATATTTTAATATGTTTTTATTTATTTATTTTATTTATTGTATGTTTTCTGTTTTATATTTATATTTAGTTTTAATTGTACATTATTCCGATAGAATGTATATTATTATTTACATTGTATATCTGACGTGTGTAAAACATTCTTGTTACAAACACAAATAAATTATCTATCTATCTATCTATCTATCTCATGACGCTTGTTAGTAAACAGCGTAACTCTCTACTATTTCTTTTCATTCGCGATTCTATATTAATTAGAATCCTTTAATTTAGGAAATTAGAGCATTAGAGTTACAGTATTTGGAAATACAAGTCATTATACACCAGGGAGAAGGAAAATTAAGAAACAGTTTGGTATGTTGAAATTATAGAAGTCATGCAGAAAATAGAATTGAAGAATTTAGAGACAAGAATTCGTAGAGACAGGAAAGCAGTTGATGGTTAAATACGACGCAAATTTATAATAAATTTCCTTACAATTACATTTCCTTTAGCCACTTGTTCACAGACTGACAAGTATGAGGCAAATCACTACAATATTACTTCATTTATATTGCGTAGTTGTTATTAGATTTAATAGTTACATCGTGGTTCTATTTTCAGAATTTTCAAATATTGCTTAACTATCCTCAACCAATTTAAAAATTAAAACTTTAGACTTAATCTTAATATGTGGTATTTCATGTCAGTTGTAAGTAGACTATGTGACGTGATTTCTCTTATTAATATACACTCAAAATGCTAGAGATTTCGAAAAATTATTGAACAATTTTATCCTGGCTTCACCTAGCTTACGTAAGCTTTAACTGAACATTTTCCTTTATAAGGAACTTTTACCAAAATATAAAATAAACATTTCAAATTTAATAATCATTCCGTCATCTCCAATAATATTCACATTGTTCTTTCAGGAAGATGACACAATTATCTCCCTGCATGTAAAGAGCGAAGCAATCAACGTACATACATCTTCGTCTACACGATTTATTCAAAACAATAGAGTCCCGAAACTAGGATGGATGCCAGAGGTTAATGTGATATTGTGTTTTGTTAGTTGTCTACTAAATGCACTTCGTCATTGTTCCCAAGAAATGAGTTTCTCAAAGACAAATCTCTGGCCCAGCGTTATAGCTACTGCTGAAGTATATAAGATAAAAGATTATATTAAACAAAGCTCGTGCATTGGCGTGGAGAAGCTAAAACTAGCGTGCGAGCTCTGATAATGTTATATCAAGGTTTAGCATAAAGAGTTTATTTCCAAATTTCTCTATTGGTAGAGCCTACGCTTAGTTATACACTAGCTGGATATGACAGAACATTCATGGAACTACTTAGAGTTTTAATAGAAACAAATTATGTGCCTTTAGTTAAAAATTAATTTCTAAATTAAATCCCCACCTGAAATCGAAACACCACCATTAAATTTGTATTTATCACCCGATTTCTTTTTGGAAATGCAGAGTGTAAAACTATATTTAGGCCAAAGTGTTATATTTGATAAAAAACCAGACTATGTATTTTTGTGACAGAAAATTACAAATTAGCAACCGGAAATCCTCTTAATAAATTACTCAAAAATGTGGAGAAGTGAAATTCTAACGAACTTCATTACTCTGATTGAAAATAATTTTTGAAAAATGATCTGATAAAGCAAAATATTTGTCCTACTTTCTTATCAAGTTCAAATGAAATCTTTCATCGAAGTCTAATTATCATTGGTTATCTTGGTACCACAAGGGAATTCGAATGCTTTGTGTAATTTATGGATGAGTCGTGAATATAAAGTCGAAAAATATTGTATAAAATTTATTATGTTTTCGTTGTCATTGATTTGTGAAGTTTGGAAATCCGCCAATTACAATAAATCAGATTCTTGAATTTGGGAACATGAGAGCGACTTCCGGCAAATTGAAATATATTTATCGTGTACCTCTAGATCTCAATTCATTTCCCTCTTCCACTTCTCCAGGTACTCTAGCAGTTATCCATGTTGTGTCTATAGAGTGGCCCGTCAATCTGGTCCCACGTTTAGACAAAAATATAAATAATATTAAATAAAAAATTATTATATATTATGGATGATTGGAATCTGATGTTTCTTTCTTCGACTCGGAATTTATACTTGTGGTAGAAATAAATTATATTACTTCAATAATACCTTGTGATATTCCATATCCATTTATAAATGCGATTTTATAGATTGACTTTTACTATTCCCAATAATTTTGATTAAACTGTTGTTCATCATCACCTCTTTTAACCAAATTGGACAATGCTGTTGCTTTTGTTGAACCATTTATTTGTAAAGCTCTGTATCCTTTTTTGTCAACGATTATATTGTTAAAGAACACGCCAAAACCCTCGATGAACATCTGGAAACTGTAACAAAATCCGACATTTCGCATGAAAAGCGTGCTTCACGTAAAAATGCCGCTGGAAGAGGTTTTTATACATTCAATCACATTCTTGCTCTACGGAGCTGTTTTTATGCAAAAATATCAGAAACTGATCAAGGAGTGTAATTTTAGAAAGTATACTAAATGTCGTTGCACGGGGACGTAATGTCGCACCGACCACAAAATTTAGAAAGTATAACGAAAACCGACATTTTTACGAATCCACGTTTTTAAGCACTGCACCTCATGCGTTGTGTTAAATATGAGGACAAGTAAGTATTTCGAGAGATTTAGCGAAAATAGCCCTTAGCGTCGAGGGTGTCCTATCATTTTCTAGCTGTCGATTTTGACGGAAAATTATGGATTTTAACGGTATTTGCTCTAAACCGGTTCCTCAATGATTCGGTGTCAGAAAAGTGTAGTTACCATGTACTCAGAATGTGCATAGGACCGCCTTACCTGAACGTATGAATCTAGAATTACAGAATATAGTTCACAGTCGTTGCGATTAAAGCATTTTTAAGCTCCGAGGAGCGACCAAAATTGATATTGAACTAAAAATACGTTAATAGACAGGCAAGCAAAAGCCCACCAAAAAATTTATAAACATTGAACTTTTTACTGAATCTTTTTGTATAATCGTTAGCTAAAAACTAAACATTGGATGGTAGTTGGTATATTATGAGTCATTCCGTTCCTCACCATGTGTTGTACACGGGCCAGGCTATAGTTTGTCAATACATTTTTCTTGAAAGTTTTGTAAAAACATAATTTTTTGAAAGATTTAATATATATTTTTGAACTTTATATTGTCTTTTTCTTGTGTTTCAAAATTCTTTTTCAGGTTTAAATTTAAGAAAGTGTTAGTATTTACTGTGGTAGATTTATAGTGTTACGACGTCCAATTGGTACCATCAGTGAAACAGTTAAGCAAAAACTAACAGTAAGTATAGATCTTGTATTATTATAAATATAATATAATAAAAGTCTTTCAGACGTGTAAAGATGGATCGTTCACAATATTTCTAACAAACACAATATCATCCATTGGACCAGAAACATCACTGAGAAATTCCTCTAAGTTGATGTAACTTATAACAGTTCATTAAGGTTGGCGGTGTCCTACGTTCCATTATTAAGAGTTATAGCAATCCATAATTATTGTTTAAGATAGTTATCACAATAATAAATAATAAATTAATTATAGTTATCTAATTATCAGCTAACACTAATTATTGAGAGTATGTAACATTTATCGGAACACAGTGATGTCGAAATACTAAGTAAAATATACGAAATACTGCAACAACACTTAGATCTTCTAAATAAAAATATATGAATAATTTGTATCTAAAAAAAAAAAATAATAATAAGCTGCTACAAGGAAAAAAGACTTTTGAGGTGCCTTCGGCTGCTCAGCTTCAATCGGTGGGGAGAAATTTTGGCTAAATAAATAAAACATTCAAGGCCTCTTTAATATTTCTGCTTTACAAATTTGAAAAGAAAATTATAAAGAGATAATTTGCAAGAACCAAATAGTGTGTGAAATTTTTTCCAAATAAAAAAACGACAAAAATATATATATACAAATGTTATGAACAATTAAATTTAAAATAAAAGTTCAGGTGAAGCCTGAAGTCTATGCATTAAAAAAATTAGGTTAATTTAATTAATTTAGAATTAATTGTTTACAAGCTTAGTACAAGTTAGTACAATTTTGATAAAAATGACAAACATATAAGTATAAAAACTACCAGGAAATCTGTCAGAAGGGTGCATTGCCGCCTCTGTTTCTGCTGACATACACCTATGAAAATATCAGAAAGGGGTTTAGCTTACAGAGTCCACTTAACCTAAAAAGGTGACCCTGCATTGATAGATAATTATAGACCCATCTGGTCTGGCCCGCGTTTTTCAATGTGCAACCCCCTTCCGCATAAGCCCTGGCTTCTGGAATTGGGGGGTTGTCTAATTTCTGTAGTGTTTATTATTATTATATCAGCTTGCTACCTTCTCTCTCTAAGATATTTCAAATCGCAATGTGTGACAGATTCTACAATTCTTCATGTTAAATGGGTTAATCGATGACAGTCAACATGGCTATCTGAGAAGTAGGTCAATAGACACTGCTATATTTACTTTTATAGATTTTATCATTAAGAATTTAGAAAATAAAAATATAAGTATGGGAATGTTCTTAGATCTATCCAAAGCAAACGATACGTTAGACCACAACATATTGTTGCAAAAGTTAGAAATGTATGGCGTTCGTGGAACACCATTGGAATGGATAAAGACATACCTTTCAAATAGATCTCAAAAAGTGGTTACACAAAAAGACCTTGAGGTGTATTACTCAGAATACCGTAAAATTAGTGTAGGAATCCCCCAGGGAAGTATAACTGGACCCTTACTATTCATTATATACATAAACGACTTAGCGAGAGCCATAAATAGCATGGACAATATAGGTTTAGTTAATAATGCAGATGATACCAACTTTGTTGGGGACTCAGAACTTTATCCGGACCTATTGAAGAAATGCAGCAATACATTGGACAATGCAACAAGTTGGTTCACACAAAACAAGTTAGTGCTGAATCGAGAAAAGACCAATTTAATTCTATTTAAATCAAGTCATGCAGGTTTTGAAACGCCACATTACGCACAGATTAGTAATGAAAAGTCGAAGCTCGCAATAAGTACTAAATTCTTAGGAGAGTATTTTAACGATGTGTTGAGTTGGTACGAGGAGATGTCATATATAAGTTCAAAACTAAATAAATCATTGTATTCGATGAGAGTTTTGAGGAGGTACATACATTTTGACTGCCTCAGAATGGGGTACTTCTCTAACTTTCAAGCAGCTCAGTGAACAGAATATTTGTTATCCAAAAAAGAACATTCCGCCTTTTACTCAACTTGGATTATAGGTCGAGGGAAATTTAAACAGCTAAACATATTGACAGTTACTGGTCTCTACATACATTAGTGTTTATTATTTCTGTTTAAAAACAAACATCTGTTTGAATTACACCGAATTGAATATGAGTATAATACCCGATCGATTGGTTATAATATGCTAAACCATAGACTGACACTATCTGAACGCAGCACTGGTTATTCTTGTATCAAATTATTCAATAAACTACCAAATACCATGAAAAACGAAAACATTTTTAATATGTTCAGAAAGAGAATATTTCAGTACTTATTAAATATGGAGCCCTATTTAATAGAATACAATAGAATAGAATAAAGTTTATTTATCAGATAAATATAAGATATACAATTCAATGACAAAAACATGTAAATAAACTTGGTGTTTCATATAAGTGCATCAAAGCACTGTGCATGAAAGAGGAGACACGTGAATATAGTTTTAAAATACATGTGAAATATGAAAATATATGAAATATACAAAATATAGATATAAAATATAATGCAAAATATATGACACTTATAAAATAAAGAATATCTAATGTAGATTGTACAATATAAAATGTAATATCATACACATATATAATCATGTATACATATAAATCATGTGCACACACCATAAATCACATATAGGTAATTCTAAACGAATAACGTTATTGCGACATATTGTGATGGTACTATATTACAAAATTACAAAGTTATGGAATTATATAAACCTAATTATAGTCACAATTAATTATAATTACAACAATAATAATAATAATCATAATAATAATAAGAACTACAGCCCATCAAAACAATGTAGAGAAAACTAAACCCCAAAGGGTAGAAAACCTTAACGCCCCTCTACCTCATGGCTTGCCTCTCGTTAGGAGGGCTGCTATTAAGAGAGAAAACACTAGACGAATAAAATGGACAAAAGAATTAAACATAGATATCATAAACTCCTTTTATTTTATCAGTGAATGTAATGATAAACCTCTTCCCGGATGGAGATATTCTTTTTATGTTGAATTCAATAGAAGACACCCAGAACTTAATATTACAGAACAGAATATAGTTGACAAAAAGAACGTTATAATCAAGAAAGGATACCTTACCCAAACCGAACTTGACGAGATAAAGAGAAAGATCGGCAGAGAACTTTATCAGAGGGACTTTGTAACAGATCAGGCAGAACAGAAGGAGTCTGAGGAAGATATGATTGGTAACACAATAAGAAATAACCAACATGATATCGTAAATGAGAGTGACAACGAAATAAATAAGGTAGAAGAAAAATTTCTTAGCCTAATCGTACACTATCAGGAAACTGACCCTCTTACACGACCAATAATCCCTGGACTAAAAAATATAGCTAACGCTGAACAAAGCATAAGCAAAGTAAATGAAGTCTTAAAATCGTATTTAAACACACATCATGATTTAAAAGAGGTTCACCTAGCTTTATATTGTGCCGTAGCAACAACAATTGAACTGAATGGGCAATGCACCTACACTATTAAAGCAAAGCCAAATTATAGACAAGCAGAGCCAGCATGGAAGAGGCGCATCGAAAAATATATTGACCTCCTAAGATCAAAAGCCGATATAGTGTCTGAATACTTGAATGGTAATAAATCGAGCAAAGTTCTGAAAAAAATAAAAGAAATTGCCAGAAAAGGCAACATTGAACAGATATACCCTAACTCTGAAGAACTAGTAACTCTTAAAGACCAATTCAGACAAAAAGCTAAAGCTAAAGGAGCAAGCAAGGTATAATGAACTTACTAAAAGAAAACAACAAAACGCTCAATTCAGAATAAATCAAAAGCACTTCCTGCGTAAGCTCGATAGTAATGAAAATGATGAAAGACCTGATACCAATATCGACACTGCCAACTTTACTGAATACTGGAACTGTATATGGGGAAGAACGCATGAATTTAATAAAAATGCACAATGGATTCAGGACATCCAAGAACAACACTCCACCCTCAACGAAATGCTTCCTCAAGAGTGCACAGTTAACGAGATATCGAGACTGCCATAAAGAAAACGCAAAACTGGAAAGCGCCTGGACCAGACAGATTACAAAACTTTTGGCTCAAGTATTTAACGGCTGCACATGCTACCTTAGCTGCATGTTTTACGAAAGCACTAAATAACCCAACTGAAATACCGGAATTTTTAACTGAAGGTAACACATTTATGCTTTTCAAGAAGGGCGACCCGAACTTGCCGCAAAACTATAGATCAATTACGTGCCTTTCAATGATCTATAAGCTACTCACTTCTATCATCAATGAAAAGATTTACCAACACTGTAATATAAATAACATTTTCACCGAAGAGCAAAAGGGATGCATAAGAGCAGCACTGGGCTGCAAGCAGCAACTAACGATAGATGCTGTAATATTGAAACAAGTACAGACTAAACGCCGTAATCTTCACATATGTTACATAGACTACCGCAAGGCATTTGACTCCGTACCACACGATTGGCTAGTAAAGATTCTAGAGATCTACAAAATATGCCCAAAAATAAGAAATATTCTCTTACATCTGATGGGAACATGGAAAACAAACATCTGGGTACATAACAACAACATAGGGAAAGTACCCATAAAACAATGAATTTTTCAGGGCGATTCACTCTCTCCGGTGTGGTTTTGTCTTGCCCTGAATCCATTGTCTGCTCTTTTAAATAGGACAGACTTTAGATACAAGATCAGTAAAGGAAGCCGAATGAGACTGTCACACTTATTGTACATGGACGATTTGAAACTGTATGGAGAAACTCAGACAAAACTTCATCACCTACTAAACATTGTCAAATCTTTCAGTGAAGATATTAAGATGTCCTTTGGGCTTGATAAATGTGCGATTATCCATACAAAGAAAGGAGCAGTCGAAAATGAAGAACAACCAGCAATTTGCAACATCGCACAACTGGCGCCGGAGGAAGTGTACCGATACCTGGGAATGCCCCAAAATCAAAGGATAGATCATCCTGAACTTAAAGAAGCATTCCGAGACAAATATAGAAAGAGACTTACCATCTTACTTAATACCAAACTCAGCCGAGGCAATCTATGTAGGCCCATAAATTCATGGGCAGTACCAGTTCTAACCTATTCCTTTGGCATAGTTAAGTGGTCAAACACTGACCTGGAAGAGCTTGACCGCCTAACCAGGAGGTTATTAGAAAAATTCCGATGTCTTCATCCTAATTCATCTGTAGCTAGGCTATATACTCCGAGAAAAGAAGGCGGTAGAGGGCTCCTAAATATTAAGAACCTTTGCTTTCGCTAGGAGAAAAGCATGAGACAACGTCTGCTGATGGATGGGGGTGAGCTCATGCATCTTGTAGCTCAGGAATATAGCGGATATACACCACTTAAAATGAATGCACACAATTATGTACTGGAAACAACTTCAGCAGCTGATAATATAAAACAATGGTGCGATAAATCTCTCCACGGTAGATACCCCAAACTAATTCAAGCAGATGGTATAGATAAGTCTGCATCATTTAAGTGGCTTCTACGAAGGCAACTCTACCCAGAAACTGAGGGATTTATAATGGCCATTCAGGACAGAGTAATTAAAACCAGAAATTATGAGAAGCATTGTCTGAAGATTGATGTTGTTGGCAAATGTCGAAAGTGCGGAAATGTTGGGGAGACTATCGAACACATCACCGCTGCCTGTCCTACTCTCGCTGAGACTGACTATTTAGGAAGGCATATCCAACTTGCAAAATTAATACACCAGCAAATTGCAATAAAATATAAACTACTAGACGTAGCACCCCCTCCCTACTACAAATACAACCCTCTTCCTGTCTTAGAGTCTCCAGAGGAAGTTCCTTATTGGGATCGCTCAATAGTCACCGACCGAACTGTGGACTATAATAGGCCTGATATTGTACTTATTCATAAGTCAAAGAAATTGGGCGTTATCATAGACATTGCTGTACCTCTGTCATATAATATCAAGAAAACAGAGACGGAAAAAATTAGGAAGTATGAAAATCTGGCCTACGAAATGAAGAACTCTTGGAAATTTCGAAAAATAGAAATCTATCCACTAGTCATATCGGCAGAAGGAATATCGACCAATAATTTTCTAAAAAATATTAATAAACTTGGATTATCGAGTAAAACCTTAGATATCGGACAACATGCAGTCCTGCTGCAAACATGTCACATCGTCCGAAAATTTTTAACTAGTTGAGATAAACTGAAGTGTTCCCTCACTAGATACACCGCACGCCACGAAAATGGAAGAAAATAAAACAAATAATAATAATAGTGGCACCGAAACCTAGAAACTTAAAATAACCTATTATTATATTGTTTAGGTTTAATAATAATATGGATTTCTTCTCCAGATTTTTGTAGAGTATACTGTTTTATTTTAGTTTTTACTTTACTGAATAGTGATATGCGTTTAATTTCGTTTAGTAACGTATTATATGCTCTTGTACTTAGGTAAGTAAAACATCGTTCTCCACAAGTTGTTTTGGTTTTAGATGGTCTCAAGTTATTATTTATACTTCCTCTTATGTTTTGTAGAGCTGTGGTTGGCAAATTAGAGTGACACTGATATAAGGCACATTGAAAAAAGAATTCTTGCCTAATGTCCATTACATTGGCGTCTTTGAAGAGGATATCTGAAGGATAAGTACGTTCTTTACCTAACAAAATTTTTAATATTCTTTTTTGTAAAACTTCTGAATTTTTCAAGTGTGTGTCCAGTACTCCTCCCCAACCAAGAATTCCGTATTTTAAATGAGACTCGACAAGTGAATGGTACAATATTTTTATTTGCTTATAATCTAGAATTTCACTTAAACATTTAAATCTGTACGTAGGTTTTCTTAATTTATTTGATACATAATTCACGTGCGCATCCCATTTTAGTTTTGAGTCGATCATTATCCCCAGATATGTTATTTGAGTTGTAGATGCTACCTTGAAATTATCGTCGACACTAAGTTTATTATATGCCGGGGCGGATGTTTCATATAAATAAAAAGGTAAGTATTTCGTTTTGGTTGAGTTTAGTGTTAATAGCTTGCTGTCGAAGTATTGTTTTATGCTCTTCAAATCATTTTCCGCTTTAATTTTCAGATCTTTACAGTTAGGCGCTCTATAAAAGATTGCCGTGTCGTCAGCATAGCTTACTATGGAGCCAGAAGTTTGTAAATCAAATAGAGAGTTGATATATAATATAAATAATATGGGCCCCAAAACTGTTCCTTGTGGCACTCCATACTCAACTCCGTGTATTGTATTCTGTCTGTTAAATATGATTTTAAGAGTTGTTTACTATTATTTCTGATACCCAGTTTTTCAAGTGTCGACCATAATTCATTGTGGCTTACTGTGTCGAAGGCTCTAGTTAGATCGATAAATACAGCTAAGCTTTTATTATTATTATCTAAAGCCTGGTATATTCTACTTACTAGGAAAGCAATAGCATCTTGAGTGTTTTTACCTTTTCTGAAACCAAATTGAGAACGGGATAATAATTTGTACTTATCTAGGTAGTTCGCTAATCTCGACTTAATGATTTTTTCAAAAATTTTTGCTATGTTACTAATTAATGAGATCGGTCTGTAGTCTGTTACCTCCTCTTTACTGCCACACTTAAAAATGGGTTTAATAATAGCTATTTAAAGGCCGATTGACATTCAACCTCACACATTGCTTTATTTATTATGGAAGTTAAGGGTTCTAAAATAAATTCTGAGATTTGTTTTAAGGTAGTAACAGTTATTCCATCTATGCCGGGAGATTTGTTGTTTTTTAATTCTTTTATAGTTTGTTTAATTTCAGTTGTATATAGCTGAACATATGTCTTATGTATGTGTATGATTGGTCTTCGTAAAATATCTAACCCGAATATCAATTTTAAATAAATAGATTGTTATCTTTTGTGTATTTATACTTTAATATATGTGTATATGTGTGTAAGTATATTTATACATATATGTGCATTTTAATCTTCATTCTTGTGAATTTAAAAACTGACATTTTTTCAATCCTAGTTCTGTATATTTACCTAATATTCATGTACTATTCTATACTGTGAGGTATATTACAAAACCTGAAAAATAGGAAAAAACAAACTATTATAGCTTCATTATTTGGGGAGATACAAAAAAGTTAAAGACATGAAAGTTGACGGCAAAGACTATAAGAATAATAATGTAATTCGAAATTGGCTTTGACATACGCTCTTGTGCAAAAATGAAAAGAACAAATCTCAAAGTAGGCCATAAGATCATTAATTCCGTTTATTTTTTCTCTTTCCAATGATATAAAACATGTCACAAAACTTTTAACTGATAGTGTCAATATTTAATATTTTACGAAAACTACAATTCATATCATTGAATCGCAAAAATCAGCTGTCATGATTAGTGAAAAATACAGAATACCTACCTTGCACTGACAAGAACCACCCAACAGCTCGAAACTGCAGTCTGCAAGTGGTGTGTGACGACTGGCACGAGAGCTTCTTTAAGTAGGATCAGTCAATAGACAGACGGTATTGGTAACATTTAAAATTTATCTACTGGAAAAATATTATTCAAATATTTAGCCAAGTTTTATATAATGTTAGTCATACACATTTTTCCCCAAATCTTTATTAAATTATTGAGTTAGTTACCAATCCGAATGGATTTTTATTATTATCAATATTACATCAATTTCAACTACCGCACTACAAATAAATCTATCAGTACACAATGTTAAATTGAACATAATATTTTTAGTCGCAAACTCCTCTATAAATCCTTATTTTACTATAAGGAACCTAACCAGACTGCAACCAACAGCTACTCTCCGGGCTATGTGCCCCGCCGAGCGCTGAATTACAAGTTACAAGCCTGGCGCGTTAAGTGTAATAATTGCATATTACCATCAAAACGCTAATGCTTCGACATTTGAACTATGCTAAGCCAAGTCAGGCTATTTATTTTTCGATTGCAACAGACACTGGACCGCTGGATGGCGCCTGCTGGCTGTTTTACATGTCGCTATTGTAAAAATACCGGGATGTACTATAGTCAAAGGATTCTCATGTCGGTCGTCGCATACCTACCTTGCACTGACGACAGCCAACAGCTCGAAACTGCAGTCTGCAAGTGGTGTGTGACGACTGGCAAGGGAGCTCCTTTAAGTAGGATCAGTCTTTCGGCTGGTGTTTGTTGCAATCGAAGCATTAGCGTTTTGATGGTAATATGCAATTATTACACAACGCGCCAGGCTTGTAACTTGTAACTCAGCGCTCGGCGGGGCACATAGCCCGGAGAGTAGCTGTTGGTTGTAGTCTGGTTAGGTTCCTTATAGTAAAATAAGGATTTATAGAGGAGTTTGCGACTAAAAATATTATGTTTAATATTCCGCCCTCTAAAAAGCACATTTGAACAATGTTAAATTGGTTCGAGTTTTATTTAAGCGTACTTTAGAGTTACATCAATCGTTTTCATGCTTTACAGAATTTCTAATTAAACCATATAGAAGCGGCATTCAATTTTTACTTTTAATTTGACGGAATACGTCATTGTAGATTCTAAACATATACTTTCAAATGTTTTGTCATATTACTGCCACTGTCTGTAGTTTGGATTAATATTTTGTTAGGCACAAACTTCGTAGTTATTCTAATACTCTCTTCAGCTGACGCGATGTATAAATATTGATATTAAAGGATCAAAAAAGCTGTCTGGAGTAAAACCAATAAAGCTGACTCTATCTGTCCTCTTTAGAAGAATTAGCCCGAAAAACCTCTCGATTAAATTATGTGACATGAATAATAATTTTCAATGATAGGGTCAAAAGGTCCGGCCCTCTAGGCACGCCCTTGAAAGTTGTATAGTGGATGACAGTTGTTGTTATCTCGATTTTATATTAAAACTACTACGTGACACGACCTGAAGACAAAAGGCATTTCGAATAAGTGTCGAGAGCCCTATACAAAGGTCCGTAAAATTTTCGTGAGAAGGGTCGCCGTTTCTGTCGCGAATCTAATGAGTTTTCCCTTAGATATTTATAATGGAATTACGTTTTTACGCCGACATTTATTAGGCATGCTTTGAATAAATTTTTAAGTGGTAGACATTTTAAGAGTAAGATTAAATCCGGAAAAAATGTTAAGTTCGGGTTTTATAGTGCATATATTACCAAATGTGTCACTGTGAGTAGGGTTTATCCTAATATACACATATAAGAAAGTAGGTGATAATTTACAAAGTGTGCGTTGATGTTTTGTCTTAGGGATTCTTTTTCTAAAACTAAGCACGAAAGTTTATAGAATGAAATTTAAAAATGTTTCATTAATTCAGTTATAAGTCGAGTTTTCAGCTACAAAGCATCAATGATATTAACAGTACTGAATTGTGATCTAGTTATGTGGATAGCAGGCGTAGGTTTAGAAAAAATAAATCAGATTTTTTTTTGCATTTCCTTAATCGACAGAAATGTGTTCAAAAAGTTGCGGACGATACTGTTTTAACTTACATTTTCGGCTTTATCTCTTGTTACATTAATATTTGCTTCTAATATTTCTCCGAAGTTTTCAGTACATTTTCTAGATAAGTATTGTACTGTTATCATTTGAATTTAAAACAATATTTTAATATTACTAATCTGCGAGGTAACGTGTTGGACCTGTTGTTATCTGTTTCCTTACAAATCAATATTAATCATTGTAAATGTGCACTCGTATTTGAAGATAGTAATCACAAAGCTATTGAAGCTTCTGTTGACATAACAACTAAAAATTACTTCCAAGTAGTTCATACAATAAGCTAAAGTTTTTTGATGCGGACTATGTTGTTATTAATGAATACTTAAACTGTTTTGACTGGAATGTAATATTACACCATAGTAACGTAAATTATGACATGCAACCATTTTATGAAATTATTAATAACGTGATTGACACTTATGTACCTGAGAAATTTATTAAGAAAGGTTTGTTCCCTATTTGGTTCTCTGCGGCTAATAAAATCCTTATTAAAAATAAAAATAAAAATCATGAAAGACGGAAAAAGTATAATAATGTAAACCACCATGAACAATTCTCTGCTTTACGCAAGAGAATGAAAGATAGTATTCGTGTTGATCGCAAAAAATACATAAAGAAAACAGAGAAAAGTTTACTAACTGACACTCAGCACTTTTGGTCTTATGTTTACAATAAAAAGTCTACGAAAACGAATCCCCAAACAATGACGTATGATGCCATTGTTGCGATGGAAAACCAGTCCATTTGTTACCTGTTCATGAACTACTTGGGAAGTGTATACGAGTCTAACACGCTCCCCTCAGATATTGATTTAGTTGAAAATTGTCCTGCATTTAACATAGCAAATATCACAAGGAAACAAATTCTTGAAGCCCTAAAAAAATTAGACATAAAGAAGGGACCAGGTCCAGATGGTATTCCAGCTCTGTTTCTCAAATCATGTTGTGGAAGTTTAGTGGAACCGTTGTATATTATATATAATTAATCCCTTCAAACAAGATACTTTCCCGAGAAGTGGAGAATTGCCCAAATAATTCCTATTTTTAAGTCCGGCGATAAGAATAATGTAAAGAATTATAGGCCTATTTCGTTATTAAATCACCTTGGTAAAATTTTTGAGTCAATAATTTCTAATGAATTATTCTTCTTCGTAAAAAATTATATCAACATCAATCAACACGGATTCTATAGCAAGAGATCTGTGCTAACTAACTTGGCACCTTATGTGCAGGATATACTTGAAACAATGGAGGATGGTGCCTCAGTATGTGCCGTGTACACAGATTTTTCTAAAGCATTTGATAAAATCGACCATCCTACAATAATTATAAAACTTAGAAATTTCGGTGTGCACGGTCAGCTGCTGCATCTTATATTAATAACAGGTCGCAATATGTTGCTATTAATGGTTCAAAGTCCGACTGCATTAACGTAACATCCGGAGTTCCCCAGGGTTCGCACCTGGGTCCTCTCATTTTTAATATATTTATCAACGATATTGACAAGTGCTTCAGAGATTCTAAACATGTTGTTTATGCCGATGCCTTAAAGATTTATAAGAAAATTAATTCAATGGTGGATTATAACGACCTTCAATATGATTTAAATAATTTTTACGAGTTTTGTAAATTACATAGCTTTTTATAAATTTAGAAAAATGTTTCTGTATCCTATTTTCAAGGTGTTTGAATCCCACATTGCCCTCTTTGTGCTTAAACAACTTTCAAATTAAGTCCGTTAATGTAGCCAAGGACTTGGGATTATTGTTTGATTCGAAATTATCATTTGTAAATCATATTGATTACATAGTAAAAAAATCAGTGCGTCATCTCGGTTTTATATTCAGACTAACACATGGCTTTAAAAGGACGTCTTCTACCATTACTTTATTTAAATCAGAGGTTCTACCTATCATAGAATATGGAATCCAATGTATAACAAATACATCTCTAGACTAGAAAGAATTAAAAAAAAATTTGTTAACACACTCAATTATAGATGTAATAGAAACAGGCACTATTTTTCTTATGAAATTAATTTAACCTTTTATAAATTACAATCCTTATCAGATAGAACTTTTTTAACTTCCAATTCTGAGGTTTTCTTGTTTTGAAGTTGAGATCTGTTCTTTTTAATTTCACGACGGATTTTATTTTTATCAACAATTCTTCCTGGGTTAGTTTTGGTAATCAAGTTCAAATCTTCTTATACAGCAGATACTATTTTTGCTGCAGTTCTGTTTGAAATGTCTGTTAAATCTACAGCTTAGGTAATTCAATTTTTTTTATGCTTTTATGACATATAAAGAAATATATTTTTTTTTACTCAGGGTCGAAATTTAAAAAACTTAAATCAGGGCTTTTTGGGGCCCTTGGGGTCCGACTAAAATACTTTTAATCCAGCTCAAATTTTAAAGGCTGTGTAATAAATATTCATGACATCTTTTGCAAACTACTTAATTTAAAAAATAAAAATTAAAATTCTCGGCCCACCCTAGTGTCCAAGTGGTTTCGTGTTTATGGAAACTATGTCAATGTTAGAAAGACTTGAATAAATTGACAACATTTGCATATCTTTGATATATTTATTTTAGTCACATGCATGGCACAATGTAAAATGTTGAAGAATTACATTTTCTAATGAAAAATTTAACTTAACTTAACTTAACTTTTATTTCTTCTGTTTTAATATTTTCATACGTTAGATCATAGATTACATCATGTGTGCAATTCCAGCTCAAAGTGTCATTGCCGACAGAGTATTTGAGCGTCGAGTGCTCAGTTATTCTCTCGACTGGCAATGAAGCACTTTAATTAATACACAAGTAGCTATTTACTCATTTCTGCTTATATTTATAATTAAATTATTTAAATGATCATGTTTGAATAAATCAAGTAAATTAAAATTCAGTCGCTTACGGGTTTTTATCTACCTGTCCATTTTTAGTGAACACATTTGTGTATTGGATACCTCAATTTTCCGTAAACATAAAATTGATTTACCACTTTATTGTTGCACAAATAATTTTAAATCACAGAGAATTTAAATAAAACATGTAGCGTAGTTATCTGAAAAACAATACAATTTCGATTTCACGGGGTTTATACATTTGTATATTTAAAATATCCCAGCCGTGTTTGTTCAATGTTGTATCAGATTTCTGCATACAAAATTTTAAATCGTGAATAATTGTCAATAGCAAATGTTTAGTAAGCTCATGTGATAGAAAATCTGGTTATATTACAACTTTCCAGTATATTTTTCGAGTACATCTTATCGTAATTATTCTTTAATTCGACATATCTATTGGTATAGTGAAGATAATAATTGTAAAACTGGTAATGTAAAGAAAACAGGCTTATGGCTTACCAAAGACACATAAACAAAATATTCCTTTAAGACCAATTGTTAGTTCTATTAATTCACCATGTCATAATTTGGCAAAATTTTTACTTAAAATTATTGATCCATTATCTGGAAATACCGATTCATATATTAAAAATAGTAAACATTTCATAGAAAAAATTTATGAAACCGATATTCATGAATCACACCTGATGGTTAGTTTTGATGTAGTTAGCCTCTTTACCAATGTTCCGGTAGATGAAACATTAAAAATAGTTAAAGACAGGTTGCTAAATGATAATAATTTGGAAACTAGAACTAAATTAAGTGTAAATAGCATAATGGAACTCTTAACACTGTGTATAAAAACAACCTATTTTCAATTGGACAATGAGTTCTATCAGCAGGATTTTGGTATGGCTATGGGGTCTGCATTATCACCAATTTTAAGCAACATATTTATGGAGAACTTTGAGAACACACATGTTCAAAATTGTATAAACAAACCGGTTGTCTGGTGGAGATATGTTGACGACATCTTTGCAATTTGGCCTCATGGTGTTGATTTACTAGATAGTTTTTTAGAAAATATAAATAGTAAGGAACCGTCTATTAAATTCACATTAGAAGTAGAAAGTAGGAATGAACTACCGTTTTTAGATGTTTTAATTAGAAGGATAAATAATACAATTGAAACAAGCGTTTATAGAAAACCAACACATACTAATAGATATCTAAATTTTAACTCAAATCAGTCAATAAATGTTAAAAGGGGTGTTGTAAAATGTTTATACGATAGGGCCAAAATAATTTCATCTAATAATGAAATATTAAATAACGAGAAAAAATTTATCAAAGAGGTTCTAGTACAAAATCAATATCCTGAAGCCTTTGTTGATAGAATTTTCATAAATGTTGAAAATAGGGACAATCAGGTACGACAAAAACCTGAACGTCATTATACAGCAATAATTCCTTATGTATACGGACTATCGGAAAAGCTACGCCGTATAGGTGACAAATTTGATGTTAGGACGATATTTCAAACGGGGAACACTTTAAGATCTATTTTAACAAAAACAAAACCGATAAACAGGGAGCAGAATTCAAAAAACTGTATTTACAATATCCCGTGTTATGTGGGTGAGTCATCCAGACCTTTCAGTGTGAGGTTGGATGAGCACAAGAACTACATTAGAAAGAATGAAATTCAGAAATCAAAGATTTGTGAACATGCTTGGGAAAACGGACATAGAATAAACTGGGACTCGGCAAAAATTTTAATAAAAGAAACAGATACCAAAAAAAGAAAAATTAAAGAATCAGCAATAATCTTATTAAATGAAGATAAGTGCGTATCGAATTGTTCTGTAGATATTTGTACAACCTGGCTACCAATGTTAAAAGAAGAATTTAACAAACTCAATATTATCTAAAAAAATAAAAAAATATCATCAGTTCTATGTTCTGTGTAAGTAGTAAGTATCCATGGAAATAACATAAACAGAATCTTAAAGCTGTGTATTTGACATACACAGCAAAATAAGAGTTCTTCAAAAAATAGCTTTGAAAACGGAAAGAGATTACTTTCCGAAACGTCAGCAAAATACATTATTTTTGTGTTTATTCCGATTTATATTATTTGCAAAACATAACCTCTGACTTTTCCTTCTCTCTTTTTTCCAATAATTCTATTATTTTGTAGATTCGGTGATTTGTTTTGAAGAGGATAATAGTACATGTGGTAGAAAACCCAAATAATAGGAAAGAATAGAAAACAGATTATGTCTCGACAAACTAAGTCAATCCAGATATATGTACGGAAATTCGTTTATATTAAACAAGCATTAAAAAGTCAACAATGGTATAGACAGGGTTACTATTAACCATAGTTTTTAGAAAATTAAATAATCGATGCATTTCTACCTTCTTAATAAAAAAAATCGGAAGGCTGTTGATCCATATGAATAAATAGATATATAGGTAGGCAGACAGGCAGGAAGACAGACAGATAGACAGACGGACATATAGACTGCACATGAGCACCCACACCGTACATGTCCTCAGGCATGCTATGCTCAGACAAATACACGCACTCTAATTTATATTTTCCCGATATAGTAAAAGTATTATAGACACAAAGTTATTACAGATGTTCATTCCACGAGAATGACAGCCAAAATTTCGGCCCCTGATAATAAACCGTCTTCAATGACTCTCCCTGGAGTCTTTATCATACTGCTGATAGAGAAAGTAGTGTTTGTACACTTAGTAATAATATTTTCCAATGCATTATTTACTATTTCCAGTAATTCTTCGGCATTCCGTGGTCTCACATTTCGTTTTTGGATACTTCTTACCAGTAGTCCCCATACTTCTTCCACAGGGTTAAGATCTGGACTATGACTGGACCAGTTAAGAACATTGATGTTGTTATCTTGAAACCAGTTAGTTACGGTATGAGCAGTATGGACGGAACAATTGTCTTGTTGAAATATGAACTCATTATTAGGAAATAATTGTGACACAGAATGAATATTGTCTAAAATCCTAATATACGTTTCACTATTAAATCGGTCCTCAATATACCACAAGAGCTTCTTTACGTTCAGCTTTAAGCAAGTATTTTTGTGCTGCTGCATGACAGCAACTTCGATTCTCTTACTCGCCGGCGACCAGTACTATTAGATCCAGGAAAATTCGTTTTTTCAGCAGCCTGAATAACTGAGTAAAATGGATTTTCTACTAAAGCATTTTCCAATTGCAAATCTTGTTGTTGAGTTGATATCCTTCGTCGCCCTGATCCAGGATTCTACTAATCGTACCGTTTATTCCCCACTTTCTTAAAATGTTACACACCGAATTTTTGTCAATATTATAACGCAGTGAAATTCGTCTCATTGACTATCCATCTCCTGCTTTAGCAATAACTCCAGATTTAACTAAATCGCTTATATGAGGCATACTAGTTTCTTGCACACTTGCAATAAATTATGACAACTAACTGACAATGTCACAAAAATTAAAGTTAGATGTACACAACTAGAGTTTAGCAAAATACCGTTATAAGACTTGTCCTATTTTTTTCTCACGACCGTACTACGTTATTATATTCGGATAAATAAACTACTTTTATTATTACTAAATATTTAAAAATGATTTATCTTGCTTGGTACTTGAAAGGAAAGAGCAAAGGATAAATGTTTGCAAATGTTGGTGAAGTTCCGACAATATTAATGTAGTTAAAAACTCAAACTTCAGCCAATGTTGTTAGTGAAAAGAAATTTAATCCAAGCCGACCTTAATTTTAGTATTTCGTTCACTCGTAAAATATGACCATGACTGAGCTAAGGCTCACTTGATTCTGTAATAAAAGATCATCATAGCTATAATACCGCAGAGGTAGGACTTTGCATAAGGCACACGTAAACTTAATTTACGCCAAAGATATACCTGCATAATTGAAATTATTATGCAGTCATATTAGATTACCTTTAAACAAATATCTGGAAAATCTTCTCTGTCATGCTGTACGAATATATCATTACCGTCCCTTTGTGTTACATATTATGCAAAATTAATTTTACAACACAGCAAACTTCTAATTTCAAAGTTAGATCCTGATCTATTTCGCAGCATGTTGATGTGTTAATAGTACATATCCGTAGGCACCCCACCAGTCGTCAACTTGATTAATGATTGACCAACATCGTATGTTACTCTCTAATAGCGGATTCAGACGCTGCATAGCGCGCCTGGTACAGCATGACCCATCCTGTGGGCCTTATTTAGTGCCTCTGCTAACTATCCCTTTGCTTACTTGTCATTATGAAACACTAGTTTGGCTTAAATGGTGAAACTCAGTTACAAATTATACAAACGTGCGAGGAGCCTAATGCCTACATCGGTTTCTGGGTAGTTGCTTAGATTATGCTCTGTTATTTTACTTTTAACATCAATTACCTATAAATATGAGAGCTCGAATCAGTTCGTTCGTTTTTGCTGATATTCTTCGTTTAAAATTGAAATACAAACAAGTTATAGTGCTAAATTAATCTTTGTTAAAATTATTCTTTTAACTTTTTTCTAGATTAATTTTTTAAATTGTTTTTAAATTTTATTTTAAGCCTAGATTCATGCAGCCACATGGTTAAAATGGTATTTTGTGAACATTTTAAATCATCATTTTCATATTTTAATACAAACTATTGTGTTTTTAATGAAAACTAAACGTTATTTTTCTTTTTCTATAAATAAGTCGTATTATTTCATTCAATATCTTAACATAAGTGCTGGACAAAGACCTAAAACATTACAAAAACATTTACTGAATTTAAGTGCCTGAACAGGCCTTCTGCATCTAATCAAATTTATTTTTTATTTTTCAACCATAAGGCCCTCGTTATTGGTTCAGCGACACATGTAAGGCAGAATATATTTGTAGGTTAGAATTGCCGGAGGCGTAAGCTTAAAGATTTGATGATAAAAAATATAACTAATTACTACCAATATCCCTCATTAGCTACTCTCGGGCTTATATGTAATTGTTAACAATGAATAAAATTGTTGTAGAGATACATTAAATAAATTATTAGGTGATTCTTACTATATGTCAGCGGTAGTTGTTGCTCTACCATTTGTGAATGTTTATATAATATCATGGGTAGATGTAGGTAAAACTAAACAAACAGGATACTTTACCATGCGGATGGACCCACGGCTCTCTCCTAGGGTATGAGGTAAAGCTGCAGGTTTCTTTACCACGACATTCAAACTAAAAGTTCTTCAGGCCAAATGACAAAATAGTAGGCTTTGGTAACACCGTTGTAATCCGTAGTTCTACAGCAAAATGTGGCCTTGTAGATTTGCCAATTCCACCTCCTGGTCTGATCCACCTCAACATAATTGTCATGAAATTCATATAAACCATAATCATTTCTCGTTATTCTTCAAACCACCAACCAAGCATTGTGCAAAATCTAAAAAATTCAAAGTCTTCAAGTTTGAACAATATTAGCACAAATGTATTTAAAAAATGTATAATACCAATTTTGAAACCATTAACAGAACTTTTAAACTGTTTCCTTAGTGAAGGAATTTTTTCAGAAAAATTGAGAAATGCTAAGATATTAACTTTATTTAAGTTAGGTTGTGGGGTCAAAGGTGGAGAATTATCGACCAATATCTAAATCTGGAGCAAAAAAATAATATTTTAAACCGAATTGATACTTTCGTTATGGAAGATGCTCATCAAGGCGCTTATTATTAGATCAAAATTTGTAAAAACGAATAAAGAAACATTTCCCTGGGTTCTAGATATTACCGTAATTACAAGAAATGCAACATTAATTTATTTTATAATGACATTATGGGTATGGATTGGTCGGTACTTTCTAATTTTTCCAAAGCAAACGATATAGTTATTGAATTTTTCAATATATTATTAAACCCATTACTTGACAAGCATATTCCTAAAAAAAGTTACCTCTGAGCAGTATCCTCTGTGGTTTGACAAAAATATTAGTAAAAGGTAAATTGTTAGACAAGTACAGAAAATCAAACAGTGGAGAAGATTATAGTAATTTTAAAAATGTTAGATCTGAAGTAAAGTCTCTTATAAAAGCAGCTTATAAAAAATATTTGAAATCTGTTGACGACGAACTGTGTATGAATCTTAAAAAATTCTCACATAAACTCGAAATCTAACTCCACGACTGTGCCATCCTGTATGAATTATAATGAAACCCAGTTAAATGAACCAACTGAAATTGTCAACGCTTTCGCTAGTTATTTTTCTGATGTGTTCATAAAAGACCAAATACAATGCTCCAGGTAGTCAACTTATAGACAATGAAAACAGCAATACTCTATATTTATCTGAAATTATTGAAAATGAAATAATTAAAGCTATCAAGAAAAATAAAGGAAATTTTACTATGGGTCCAGATTTAATACCTGCTAATTTAATAAGAGATTACGCAACGATCTTCGCCAAACCGCTCTACAATATATTTAATTTTATAATAACATCCAGGGAGTTTCCCCAATTGTGGAAAGAAAGCAGAATATACCCTGTATATAAGAAAGGCTCTAGAAATGAAATTAAACTACCGACCAATTTCTATTATTTGTAATTTTTGCAAAATTTTTGAAATTATTGTACATTGCCATATATATTTCCACACAAAAAACTTAATGTCACCACATCAGCATGGATTTATGTCTGGAAGCTCTACTACGTTGCACTTGTTGAGATAGCTCAGCATATTTCTGAGGTACTTGATGAGGGAAATCAGGTAGATGTTATCTATATTGATATCCCTAAAGCTTTTGACCGTCTCGACCATGAGCTGTTGATATCAAAACTGGATAAATTCGGTATTTCTGTTAATTTACTTAATCTTTTTACATCGTACCTTAATGACAGGTCACATTTTGCCCAGTGTCGTGGTTTCAAATCTGAAAAGTTTTGGCAATCATGAGGAGTTCCACAAGGTTCGATTCTGGGGCCGTTAATTTTCGTTATTATATTTATCAATGCCATAACGCAGCTTTTTAATGTCAACTATTTACTATATGCGGATGATCTAAAAATTTACATTGAAATTAAATTTATTTCACACTGTTCGAAGTTACAGGATAATTTGGTCAAATTAAATGATTGGTGTGCAAATAATCATCTACCTTTAAACATCAGTAAAGTCAACATTATGTCTTATCCTCACCGTAAAACCATTGAGTTATTTGACTAACAGCTTGACAATGTCGATCTGAACAAAGTAACTCAATTTAAAGACCTTGGTGTCACTTTTGACAGCAAGTTGTCGTTTGATGAACACATTCGTCTAACCACTTAGTCAGCGTATACAAATTTGGGATTTGTTTTGTGTAACGGTAAAGAATTTAATAACATAAAAACTTTAAATATTCTTTACACTACTTTAGTCCGCTACAAACTATAATATGCTTCAGTGATTTGGAGTCCTCTGTATATAACGTATACGACTCAATTAGAGAAAGTTCAGCGTAGATATCTCAAATTTTTATACTTTGTTGCTGATGGAATTTATCCTCCACGTGGAATGCCTCAGGATATGCTATTGGCCAGATTTGAATTAAGCAGCTTATATCAGAGGCGTATTATGCATTCGATTATTTTTTTTCAAAATATCATAAATAGTGCAGTAAGTTCAGAGTCAATTACGTCAAGAATTTTATATCGCGCGCCTAGAGCAAATTTAAGATCCAACTCGGCATTTTACTTACCTACAGCGCGTACTAACTTACTCACTGCTTCACCTTTTTATCAAATGATTCAAAATTACCAGATGTACGAAGATAGACTTGATATACCATACAATTTAAATACAACTAGTATATTTTTTTCTTAACTTAGTGCACCTAAGTGACTTAACTTAACACCTGTATGTGCTTAACTTAACTGCTAGTATAAGTATGCTATTGTATTATTAGATATAGACATAGACATATTTATTTGTGTTAAACATACAAAGTATATATACACACGTCCAATAGAAAATACAATAGAAAAAAACATTATATAATAATGATACATACATTATATAATATATAGTAGTAAGATACTGTGTAATAAAACAAATATTGTATAATTACATTCACAATTCATATTACATCTGCAGGTAGGTAGATACATTACAATTCATGAATTCCTGGGTGCTATAGAATGCCTTTTCTATTAAAAACGTTTTTATAACACATTTAAATTTATTCAGAGGAAGAGCAGTGATGTCTGTGGGTAGTTTATTATAAAATAATGGACCAAAATAGTTGGTTCCATTTCTACTACTTGTAAGTTTTAAACACTTTATTCTTATTTTGTGTCCCTCTCTTATATTGTGTCCATGTATTCTATTAAGACACTCGTATTTTGTTAAATTTTCCTTAACATACGTAATGCACAGGTAGATATATAAAGAAGGCAGCGTGAGTAGTTTGAGTTCTGTGAATTTATATTTTACATCGTCCTGATATCCTAGATTGGTCATAATTCTTATTACCTTTCTCTGTAAGCCGAATATTCTTTTAGCATGTGGTGAATGGCCCCATCCAAGAAGAGCATACGAACACTGAGACATAAAAAGTGAATGATATGCAGTAATAATATCACTTTTTGGCATGATATTTATTAAACATCTGATGGCAAATATGCTTTTACCAAGTTTACCAGCTAATTTGTCCACATGTATATCCCATCACAGAGTTGGGTCTAAATACACCCCTAAAATTTTTACCTCTTCATCATTTTTTATATCGATAGATTTGTGAGTAAACATAATTTGCTTGGTTTTTTTGTCATTAAGGCATAGTTTATTTTTACTAAACCATATTTTTGCTTGTAACTGTGTATCGAACAAATGCTGGCCGAGCAAATCTAAATTAGGTTCTTCGAAAGTTATTGTACTGTCATCTGCAAATAAGATTTTATCTAGTTTGATATCGGGTAATTCAAAATTTATGTCATTAATATAAATAAGGAACAGTATGGGTCCCAAGGTCGATCCTTGAGGTACGCCAGTTGTGATATTTTCAATTTCAGAATTCTTGCCATTAATAGTTGTGAATTGTTTTCGATTAGTTAGAAAAGTTCTTATTAATTCAGTACTTTTATCATCAAATTTATAATATTTTAATTTCTCGATCAGCAAAGTGTGCGACACACAGTCAAATGCTTTTTGCAAGTCACAGAAAACAGCTGCCAATACATGATTATTTTCATAACTGTCTGTTATTTTATTGATTAAATATAAAATAGCATCCCTTGTAGATTTATTGGCTCTAAAGCCGTATTGGTTCGGGTAAAATACACTGTTGCTTTCAAAATGTTTGGTTATTTGTAATTTTAGAGCAGATTCAAAAATTTTTGACAATACCGGTAACAATGAAATATAAATATATGTTTGCTCTATTCACTCAATTACAACACTGTTTGTCTGATTTGTGAACTTATGTCATGTTATATACTATTATATATAAGTTTATAATTGTTCAATTTATTTGTGATTGTGGGTTTGTATATTTTTGTCTTTAATCATTTTTGTTTATATTTTAAGTTTTACAATTTTTTATATATATTTATGTGTATCTACTTTTTGTCTTTATCCAGTAATTCGGCTTTAGTTCCGCTGGGTATTGTATTCTAAATAAATAAATGAATGAATGAATGAATGAATCAATGAATGAATGAATGAATGAACGAACGAACGAAAGAACAAACAAACAAACAAACAAACAAACAAATAAATATATTAATAGGTAAGCATTTAAATAGTTACATACATCTGCTCCAATGTGGCGGAGAAATTTAAAATATAATACCCGAGCCCTGTTCAGCCAAATTAGGTGTAACATACCTATTACCTTTTCCATATTATCTTGGCAATTCACCTATTTCAGACCTGAGTGTGTGCTTAAAGCGAAGGAATATCTAATGTTATAGCAAACCATTTCCAAGCTTCTTGCATTCTCTGTAGTATAACTTGTGACAGATTTTTATTTTTTCTTATAAAAATGCGACACATCCTTTAGCGCATGGAAAGGGTGGTGTTCAGCCAGTTGTATTCTGTCTCTTATTCTGGAATTTAAATAACGAGATGCACGAAAGCGAGTAAGCAAATGTAATTATCTAAGTAGAAAACGGTAGAAATGTAATGGTGAATTTTTAAAGGCAAATTTATTCTTGATGATTGGATTATTGGATCGATATAAATTTTGTTTAAGCAATTACAGTAATGCTAAAAAGTAAAATGGAATGTTTTACTTATACATAGAAATCATGTAAATATACAGGCAGTTTAATTTCAGATAGATGAACGATTCTAAGGTTCTTGATCTGGTGAGCAAATGCTGGATAGGTCATACTTATGAAAGAATTGACAGACAGATATGGGTATGTGAGCAGGCGATTATAATAATAAATTTACTTTATTTAGTGAAATAGTCTACAAAATTAACAGATAAGCATTTAAAGAGCGAAGTTCAGGGCGTAATACAATATCCCAACAAGGAACATATACCATTTCAGAATAAATAAAATGTGAGAATACCAAGCTATTGCAAAACACCATGCGAGTACTTTTGTGTCCAACATATCTTTACGAGCATATCTATTTTTTATGTGTTCTTACTTAAAGCTTTTCTCATGCAATTTTTTACGTGTTCTTTAAATCTTAATTCAGAATCGATAGTAAGTTCTAAATTTTTTGGCTTCGTTTACACAATCCATATTAATATCCTCCACTTTTATATTTAAATCCCTAAGGTATATATTACGCTGTCCTGCCTTGCCAAATAACATTATCTTTGATTGACACAAATTATGATTACCAGAAGCCGTTATCAGTTCACCAATATCATTATTAATTGTATTATCCGCATCGTCTTTAGTTGTCAAAAGAATACAATACAATTGAGTATCGTCAGCGTAATAGTGTACCTTACAATATTTAAGTACTTTAGGCAACTAGCTCGTGTAGACAGAGGAAAGTAAAGGGCCCAGAATTAAGCCTTGTGGTACTCCACGGTCCAACATACCTTCGAGAGACATATTATTGTTTAATTTTATACTTTGACTCCGATTCTGTAAATAGTTATGAGTGCACAGGATAACATTATTTTCAAAGCCGGTGTATTTTAAAATACTTAATAAGACTTCATGATTTATATAATCAAAAGCTTTTGTGTAGTCTGATAATGATAAAGCTGCTACTTTATTTTCATCTGCCGCATTTAAAATGTCATCAATTATATGTGTTAGTGCGGTAGAACAACTGTGATTGGATCGGAAGCCTGATTGAAATTGTGGTAGAGTATCGTACCATTTCAGATATTGTCTTATTTGATCACAAACTACCCTCCCAAGTAACTTGGCTAAAGAAGTAACTTGGCTAACTTATTAGTCTTAAATCCTTATATTCAGTAGACGCATCAACTATTGATGATGTTGACAGATGTTTAGAACTGCATACACTTTAATTTTATACAAAGTTATACAAAAAACCCATTTGGAATGACAAAATTTAAGTTTTACAATAGTCTTCTTAACTGAATAATAAAACTAACACCGCCTGCTTTCTATAAATTAGTAACTATTATTATTTTTAATGTGTAAGCATTTTAGCAGTAAAATCTTATATAATAATTTTACTTATTTACTAGCAATATCAATATTCCAAAGGATTTTTTAAATATATTTGTATTTGTTACCTAAATCAAATTGGATTATGCGTATAGAATACAGTATTATATGTACATGCAGTGTGTCTCATTTAAAATGAATATAACCAGATATTTTCATAATTTTTTGATATTCGGATTTAATTTGATGGTTCTGGAAAGTTTGCAGCTCTATTAATATTAAAGCCTTTGTTACTCTTCTGTGGAATGTCTTTCATTTTTTTTCTCAATTCCAATAAATAGAGCAGACTGGTGTTGATCCTTTCTGCTCTATTAGATGTCAGATGGTGCGAAAACATTAGATACAAAATATATGATCTTGAGCACACAGAGGAGAGATTAGATTTTTATTGCGCACTAAGTAGAAATATGGTGATAACCACAACATTTGAAAAAGCGACGCACTTCAATTACATCGCTAATTTTAGCAAATTCCTTAAATTTATGGCACCCTGTCGAAGTATTACAGCTGCTATCTATGCTTCCATAATAGATATTTTTAATTTTTGACACAGTAGGTTTGATGTTTTGATATTCTTTTATCATATCATTTCTAGTTTTGTTAAATTAAGTCATTATTTGATACTTGTTTATAATTAGGACTTAATTAGTTAAACCACTTCAATCTTCAAATTTTAAAAACCGGAAGTTATTTCATCAAGTTTACTTTATAGCATCTTTTCAATAAGTTCACTTATTTAGACACATTTTCATTGACAGTATATAAATTACTGTTCTTAGCCCTTGAAACGTCATATTTTCATCTTTTATTTAATATAATAATAATAATAAATAAATAAATACCACAGAAATTAGACAACCTCCAAGCCAGAGTCTTGTGCAGAAGGAGGTTAACATTGAAAAATACAGACATATAACCATATCCTCCGATAGTGCCAATGTCGGAGCCGGGGATCGAACTCGGTAGCACGATACTCGTATAGCGATAGCCACCTCGCGACTTAACCAACAGGTATCGGCTAACAGACCAAACTCCACATTATTCAGGCCAATACACGAATAGTGAAACCATGACTGGTGGTCGAGAGGTGAGCGTATTTGCCTCTCATCCAAAAGTTCCGGGTTCGATCCCCGGTCGTGGCAGTAGAAAATACTGTGAGAGCGATTTTTTCACTATACACGGATATTGGGTGTGTGTCCCTTGTCTCTAAATGTGTAGCCCCCTCCCATACAAGGCTCTTCTAGAGTCTTCCGGGATAAAGGGGGTCGTAATTACTTGTGGTGTTATTTATTATTTATTATTTATCACAAATACCTTCACAACCAATAAGGCCTTCATTGTTATCAAATTTACATTTAGAACGGCTGGGCATCCTAGGTAATTGTGACGCCACTGGCGGCTAATACCAAAGATCCATTCAAGCGGAACGAAATTAAATAAGTTATAAGAAACTGAGTCCAAACAAGACAGTTACTTTTTACATAACCAGTAAAAAGAAACAAATACTAGAAACTGATGTGCTGATAATTGCATGTTGATACCTTGGTAATCCAAGCAATGGGGAGAAAAAAGAGGTCTATCACGCAAAAGGTCGTAAAGAGATGAAATTTGGTGGGACCGTAAAATGTACCATCCTGATCATAACCTTAAGTTTGCGACCTTGGGGGAAGACTGTTCGATCTTCAAAAGATGGCGCTCAAAATCAGTTTTTTGCAAATATCTCTGTTCCTATTAGTCCTACGACAAAAAAGTAATACCAACATAAATAGCTATTATTATCAAACGCATTGACACAGTTTTCTGCATTATAAATTATTGTATAACAAAGCAAGAACTTACTTCCAATACGAATTATCTCTATATCCACTTTCATTATTTGATGAGCATGGTATGCGCAAGGGGACCAAGTCATTACTATACAAAGCGTTTTTGCCAATAACATCAAGTATGAACCAGACACTAAGCCGCATGTTAATATGGTGATTTTTTATTACACAATTTGCACAAACTACGTGGACTGTGTACACAAGCATTATGAATCCAATGCAACTGTTATACTTGATGGGAACCCAGATGATGCGGTTAGCAAAAGCACAAAAAGCGCTGAACGATATCGACATACCAAGCAACATTCTGCAGCTGATGTTATTCTCGACGAAGCGATGATTCCTACCTTGCTTCAAGAAAAGTTTTTATCTCGAGACTCGAATAAATGACGTTTGATAACAATGCACGCCAGAAAATTAGGCAACCATAATTTTACAGTGATGCATGCACTAGAAGCTGCGGACTCTCTTAATTCAAACAGCTATTGATATGCCTTCGTCCTATTAAGCAGTGTATATTGTAGGAAAAGATGTAGATTTATTAGTTCTGATGACTGCACTGGCGAGCGAGCATAACCAATATTTTCTTACGAAAACCTGCTCGGGATAAAGTGGAGGAAAAGATATGTTTATTGCATGCATTCACAGGTTGTGATACAATGTCTGCTTTCATTAATCAGGGAAAGATTAAATTTTTTAAATAAATAACAAGTTGCTTGAAATGATTGAAACCTTCCAAAATCCATATGCAGATTTCGATACACTAGCTACTGCCGGAGAAACATTTTTGGTAACGCTGTATGGTGGATATTATGAAACTGATACCTTGGATTCTCTGCGATACAGGAATTTCGGACGATCGGTGGTGAAAAACAAAACAAGGTTAACTTGGCCTCACTGCCACCAACAAGAGACTCTACGCGGCAATATTGCCTACAGACTTACTACCAAGTTCAGTTATGGCGTGGGGTTGAAAAAATGCAGTGGAGTATGGTTGTCGGAAAACCCAGACAGGACTCGATGTTGTGCGAAACACTAAACAACCTGCGCCGAATTCCTTGTTTAAAAGTAATCCGTGCAAGTGCAAAACAGGCTGTGGAAGAACATATGGTTGCCGAAGAACGGGCCTAAAATATTCCTCCATTTACTATTATTACAATGAATCTTCCTGCGAAAGCAATCCCTACGAGCTTGAGGAACGCGAGCTCAATATACAAGAGACGAATCTCGTAGAAATAACAGATAAAAATGCTATGGAAAGTGACTATAACGGCGAAGAAGATTCAGACGACAATGCACCAGTTCTTCCACAACCAAAACGTACTTAAAAGTAATAATTTTGTGGATTATGCCTACGGGGGTGGTGTGGCTGAAATGATAAATATCGTACCCATTAAGGAAGTAGGTGTGCCCCTAGTGTGTCAATGCATTTGATAATGATAGATATTTATGCTAAAATTACTTTGCACATATCACTTATCCCACATTTAAGGAGAGAGGTACCAAAACGTTCCACCGCTACATTACCATTATTTGTTTGCGTTTGACATGCTGATCTTAAAAACTGTTGGTCTGACGAGAAAAATGTATAGAACATATTTTATGTAGAATTTTATGCTCTTCAGCTTATTAATTTACTATTTTTCTTAGGACCAATAGGAATGGAAATATTTGCAAAAAACTTATTTTGAACGCCATATTTCTAAGATGGCGGCGCGCCGGACTTCCCCCAAGGGCGCAAACTCAGGGCTATGGTCAGGACGGGACATTTTACTATATCACCAACTTTCATCTTATGACCTTTTGCGTGGTAAAACTTACCTGGAGTATGGATAACAAGTCCCAGGAAAATTAAAAACCTAACCATAAGATATACACACGATAAATGCACAATACACACCTTCTACGATATAATGAAATATAATAGAAATTGTTCAGTTCTTCTATGTAATAACATAAACAATGATTTATAGCTAATTTAATTCGGAGTTTTTGAATGTTATTTTTTAGAGTCTTTCTCCATCCCAGTAAATTAATTTATTTAATTGACAAATACGAAAACTCTAAAGTATATATACCCGGACGTAATCTAAGGATATTCACACAGTTAAAATACGATCACTTGAAAATCAAACGGAATCACTCCTGTTAAACATTTAACTTGAAATGAATGAGCTGAAAACGAATTCCCTCAAGCATCGACTTGATAAAAGATGAAAGCTTAGAGCCTGCTGGATCTACTAAGCTGGTGGAATTTCATGAAACTCTAGATTTAATGCAGAATTAATTGGTGAGGAGTTCATTACCTGTTTAATTTTCTATCTTGGCTTAATAAGTAATTTGTAGCTGCTCACTGAGCAGTTTTATGTGTTGTAATGTCAAGTAAATTTTCCTATAATGGGCACCACTGATGTACTGCTCATCCCGTTAGTGAACAATATAACAATGCAATGAATTTAAATGGTTTCCATTATGCTTCTGCTTTATCGTATGATATTACGGCGTTTTTTGTAATTCTGTTACCCTACGAAAAAGTCTATTTATAATCTTTATAGAGGATATGAAAAATATAATTCACACACAATTCAAATGAAATAGAAATATTTGTAGGAGATATAAATTTAGATATATTGGATAAAAACAATATTATAACCAAATTGTACATAAATACCCTAAGTGAAAAAGTGTTTCACCAAATTAATTAACCAACTCGAATAACTGAGCATAATGCCACGTGTATAGACCATATATTTTTAAAAAAGTCAAAAACATACAAATTTAAATAATATCGCATATATATCTTGAAATGCAGTATAACTGACCATTATGCAACATTACTTTATTTAACAGAAAGAAAATGTAAAGATGACATAAAGAATCTTACACAAATATGCGAAAAAATAGATTACAGAAAACTTACCAGAGACTTAAAGAATTTGACGTGGTCAGAGGTTTACAATGAAAACAATGTAGATATTGCGACAAATAAGTTCATGATTAAATATAAATATAAAATACAAAATTGCACAAAATTAATATGCTCTAAAATGAATAATGAACAGAAACTAAAGCCATGGATAAGTCATGGGTTAATAAAATCTATACAAAACAGGGACAAATTAAAACAAGCATTATTAAAATATCCCAATAATTTAGAAATAAAAATTAAATACACACGGCACAGGAATATGATAAACAAATTAATTAGAAAATGTAAGAGTGAATATTATAAAGTTCAATTCAAAGAAGCTAGTCAAAATGTAAAAAAGTATGGGAACTAATAAAAGAATCAACAAATGAAAACATAAAACAAAATAAAACAATAATAAATCAAATTGAAACAGAAAATAAGTTAACAGAACCCAAGGAGATTGCTTGCGAATTTAATACTTATTTTTCTAAAACTGGATACAAAATGGCTCAAGATATAATAAACAATAATGAGAATGAAATTTTGACAGAAAATACAAAAGTTATAATAAAAAACTCAATGTTTTTGTATCCAGTTTCAGAAAATGAAATTATAAATAGTCTAAAAAACAATAGTGCACCGGGACTTGATGCTTTTCGGGTAAAAACAATAAAAAAGTCACTGATTTATATATTAAGACCATTGAAATATATTATAAATTTGATATTCCAACAAGGTTATTTTCCACAAGCATTAAAAAAAACTATTATAAAGCCGTTATTTAAACGCAAATGTTATCTCTAACTACCGTCCGATATCTCTTATTAGTAATATTGCAAAAATTATAGAAAAATGCATTAAGAAGCGGCTTTTAGAACATATTGATAAATATAATATAATATCAAATTTCCAATTTGGATTTAGAGAAGGAGTTTCTACTGTCGATGCAATGTATAATGTGATAAATTATTTATATCAAAAGTTAAATAATAATCAAAAGCCACTGGCAATATTTCTAGATCTAGCAAAGGCTTTTGACACGATTTCTCATCAAAATCTACTAAAAAAATTAGATACATATGGTTTCAGAGGCATATGCGGTGATTTACTCAGAAACTATTTAACAAATCGGAAACAGATTGTCAGCATAGACTCGGAGAAAAGTGAAGAAAAACTAGTTACGTATGGTATACCTCAAGGAACAGTTATAGGTCCAATTATTTTTCAAATTTACATAAATGATATGCTTAATTTAAATATTTCACCGCTGATTCCGATGTTAGCTCGGAGGAAGTTAAAATTAAAGCGGAAAAGGGATTTCACAACGTAAAAATTTGATTAACAAGAAATTTATTAGCTCTAAATAAAACAATAACAAAATTATTAACATTTTCTTTAAATTCAGCTGGAAAATCCTATATTAATAAACTAAAATTGCATAAATGTTAAAACCGCAATCTCATTAATTGCGACAGTTATGTTATTATTATTATTAGCCGTTATTCGAGTCCGAGTATAAAAATGTTACAGTCGATAAATTGTGTACAATAAAAAACAAGTAAAAGGTGTAGTCTATTGTAATTCCCATTCATCTACGGTGCACACGACTATGGCTATAGAGGCCAATTCGGGAGAGCACATGTCGACAGCAGTCAGGACAAACATAGACTTGGTTAGGTCTTGGATTCGGCCTTCTTGCAGCAACATTTCCTTGATAGCTGGCCACAACCCCTCGCCATTCGGTTCTGTGCGCTGCAAGTTGTTCCCATTGCTCGTCTGCAATACCGCAGGATTTGAGATTTTCATGGAAAGCGTCTCTGAATCTCTTTCGTTGACCGCCACGCCTTCTTCTACCGCTTAGCAATTCACCATAAAGTGTACATTTAGGAAGGCGGTTATCATGCATACGATGAACGTGACCTGCCCATCTTAGGCGTGCTCTTGAAATAAGCACCTCAATTGGAAGGCTGTTTGCTCTCGTGAGTACTTCCACGTTTGATATGTGATGGAACCAACGGATTTTCATCATACTTCTGAGGTGTCTTTGCTGAAAACGTTCTAATTCTTTCACATGACGACGGTAAGTGACCCAGCTTTCACATCCATATAGCAGTGTTGGAATGACAACTGCTCTGTAGACAGCCATTTTCGTTGACAAAGCAAGGTCGTGGTTGTCAAATACTCTCTCTCTAAGTCCCCAGAGTGCTCTAGATGCAGCGTTAATTCTATTGCGAATCTCGCTGTCCATGTTTGCTTTGTCATTAACAACGTTGCCTAAGTAATTGAACTGATCCACCACTTCAAGAGAATTTCCGTTAAGTGTAATGTCTATTTGGTTCACTTGATGAGGGGTTGACATAATCTTAGTCTTTCCAATGTTGATTTTAAGTCCTAAGGAATCATAGCTCTGGGCATACACATCTAAAAGTTCTTGAAGCTCTTCCGGCGTAGAGGCTAAAAGTGCACAGTCATCCGCATACTGGAAATCACAAATGAATCGTGTGCGTGTCTTCGTGAAAGCTCTAAAGCGCCCTATGTTAAAGAGACCGCCATCAAAACGGTATCTGAGACCTATTCCTCTGACTGTCAGTTTGTTGTCAACAATAATTGTTAGAGCAGTGGTAAACAAATTAAAGAGTAGGGGTGCCAGGACACATCCCTGCCTAACTCCAGTGAGGGTTTGGAAAGGTTCGGTTGCCTCATTATTATACATAACCTGGGCGTTGTTGTTTGTATGTAGACTGCGACATACTTCCACAAATTTTCTAGGGATACCTAAGCGGAACATAATTTTCCAGAGCACTTCCCTGTCCACCGAGTCAAACACCTTGGTTAAATCAATGAAGGCCATGTGAATTTCTCCTTGATGTTCGAGTGCTTTTTCTTGAAGCTGTTTAAGTGTGAAGATTAAATCCGATGTGCCTCGGTTTGGTCTAAAGCCACTCTGTGTTTCAGGAAGTAACTTTTCCATAACAGGTGTTAGCCTAGTTGCCATCGCTTTAGTGAGTATCTTCCCTCCAACAGCCAGGAGAGCTATACCCCTGTAATTTCCACAGTCCGCAGCGCTCCCTTTGTTTTTGAAGAGGTTGATTAAAAGTGTATCACGAAACTCCTGCGGAGCTTGACCACTTTCCCACACGACATCAAACAGTTTTTTGAGGTAGGGTATGAGCTCTGACGACACAGCTTTAAAGATCTCAGCTGGGAGTGAGTCGGCGCCGGGAGATTTGTTATTTTTAGCTGCCCAATGGCGGTTAAGATCTCTTCCGTTGTTAGTGGTTTATCTAAGTCTTCGAAGGTGTCATATTGAGGGATAAGATTTATAATATCGTGATCGGCTTGATTTTGCTGGTTAAGAATGTTAGAGTAGTGTTCTTTCCATCGGGCTCTTATTTCCTGGTCTTCTTTGAGGAGATTTCCATTTAAATCTTTAATAGGGCACATATTTTTCCGACTGGGGCTGTACACTGCTTTTACTCCTTGAAAGAAATTCCTGTAGTCGTGTGAATCGGCGTACCTTTGAATTTCTCTGGCCTTGCTTGCCCACCACTCGTTCTTTATTCTTCTGATTTCGCGTTGCGTTTCATACTTAGATTGGGTAAAAGCTTCTGCTTTTGATGAGTCGTTGGGGTGGTTGATAGCGTTTTGGAAGGCAATATGTTTGCGGTCAAGAAGTTCTTGTATAAAAGCTTCATTATCATTGAACCAGTCCTCCTGTTTTTTACTTGCTGCAGTGCCAAGAATTTTCTCACTTGCACTTTTTAAACTGTCTTTAATTTGTGTCCAGGTAGTAGCGACATCTACAGAATTGGTTTCTTCTAGTGCACTCAAATTCTCTTGAACTTTTTGCTTTAGCTGTTCGACGGTTTGTTGGTCACGCAATTTACTAATACAGAGACGGGGTCTACGTTTTACTTGAGTTCTTCGGTGTTTGGGTCTGATAACAATTTTCATTTTAGAGACAACAGGACGATGATCGGTCCAACATTCGCTATCAATGCGCGCCTTTGTAATTTGGACGTCCTTGAGATGCTTCCTACGTACGATAACATAGTCCAGTAGATGCCAGTGACCTGATCTGGGGTGACGCCAGGTGCCTTTAAATTTATCCTTTTGTCGGAAAATGGTGTTTGTTATAACTAGATCATGTTCGGCGCATTTAGTTAGGAGTAGTTGACCGTTAGCGTTCATGTTGCCCAAACCGTTCTTGCCTATGATGCCTGGCCAGGTGTCTGCATCTCTCCCTACTCTAGCGTTAAAATCGCCAAGAATAACGAGTCGTTCCGTTTTAGGTATTCTACAGAGGGTTTCTTCCAGCTGTTGATAGAAGCTTTCCTTGGTTTCGTGACTTGCATCCAGAGTGGGAGCGTAGGCGCTTATTAGATTTACCGCGTTGCCATCTGATAGCTCATAGCGTAGCAGCATTAGACGCTCGGATAGGCCTTGTGGTACTTGTGTTAAGTTGGATACAATTTGATTCCGAACGGCAAATCCTACTCCATGTTGTCTTCTTGAATTGGTGGGAAGACCTTTCCAATAGAAGGTTATGAAGATTATATTGAATCAACTGAAAACGTCAAATACTTAGGCATATATATTGATCAGTTTTTGAAATGGGATCAACACGTGGAAATGTTAACAAGAAAAATTCGAAAGCTAGTATATAAATTTTATCAGCTTAGACAATACATGGATTTACATTCTCTCATAAATATTTATATAGCATTAGTAGAGTCTATAGTTAAGTATGGTTTAATAATTTGGGGGCGGGGCATATGACAGTACTTTAAATACCCTTAAAATAATTCAAAGATATATTTTAAATATTATTTTGAACAAACCTAAATATTATTCAATACAATCATTATTTGAAAATATTAAAGTATTGGATATTGACAGTTTATATATTATAGATATTCTGAATTATGTACAAAAAAACTCCAAAATAAAAAATAAATCAGACCATAACTACTTAACTCGCTCGATGGCAAACAAAGAAAATATAAGACCAAAACCAGCAAATACAGCCTTCTCAAAGTATATAGATTATACGGGAATTAAATTGCATAACGTCTTACCTGTATCAATAAATGACATAAAATACTTTAAAAAATATAAGAGAATAACTAAAACATATGTAGATGAAAATATAGATAAATTTAAGCAAATTTTGAAAAAATGATAAATTTGGTTACCCTCTGTACTCGATTAATTCCACTGGTATAGATACTTTTTATTTTATTTTTCTTTATTTTCTTCTATTGTATTTAGATGTATTAATTAATATGATGTACAAATATAGATATTTTTAGCGCTCGGTAATTAAATACATTAAATAATTAGGAATAGATAAACAAAAGACAAGCTCCCTGTGAGCTTAGGTGTCATATTTGACCCTTTTAGTTTTAGTATATAAGTACTATACTTAATAAATAACAATATTTAAATGTTTTTTATGAATAAGTTACCAACACAATTATAAGAGCTGGCACAATATTTAAACTAATAATATGTACTATTATGTCAATTAATTTCAAATAAATTTATTATTACTATTATTATTAATAATTGAGTATTTCAAGTTTTCCCATTTTCAACCCTATATTACATATCTAAAAGGTCAGCTACATGATATGTATTAAAAAAAATGGCAAAGGTGGTCCAAAATTGCCTCTCGACATTTATGCGGCTGGTAGTACATCCAAAAATAAGGGTAGCCTTTATATAAACTTATTTCCGAAAATAAATAATAAGGGAGATCTATCATAAATTTCAATTTCTCTGCAATAGATTGTAGACTGTTTTACAGGGTCGTTTGGCTTCGAACAGCCTTACTTCACTTCGACCTAAGAGATCTTTTGTGATATACCCTGCATCTAGTTGTTGCCCAGGATTCCAAGACTTTTTACAAATCTTGTGATTTTCTTGGGGGCTAATTTCCCTATGTCTTCAGGCGTTAATTACGCCTGTTCTAGACCTAGTGCGGACTAACACCTTGCTCTCATAAAGTAGGTATTCCGCAGTTTCAGTTGCAGTATTGCAATATTTTCATTTGTTTCCAGTAGCTTAGAAATGAGAGAACTGTATCAGATCCCCTCACCACCACTATGATCCCGACACATGACATGTCTATTGATTTGAAAATAGTGGGGGGGATTAAATTTGTAATAATAGATGTGGGTGTGAATTTATATCATTTTTTTGGGTAATGTCATAGAATTCTCATAGGCTGGATCATTCAAAATATATAGAACTGACTTGTTAAGTTTTACTAATATGTATTATACCAATGGCAACTTGCATCTTAACTATGTGTTTTAATTGTTTGAGAGATAGAGAAAAAAAACAATCGAATTACTATAAACTTTTTATTTTTTTATACTTGCGATATAAATATTTTCAAGAAATAAACAATTTCTTGTCTATAATAGTACATTCTTCAAAAGTAACTGAGCAATGATTGTAACAAACCAAATGTTTACACCGTTATATGGTAACAAATATCAATTAGGTATTTTCAATTAGTCAGCTTATAATGATCGAAAATTTGTCTATTTAAATAATTCTTTCATAATGCATATTGTTACATGTTTCACTGGTTTTCTCTGTTCGACTATTCATTCATTAAGTTACAATAGTGTAATGAAGTATACAATACTACAGGAATACTGTATACTTTCATTCCAGTTTAACTTATTTTAATCATGCATGGATCAAGTAGTTCAGTTTTAGATTAGTTCAATACCTGATTAGCTCTTTTGTTAACTTTTAATTCTAACTTCACCAGGCCGCAACTTGCGTGCCGTGTGCATTTCGTGCCGTGATTTTTGGGTATAAAACAGCTAGCCAGAAACCAGTAAATTCAGAGCTTGACTTTCACCTTTCTCGAGTGTGTTGAACTGGGATAACGGAAGCTCAAGTTTCTCCGGCGTCGTGGCAGCCGCTGGCCAAGTGTCTGTTAGGGAGGATCCGAGTGCGTTGAACTGGACCTCCTGTCAGATTGATTCGAGTGTGTTGAACTGGATCTCTCCTGAAACAGATTTCTTAGTCGCGTCTGTTATGTCCTGGAACTTCGATTAGAGAATTGGGGTTACGACGACGTACATAGAGGATATATGTTACACACTCTCTCTCTCTCTCTCTCCGATTACTATGATGTACTTATGTAATAACAAGATTGTCGCAACCTAAACCATAAAAGATATGGCCACACTGTACATATAATTATTAGGAGAATAAATGTCTTATTTTGGATCTGGATTTTAATTAATACTAACATTGAACCCTGGAATAGTCTCCAAACCAGCTACCCGAGCAAAACAAGCATCACAATAGGGTACACGCGAATATTAGTTTTCCAGCCAAAAGTGTTTTTATCAGACAGTTTATGTTTGAAAATATCTAAATATATCATAATATAAATTGTTTAGGCATCCAATAATTAATAAATAATAATTGAAATTCAAATTATTTGAATCTTTACTAGCAACTGCCGAGTTTTGACGAGCTCGCCTGACCCGCGCGTAACGTATGATCCCTTGTTTGTTTCAATTTTGTTGTTCACATTTACTAGTTGTTTTAAGCAAATCTGACCTTTTGTGATTATTAGGAGGTGTTTCAACGAATATATACAGATTTATCCATCTTAAAAATCAAAAGTTACACAAATTTACGACCTAATAAACACTGAAAATGCTTTACTTTATCACTATATTCACGGCTTCGTCAAAAGTAAACAGATGATATGACGTCACTGCGGTATGTGTCAACCGTCAAAATTCAATAGTGACGCCAAACTCGTTTTACCGCGTGGACTCTTTCAAATTCAATTTTATGCCGAATCCAACATATTTCAATTAAATTAAAAATCAAAATTTTTGTTTTAATAAAAATAGAATCTAATTTTATTAATATTAAAATTTATGCGTGTTCCTTATTGGGGCATATTTAATCACTTGTATTTGGTTTCAAGTTCAAGGTAAATTGTGATTATGCTGGAATTAATGCATTTGAACAGGTGATTTTTATGAAGTAGACAATTTTCAGAGAATATATAAGTTACTGTTTAGCAAGTTAAAAAAAATACACATATAATTTAATTCATTTATTTCAGAATATTTATATAATAGATATTAAAAAATATGAATAAGTTAAAGTTAAATAACAAAACTAATGGAAAAAAATATACACTTTTCAAAGATTGTTCAATTGAATTGTCTCGATTTTTCATCTAGAAATCACATCGCCTAGCCTCTTTCGCTACTTTTCCAATTTTCTTATTTTTTTGGGCAGTGAGGTTCTTTCTCTTTTGACATTTTCCGGCATATTTCTCTGACTCCACTATTAACGATTTTCGTACTTCTTGGACAAACTTTATTGTACTTTTATCCACCTCTTCTTGATTTACGTCACATTTTGCAATCTGTGGTGAGGAAAAGGGTGGGGCAATATGTGGTGGGGGGATATGTGGTGTTAGAATCATGGTAGGGCTGGGGGGATCTGACACAGTCCTCTCGTTTATAACCTACTGTTGTCTACCACCTTGCCTATATTCTTGACATAATATTTCAAGGGGTGGTAGCCAGTTAGAAGGCCTGTAATTAGCCCTAACTCGGACTTTTCAAATTCGAAAATCTTTGTAGCATTCTTTGCCGAATAAGTTGTAAACTTTTTTGCTTGTCTTTGGCCTGGAGTATTACTCCAATAGGACTTTTTCTGGTCCTTCTCCAATTTTTAGATCTCCTCCGCTATATGTTCCTTGGCCAGGCCACAAAACGGTTCTGGTCCAGTGAATGGTGCTTCAGCTCCTTTTTTTTGCAAGGCTGTCAGTAAGTTCGTATCCTTATACTTCCTCGCGCCCTGGCCCCTACATCAAGGTAGCCTTGTTGTTATTAGCCAGTTGCTTCAGGGATTGTCTACATTCCCAGGCAACTTTAGGACCTTAGAGCTTTTAGTGCTGGCTAGCTATCTGATAGTATACAAATCTTTGCCCTTCGGATGCCTTTATTTGGACATTTCTGGGCACACAGATCTATAGCTTATATTTCCGCCTGGAAGATGGTTGGAGTATTACCAAGGGCTTTGGATAGCCCACATTTAGGCCCTACTACACCCACTCCTACACCTTCAGCCATCTTAGATCCATCTGTATACCAGATAAGTGACCCTTGTTCCAATCGCAGTGCCTGTATCTTGCTCGTCTGATGACTTCCAATTAGCACGTCAAACGGGCAGTCAAAGTCTTGTTTGATTGGTATTGAGTCAGTGAGTTTGGTCATATATTTCAAATAGATTAACTCCAGAATCTGTGTCCAACCAGATCGCCTGGTTGAAATTTATGTGCCTGGTGCAGTCGTGCTGCCTCCTTTCTTACATGCAATTGCAAGGGAAGTAGGTCAAGCATAGCTTCCATAGCAATACCTATATCTGCAATATCTCCCGACCCTCTTAAATTATCAATTTCATATTTTAAACTTAGTCATAGGCCAACTGGATACTAGTTTACATGGTATCAGTCCAACCCTCTCTTCTGCTTAAGGGGTAGATTTAGGGGGTGACTCTCAGTATTTTCCTTCTTTTTAATTTTATTCATATTTCTAAAAATTATTATAAAACTAATTTTCAGCTCCTTTGAAATAAAAAAAGTTATTCTCATTGCATTGAATGTTCTGGTAATGCTGCTGCAGCGTTGATATGTTATAAAGTTACGGCACTCACTACGGAACTCAGTTCAGCAACGAGGAGCAGCAGTAGGAAGCTTTCAGCGAGAACCTGGAGATGGCAGATGAGATTCTGCCGAAACGTCGTTTAGACAACCGTGACTCCTGAAGGAGTCGACAATCGACGCGGGAGAGCACCCGGAAGTACAACAACACTTCATTTAACACCCGCGAAATATATATATATATATATATGTATGTATGTATGTATTCAAATAGGCATTTTCTAAAAAAAAAATTAAACTTATGCTCTGCGAGTCATTGATTTTATCTATTTTCAATTATTGTGACGTAATGAAAAATAAAAACATAATTTACACTTATCCACTTTTACCCACAAAATTATTACAACATGTAAACCTACGTACCTAAAAGGCGCAACTTGTTACACGACACACGCAACATATGCTTGATTTAAGGTCGGTACATATGTTCGATATATCAAGACAGTCACCTCTCCGTTCCACGTTTTCGCACAAATTCTTAGAGCAATTAAATAATATAATAACAAATTTTAATCTTTGCCCCTGAACTATTAAGTTGACGTTTCCAACTAGAAAGCAGAAATATTGCAGAATTCAGTTTGTATGAAAAGTAAGTAACCACATCTAGATGGCCCATCTAGGAAGTCCACATGTTGTCAATCTATTAAATATCTGAAAAATAAATTGAAATAATAAATCGATTATCAATAGACGATGATGTTTGATAATAATTCAAATGTTTGTAAATTAATTGAAAATCCAGAGAAAACTTTTATATTAATACTCGGCCGATAAAATTGTAGCTACGGTCGCGAAAGAGAGAATTGGATTGTTTCTTTTGGCATCTGAACCTTGGCCAGACCGGTTGAATTTTATATGGGCATTATCTGAGCCTCCAGTTTGAGGGATTCGAATGGAAGCCTTAGGGAACTAAGGTAAATGAATAAATTAAAACATATCAATCATAGTCTAATATGTGATAAATTTTTTAGGCTTCTAACTACATATTTTCTAAGCACAGATTTTCTAAATACAGATTTTCCATGTATTCATCTTCATGAATAGATTGTCAATCAATTTTGGATTTTCTAAGTGCGAACCAGCTAACTTTACTTGAAATAGACCTTCCAGTTGCTATGCGGTAAAATACTATATAATAATAATAATAATTTATTCACTACTAAATAATTAATTACAAAAACATTAACGTATAATTAATTGAATATAGAACACTATGATATCATGGGTACACTAGAAAGTGAACAAGTGAGCAGTGGATCCCACAAAAGGAAAACCTTGTGAGCGGGAGAACTTTTCAACAATTCAACAAAGCGTGTTAAAAAAAAATTTATATATATATATATATATATATATATATGAAGTGTTGTTGTATTTCCGGGTGCTCTCCCGCGTCGATGGTCGACTCCTCCAGGAGTCATGGTTGTCTAAACGACGTTTCGGCAGAATCTCATCTGCCATCTTCAGGTTCTCGCTAAAAGCTGCCTACTGCTGCTCCTCGTTGCTCGAACTGAACACTTCATTTAACACCCGCGAGAACCTAAAAAACAACATATATATATATATATATATATATATATATGTATGATTGATTCATATGTATTCATGATTTGTAAGGTATAATTCAATGCAGGTCGGGGTATTTGCCCGCTGAGTAGTTGTTTCCTGCAAATCATGTATAATAACAGTATATGGGTTAAGTCCACCAAGGGCTGAAGGTCACCGCTTTCGGTACTTGCAAAATGGCAAGTCGCTATGCACCATGTAGACATCCATGATGTCTGGTGTATAGTAGCATTAGACCACATGATTCACTTACCTCTCACCACTACACCATTTACATTAGTCTGTATAAGACTAGCAGGTTGGCCACTGTCGTTTGTCTGCTCCATGACCTATGGCATACTGATGAGAACTAATAAGTTCGAAACCGGTCTATGTCTGGTCAGGGAGTTGACAAATGACATTGGCTACCAATTTTTCATGATTTGTAAGATATAATTCAATGCAGGTCGGGGTATTTGCCCGCTGAGTAGTTGTTTCCTGCAAATCATGTATAATAACAGTATATGGGTTAAGTCCACCAAGGGCTGAAGGTCACCGCTTTCGGTACTTGCAAAATGGCAAGTCGCTATGCACCATGTAGACATCCATGATGTCTGGTGTATAGTAGCATTAGACCACATGAGAGGATTCACTTACCTCTCACCACTACACCATTTACATTAGTCTGTATAAGACTAGCAGGTTGGCCACTGTCGTTTGTCTGCTCCATGACCTATGGCATACTGATGAGAACTAATAAGTTCGAAACCGGTCTATGTCTGGTCAGGGAGTTGACAAATGACATTGGCTACCAATTTTTCATGATTTGTAAGGTATAATTCAATGCAGGTCGGGGTATTTGCCCGCTGAGTAGTTGTTTCCTGCAAATCATGTATAATAACAATATGTATAAAAATATATATGAAGTGTTGTTGTACTTCCGGGTGCACTCCCGCGTCGATGGTCGACTGCTCCAGGAGTCATGGTTGTCTAAACGACGTTTCGGCAGAATCTCATCTGTCATCTTCAGGTTCTCGCTAAAAGCTGCCTACTGCTGCTCCTCGTTGCTCGAACTGAACTCAGTTCGACGCGGGAGAGCACCCGGAAGTACAACAACACTTCATTTAACACCCGCGAAAACCTAAGAAACAACAAAAAAAAAATATATAAATATACACATACACATACACACACACATATATATATATACATACACACATATATACATTTATATTGAGTTAAGATTTATGCAAGATAAATGAAACAATATCATAGCAATTGAAAGTATTGCGGGGACTTTTGTCTGTTCTATGGATAGGTGATATGAGTATACTTTAATTTTTTTTTTTTGGGAATTATGTAAATCTTTTTAAGGTCTATGAGTTGATGGATTTGTAGCCTGGGAGTTTGAAGCATCCATTTCTTTAATTTATATTTAAATAATTTAGGCGAATTTATTTTTTTCATATCAGAAGGGATACAACTATATAATTTAGGTCCTAGGTAAATATAACTTCTTAATAAGGTACTTTTTTCTGGTTTGGGTATACATGAAGCGTACTGCTTATATCTTGTATTATAGATATGCTCGATATCGATTAAATCACGTCTAAATTTTTGTTGTCTGATTATGACTTCTAAGGAGAATAGTTGCCGAGGATCAAATATGTTAGTTTCTATGTAAATGTCATTGGTAAGGTAAGTATAAGCTTTATGATATATTATTTTTAAAAATTTCAAAGTTCTTCATGTAAGTGCTGACTGCCGCCCCCCTTGCGACTATTTGCTACGTCTAATTTTAAAACTCAATCTGACGTAACTAGTTGGTCGTTGTCTGTTGACATAACGGTATTTGCCGGCCGACTAACAGTGGAGATGGTCGGGGTTCTAAATTACTATGATGTATCAGGGCGCCAAGTAAATTTTTCCTCTCCAAATACCAGCTCAAGTACAATGTAACCTTAAATTTACTAAATAAATTACTTAGCGAGACGATAATGAAAAATTCAAATTCAGTTTTATCTTTTAATAACAATAAACGAAGTAACTTTATAACATTCAAGAGTACAATAACGTAGGGGATGGTAGACAAATTCACACAAAAAAAAAAAATATCTAACTGGGTATACGCGTCTTACGTAAGTGCTTAAACCCCCAACAAATATCATAGATGTTATAATTAGTTGACAGAATATTTTCATAAAATGTTTAGCAAAATTTAAAAAAAAATATATATAGGTACAGTGGTGAAATTTTTTTAGTAAAATTTATAATATATTTTTAAGAAAAATTCAATGTATATATGGCGCAAGAAGGATACAAACTGCAGGCAGCAGGGCTTCAGCTTCGGCTCAATTTTCAGGAATGGGCAACTTCCAGCCTATCAATTAACCCAAAAAAAATGGATGGCTCTCCACAAAAAAGAAATTCCAGTCCAGTAAGGAGAAGTAACATAAGTACGTGTAGACCAGTGAAAAAAAGTTATTCGTTCGTATCAGGAGACAAAAAAAAAATCGTATGAAAAACTACGAAATCCTAGACGAAACCGTAGGTGAAAATAAAACCCTAAAAATAAATTTTTACCATTGAACAATTTACTACAAGTGATATTTTGCTAGTTTGAATATAAAAATAAAATAATTACCTCGTTTCGGAGGGTTTTCCTAGAGAAATGTTGTTGACCTTGGATGTCCTTGGCCTCGTGTAAATTTGGCAAAAATGGCTTTTACGTATAGATCCTTCCAATGAAGACAATCGATTTCCAATACCATAAAAATATGCACTCGTCCAAACATAAATGGAAAATCGAAAAGTAATGTTGCGAAAATATCCCAAAATGGTGAAATTACTTGTTTCAAAAATCGCAACGAGCACGTAAAATTACCACTTAATAAATTGCCAAGCGTTCGAGCCAATTACACGTGAAAAGTGACAGACTACCGGAAGACAAAACCTAAGCCAAAAACTATTGTGAAGAAATAAATCTGTGTTACCGATCGTCAGTCGGTTATAGGAATCTACCTATAAACTAATTAAAAGTTATTGGTTTCCTAGCTTAAGAATTACAGAAATAGAGAGCTTAAGTATATGCAACACGCTACACAACAAAATGTATAAAGCCATGCCTATACCTGCAACAATTCCTTACAATTGCGAATTCATATAGACAACTAAATAATAAATATTACGCGTGACGACGGATAACACGAATTCGTTAGACATTAAACGTAAGAGATAAAGTAATGATTTAGAAATTTTTTTAAATAATGTATAAATGTTAAATTGAACTGTAACAACCACCCCCCTTCACAAAGGAATTTACCCCGTAAATTTCTCCAAAAAGAAAAAAAACAATGAAAGACGCACACAATAGGTTTAAACGCACAACCATCTTAACACTATGAGGCTTAAAATGCTTGGGGTTACCTCACCTCACAGTTAACCCACTTGCAACTAAAACTTGCGGGAGTGTTCTCCTATCTGCCACAGCGGCCACCCTTCCACCAGCAACTAGATGACAGTCACGTCAGAGCACTGCACTGAGGGACTTGACATGGTGTTGACCGACCTCGACCAAGCCAACCAAAACAAAGACCCATGGCAAGCTGATCCCCAGCTCAATGACTGACCCCCTGGCATCCAGTTTGCCATTTAAGACAGCCAGTGAAATGTAACCGCTCCCAGCAAGATCGGAGTCCCTCTAAGCATTCAAAAACAAAAAACTAAGTGGCCGTTCAGGGGACTTTTACCCCACATAGGACAATCCCATGGTGGTAGAATTCTTTTTACAACCCCCTCACCACAGAGGTTAAAAAAAATGACACCTTACTTAGTGGGTTCCAGCCAGCTAAGTAAGTTATAGTAAATCCTAAAATCAAGAAAGAAAACCTAATCAAATACTATAGCTCGCGACACCCTACAGATAGACAGGCACATTAAAATCCAGTAACAGGTAAACAAAATGTTATAATAAATTTAATTACTAGATGAAATTACTGATTAGTAGATCAATGTCCAAAGGGACGTGAAATTAAATAACTTACGGCCATATACGACCTACGACACAAAAAATATTTCACTGTTAGTAGAGACTAAGCGAAAATCCCTTACTAACCCACTACTATGGCAATAACATTCATACTCAAGACAAACAAGAGATCAAGATCTGAAAAGCTTTTATTTTCCAAAAATGATCTATCTAATGGCGGTATATGAAACACCAACCAAGGTAACATATTATAACTATTATACTGGATCTAAGTGCTCGTCTGGTTCTATATAAGGTTTTAAATCCTTAACGTGCCAGCTACCATTACACTCTGTACCAGATAAATCTTCTAAAATATACACGCAATAGCCTATTTTCTTTTTGACTTTATAAGGTCCCTCGAATTTCCCTGCTAGTTTGGCAGTGAAATAATTTGCAGCATCAGACTGTGCATACTTTCGTTTCCAAACTAAGTCACCAATCTTAAATTCAACTTCTCTACGCCGTAAATTATATTTTTCTCGAGATTTATCGTAAGCTTTTTCTAATCGTTCCGCAACTGACGTACGCATTTTCACAAGAGCAGCAAATCTTTCCGACACAGGGTGAATTATCATTGTCGTTATCGATATTATTATGTTTATATTCTGAACCATGAATACACATTTCTTTGCCAAAATTTATGAAATATGGCGTTTGACCCGTAACTTCATGACGTGCAGTGCGTAATGCGCAACCTAGTGCACTTAAATTTACGTCCCAGTCTCTTTGATGTTCTTTAATGTAAGCGGACATCATAGTTTTCATTACTCGATTATATCTTTCAGTGGTATTCGGAGCAGGATGATAATTTGGGTTAAAAAGAATTTTTATATCGTATTTTTCAGCAAGATTAGCAAAGTCTTTGCTCGTGAATTGTACTCCGTTATCACAACGAATGATTTGTGGTACACCGAATATATGAAATACTTGTTCTTCTAGTAAAGGAATGAGTTTATTAGCTAAAGCTCGTTTTATCGGGAAAAATAAATTAAATTTACTGAAGTTGTCAGTTACTACGAAAATATGCATATTACCTTTCTTACTTTTGGGTAATGGGCCAAATAAATCCATACTAATAACTTGCCAACAACGGTCAGCTATTACCCTCTTACCCATCAATCCAGCAGGTCGTTTTTGTTCCGGTTTTATTCTCTGGCAAATCTCACACGATCTTACATAATTACTAACGTCAGCTTTCATTCGTGGCCAATAATATAACCGTGCAATACGACTAAAACTTTTGAATATCCCGAGATGTCCTGCTGTCTCTAAATCATGGTTATTATGCATAATTTCGCGCCGTTTTTCTTTAGGAACAACTAATTTCCAGAAATCATTGTTACTGCGTAGTTCAGGGAAGTCAAGTTCAGTATATTTATACAATTTATTGTCTAATATCCGCCATTTAGGAAATTTTAAAGGACTGTTTTTGACATTTTCTAACATTTTAAGATACCATTTATCCTGTATTACCTCGACCTTCATGTTACTCACCACAATATCGACATTATCTTTATCTACTATTAAACGTGACAAAGCGTCTGGCACTACATTGTCTTTGCCTTTACGATGAACTACTGTATAGTCAAACTGTTGCAATCTAAGTGCCCATCTACCTAATCTACCCTGTGGATTTTGCAGATTATCCAACCATTGTAAACTATAACAGTCTGTTACTACCGAAAACTTAGCTCCTTCTAAGAAGCAACGCAGCTTTTCTATACTCCACAGCACCGACAATAACTCTCTTTCGACAGCTGAGTACTTACGCTCTTGTTTGGTTAAAGTACGTGATAAATAACAAATAACATGCTCGCTATCTCCGATTTTTTGTGTGAGAACCGAGCCTAATGCAAATGAAGATGCGTCTGTTTGCAATATAAAAGGATACTCAAAATTTGGACACGTTAATATAGGAGCTGATACTAAAGCATTTTTAATATTTCTAAAAGAATTTTCACAATTTTTATCCCAAATAAATTTAGAGCCTTTCTTTAATAAATTAGTTAGCGGAGCTATCAAGTCAGAAAATGCTGGTATGAAACGTCGATACCATGAAACCATACCGATGATTCGACGAACTTCGGTAACTGAGGTAGGAGCAGGCATATTTGAAATGCAGCTAACTTTTTCGGGGTCAACATGTAGACCATCACGATTGACTACGTAACCTAAATATTTTAATTCTGGCCTACAGAAAAAGCATTTTTCACGATTAAGCGTTAATCCAGCTTCATATAGACGTTTAAAAACCTCTGACAAAATTTCAATATGCTTATCAAAATCTGGGGCTATAACGATAATGTCATCTAAGTAGCAAAAAACGAAAGGTTCGAGTTCAGGACCTAATACAGTGTCAATTAGTCTTTGGAATGTAGCAGGTGAATTATGCAATCCAAAAGGAAGGCGAGTAAATTGATACAACCCTCTACCAGGTACTGTAAATGCCGTATATTGTTTACTGTCTTCACTTAAAGAAATTTGCCAAAAAGCGCTTTCAATATCTAAACTGGTTAGATATTTTGCAGAGCTTAATTTTGATAAAATCGAATTTATATACGGTAATGGATAAGCGTCTCTTTCTGTTACTGCATTTAATTTCCTAAAATCAACGCAGAAACGTTGGCTACCATCTTTCTTTGGTACCAATAACACAGGAGAAGACCAACCTGACTTACTATGTTCAACAATACCTTGCTTTAACATTTTATCTAGTTCTTCATCGATAATTTTCTGTTTGAAAGGTGAAACCGGGTAATATCTTTGTTTAATTGGTGGACTAGAAGTAATAATTTTGTGTTTTACCAGGGTGGTACAACCTTTTTTGTCGCCAATTTTAGAAAAATAATCATTCACGACTTTATCCAAGTCTGCTTGTTGTTTATCGCTTAAATTAAATTCAATGGAATTAACTACAGGTACTTCCAAATTTTCGGACAAAAAATACCATTCACCACGTCTCATATCAGGTACTATTCCCATATTAACCCAAAAATTTATACCCAAAACTAAACTGTGCCTCAGCGCTGGTACAACATATAAATCCATAACCTTTACGATATCACGTAATCTAATCGGAATGGTAACTACTCCTATACATTCACATAAATCATTATTAGCTATTGTGCACGAAATATTACAACTATTTAATTTAACACCTAAAGACTGTAAAATTTTCCATCCTGAATTACCTAAAAATGATTTGTTTGCTCCCGAATCCAATAAACCAAAGAAATCTTGACCTAAAATATTTACTTTTAAATATGGACATTCATTGTCACCAACATGTGCTAAGATGTAATCAAGTACAGGGGATAATTTATTTTCAATACAAATGGCCTGGGCATCCGTAGAAGGCAGAATTTGGCCTAGTTCTGTCTTCTTGATCCGTTTCCCGAATTACAGTCAGGGCAAGTGTTCTTAGTGAAGCCTGGTTTATTACATCTAAAACACTTAATGTCTAATCTCATTCTACAATTACGCGCTATATGATTTGGTTTACCACAACGAAAGCAATTTTTAGGTGTTACTTTTTGTACTTGTATTTCATGTACAACTGGTTTATTACTTTGTGGTTTACTAAGTACTGGTAGTTTATAATCTAAGTCAGGTTCACAAGTAAGACTACCTGGAATTGGAGGTATAAATTCATCAATATTCTCTTTAATTTTCTCTATTTTCCTGCACGATTTAACTAACTCATAAGAAGATTCTATATTATCAATGTTAGTGCTTAAACGTTCTTGATAAAAAGGTGCTATATTTTTGCGTAATATTTCCATACGTTTATGCTCTGGTACAGCGTAAGGCATTCTATCAAACAAATTAGACATCGTGGCAATATAAATACCAATAGGTTCATCCCCTTGGGTACGTTTTTCGATTTGACGCCAGAGTTTTTCTGAAGACGGTGTAAATTGCTCCCTCATAAACTGAACTAACTCATCCCAATTAGAAGCGTTTTTCCCAACAAAATGATAAAACTTTAAGGCATCACCTTCAAATAATTGAGAAGCATTATAATATAATTGTTGCTTATTTAAATTATAGGCTTTACTACTATCATCAACACGCTGTAAAAATGCATTAAAACTAAGAAGTCCTTGATCTCCGGAGAATTTTAGACCCCATTTGTGCACAGGTACAGTGTTAAAGTAATTTGGAATTTGTAAAACTCCCGAATTGATATCCAAATTAGGAGACGTTATATTTTCCTCAACTGTATTGCTACCCGTTGCACTATTATTGGCAAGCGTAACATCTTCCGGTTTAGGATCAGATTCAAAACTTTTCGATTTTGAGGTATAATTTGAAACTAGTTCAGTCACATGAGTGAGTGCTCTACAACGTCTTGCAGTTAATGCTTCATCTTTACTCGATATGCGTTCCACTCTTTTTAAGACATGTGTTAATTTGCATTCAATTTTTTTAATTTGAGTAGGTGAACCAGAAAATGAATTAATATCTTCCTCAATATCAAGCAATTTTTTCTCACATTCACTCAACTCTTTCTCAGCATCTAACTTTACTGGACTACGTATGACCGTCCCAGCTTTTTCTAAAATCAAAGCACCACGCAAACATTTTCTTAACGTCTCGACATTACCTATTTCAGAAAGTCCTCTTATACGTAACTCATACTCTAATTCATCTTTCACTAGTCTATCTACGTCAAGCTTAAACCTACCTGCCATTTTTAAATTTTAAATATTTTTTTTTTAAACAAAATCAAATTTATACCAATATATGTCTATGTAAATGAATATTTTGCTTGTTAATACTATTTTTCTCTCTGCCAACTCAACCCTACGTCATGTATTCTTGAATTTCAAAACAAATAAATTGAAAAAAAAAATGTAATATAACTAAACCACGTTGGTGCGCCAAAACTGCTACGTCTAATTTTAAAACTCAATCTGACATAACTAGTTGGTCGTTGTCTGTTGACATAACGGTATTTGCCGGCCGACTAACAGTGGAGATGGTCGGGGTTCTAAATTACTATGATGTATCAGGGCGCCAAGTAAATTTTTCCTCTCCAAATACCAGCTCAAGTACAATGTAACCTTAAATTTACTAAATAAATTACTTAGCGAGACGATAATGAAAAATTCAAATTCAGTTTTATCTTTTAATAACAATAAACGAAGTAACTTTATAACATTCAAGAGTACAATAACGTAGGGGATGGTAGACAAATTCACACAAAAAAAAAATATATATCTAACTGGGTATACGCGTCTTACGTAAGTGCTTAAACCCCCAACAAATATCATAGATGTTATAATTAGTTGACAGAATATTTTCATAAAATGTTTAGCAAAATTTAAAAAAAAATATATATAGGTACAGTGGTGAAATTTTTTTAGTAAAATTTATAATATATTTTTAAGAAAAATTCAATGTATATATGGCGCAAGAAGGATACAAACTGCAGGCAGCAGGGCTTCAGCTTCGGCTCAATTTTCAGGAATGGGCAACTTCCAGCCTATCAATTAACCCAAAAAAAATGGATGGCTCTCCACAAAAAAGAAATTCCAGTCCAGTAAGGAGAAGTAACATAAGTACGTGTAGACCAGTGAAAAAAAGTTATTCGTTCGTATCAGGAGACAAAAAAAAATCGTATGAAAAACTACGAAATCCTAGACGAAACCGTAGGTGAAAATAAAACCCTAAAAATAAATTTTTACCATTGAACAATTTACTACAAGTGATATTTTGCTAGTTTGAATATAAAAATAAAATAATTACCTCGTTTCGGAGGGTTTTCCTAGAGAAATGTTGTTGACCTTGGATGTCCTTGGCCTCGTGTAAATTTGGCAAAAATGGCTTTTACGTATAGATCCTTCCAATGAAGACAATCGATTTCCAATACCATAAAAATATGCACTCGTCCAAACATAAATGGAAAATCGAAAAGTAATGTTGCGAAAATATCCCAAAATGGTGAAATTACTTGTTTCAAAAATCGCAACGAGCACGTAAAATTACCACTTAATAAATTGCCAAGCGTTCGAGCCAATTACACGTGAAAAGTGACAGACTACCGGAAGACAAAACCTAAGCCAAAAACTATTGTGAAGAAATAAATCTGTGTTACCGATCGTCAGTCGGTTATAGGAATCTACCTATAAACTAATTAAAAGTTATTGGTTTCCTAGCTTAAGAATTACAGAAATAGAGAGCTTAAGTATATGCAACACGCTACACAACAAAATGTATAAAGCCATGCCTATACCTGCAACAATTCCTTACAATTGCGAATTCATATAGACAACTAAATAATAAATATTACGCGTGACGACGGATAACACGAATTCGTTAGACATTAAACGTAAGAGATAAAGTAATGATTTAGAAATTTTTTTAAATAATGTATAAATGTTAAATTGAACTGTAACATATTCCATAGGTTAGATGGCTTTCAATTAGTGCATAGTACAGTATTCGCATTTGCTTGATCGTAAGTATTTGTAACAAATATTTAAATCTATATGTAGCACATCTTAATAACTTCTATATAATTTATATGCATGTCCCATTTTAGGTGGCAGTCAGTTATTACTCCTAGGTATTTAAACACTATGCACTAAAGATATATGTATACCCATATTATTAATTGGGAGTGTTAAGGTATCAAAATGGGGTAAATTACTAGAATACAAGGTGAAAGGTATATAATGAGTTTTGTTGAAATTGATTGTTAGTAACCGGCTATCGAACCATTCCATTATCTGGTTAAAATCATTTTCTGTAGTTTCTTTTAAAGTTACACAGTCAGGGGCCCTATATATTACAACAGTATCGTCAGCAAAACTCACTATATCTCCCTTTACGGGCGACTTATATAAGTCGTTTAAGTATATATTAAAAAATATCGGTCCAAGGACCGTTCCTTGAGGAACTCCATACTTTACTGTTTCAGCTGGGCTAAATGCATTATTTATTTTAGTGCATTGCTTCCTATCATGTAGGTAGCTATTCATTATATCATATGCAGCTCCTCTGAAAGCGACGCTTTCCAATATCTGTAACAACTGGCTGTGACTAACCATGTCGAAGGCTTTTGCTAGGTCGACAGAGATGAAACGTATGGGACATTTCTCATCAATAGATTTATTTATATTGGATATTAAGTATTCTATTGTATCTTGCGTCGACCTGTTCTCTCTGAGCCCAAACTGTTTATTAGATAATATATTATATTTGTCTAAATAATTTTGAATCCGTTTTTTTAGTAATATTTCAAAATTTTTTGCTATCGTTGAGATCAGAGATATGGGTCTGTAATTAGCCACTTCCAGTTTAACACCCCCTTTGTACACCGGTTTTATTACTGCAACTTTAAATACTGAAGAAAACTTCCCTGTTTGCATCGAGACGTTAATTATGTATGTTAAAGGTGCAGCTATTTCATTGGATATATACTTTAAAATTTCAGATGTTATGTTGTCAATACCAGGAGAATTATTGTTTTTTAATTTATATATAGTCTCTTTTACTTCAGCCTCGTCAGTTTCAGGAAGGAAAATTGAATTTGATACTATGAGAGGTGTTTTTTGTTTAATTGTATCAGCAAGTTTTCCCACAATCCCTGTAAAATGTTGCGTAAATGTATTTGCTATTTCTGCCTCATCTTTAGTTATATCACAGTCCTTTGTCTTTATTTCACAAATTTCATCCTTTTTAATTTTATTATTTACAATTTCATTGACACACTGCCACAGATTTGTAGAATTGTCACTATTTCGATTTATTTCATCTTGATAAAACTTAATTTTAGTTTGTTTAATTAAATCACTTAATTTATTTTTATACTGTTTAAATTTGGTTCTGTTTTCCTCAGTGAGTGATATAACATCACTAAATTAATATCCTACTTGAGAATTGAGACGTCATTATAATCATACACGTGGGTTGTAAATTTTCATGAATTGCAAAATGGAGCTATCTAAGATGGTATTACCTTCCTATTGAAAATCGCAGAACATCCAATTACAGAGGAAAGCCACGTGGTTGAGGTTACATAGTTCATCCAACATAAAGATAAGTACATTTTTTAACTCCCACATCAGAGCTGAAATTGGACACCCTTATATGCTTTGGCTTCGAATATCCAGGGACAATATTTTTTATTTTTCTCGTACCTAATAAAAAAAATTCAATTTCTCAGTAGCTATATTTGAAAATTAGAAAATTTCGGATTAAGTAATATTTCTTGTTAATATTATTAAAATATTTAGAATAACAAATTTGCTTTCTATCTTGTTTTGCTATAAGTATTTTATCGTAGAGTTTGAATGTTATATAACCATTCTAAAAATTTGGGGTGTAGGATTGCCTAAAATCCTTTACACTGTATTGGTACAGTAATAGCAAATTTTCTTGGATTAAAGATTAGAAAAGTAGGGAATCCTATACATACTTATTTATGTTATGTCATTAGATGCGAAAAGTGTCCGTCCTTTTACTGGATAGTGAAAGTCCGCTGTGTATAAAAAGATCTTTTTAAATAGTCCGTGATATTCTACTTATTTCATTGTTTGTCAGTACCGATTTGAAGTTTCGTTATATTTTTTTGTTCTCTGTGAAATTAGTACGGGTTCTTACTTTTAGAATTTTTATAACTATTCATCATATTTGTAACATATTTTTCTGGCTAATACCTTTAGCCATTTGTAATATATTTTAGTGCTTATTTAGCCTACGTGTAATATAGATTTTCGTATTCTTTTGGTACATTAGTAATATATTTTCCTGTTTATTGGCCTAGTTGTAACATATATATTCGTAATTTTTTATAGCACATATGCCATATCATTTTGTAATTTTTAATATATTTGTTATATATTTTAATGTGTTAAAATGTGCTTTTGAGGACTATCGTTTCTTTAATGTGTTGTTTACAATTGGTGAACTTATATTTTTCTATTTAAATCGTATTGCTAATTTGCACCTACTCCTAATTTGCAGTATTGATAATTGGCTGTCGATTATGTTTATTATATGCTAATGTTATTGTACTATATACTTTACTTTACGTTACTTTACTTTATTTTTACTTTTTACTGGTGACAATTAATATTTCTGGTAAAAGTATTTCCTTGGGAACTTTATACAGACCTCCTAATTCTAATCTAAGACTTTGTTTAGATCATTTAGAAAATATAGTTTCTATGTTCTTACTTGAATTTGATCATTTAATTTTTGGAGAAGATCTGAATGTAGACTTACTGAACAGAAATAACAATAGCACTCATATGTTATCACAATTGTAAAACAACTACGGGTTACACCAACAAATTGAGCTTCCCACTCGGGTTACTGGCAACTCAAGTACTCTGATTGATGTAATTATAACATCCAGTAATAATATTGTAGTTGAGCCAAATGTTCTCAAAATGGACGATATTCCTGATCACTCATTAGTCACATGTAATCTGAAAATTAAAAAGGACAAACAAGAGCCTAAATTTTTTACCTACCGTGATTTTTCTAAATACTCCCTTTGGCCACCTCATTCACCAGACGAGGAGCAGCTCTCACGTAGCCCCTGCTACGAAGGTGAAATACATAGTCACGCAGATTTTGTGGCGTGAAGGCGCTATGCTCTGGAAGCCTCTCACATCACAAAGCATGCATCCGCGCCATGTATCCCCTCCGTGCGGGCTCACTGCTTTCATAGCACAGCAGAAGGTCGGCCCTTAAATCATCGTTCCACTCAAAGCGTCCTTGTAGCTCGCGGTCGTCGTCATTAGGCAATCGATCCGGTTGGGCCTCACCACCTTGCCCGTTACCCCTATCCGGATGGGGTCGATTGTGGGAGCTCTGCCTTCGGTTGATAGGAACCGGAGTGTAGAACTTGTGGGTGGTTAGCCCAACAAGCCCACGACCGACACCAGAGGGGAAGGTGCTTTCTCCTCCCAGGTGCACTAGGGCTGCCGGTTCGGTTTTGCACCCCAGCTGGAATAAGTGGTGGCGCTACTCACCAAAGGCTTGATAGATGGAAGTCAGCCCCTCCTGCTATTATTATTATTATTACTTTGATTTAATTCTATCTTTATATTTTCTTCCCTCTGTGACGTTTTTTTTCCGTTCTGACTTCTCTATAAGTCTGGCGACCTCAACTTAAACCCCCCAAACTCCCTAAATTGAATCGACAAAATTAAAAAGAAAAACTGAGCAAGACGCTGAGTGAGCCAGCCACAAAATGGCGACTTAGCATCTCCGTATAAAAAAAAGGTGATTTAAACAACGCCACAAGTTCATCTACTCATACTACTTTCTATTCATTTATTAAGTATTAGCTTAGCCTATTATATTTATTTTCCATTTTTACATTGTACAATTTATTCTCCTCCACAAATAAAAGCAGTATAATATTTATTATTATTATTAGGCAGTTTGTGTTTCACGCATTTTGTGTTTCACCTCTCGTCTTAACAGCTGATTAGTAGTAAAATCTACAAAATATAATGCCTTCTTTATGGTGATGATCTATAATTTAAGTTAAATGCATTATTTCTTGTGAAATTTATTAAAACGGACTCCCTGGTGTATTAGTTTAATGTTATAAGTGTTTTCCTGTATTTACTGAAATCAACTGTCAACAGAAATCATGAAATACATTAGGAGACGCATTTCGTTCGCCTTGCTTTGCAATAAATCCATAAAAGTATTTACTTTTGCACCCCAGATTTCCCTTGTCAATTTTCGTTATGGTTATGCGCCGGAATATTATGAACGGATAAATGAAATTCGGTTTACATTACATACTATTCCTCTCGATTTAAAGTGTTCGTAAATAATGTAAGTAATTTTTCTTTTTAAATTGCACTCTGAAATCATTATTAAACATTGTCCTCAAAACAACTTTTGTTTAAATATTTATTTCCTCTCGATTACCAAGAACGTAAACGTATAGCGTTGTCAAACTTATTTACAATATTAATAGCCAAGAGTTCTAACAAAACCGTAACGATTTTTAATTAAAACCGTTATCTGTACAAATAAGGTCACGAAGATATCCGTTATTATAGCAAAATTTGCCTTATTGATCTAAAATTATCATCGTTATCGTAGCCGGGTGCCTACGTCATACGCATATATGCATGTCTTTTAATGCTTCATTTGCATGAGGAATGAAATACGATAATCAAAATTTAAAAAAAAAACAAACAAAAATAACATGAACAAGTACTTGAAAGAGAACAGGCACGTGAATTTTGCATTTCCAAAATGGTGTTTGTTAGATATACAGGGGCAAATTTATTTATTATTAATTGGTTTCTTGATATCACAATTGTCACAATGAAATCGACATTTCTCATTCAAGTAATCATTAATAAAGAAGGTAAGTAAGAAAGAGATAGATAAAGCAAAACAAAAACGTATGTAAACTAAAAGTATTGCAGACTGGAATAGGTATAAAGAACTGCGTAACTTCACGTTGACTGCAATGAGGAAGGAAAAAAAGGTTGTTTAAACTCAATATATGCTGCAAAAGATTTGCGGAAAACTTGTTCTACTTTAAAAAATCTTAAAATTCATAAAAGTAATGTTAACAATATACCAGATGAACTCTCTGATCCAAATTCGATTAACCCTTATTTTGCCTCATTTGTTCAAAATGTCTCGAATAAATGTGATGATAGAATTAATTTCTACAATAACAATTTAATGACGGTTAACCACTCATTCAGTTTTATTATGACCAGTGTCGAAGAGGTTTATAAAATTCTTAACAATATTAAGTCGAACGCGTCCGGTACTGATCATATAACTATCTCAATGCTCAAATATTGTAGTCCAATTACTGATAAACTTCTAGCGCATATTGTTAGCTGTTGCATAGGGAAGCGTTACTTTCCGAGTGATTGGAAAATTGGAACTGGTAAACCTCTCCCAAAAAATTGTAACCCTAAGCCGTTTTCGGATTTAAGAATAAATTAATATCTTACATGTTATTTCGAAAATTTTTGAAAAAATTTTACTTCATGAGATTTATGAATACTTTTCGGAGCAGAAACTTTTACTTGATAAATAGTGTGGCTTTCGAGCAGGATTTAGTACTCATATAGCTATGATAAATGTAATGGATGACCTTTTGCTGCATATGATCAAAGGTTGATTAATATGTTGATTTTGCTTGACTTTTCTAAGGCATTCGATACAATAAATTATGACTTGTTATGTGCTAAACTTAAATATTTTTGATTCAATGTTTCCTCTTTACAATTAATTTCTTCCTACTTTTGTAACATATTTTAGAACATTTTTTACAATAATACCTTCTCTTCTAATCTAAATATACTTTCTGGAGTACGTCAAGGGTCGACTTTGGGTCCGTTGTTTTTTATAATATATACGTCAGATATTCTAACCTCTACTAACTGTAAACTGCTGATGACACGCAATAATTATTCTTAAAATTTCCATGTGAATGATATGCAGCAGGCACGTGCCACTATTTATAGTGAGTTACATAACATTGAAATTCTTTTAGAGGAACACAACTTATATTTAAATTCGGGTAAATCCAACTTTATGTTATTTGGTAATAAAAATAAATTAGATATAGTAAAAAATTCATTAAATATTAATATTGATGGTGTTCGCTTGTCTGTTGTTGAAATTGAAGAAAATCTTGGAATGATAATTGATTGTGATTTCAGATTTAGAGAACATGTGAAAAAACTGAAAACTAGTTGTTATATTCTAATCGTAATTTTTTTAATTTTAATTTTAAAAAAATGCTGTGATTCACTAGTTCTGTCAAACTTTAATTATTGTGGCTTTATATATGGCCAATGCTTAAACCTTAATGATAAGAATCGTATCCAAAATATACAAAATTAATGTTTGAGATTAATTTTTGGTTTAAGAAAATTCATCTTATTGCTCACAAGTTGTCCGATATTAAATGGCTGAATATGAATAATAAAAGTAAACGCATTTAGTAAATTTTGTATACAAGATTCTGAATTCTACAGCTGGCTGAGTCTCGATAAAAAATAAATGTGTAATAGGGTCTTCTTTACATTAAAAACTATAAGATATGGAATCAGGTTCAATATTCCGCATCATGATTTGGCCATACTCAAACGAAGTTTTCGTTATAATGCTATCCAAGTATATAACTCTTTGCCTGACAATATGATAAGGTTCAAATTGAATAAATTCACGTATAAATTTAAAAGTTTACTATTAAGCAATCAGTAACTTAATGTTTTACCTAGTCCTCCTCCTGAGCATCATATATTTTATTTATCTATATATTAATCAATTATGTAGGATGTTATAGCAACTGTTTATTATATTTTCTTTTACTTGTATTAGCTGTCCTTTTTAAAAATTTTCATATTTTTGTTTTTATGATATGTATTATAGTTATCAATTAACAAAGTCAATTATTATTATTAACATTGGTAATTAAATTTTTAACTTTATTTCAAACAGTTCTTCTACTTGATCACCTCGCATAGAAAGCTTATGGGACGCTTGATGGAAATCTGCTAAATTTCATGCCAAGACAGTACTAGAAAACACTCATTTTACCTATGAGAATTTAACACAAATTAGTAATCATCTTTTTAAGTTAACGAAGCCAGAAATTTGTGTTTGATAATTTTGAAAATAATTCCTCAATATAGTTCGACGAGTTCATACAATCATCCAGAATAATCCCGAGTAGAGTGACAGAAAGAAAGTCCCGTAGATCTGTTACTGCAAGTTTAAACGATGAGTTTTGTTTCTACTTAGTTTGAAATAATTAGAGCTGTAAACCAAGTTCCCGATTTACGTTATAAATTGTTTAAGTGTAGACTGAGACTGTATTTGAGTTAGTATACTGCAGGATTGCACAGTTTGCAAATAAGATGCATTTATCACGAGAAAGACAATAAAATAAGTCATCCATATAAATAATAAATAACAGCGGCTCAAGTACTGACAATGTCATTACCTGACAAATGTTATAAGTGTAGTGTATACGACCAGAATTGAAACCGTGTAAAAACTAAAAGCCGGCAAAAACAGTCGGTATCTCTGTCGGAGGTAAATGGAAATGCTTGAAAAACAATAAAGAGATGCCGACTGTTTTTGCCGGCTATGTATCTATGCATATCTGGTCGATAGCCGAGTGGGTTAAGGTGCGAGGTGGCAATCGCGATTAATCACACGGACATCGCACCACCGGGTTCGAATCCTGGCTTCGGCACTGGTACTGTCGGGGGAAATGGTTGTATGTCCACGTTTTTTCAATGTGTAACCCCCTTTCGCACAAGCCCTGACTTCTGGAATTGGGGGTTGTCTAATTTCTGTGGTGTTTATATTATTATATTATTATATTATTATATTATTATATTATTATATTATTATATTATTATATTATTATATTATTATATTATTATATTATTATATTATTATATTATTATATTATTGTATTGTTATATTGTTATATTGTTATATTGTTATATTGTTATATTATTATATTATTGTATTATTGTATTGTTATATTGTTATATTGTTATATTGTTATATTGTTATATTGTTATATTATTATATTGTTATATTATTATATTATTATATATGTACATGGATACGGGGATGTATCTAAATCATTGGTTGTTGTGAATACGGTAACTTTGTTATGTAATTATTTTTTTTAACTTTAGTAGAATACATATTACATAAGCCATATTGAGATTGGGTCATAGTTTATGTAAACAATATATTATTATAAAAATTTTAAATATACATACAGAAATATATGGATCTACGAGACATCATAAATAAACAATATACAGTGTATCTCTCAGGTTGAATTTTAAGTATAATAGGCGACATGAATTTTATTTTAAAATGCTATTTTTAAGAAACTACTGCGAAATGAGTGAAAGTTGCTGTCGAGCACTGTCAATTGTTAATATCTATTTTCACAGTATGGGGTACTCCACTTGAGTGTAAGGTCCTTTAATCTAATACGAAATCTGAATAGTGTAAGGAAAAATAAAGAAGATATATTATATATAAAATATGGTAATAAATATAATTGAAACAAATACATGAACAAAATTGTAGACTTCTTAATCAAATATTCTTAATTACTTTACTCTTTACACTAGACATATATTTTAGAACAATTATAATTAATTCTTGCATTACCTTGAAATAAAGCTTAAATTTTAATTATATAAATAGAATCTCATGATTTCAAATATCAAAGAGTATACCTAATGCTTATGTGAAACATTTGTTTTATATTTACCAGAGACTTTCGTAAATCTGGCACTACCTCATAATATTTACACTTCACAAATACACTTAATATAATTAGACACAAATAAAATAACGCACATTGACAATATAAACAATCTTGCTTTAATATCTATTCTTGTTATGTATTGCGAAGGCTTTTCTTTTGACTATTTGTAAAATGTTCACATTTTTTTAGTATTTACCTAATTTTATAAAAAGTAAAAAAAATAGTTGTAAGTTGTAATATTGAAAAAAAATTTGATACAATAAATGACAAGAGTTAAATTAAAATTAAAAATAAAAATATTACAATTATCATTATTTAGTAAACCAAGAAAGTATTGCAGTCCATTATTAATCGAATTAAATATCGGAGTCGGATAGAATCTGTTGAAGAAATTCTAAAAATTAAGTTCGCCACGGTACGTCAATTCTCGAGCGCGTCTTCTAGAGAGACACTGAGTTTAATTATTGTACATCAATAAACTCATCTCGATTACAAGCAAGTAAGTCATAAGTATTTAAATTTCCTATGTCCTTTCTGATTTAGAATTCATATATCAATTCAAGATAATGAATCTGGAATAGTTTTATTCGATTTGTGCTTTTAGATTTGTACTTGTTTTTCTGTGCCCTTGTACTTAGACATTTAATAATAAAAAGAAACACAACTAAAGCTTAAATCACCAAATTTTTCAAATGTTCCAACTGTATAAATTATAACAAGGTTAATGAATTTATAATTAACATTTTAGAGGCCAAAATAAATACAAATTTGCCATTATGGGAACAATTTTATTGCATTCAGTCAGGAATTAATCTTCTGTCAGAAGATGACGGATCATATAGATTACAGGAAGAGAAGAATCTGAATTACTTTATATTAACATAAGTGTTACAATATGGCATGTAACGTTAAGAAAGCTGATACGCTATTGTGTGACGCGTTTTTCTCCACCTCGCACGTTGACGTGGAGAAAAGGCGCGGCCACTCTTTGACACACGAGCTTCGGAAACAAGTTTTCGAATTACTCCGGCGCCAGTCCTAGGTTAAGTGATAGGACACACTACCCTCAAGCCGAGTACGCGAGGCTGAGCAGCTCAAGTGGAGAAAGTTTATTCCAGTGGGTCAATATATGGGAAATTAGACGTTCACACACAGACAGTAAAACTCAGAGTTTTCAATAAAATCAGTATATCACGATAGACCTATATGTACAAAGCTAAATATTTATTATGAAAAATCTATAATTTGTCAAATACCAGGAGGAGCACGCGTAGCAACGCAAAACCCCAATAGTACCAGATGACTCAGGTGATCAGATTAGCAGGCTGCAACACACAGAATATACGGTTAGCAAGAATAAACAGGGTGCAGAATAGTTACGGACACCAGACGAGTAAAGCAAGACACAAATATATAAAAACCACAGTGAAACAGTTATCCAGTACTTGCTAGTACATCAGTTTACCTACTCCTCTTGTGGACTTACTTACTCCCTGTGCGTACGGTCGGGCATGTCTGCTTCGGTGGAGCGATCGTAGTGGAATCCCTCTCTGCAGAGCTCCTCAGATCCTTTTCTGAAAATGAAACAACTTACGATAGGAGTGGGAGTAGACGCCTGATGGATGCGCTGCTGGTCGACTGGACTTTGCCAAAATCCTACACCTCGAATATGACAGATGGCACCTAGGTTCGCTTCTCGGAGTGGACACGTCTGATCCCAATGAGTCGCCTGGGTTGACTGACTTCTTGGCTGCACAGGTCCTCTTCTAGCAGCGAAACCTCTTACCATGGGAGTGGGAGTAGGCGCTAGACGGATGCGCTACTGGTCTCTTATGGACTTAGAAAAATAAGGCCACTACGGATTTGTGGACTTTGAAAAATAATTCAAATACAGATTTGTGAACTTAGAACAATTAACGGTACCTTTAGGTTTTAAATATTTAGCGTGAACACGTCTGCTGGCTCTGAGTCGATCGGGAGGACTAACTGATCGGTGTGAATCTAATTACTGCCTTCAGAGATGAAGGAGTGGGAGAAACAGCGGAAAATAGGTGCGCGGTGTATCACTGTGACGTCAGCTGGACTTTGAAATGTCTTTGGGGACTTAGAAAAATAACTCCACGATGGATTTGTGGACTTGGAAAAATAATTCAAATATAGATTTTACGAACTTAGAAAAATAAATGTTACCTGAATTCGGGACTTGTGATATTTTCGCTACAGCACTAGAGCAAACAGCGGACACGTGTACCTCGTGGGACGGCAGCCAGAAGACTAAATGCGGAATAATTAAATTATTCCCGTGTACTGAAGGAGTGACGTCATATGAGTGACGTCGAACGGACTTGTAAAATATTTTAAAATATTTTCGGACTTAGAAAAATAACGCCACGATGAATTTGTGGATTTGTGGCAAATTTACCTTACTCTGGTACTACAGGACGGAGAGCTCTGCACGTCGAACGTGGTCGGTCGCTGGGAAGGCACTGCCTCGTGCGTGCGCGTGGTTTGGCGTGTCTGAAATGTGGAAACTCTTCTCGTCGCTTCCCCACCTGAGTTCATCTGTACCTTTACAAGTGAAATATTTTTACGCGGTATTGACAATCACAAATATTTTCTAACTAATTCGCTGTTAGCGGTACAATTTATATGGAATAATCGAAATTAAATATAACACGGCAATTTCTATAACATATTTAAGAGATTAAATAAAATAAAACTTGGGCATATCTGGGTAACGAAAAACACTTCGTTACAATTGTTACTAGAAGACTTGCATCACCCTGCATTATGCATTGAATTACAAATTCTTTAAAAAAAAAAAAATCCCATACTTAAACAATCATCTTTTAACTTTAAGAAAGCTAATTTTCATACTCAATTAACTCTAGTAGACTTAGTAGTTGCTCCTAGTATGTCTGTTAATGAAGCTTTCTTTGTATTTTATGAGCAAATATATGCCGTTTTCAATGAACATGTTCCTCGAAAGATACCACCTTGCAAACAATACCCTCCGCGGTTCAATTGTGATACAATTAAGCTTCTAAAACAGAAAAGCGAGGCTTGGAGAATATACAGTAAATCTAAAAGTATGTGTGACTAGAACCATTTTCTGCAGTTGATATCATCGTTAAAAACTTCTATTAATAACGCTTATAATAAATATATTGAGGAAGCAGAAAATCTATTAATACTAACACAGATAAGTTTTGGAGCCTTGTTAACTAGAAACAAAATTCGACTAGAATTCCCAATACTAGGTATTTTAAGGATACTACTCTTGAATATCCTGAGGATATCGTCAATGCTTTCACTGACTTCTTTTCCGACTGTTTTATTAGTTCCAGTGAATTTTCACTAGCTGATAATTTGCGGTATAACAGCAACATTCTCCATATCAGAGAGTTTACCGCGAGTGATGTATTTAATTCAATTAAGAAAATCAAGGCGAATATGACTGCAAGGCCTGACCAAATTCCAATTACCAATTAAAAATTCTTTATTACCTTTTCTTTTATAATATTAACTTAACTAGTATTCTATTCATTTCATTTATATGATTTTTACATTTATGTTATACACCGTCCTATCGGATATGGCCAAATTTCAGCAGTTATAGGACTACGCCGCTGCTCTTTGTAACGCGCTTTGTACTATTTTCAACTTGATATTAAAAACGGTTATTTTTCCCGACACGTAGAAATAGTCGAGAATTTGTCCAGTGTTTAAAAAGGGTAATGAGCATGACATTGAGAATCATCATCCTATCACAATGGTATGTAATTTTGCAAAGATTATTGAAATTCTAGTTTACGATTACATATCATTAAATACTAAAAATTCAACAATAATAGAGCAGCATGGGTTTATGCAGGAAAGGTCAACCGTATCGAACCTTGTGTGTAAAACGCGGTTTATTGCAGAAACTTTAGATCAAAGAAGTCAGGTAGATGTCATTTATACTGACTTTTCTAAAGCGTTTGACAGATTGGATCACGGTATACTATTGAATAAGTTGCAGAACTTTGGTTTCCGTGATGCTCTCATTAACTTGTTTATTTCTTATTTATCTTGTCGTACTTAGTTTGTTCAATATCGTGGTTTCCAATCTGTGCTATTTAAACAGACATCAGGAGTACCGCAGGGTTCCATACTTGGACCACTATTTTTCGTACTCTTTATTAATGAGTTATGAGAAGTTATGAGAATGTTATCTATTTACTTTACGCTGACGATCTCAAGTTATATCACTGTATAAACTCTTAACTTGACTGTTTGAGACTCCAACAAAATATTGATTTGCTCAACGTCTGGTGCGTCTATAACCGTCTTCATTTAAATGCTAGTAAATGTAATGTCATGTCTTTCTCACGTAAGCGAGATCCCATATTTTTTAATTAAAACTTGAATAACTGTCTTTTAGGCAAACCTGAGTTTGTTAAGGATCTAGGAGTCATATTCGACTCAAAATTAACTTTTTCAAAACGTATTGAGGAATGCGTAAGTGGAGCTTACAAATCCTTATTTTATTCTGTGCAATGGTAGAGACTTTAAAAATTTGCCTACTCTTCGTCTTTTGTTTATTGCATTTATTAGATTCAAATTAGAATATGCCTTCATTGTTTGAAGTCTATGTTATAATGTACACATTACATTACTTGAGAAAGTTCAGCGACGTTTCTTCAAGTCCTCAATATCTATAATAGAAGGTAACTATCCATTAAGAGGTACACCTTAGGAGTTATTCTTGAATAAGTTTGATATGTGCAGTCTGCTAAGGAGACGGGTAATGTCTACAATAATTTTTTTATATATAATTATTAATAATGAGATCAATTGTCCTCCAATTATTTCACTCATTAAATACCGAGTGCCCAGATTAACGGCGAGAACAACTAATATACTCTTGATACCTACATCTCGTACTAACCTCTTGAACCCATCTCCGCTCCATCAGATCTGTTTAAATTATAATAACATAGAGCACAGATTGGATATTTTTGACTGTAAAATCGCTGATATAAAAAATATTTTTTCTACTCCAGTGTAACAGTTTTTATAGTCTTTTTTTTCTTGTTTTATCTGTTTTAAGCACGTATAGTGTACGCGTATTTGTATGTATTATATATATATGTGTGTATATACCTTATTATATCTGAAAGACTTTTACACGTTTATTGTTCATTAGTATGTTTTTTTTCTTGTAATTATGTTCATTTATCCTATAATTTGGTTTCGCGCGTTGGAAAAATTATTGAAATAAATAAATAGGTAATACACATAAACCATGTAAAACCATACACAATATCTTTGACATATTAATGTTTAAAATATGACTTAATGTCATTAAGGCTGCAACCACAGACCAGTGCAACAAAAAATATCAATGCGTTTACAGTGTTTGTTGTAGTTATAAATTAAATAAAAAGGAGAATTTTTTAAGGTACTCTCTAGAAGCTAACCTAGGGACAAGAAAGTTTAACTTTCCCACTGTTTCCTAGCAATCCAAAATATTATGAATGACCTAGTATAAAAAACTTGCCTGCTATTATCAAGACTAACCGTACCAAAATTATCGAGTAAGTGTTGTTGAGAGTAACCAATACGAGAATATGTTTCATCGGTTATAAAAAACAGTAGTTTTAGAAATTTTCGTTGCAAATTTTAAAAACTGTTAATATCGATAAGTAGACATAGGATTACGTCAGTCCACCCCCACCGTTCCACCCACGGTCGTTCATGGGGTGTCGTGGATGGTTCATATGGGTGTCATGACCTATTATTTGAAAGCTGTACAGACCTGTTTGAAAACCGTACAGATCTGTTTATTTTTCATACAGACCTGTTTAGTGACACCCCCATGATCCATCCACGACGCCCCATGAACGACCGTGTGTGAAGTAGTGGGGTGGACTGACGTGACCCTATGCCTACTTGTATATCATATTAAGGATACCAAACACGCGACGCGTATTCTAGCTTAGAGATCACTAAACAATAGTATAATGTTTGTAGAGTGCTTATGTCCATGAATTCAGGGCGACTGCGCACTATGAAACCAAGTGTTTTAAATGCATTACCAACTGTGTTTTCAATATGGGCATTAAAGGTTAACTTCAGATAAAAAATTACACCTACAACACGGAAAGTATCAGGTCTTTTTACAACGGTGTTGCTAAAAGACAAAACATTACATTTACCGACATTTAATGGCGGTTTCTTGTCTAGACCCCACTGTGCTAGTCTATCAAGGTAGTCATGCTGTAGGCGGTAACAGTCTTCAGTACTCGTTATCATTCTAAAGATCTTTAAATCATCCACATATAGCAGAAAAGAAACATCTAGCATATCCACTATATCATTAATGAAAATATTGAATAGTAAGGGACCTAGCACTGAGCCCTGAGGGACACCTGATGACGCCAAGAATTTGACAGACTTAACTCTGTTATACGCGACACATTGTATTCGATTTGACAGATAAGATCTAAATAACTGTAGCAGTGAATCAGACAAATCTATTTTACCCTACATTTAAAAACAAATGTATATACGGTACGTCTCACTTAAGAATGTGACACAGTAATAACTCTTTTGTTTTTTGTGGGATTTAAATCAAACTGATATCAAAAAGTAGAGGTAATCAAGGTCTATTTAAGACACTACGTTGCTAAATTATATAAAAAAATCAAAAAATCATAGTAGGCATTTTTTAATTAAAAAATTTTGTTAACAAAACTTGTTCGAAATTATTCAAAAACTCAGAATCCGAAGTTTGCTTCAATTCTAAAAAAATATTTTTTTCATTCTTTTCATATAATTCAGCATCACAGCTGGTCTTGCATTTAAATATGGAAAGTGATTTTGTGGTCTTAGTGACCTCTATCTTTTGAGATCAGTGTAATTTAAATCGGACAAGAAACAAAAGATTTATTATGCTGTTACATCTTAAGTGAGACATACTCTATATATAACTCCAAAGCAATTAACACAATCATCTTGTATTTTCATGCATGAGTTGAGGGATTTATATAACAGATTAATAATATTTTTACAATCAATTGAGTCAAATAGGTGTAAATAATGATAATATCAAAAATATATTTTCACTAGAATTCTACGGAATCGCTTTCCACCCACAATATTTCAAGTTCCCAGTTTCTGTATGAAAGTGAGAGGAATTTTATTTATGATGGCCTACTATCTGACTTGTAAGTGAATTATTAACCAGAGAAAACTCCTCTACAAGGGGAAAGCGCTCTTGAAATCTAATACAACCTAATTATTATTCGACTGGATAATGGATGTGAGATTGCGAGACGGGTCGGGCATTAGCACATAAACTATTTATGAATTTCAAAATCAATTTTGATTTGGGGTGGAAAATTATATCATCCTCACGTATGAAGGGGTCGGAAAGTTGGTATAACTGGGATACTAACGAATAACTTATTTGAGAGTTGCTAGATCAATTAGGTGGAAAATATCTCTATGATCTGCGGCGCGTCGCACAGTTCGATTTAAATGCCGTTTGAATGAATATACACGATTTTTTTTATGAAATAATAATAATAATCCTTTATTTAGCACTTTGCTATACACAATACGTTTTACAAAATAATACCGAGAGAAAAGAAAAAATAATATAAATTTACATATTCTAATCTATACATAAAATAACTAACACAGTTTCTCATTAATCTATCGTATATACGTATTTTTAATATATAATTTTAGAAAAGGTGATTATAATAGGATAAATGATTATTTTGAGACTTTAAACTGGCATGTGGTATTTCAGAATACTTCTGACATGAATTGTCTTACTGAAAAATTGTATCTTGTATTGAATTTTGCCATTGACATGTATGTTCCAAAGCATTTCACTAGCAATGGGAATTATCCTTGCTGGTATTCATTCCAATCAAAAAAACTAATAAAACGTAAAAATAAGGTGTATAATAAATATAAAAATACAAATAAAAATTATTTTCTCGTTGAATATAAAAAATTAAGATCACTAACTAAATCTCAAATCAGTAAAGACTACATGAAATTTGTTCATTCATCAGAATCTCATTCTTTGTCTAATATAAAAGCCTTTTGGAAATACGTTAATAGTAAGCGTAGGAACAATATTTTACCGAAGCAATTGGAGTTCAATGGCAGTAGCTCTTCTGATCCTAAAATTATCTGTGATATGTTCGCAGATTATTTCGAGTCTGTTTACGTCAGATATGATAACGACATAGTTATCTCTAACATTCATATATATGATAATCCGGTCATACTAAATAGTATTTATATAGACTGTGATTCAGTTTTTGATAAATTATCATCTTTAAATTCCAATACTAATCCGGGTCCTGATGGTATACCGTCATATTTCTTAAAAATGTGCAGTCCCTCCTTGTCTCTTCCCATTGCTCATCTTTTAAAACTTTCTTTAGAGGTAGGTGAGTGTCCTACTATTTGGAAAATATCCTATAGTAGTGTAATGGGGTAGTGAAGCGCAAGTTATAGCCTCTCCTACTCAATTGTTAACCTCACCTTCGCGATGAGTTCAATTTGAACTTGGTGCACCCTGTTTTCACTAACGAGGCTCTAACGAACGAGTAAGGGCGGAATAACCCTTACCTTTTACCGTGAGGACACCCACCTTCTCACGAAGAGTGCGGTAAAAATAACCCACCGCACACAAAGGTTGCTTTTGGAATCGTTTGGTTACCCCATCGTCGCAGTCTCCTTCTGTGCCATGGGACCACACCACTCGCCTTCCGCAACCCAGCTGGTCAGTTGCATACCTGCTCCAGCTAAAACTTCAAATGCAGCTTCGTTTTCAGTCGATTAAGGCTTTAAAAAAATGATGGAGCGTTCAAGTGGGACAAAATCATCCGGAGGTAAAATACCCTCCCGATCGGATCTCCGGGGGAGGGTGCCCACAGGGACACCTCATCGAATGTCGAAAAAACACCGACAAGTTAAATCCAACAAAACTAATTCTTTCATCTACGGCGCTTGGAATGTTCGTACTTTGAACGACAGCACTCGCACCGATCGGCCTGAAAGAAGAACTGCTCTAATAGATAGAGAACTTCACCGACTCAATGTTGACGTTGCAGCTCTCAGCGAAACTCGATTATTGGAGGAAGGCTCTCTCACAGAAAAGTACTACACCTTCTATTGGAAAGGTCTTCCCGCCAATTCAAGAAGACAACATGGAGTAGGATTTGCCGTTCGGAATCAACTTGTATCCAACTTAACACAAGTACCACAAGGCCTATCCGAGCGTCTAATGCTGCTACGCTATGAGCTATCAGATGGCAACGCGGTAAATCTAATAAGCGCCTACGCTCCCACTCTGGATGCAAGTCACGAAACCAAGGAAAGCTTCTATCAACAGCTGGAAGAAACCCTCTGTAGAATACCTAAAACGGAACGACTCGTTATTTTTGGCGATTTTAACGCTAGAGTAGGGAGAGATGCAGACATCTGGCCAGGCATCATAGGCAAGAACGGTTTGAGCAACATGAACGCTAACGGTCAACTACTCCTAACTAAATGCGCCGAACATGATCTAGTTATAACAAACACCATTTTCCGACAAAAGGATAAATTTAAAGGCACCTGGCGTCACCCCAGATCAGGTCACTGGCATCTACTGGACTATGTTATCGTACGTAGGAAACATCTCAAGGACGTCCAAATTACAAAGGCGCGCATTGATAGCGAATGTTGGACTGATCATCGTCCTGTTGTCTCTAAAATGAGAATTGTTATGAGACCCAAACACCGAAGAACTCAAGTAAAACGTAGACCCCGTCTCTGTATTAGTAAATTGCGTGACCAACAAACCGTCGAACAGCTAAAGCAAAAAGTTCAAGAGAATTTGAGTGCACTAGAAGAAACCAATTCTGTAGATGTCGCTACTACCTGGTCACAAATTAAATACAGTTTAAAAAGTGCGAGTGAGGAAATTCTTGGCACTGCAGTAAATAAAAAACAGGAGGACTGGTTCAATGATAATGAAGCTTTTATACAAGAACTTCTTGACCGCAAACATATTGCCTTCCAAAACGCTATCAACCACCCCAACGACTCATCAAAAGCAGAAGCTTTTACCCAATCTAAGAATGAAACGCAACGCGAAATCAGAAGAATAAAGAACGAGTGGTGGGCAAGCAAGGCCAGAGAAATTCAAAGGTACGCCGATTCACACGACTACAGGAATTTCTTTCAAGGAGTAAAAGCAGTGTACGGCCCCAGTCAGAAAAATATGTGCCCTATTAAAGATTTAAATGGAAATCTTATCAAAGAAGACTAGGAAATAAGAGCCCGATGGAAAGAACACTACTCTAACATTCTTAACCAGCAAAGTCAAGCCGATCACGATATTATAAATCTTATCCCTCAATATGACACCTTCGAAGACTTAGATAAACCACTAACAACGGAAGAGATCTTAACCGCCATTGGGCAGCTAAAAAATAACAAATCTCCCGGCGCCGACTCACTCCCAGCTGAGATCTTTAAAGCTGTGTCGTCAGAGCTCATACCCTACCTCAAAAAACTGTTTGATATCGTGTGGGAAAGTGGTCAAGCTCCGCAGGAGTTTCGTGATACACTTTTAATCAACCTCTTCAAAAACAAAGGGAGCGCTGCGGACTGTGGAAATTACAGGGGTATAGCTCTCCTGGCTGTTGGAGGGAAGATACTCACTAAAGCGATGGCAAATAGGCTAACACCTGTTATGGAAAAGTTACTTCCTGAAACACAGAGTGGCTTTAGACCAAACCGAGGCACATCGGATTTAATCTTCACACTTGAACAGCTTCAAGAAAAAGCACTCGAACATCAAGGAGAAATTCACATGGCCTTCATTGATTTAACCAAGGCGTTTGACTCGGTGGACAGGGAAGTGCTCTGGAAAATTATGTTCCGCTTAGGTATCCCTAGAAAATTTGTGGAAGTATGTCGCAGTCTACATACAAACAACAACGCCCAGGTTATGTATAATAATGAGGCAACCGAACCTTTCCAAACCCTCACTGGAGTTAGGCAGGGATGTGTCCTGGCACCCTTACTTTTTAATTTGTTTACCACTGCTCTAACAATTATTGTTGACAACAAACTGACAGTCAGAGGAATAGGTCTCAGATACCGTTTTGATGGCGGTCTCTTTAACATAGGGCGCTTTAGAGCTTTCACGAAGACACGCACACGATTCATTTGTGATCTCCAGTATGCGGATGACTGTGCACTTTTAGCCTCTACGCCGGAAGAGCTTCAAGAACTTTTAGATGTGTATGCCCAGAGCTATGATTCCTTGGGACTTAAAATCAACATTGGAAAGACTAAGATTATGTCAACTCCTCATCAAGTGAACCAAATAGACATTACACTTAACGGAAATTCTCTTGAAGTGGTGGATCAGTTCAATTACTTAGGCAACGTTGTTAATGACAAAGCAAACATGGACAGCGAGATTCGCAATAGAATTAACGCTGCATCTAGAGCACTCTGGGGACTTAGAGAGAGAGTATTTGACAACCACGACCTTGCTTTATCAACGAAAATGGCTGTCTACAGAGCAGTTGTCATTCCAACACTGCTATATGGATGTGAAATCTGGGTCACTTACCGTCGTCATGTGAAAGAATTAGAACGTTTTCAGCAAAGACACCTCAGAAGTATGATGAAAATCCGTTGGTTCCATCACATATCAAACGTGGAAGTACTCAGGAGAGCAAACAGCCTTCCAATTGAGGTGCTTATTTCAAGAGCACGCCTAAGATGGGCAGGTCACGTTCATCGTATGCATGATAACCGCCTTCCTAAATGTACACTTTATGGTGAATTGCTAAGCGGTAGAAGAAGGCGTGGCGGTCAACGAAAGAGGTTCAAGGACGCTCTCCATGAAAATCTAAAATCCTGCGGTATTGCAGACGAGCAATGGGAACAACTTGCAGCGGACAGAACCGAATGGCGAGGGGTTGTGGCCAGCTATCAAGGAAATGTTGCTGCAAGAAGGCCGAATCCAAGACCTAACCAGGTCTATGTTTGTCCTGACTGCGGTCGACATGTGCTCTCCCGAATTGGCCTCTATAGCCATAGTCGTGTGCACCGTAGATGAATGGGAATTACAATAGACTACACCTTTTACTTGTTTTTTATTGTACACAATTTATCGACTAACATTTTTATACTCGGACTCGAGTAACGGCTAATAATAATAATAATAGTACACCCATTCACAAGTCAGGTCCAAAGTCAGATATAGAAAATTATCGATGTGTTTCGTCATGTTCTGTTATACCTAAAGTATTAGAATCTATTCTAGCTGATAATATTTTTAATTCGTATAAAAATGTTATCATGGTTTTTTCAAAGGTCGTAGTATGCAAACAAACCTTTTCCTGTATACATCATTCATACATGAAGCATTTAGAAAACCCTCTCAAGTTGATGCTATATATACCGATATAAAAAAGGCCTTTGATCGTGCCAATCATAGCATCCTCCTGCAAAAACTTTCATTGTATGGTATAAACGGGTCATTACTGCAGTGGATAAAATCGTATCTGACAGACAGAACTCAAATTGTGCGAATAGGAGAAAATAAATCAAGAAATATTACGGTGAGTTCGGGAGTTCCACAAGGTAGTCATCTTTCTCCGATCCTATTTTCACTTTTTATTAACGATGTTCAATACATTTTCGACTTTGCGGAAATCCTTCTTTTCGCAGATGATTTGAAATTGTTTGCAGTCGTTGATACTTCAAAGGACGCCGAAAAACTGCAGTGTGATATTGACAGGTTTTACGAGTGGAATATAAACAATTGTTTGGAATTTAACATAAATAAATGTAAAATAATAACATTCTCTAAGAAGAAAAGTAATATATTATTTGAATATTCTATAAATACATTAAAACTTTTAAGAGTAGAGTCTATTTGCGATCAAGGCATTACTTTGGATTCCGGGTTAAGATATCACCTACATATGGGGAATATCCTAAAGCGAGCATATCGCCTATGTGGTTTTATTAAAAGACAATGCAGGGATTTCACTGATATTACATGTATTTTAGATATATTTAATTCGCTGGTTAGATCAATATTGGAATATTGTTGCATTATATGGGACCCTTATTATCAGTCGGACATAGACAGGCTCGAAAGAGTGCAAAACAAAATGGTTAATTTCATTTTATTTAAATTACATATTGATAAAACCAATTATTCGCACGAAGAAAGACTTCAACTGCTGGGTATTACGTCCCTTAAGGACGTCTTAAAAGTATACAAAAATTTGGTTTTAATATTGTCAATAACAAAATAGATTCTACAGAAATTCTGCAATTATTCTATTTTAGAGTTCCTAGATTTAGTTCAAGAAATCACGATTTGTTCTATGATGATAATTTCCATTCCGACTATAGTAGTCACTGTCCGGTTGCAAAAGTCACCTCAGCTAATAATAATTTACCAGCAAATATTGACATCAATTTTTGTTCTTTCAGAAATTTTTTAAATTGTATCTCCGTTAGTAACAATCTGGTGTAGTCTGTTGTATTTTATTCATTTTTGTCATTAATGTATTCTTTGTTTTGTGATACTTGATACATGTTTTATTATATATACCATATGTTCATTTTATTTTTTTTCTGTTATATGTGTATGTATATACGAGGTGCTGTATTATATCATTTGGGATTTTATCCTGTAGATATTATGAAATAAATAAATAAATAATTCTTTTGAAAGATTATGTTACGAGCCTCCTTAGCTTATTAGCTTATTAGCGAGGTTATTGTATGTGACTGGACCTTTAACAAAAATAAATTCTTGTGCAGATGTTATATTTACACGTTGCAGCACAAAATTATTTCTACCGCTTGTGTTATAATCATGCAAATCATCAAATATTTGCATATTGTCTTGCAAATAAGGAGGTAATATATTCATTTTTATTTTATGTATGAAAACCAGTACACTGAATTCAACATAATTTAATTTATTTATGGCCAGTTTCTGAAACGTAAAATAAAGTTATCTATTAATAAATGACATAGTAATAACTGTTGTCACAATTGTAACTATGACAGTAAACGAATAATTAACTCTATCTAACGTTTCAGAAACTGGCCATTATCCACCCTAAAGCTTTCAGCATATCATTCACGCTAGTAAAAAACTGCATCTCAATATAACCCTCGTGGCCCTATTTTGCAACTTTTACAAACGATCCAAGCCACCATCGATTGCAAGATACAGAACAGTGCCACAATAATTAAAATGAGGTAATATAATACTATTATATACCATTTTTCTATTTGTAACTGATAGGTAAATGCTTCAGCTTTAACGGTTTTAGCAACTTTTCTCAATACAACAATGGTTGAGACATTCAATGCATCAGGAACAATACCAATTTATCGCGAGGTATTAATGATATTTAGAAGAGGATCAGACAATATGTGGAAAAAATCTTAAATAAACATGACAATGCCATCTGGACTACTTTTGCTTGTTAATGACAAGATTATAATTTTAAGATATGTATATGTTCTTTTTGTTTGTTTGTTTTCCTCCTTGAAATATTGTATAATGCTTGTATGAAAAATATGAAGACTAAATATTAAACCACTGATTAAAGATTGATTAAGAAATTAAAAGCTGTATTTTCGTTTCTTCATTTCGTAGATTAGATTAAAGTACTTATATTATTTTAGGTTACTTTTAAGATGCATTGTAATTTACCACTTACGTTTATCAAGAAGTAACTCGAGGTCGAATTTATTATATTTGTACTTTGCTGTATTGTGAAAAACTGAACTACCTTCAATCAAAATGACTAAAGATTGTGAAAAATTTCACGCAATTGTCAGATTAATAGAATATTTTATTTATAGTGTTCCGGAAATACTTATAACAAATAATGTCTAAATTTGCCAGACATATTTGATTAAAACTAAACACTATCCTGATCTACTCATAACATCAATCTTATCAAAATATAAGTACACATTTGTCTATACATATTTTGGTAAATAATTTAAATGTCATTTTGCAATAACACAATTGTTATGCGAAGGTGGCTTGTGCTTTAACAGGGACGCCTATGAATGCATATATCTATATTTTATGATCGAAGTTGGCTGGGTTTTGCTAGAAGTTTGAAAACTGAATTTTCCTGACAGGGGTATTACAAGAACATTAAAAAAACTTCTACATATAGCAGATATGTTTTGCTGAATTTAAAAGAAAAAGGAATATTCACAAGGAGAACATCGCAAAGTGTGAAATATATCAAACTTTCAAGTCGATAACAGTTATTTATGGTGCAAGTGAAAGAAGACATATTTTATCCATGATGAAACTAACTATAAATGTCGTGATAAGAACTTGTACAGTCAAAATTATCCGTTACACTTCCAGGTTAGTTCTCTTTGGATCCCTCTGTTTGCTTGCTGAGCTGATGGTTAACGACAAGGTCTTCATATAGTAAGCCATAACCGGAAAATCTTTAGGTTTTTTAGGATATTCGTGTTCTTAAGAACAAATTTTAATTTCCTCGATACTGCTTCTTCTGTTTATTTCCGCAGTTTGTTTTCTAGTCTAGTCGTATGATCTAAATAAACGTAATCCGTGATCTCTTTATTCCTGGGTTGTTGAGTACGTGTACTCTGTTTTCCTTGGACTGTTTTTGAAAATCTTGCATTTCAACCAGATGGAGTGTCGCCACATTGTGCTGTGACAAATTTCTAATTGGCAGATTTAAACAAATTGTCGCAGATACATTCTAAGTGCATTATTGCACTTATTCGGCTCATATTTATGTCAAAATCACAAGGAAGCAAAGTTAAACAAATAGGAAAATAAAGTTATTTTGAACTTTCATTAACTTCAGTAAACATTTCCATCTGGGTTTCCAGATAAATATACCCGGTTATCCTAAAACTGTACAAGTGATTTGTCTGCAAATTTATTACGATTGCATAACTCAGAGAATCACCACAACTCCTACTGAATTGTAATTGACAGATATAAACAAATTACTACAAATACATTTATATGTTGTTTTGAATTCCCTCTTATATTTGCTACATTTCCGTCTAGGTTTCAACAGAAAGATATCCGCTTATGCAAAATACAAATTTCGGCTTTACTAGATAATTTTGGTACCGTTGGATGTAGAGTATTAGATCTAGTTTTCGAGATATGCTATATCTGCTCACCAAATACAGATAAGAGAGTGCAATATGTTTTTGGAAAAATTTACAACTTTTCTCTCTTTATAAATTCATGTAGTCATCATGTGGTCTGGTGTAGTCAGCATGAATTCTCACATGGAATGTGATCTTCGGAATGAGTAATTTTCAGTGGATAGTCTCCTCTGTTGGGGGTTACTCAGGTAGAATATTTTGGTTTTACGGTCATGGAACACCCAATACCTTAAATCATCTATTTAGATCGTAATTTTGGGTAAAAATATAATATATTGGTCTTTGAATATGCTATTGTTTCCTTAGTTCTGCCTTTTATCATTAATAAAATTTGTCATATTGTATCTCAAAAACTAAATCTGCTACAAAAAATCAAAATATACTTCTAAAATCAGCACCAAAAAAATATCAAAAATCAGTGCTTACTGTTTTGGCACCGAGGCAATTTTTTTGCCGTGCTGTTATTTAGTGAGTTTCTATTTTTCATCTGTTTCTCATATTCGTCATATCATTTTTAAATAACCATAATAACAGGGTAGACCCCTGCGGAACTCCATATGTATAATGTATACTTGTATTTTCAAGTATCATCAGGTAGCTAAAAGTGAAGTACTTAACATTTGGAAATTCAAGTCCATCTGATAGTGGCCTGGAACACAATTGTAATGATGTCTTAAGTATTTTAAATCATTGGTTTTCCCATAATGTCTTATATCTTGACACCGAAAAAGCTCAAATTATTAGCACGCGAAAGGCATGCGATAATTTCAATATTAAAATGAATAAAAAAAACATTTCCAATACCGAGGATAATGTTAGGTTCTTAGGGATATACTTGAATGAATGTTTAAATTGGAAGTATCATTACAAGTCTTTGATATCAAAATTTCATTAATAACATATCTGTGTCGTAATATTAGAGAACGTATTGTGCGAATTATTTTTAGTATTGCTTATACTCACATTTGCAAGAATATATTCAAAAAATACAATATTCTTACTTTATCTTTTATTTTTATATTTGAAATTTGTGTATATATTTTCAGAAATCGTAATAGCTTCATTTTAAATATTGACTATCATAAGGTCAATACAAGACAAAAAATAAAATACATGAACAGTGTGCCAGATTAAAAATGACAAGCGCATCGTCAAAATTCATAAGGCCAACATTATTTAACCGTTTTCCGCATGACTTAAATTATCTCTAAAGTGAGTATTCATTTTAAAAAACTTAAAGTATTTTTCATATGTGCTTTTAGAGGGCGGAATATTAAAACATAATATTTTTAGTCGCAAATAAATGACGAGAGCCAACAGCTCGAAACTGCAGTCTGCAAGTGGTGTTTGACGACTGGCACGAGAGCACCTTTAAGTAGGACCAGTCTTTTGGCCCGGACAGTAGCTGTTGATTGCAATCTGGTTACGTTCCTTATAGTAAAATAAGGATTTTATAGAGGAGTTTGCGACTAAAAATATTATATTTTATTATTCCGCCCTCTAAAAGCACATTTGAACTATGCTAAGCGATTTATTATTCGATTGCAACAGACACTGGGCCGCTAGATGGCGACTGCTGACTGTTTTATATGTCGCTATCCCAAAGATACCGAAATGTACTAATAGTCAAGTAATCCTCGTGTCAGTCGTGACATGTCTACCTTGCACTGGTGAGAGCCAACAGCTCGAAATTGCAGTCTGCAAGTAGTGTTTGATGACCGGCACGAGAGCACCTTTAAGTAGGACCAGTCTTTCGGCTGGTGTTTGTTGCAATCGAAGCATTAGCGTTTTGATGGTAATATACAATTATTACATTTAACGCGCCAGGCTTGTAACTTGTAATTCAGCGCTCAGCGGGGCACATAGTCCAGAAAGTAGCTGTTGGTTGCAGTCTGATTACGTCTTATAGTAAAACAAGGACTTTATAGAGGAGTTTGCAAGTAAGAATATTATGTTTTAATATTCCGCCCTCTAAAAACACATTTGAACTATGCTAAGCGATTTATTTTTCGATTACAACAGGCTCTAGACCGCGAGATGGCGCCTGCCGACTGTTTTACATGTCGCAATCCCGAAGATACCGAATTGTACTAAATAATCAAGTGATCCTCGTGTCAGTCGTCACATGCCTACCTTGCACTGACGAGAGCCAACAGCTCGAAACTGCAGTCTGTACGTGGTGTGTGATGAATGGCACGCGAGCTCCTTTAAGTAGGACCAGTCTTTCGGCTGGTGTTTGTTGCAATCGAAGCATTAGCATTTTGATGGTAACGTTCCTTATAGTAAAATAAGGATTTTATAGAGAAGTTTGCGACTAAAAATATTATGTTTTAAAGTATTTTTATTTGACAAATATTATTATTCTCTATCAGAGTTTTTTTGCCTCTTAGGTTTAAAATAACAAATATGAATCCACATGTTTCATACGAGTATATCTTTTTATTTTGGCTTTTTCACAACGTTACATTTGCAAATTTTGTGGTGTATGTGGATATATCGTATATCTTTATATTTTATACTTCTGTTGTTTGTCTTTCATATTACATGTTACATTTTGTGTAATTGTTCTATCCAATATTTTGTAATTGGAATAAAGAACTAATGAAGATTAAACTAAATTATCTCGTTCTCTCGTTGTTATTTCTGTGCTATAGCGGCTTACTACTAGGAGGTAGATATAGTACAATAGCGAAAAACTATTATCCTTAATATTTTACATCAACGAGTTTCAAGGAATTATAATTGTTAGTTAGTCTACCTCTACTTTGAAGACTTGTGTTACTACGAGGATGAAGATACATTTTTGTTAAATATAAAGTAAATAAAATGTCTCAGATGAATATTAAAAGCATTTTCAACAGAAACACAGTGTGATTTTCCTCATTTGCTCATGCATAATTGCAAATTTAATTAGAATTCCTGCTCCACTTAGATATCCTTTATCAGGTGGAAAATGAAGCGGCTGTAGTTGTGAAATATGAGTGTGTGTATAGTGGGACGGTAATGAGTTCGGGATATTGTTGAATTCTCTAGTTCCACCAAATTAGAGTTCCGTTTGTAGATCACGTTCTTTGAGAAGTGCTCTTGTGTAAGGATAAATTTGTGTTGCGCTCACATAATATCAGTCGGATCGGGGAAATTGAGGTGCGAATAATAATAAATGATCCGTTGCCGTAAATGGAGTAAATCTCTCGCCGTTTACTTGGTCGCGGTGGGCAATTTAGCTCAATTCAACAGTCACTGATATTTAACTACAGTTTGTACTGCGTGAAAAGACGAGGAAGGATTTAAAATTTAAAATATGTAATTTTGATTGAATTAAAATGGATGCAAGGAAATATATTCTTAAACATTATATAATTGATTTAAATAAATAAAATTTCTCAATGTCTGGTTGATAGCCGAGTGGGTTAAGGCGCGATTTGGCAATCGAGATTAATCACACGGACATCGCACCACCGGGTTCGAATCCTGGCTCCGGCACTGTCATGGTTGTATGTCCGCGTTTTTTCAATGTGTAACCCCCTAAACTTGTTAAAAATTATTTAATTATATTAAGTTAGTGGACTTTCTATCCCTGTTGAACAAAATCTTAATATTTAAACATTATTTTTTACTTTTTATTTCATTTTCTTGTGTTAGTGGACTTTCTATCGCTGTTGAACAAAAACTTAATATTTAAACATTATTTTTTACTTTTTAGTTCGGTTTGCTAATAAAGCGTGTTTTTATAGTTTTTTTTAATTATAATTTACCGTGTTGTAATTTCATTTTTCATTGTGGTTCCCACGAGTAATGGACAATTAAACGATCAACCCTCCCAGAGGTCCGATAGAAGGGTAAGACTCTCATACAACAGGGTATGCCCGGTCCCCTGAGGCTAGCGACATGACATTTTTAGTCACCCTCTTGCCATTAATCCCTCGGCACGTTCCTCATCAAAATATTGGATTGGGTGAACTTTGGAATATCATCGTGAACACCGATACTTATAGAAACCAGCTGATACCCGCCTGCTTTTCAAAACCGCTGAGTAACCGCTATGTATGTATTAAAGTTAGAACTAGCGTTTAACAAGGGCTTATACAACGGCAAATAAGTTACAAACAATTCCGGAGTTACGTATGTGTACTCTGGTATGCAATGATCACAAACTGTACCGCAGTTGCTTAACTCTCGTCGAGCGCTGGATATTGATGCTTATATAATAATACGAGAAACACCCAAAACTCATGCCGTTATTGCGTTCTGCGATATTAACCTAAACGAAGGCGGAACACATAAACAAACGAATAAACATACAGGCGAAGCTAATAAAATATATATATATTAGTAACAGCGGCGCCTCCGGTAAAATCTCGACAATAGATTAGTATGTTTTTATTTTTTGTTTTATCCTGATGATCCTGGTGAGGACATTAGGACAAAGTTGTCAAATTATTATATTATCATCGGTCCTTGATAAGTGTGCAAAGTTTCAGCTTAATCTGACGTTTTGAAGTAGGTGAGAATCACGTTCAAAGATTCCTTTACAAACAAACATACAGATGAAGCTAATAAAAGCATGTTAAAAATATAGTGAAATCAGTGACCACTATTTAATAATTACGATAACGATCATTAAATCATAAATAAATTCATATAATAGAATTGAGTGCTCTTGAGGGCTTAACGAAGTCGTGTATGGACCACATTTTTATAAGAACAAAACATAATATTATGAAATCACTTTTCAATAGGGTTTTCCCACTAATTTTATTTTAACAATTTGTGTGGTGAAAATGATATAATAAAACATTTTATTAATTTACAACAATTTACTTTTCTAATAAGAATTATTTCTAATAAAATATCGTTAAAACAACTTGCTCATAATTTCACTGCTATTTAAAACGGGCAATTAGTTTGTAATAGATTCTAACTGTGTGTTAAAGAAAGCTTTCCTCTAAAACTTCTCAGAATTTCAATTTGTAATGCTTGTACTGTGATTGGTCTAAAGCAGTGGACGTGTAAATATTGGCCAATCAGAATCCAGATAAATGCCGCACAAGTTATTCGTGAAAGCGTCGGACGTTAATATTTTGTACTGTAGTTTAGGTTTAACCTTCACCGACATTACACATCAGATGACTAACCTAAAACGTTAAATTTATATTTTTATGTTTGTATTGTTTGGAGTGAAAATATTATTCTATCAGTTTCTGGTTTATGCTTTATTAATTCTACAATCCAAATGGAATCAAGTGGAAGAGGGATATGTTAAAGGTGCCGCTGATAATTTACCTAAAGTGGAAAAGTGCTGAGTGCTGTCAATAAATAGAGGTTATGTTATGTTATGTTAACAGAGACCAAGATTAATCTTGAACAGAGACAACCTCTGTGATGTTAATTCTGTGATTGGATTCTGTGTTGACGTCACAACGTGCCAATTTATGGTTGTTTAAAATGAACTCAATATTTTTCAAACTTCAAGTTTTTTTTGTTACTATTAGTAAAATTAATAAGATAATAAATATGCCATAAATCATTTTTTTACGTGAGTTAAGTATTTCAGCAATAATTTTTTTTGCTGGGAAAACCCTATTGCACTAACTCTTAGTGGAGCAACAAAATACTGTACCTTGAGGCACTCCGTACTTGAATGTTTCAAAATCAATCTAACTGTTTTCAAACTTTACAGTGAGGTCTTTCATAATGGTAAATTTGCAGTAATGTATTTGCGGGACGACGAATTCCATCATTTAGAGTAGGTAACAACTCCAGATGACTTACCTTGTCAAAAGCTTTTTCTAGGTCAACGAAGACTTTTTTGTTTTATCTAAAAAGTTGTATATGTGTGTTATCAAGTCAGCTATTGCATCATGATTTTTTGGTAATAATTATTTTTTTCGTTTTTGACAATTGTTTTATAGCACAGTTAGTTCATATTTATGTTATATTTTTAGGTACGTGATAGAGTCACTCTATATAATAGAAGCTTTATCGGTCGGTAAACATCATGTACTCTTCTGCGGGCAGTCCTAGGAGACAAACTGCCTGAAATATATTCCACACACGCCTTTCTAGGAAGCAGCGGATAAAGCGATATCCCCAGCGCGTAAAATATTTAGTTTTGTTCTGAAAACGCAAACAGCTAGACTTCATTACAGATAAAATATATATCGAACTTCAGGTTTACACTATACATTTAATTTTCTTAGCTCTAGCGATATTGTCAAATATTTGACCGAGCAATTTGCTGGGTTATTATTTTAGCAATACAAGTTATGGTTATAGGGCGTGCTTTAATTACGGATGTGCTAACATGATGTAATATTTGATTTTAAATTTCTTAGGATATTAAAAATTTAAGAGCTTGGCTGTCTTCGAAATCTTAGAATATACTCTCTTACTCGGCTATTTATGAAAATTAATAAATATTTGGTACTAAGATGAGATTATGGGTTCAGCCACAAAAAAAAAAATTAATCGTATGAATATACCACCTTAAAAGGTCCTTCGTACATCAGCGGTAAAGGAGGTTTTAATTTATTTTTCCTAATAAATCCTGATAAATGATTTTTATAAAATATGTTCTTAATCTGTCATTTTGAGATAATTAAAATGGTCACGTAATTTTGCTAAAAAATCGGCAGATCTGTATAACTTTTTAAGAGCAGATTTATTTTTCGAAAAAAAATCAAAAGACTGTAATTCCCTTTATTATTCTTTATTATTTATATTATAGTAAGCTTTCAAAAGCGTAGTGGCAATTAAAAATAATAAGGATTATGCTGCAGCATATGGTATTCCTAAATTACCACTAGTGATATAACAATATTTCAAGAACAAAGATAGACAAAAATATATTTTTTTAAATACTGAAACAAGGCGAATACATGACAAAATCGGACTACTACGTATGATAAGCGGCAAAACAGTTCTTGTCATGTTTTATACACAGTCCCACATTGCAAGTTGAATACTTTGTGGCATGCCTGAGAATAGTGAATTTCTAATAGAATACACTTCTTGAACGTATTTACAGGTCTCTCGTTTGATGGCCTTCCTCGTGTGGAAGGAACTACTGCACCAATAAGACCCCTAACTAAAGACAAATGGAATATTTTCAAATTTAATCCTTTAATTTCCGAGAAATAATACGCTTCTTCGATCCATCCACTTCATTTCAACTAGTCCACAAGCAGATATGCGATAATCTTTATCTCCTCGGACCATATATTTATCTCCTCGTTCCATATATTTTTCTGATTTTAGCTCAGGAAAATATCTTCTATCCTTCCGTACCGTACCGTACCGCAAGCATATATTCCATCCGATAATAAAGATCTTTGTAATAATAATATTAATAATGCGTTTATTTCCATGGACTACTACAGTATTGGAATTGTCAAATACAAAAAAGAACAAAAAATAATAATAAATATATGTACATATATATGCACGCATATACAATTAGAGGTAGATTACACAAAATTTGAGAAATAGACAAACAAACAAAGAGATGTACAACTATGATCTAATAAAGGCATATCAATAAATGAGTTATTTAATTAGCACAGCATTTGTAGGTACCTACGGTACAAATTGTAGAATCAGATGGGGAACATTAGACAAAGAGCTAGTATTCCTCGTAAGAGTAGAAACAATGTTCCGCTAGGAATCTTTTTACCATCTTCTTGAATATCACAAAACTACTTGCATCTTTTATAAATTGTGGGAGGTGGTTATACATTTTTATTGAAGAAATAAAAGGCCCTCTTTTAGTCTGCTCAATCTATGGGGCGGTATAAAAATATTTTTTTGCGATCGCGTGCTAAATTTATTAACATCACCACATTTTAAAAGACTATCAATGTTTTTCCTGACAAAACATACAGACTGCAAAATATATATACAATAAATAGTGAGTATGCCATGCTGTTTAAAAGAATCTCTGCAGGATGTATTGTAAGGAAGTTTAAACATACTTCTCATAATTCTTTTCCGCAAAATGAACACCTTGTTAATTCCAGAACTATTTCCCCAGCACAATATGCAGTATTGCAAAACCGAGTAAATACATCCGTAATAGAATGTTTTCAGTGTGTCAGCTTCAACAGTGTCCCTTATTTGAAGAAGTGCAATATTCATATCCATATGAACGCCTAAGAACTTCGTAAGATCATTTTGATGGAGATTGTGATTTCCTCTGACCAAAAGACTGAAATCTAACTTAACACGAATCGGGGAAAATATTAAAAACACAGTTTTTTGCTGATTTAGAATCAGCGACACCATTGTGACATTTTATCGACACATAAAGTGGCATTTGTGCTTAGAAGGTCTACGTTTGCAGCAGTTATGATAGAGGAGGTGTCGTCTGCAAAAAGGGTTAACAAGCAATTGTTTAGGTTAGTTTCGTTGACGAAAATAATGAACAATAATGGACCTAATACACTGGCCCTGTGGTACCCCTGTCAAGACGTTAACACTATCTGAAAGATATTCTGTGCCATCAAGTACAACTTTGACTGTTTGGGTTCTCTCCGATAAGTAGGACTTAATTCATTCCAATGCTGGGCCACGAATACCGTATATTTCAAGTTTTTTAACAACAAATTATGATTTATGGTGTCAAAGGCCCGAGACAGATCGAAAAAAATGCCAGCTGATAGTAATTTTTCATCAAAGTTATGCAGGATTTTCTCTTGCAAAACCCATATTGCTTAGGGGTTAACAGGTTACATTTAATAAAAAATGAATTTAATCTGATTTCAAATGCCCTTTCATAAATTTTTGAAAATATCGATAAAAGAGCTATCGGTCTATAGTTTTCCATGGAATGTGGATCATTTTTTTTGTAAACTGGAATTATTAGCGCAGCTTTTAACTGTTGTGGAAATTGTCCATTTTTGAAAGATACATTTATGAGGTATATCAGGATACTAATCAAAAAAGTACTAACTTCCTTTATTAAACAACGGAACGGAATTGAAAAAATTATCACAAAAAAGTGTATGGTACTTTCCTATTAAAACTCTACTAAGGTCCTTTACGACTCGTAGCCCTAAATTTTTTCCAATGGTCTTGCCAATCTTCCCAGTATATATTTAAAAATCACACATAAAACCAGTTGAGTCGGATCTAACTCAGACTTTATAACCTCGCTTGATCGGTTTCTTTGGCATAATATATTGACGAATAAAACGTCGTCCTTTGAACCTAATCATAGGCTCATCTATGGATTGTAATTCATATGGATTTAAGGCGGAAAGAAATGTTTCCCGAACCTTAGAAAAAAGGGGTCCAATTTTATAGGGTTTGTCGAAATTTGGGTCATTTCTTCTCGGTTGCACTGAATTGTCGTTGTGGTGGAGGTTGCTTAGTAACCACGAGAATCTATCCTGTGAGATAACAGCACTAAGAACATTAACCCGGAGATCATCTCTGGATGACCAATAGTCTCTGTAACTTCACATTTATTTGTTGACTCCTAAAAAAATGTTGATTTTTTCTTTTGATGTTGGAATAAAATTAGCTCCCCCACCATGCGTTTGAAGATAGTACAAATTATATTATCTTTAACTTTAACATTTTGAATGTTATTTGTAAATTGCGCTATAAATTCCATATAATGTAATTCTCTGGGAATTCACTCCAATGTGGAGAATAAAGCTGTTGTCAAAGGTTTGTCATCCATAAAACAAATAAACTTTCTTCCCTCTCTTTGTTGGGATAAAATTACTTTCGTCGAGTTTAATTCTTTTTTAGGTTTAATTTTTTCTTTTGCCGTGGTCACCAATTTGTGGATTCAACCACAATAAAAGAGTTATTCATATGAATATTTGGTATAATTTACTGTATTCAAAAAGTACCATACAATATTAAATAATACGGAATTAGCATGCAGCGAATTAATTACGACTTGGGCATAATAAGTAAATACTCTAATGCGAATGGACTCCAACTTAATGAAAGTAAACCAAAAATGTTAATTTTTGGCAAAGACAGGGAAATGCTAGCCAGGGATCCCCATTTTTAAGTTAACCTTAAATGATGTTGTTCTACAGTCAGCAAATTCTTGTAAAAATCTCGGTCTTCATATAGACTGTGATATGCGATTCTTTAGCCATGTCTCATATTTATTACAAAAATCGTATGGACTTCTAAAAATACTATATATACATAAAGACAGCGTAAGTACTGATATTATATTAAGACTAACTAACTTGCTAATTCTGTAATTCGCTTAAATTACTGTAATACTTTATACTGGCCAGCTCTGTTGCAAAAAGATAAATATAGTCTTCAGAAGGTATAAAACGCTTTTATTAGATATTGCTATAACTTACGCAAATTTTATCACATTACTGAGAAATTCAGAGTCTAAATAGTTCAATCTTGAGGAAAGATTTTGCATTCATATGTCACGTATAGTTTTTAAAATAAATCATTCAAAAAGCCAAATTTTTGTAAGACAAACTTCTGAAAGGTATAGATTGAACACGAGCTGGACCTCCGCGATTGAAAAAATAATATATTTTTGTCTAGAGAGCTTTAGGTGAGACCCTGGAGGCCTACTGTGCACTTTATTTCGTAAGATTCGGAGTTGGGGTGGTTTGTCCTTAAATGGCTGGAATGGGCTAATAGCTTCGCCCTGTATTTCTTTCAGTGCTAAAAAATCACTTTTTTGGGACTTCTCTAAAGTCATAGTGTCTAATACTACACCCTGTATAAATTTTTTGTAATTAATTTGTTTTTTGATTTCTCTTTCTCTTGAAATAACACTATAATTTAAACGAGAATTAAACAATATTTATTTAAGCGTAAAACACAAAGTTGATTATTATGTGGTGGAATTAAAATATTTACATAATTCTTATTTATTCAAGTAACTTATCGAAATTTTGCCTGAGTTGGTTGGGTTCGTGGTAAATTTAATTAATTTGGAAAATTAAAAAAATCTGAGAAAATTCACTTCAAACTGGGGCCGCGAAGGCGATTCAAATTGGAGCACTGTGGGTGATTATTGACAAAAATTTAAGATAGGCCGCGAAGGCCATGAAAAGGGAGCACTGGGGCTAAATACTAATACTAAAAATATTTTACTAAGGGCACGGGCAATAGAATATTTATCGCGAACTGGAAGTAACTATTACTAGGTACGCCGGAAACACAACTTACCGGGAGCTTGGCACGCTCCATTATTTATACCCGTGATGGGGCACGACGTTGAGACGCTGAGTGCTGAAGAAGCCGGAAAGGGCGCCAGACCATCATATGGGGCTCAATGTAACAATCTGATATAAAAATGTCAGGGGACTCTAATTTAGTTTTTGAAATATGAATGATAATGGTATGAATGAATTGGTAGAATTGAATTGGTCCCGTGATGTATTGTTGCGAGTCTTACTAAGGGTAAGGTGCTCGACGTTGAACGGAGCGAAAGTCAATTTTAGGGTAATGGTATGAAGTTAGCTGCAAGTTGCGAGCATGCAATGGGAACACGTAAACTGGACTTATTTTGGGACGAGCATTTCATGGGCTGGTTGGATAGATAAATGAAAAATGTTTTGACATATTATTGAAAAGTTGAATGGAGAGTTGAATTTTAGAGAAAAGGGCTTGTAGAAAATTTTGGGAAGTGAAATAAAATATTTTGAATCGATTTGAAAGTGATTCGAGATGATGAGGAGGCTGTATTTTTGAGGGCTGTGTTTTGTAAAATTTTGAACGTAATTTAGTGAATTTTCACTTTGGAATGAGTTTGTCGGTAGATTTGGATTATTGGTGAATTATCGATGTGGCTGGAATTTTCTCAGAATTATTTAATGAAAATGGTGGTTTTCGCGTTCTGTGAGTGTCTTAATGATTTTTTTACGGGTTTTGACCAGTTGACCTTTATGATTGAATTAATAGAGGAATTTTAATAATTTTTTGGTCGGCCATTTTGTTTAAATGGAGAATATACTATAACAAGATATACATGACCGCACCATCCGCCGCTATTTTTTTCAAATTCCTAAACACAGAACAAGCCTTTCTGAAAAATCATTTAGCCATAAAACTTATAATGCCCTGCCCCATGACATCAAGATGGCCCACAGCCCATTCGCCTTTATCAAGAGAGTTAAGATAAACATTGTAAATAATAGAGATAATATTTAATCCTTCTATGTTCTATTGTTCGTTTGTTTATATTAATTTTATTATATTCCAAATTTATTGTACTACTTCCCTCTATCTATTTGTTAACCAGGCGCCACTTATTTATGCTAGTTGTATTAAATTGTAATTTGTTATGAAAAAAATAAAGGCATTTATTATTATTATTATTATATAATTATATATGTATATCAATCTTGAAATATTATTCTTCTGTCAGAAATACCAATAGTAGCGGACCTAGCAACCAAAGGTATCTTTCTTAATTTTTTTTTCATTTATTTAATGTCGGCCTATTTCCGCTACTAAGGCCTAACACCGGCGCCTGTAGACGAGCTAACCCCATCCAGAAATTTTACCGAACCTCTTCCCTTAAGAAGAGTAGGGATTTTTGCTTGCCTAACATTTAATAGACAAGGGACCGACGGCTTTAAATCTCCTCCGAAGGATGGTATATTCCCTTTACAATCCTCGCCTAAGATTGTAGAGCTTCTGCACATACACTGGCATACAAGTTTGGGAAAATAATAACTGTTTCAGTCGGAGAGAAGAGGGCGTTCGTGCACTTAATTTATATTTTCCGAATCAGCTATATTTTCTTCATATTCAATAAAATTGGATCTTCTGCATATTGATAATTTCAAGTTTCTACATATTTTGCATATTGATAATTTGAACTCCGTCAAGATTCTTCTGCATATTATAAATTTGAGTTTTTTCAAAATTGAAATTCAGCTATATATATTTTATGCTTATGCTTTATGTTTTATATTTAAGCTTTATATTTTATATTGTAAATTTGAGCTTCTTCAAATTAAAATTTGAGCTTCTCACGAATTTATATTAATTATAAATTTATACTCTTCTACAATCTTCAAACTTCACGTCATTGAGAGACGTAAACTAAATTGCCAAAAAAACTCTTAGATTCCATTTTTGCAAGAGACAATTGTGGGCCTAAATTGCTATTCCAGAACCATTCATCTCAACAATACTCAATCCCGGAATCTAGGATCCTGGTATAAATTTGTTATTATTATTATTTTTTTAATTTCAATTAGCCTTTGTTAGCCGATATTAGTAATTAACTTGAAAATTTCACATTTCGCATTATACAAATTGATTTATTTATTCATGTTATATATTTTATCATTCATTTTACATCTTTTTATTTCTCTTACCAACAATTTCAGTCTAATCTATAGAAGACTGGTTAATCGAGAAAAAGAGACAACTCTACTTATTTTCACTATAGATGGTGCCCAATTTAACATCAATTTCTCTTTGTCCAAACAAAAATCTGTCATTTATGCTGTATATTCGAAAAGGGTAAGTTTCACAATTCTCATGAATCTACGAACTCTTTGCTCCGGTTTAAACCAACTAGTTGTCCGCATATGTTGCCTCAATTCTTTCCCAAAAATATATAATAAGCTAAAGGAGGTAACAACCTGTACAATACAAAGATGAAAAGTACCTGCTGCATTTTCAGTAAACTCGACGTTTTGTATCTTAGGTTTATCCGGATTCTCTCCAACACAAGCCTTAGAGATTTTTTTTATTTCTCTTTTATTGCTAAAATTGTATTTATTTTCCATAATTTAAGAAAATGGATATCTACATGTATCTCATAATCTACAGTTTACACGTTCAGAAGGTTACTTATTTCATTATTATATCAACGAAAAAATTCAAAAAAATTAAGAAAAGTTAAAACCTCCATCAAAAATTCGACAAACAAAAAATTTTCCCGGTTTCTGAGGTTATATAAAAAGCCATTTTAGACTACAAAAAGTGCATAAAAAGTCATATTTAAAGAATAAATCTTGTTTCTTATTGGAATATTTTTCCATGTAATGTGTCAAAGTTGTTACACTATCATTTTAACCATTAATGAAATTGTCAAAATCAAAAAATAAATGAAAAACCTTAACGAAGCGATACGTTCTGAATTTAATATAAAAATGTGAATTTTATAAAATAAAATCTATCGCTCCGAGAATTTTTTTCAAGAAAAATTTTTTGAAAAAATGTATTAGACATATTTTAGTTATTCACTGTGGCATTCTCATCTATTTAACAATACATATAATAATCACTTCCATCACTTCGACCTCTTACTTTACTAAAAGTTAGCAATTCTGCCTTGTTTTCATATTGCAATTTTTGTACGATGTATTATATTTCATAGGCGGCGACATTTATAAGATTACTTAATTTACAGGGCAATTTTCTCTAATTTTATTAATTAATTTCATATAATTAGCAACCAAGAGATACCGCTCATCCCCAGGAGACCCAATTATTACATCGAATTAGTCTACAAAAGGCATGATCTGAAAATAAAACAAGACTACAGAGTGAACTGTTGATAGCTGAAACTCTTGATTTGCGTTTATAATAGTAACTTTTATGTACCATTTTGTAGTTCATGGTTGTTTTCTGGAACAATAGTTGTAACAGAATAGTCAAAGTGGTTAATAATTATAATAAAGTTGAAAATTATCAGCAGGAAAAAATTGATACATTAATTTTAGTTTGTAACAGAAAATAATTTGGTTTAAGCAATATCTCGATTTGCTATCAAAAACCCCACACAGCGCAACACGCTTTTTCGAAATTTCGGACCTGGGAGCCATACCTAACCACCAAAATTACTGTCAAGGGTATTGTTAGAATTTTCAAGACATCTGAAGGAATACATGGCCGCTCCGATTGCCCCTTACTATGACCTCTATTCCCCCCTCCTCCGCACCTATTGACAAATAGCAAGCAAAGAGCTAGCGAGACACATCTTTCAACTGTATCACGGTCTAATCAAGAAACCCCCTCGGGTTTCTCAGCTAATTTTCTCTCACTTTCTTTCTCATGCTAAAGCGAAACGAGACAAGGCTTCATATACAGCAAGATATTGCTTTCTGCGCCATCTGGATGTTTCTTTTCTTTTATCGTTTCATCTTCCAATTAAATACCTATCTTTAACTTGTCATCTTATCACGGCATTGCTATTGATGTTTGAATTTTGAGATCTGTCATTCAGGTTATAAAAATGTAAAAGACGGTGACGTCGGGTTAAGTCGCTTAATTCACAGAGTACATAAATTTGTGGATACATAAATACAAGTGAATTTTTCTTTTCTTTTATAAAAAAACATAATAATTTAGCACTGGTAATTACATGCGAAATGAGTTGTTTATAATTTCATCTTTCAATTAAATACCTGTCTTTAACTTGTTATCTTATCACGGCATTTTTATTGATGTTTGAATTTCGAGATCTGTCAAAATAATACGAAGTATTAATCACATTTGTGCAGTTTTGATTTCGGATTTTTGGCTCAAACAAACACCAAAATATGAATTGTGTTAACTTAAAAAATATCCACAATAACAAATTTGTAATTATCTGATATAAAAAATGGAAATGTTCAATCGCAAAAACACATTAAGTGTTATGTTGGATTATGTGCCGGGTAGGTTGTGAAATAGATGTTTAAGTATTACACATACTGTTTTACAGATTTTAGAGGACCGTCGATAGAGCTTACGTTTGCACTCGATATTTAAGTGTAAAGGTTCAGTTTTTTTACATTAGGATTTCTTTTTCATTGTCAATATGGATAAAGAATTTATGTGCAAATAATTAACGAAAACAGATGACAAATTTATGAAAGAACAGTGACTCGAAGAGTCTCACTTTTCTTTTTTTTTCGTACATTTTACGTACAAATGTTCCTTACGACATTCGAATTACAAATTATGTGGAAAATTATAATGCGATTCAACCTATCCCACCTGGAAAAGACCATATACAACTTTTGCATCGTCTAAATCATTGGACATGCAGTTGTTATGATGGTTGCAGTGTTTATATTTATGATTTCTTACATAATAAAGCTGCTGTAAAATTTGTAAAGTCCCAGAATCCGTTTCAGTTGATCGTATGACATATAGAGTAATAAGTGCAATATTTCACAGTGGCAAATATGTGTATAATAGTAAATATACAATTTTAATTCGAGATGCAAAAGCCGGTTGGCAATGTATAGAAGACGAGAAGGCAACTAAAGTAGAACGGCAAAAAAATGCAAAAAATATTTATATTACATTTACGTATAGATATAGAGAATGAAACACGTTCTGAAAAATGTAATTTAAAAATACAAATAAAAATATTTTTCACTGTATGTATATGTCCAACTTATTGATATTATCACTCCGAAATTTTAAACGACTTGTACATGTGTAGAAACGAACTATTAATGTTGTTCATGCTAATTTTTTATGTGGCTTCCCCGCACTCCCTGACCAACCGTCAGGTTTATCTTTTTGACTATATACTTTATGAAGAGCAACATAACCTTGCCTAAACCAAACTGGAAGACAATAATAAAAAGTGCTTTACTGTTACCTGTTGTAGTGTATACTACATTTAATAAAAAAATTAACTCGAAAAAAATATCAAAATACGTCAAAATGCTCGATCTATCCACGCGCAGTGCCAAAACCCCAAAAAAGGTACGCTTATATTTTAGTTTGACAAAAAAATCACAGTTTTCAAAATTAAATTTCATTAAAAATTACCACAGACCGATAATTCGCCGCCAAAAATATCATCAAAACATTCACATCATTAATTTTACCCATTTTACAGCCCAAATATTCAATTTTATCAACCTTAAAAATATCGCCTCTGTATATTTTCATTCTACTTATCGTACTCTCCACAAACCCCGAATATCAAATTTGAATTCATTTAAATAAAAATTTTACATGCATTTCTCTCAGCATTCAGGCACCGGCTTTAGCAGGTCTATCTGTAATTGCATAAATAACAAACTGTTTATTTGTTTTTATGTAGCGTATCAGTATCTACAAGAATCCGCGTCTCGTGATAATTAAGACATACGTCCCCAACAGCGGGATCAGTATAGTACAGTCGCTTAACGAAATTTTAAAATGTAGGTTTTCATAAAAGTACAAATATCTCCCTTAATAAAAATGATACTGGGTTTATCAAAAAATCAAAATGCATCAAATTTTAAACTCTATTTAATATTGTAGTTTTCAATTGGGACCTTCAAAGATTTAAGTAATTACGCAGGTATGAGAGGCACGGAATGTATGGGACCAGCAACCGGTTTTAGACCAAGCCCGGACGCAGTCTGGGGGTCCTTTCCAGCTTACAAAAAACGTTTCAACCTGACTCGATGGGGCGCGATTAACGCAATTTTTTTAGAGTATATAAGCTCGGGCGAGACTGAGCAAGAGTCGTTTGCCGCGTTCTATAACCGTACTCGTCTTCCTTGGTGATTCAAGTCAAAAATATCTATAATCTCTGCCCTAGTACATCGTTAAATATTTTTAGTGTTTTTTATATTTATTTTAAACCGGATCCTTCGCCATAAAGTGAATTTTTGAAGTTCCTTAAACAAAAAAATCGAGTTAATTTTTATTTTCTGGACGTAACCAATATCATTTGTCAACTCCCTGACCAGACATAGACCGGTTTCGAACTTATTAGTTCTCATCAGTATGCCATAGGACAAATGATATTGGTTACCATTCTTTAATGATTTGTAAGGTGTAATTCAATGCAGGTCGGGGTATTTGCCCGCTGAGTAGCTGTTTCCTGCAAATCATATATTATAACAGTAGATTAAGTCCACCTAGGACTGAAAGGTCGCCGCTCTCAGGTACTTGCAGAATCGCAAGTCGCTATACGCCCATAGAGACATCTATGGTGTATAGTAGCAATTGACCATTTGAGAGGTTTCACTTACCTCTCACCACTACTCAATTTACTATAGTTTGTATAAAACTAGCAGGTTGGCCACTATCATTTGTCTGCTCCATGACCTATGGCATACTGATGAGAACTAATAAGTTCGAAACCGGTCTATGTCTGGTCAGGGAGTTGACAAATGATATTGGTTACCATTCTTTAATGATTTGTAAGGTGTAATTCAATGCAGGTCGGGGTATTTGCCCGCTGAGTAGTTGTTTCCTGCAAATCATATATTATAATAGATTATATTTTGATCTAATTTTGTTGAAGGGTTCGGGGGTAAATGAGGGCAAGTAAATAGGCAAAACAAGCAAGTAAGAGTCCATAAAATTGCAATTTAAGGCATGTACGAAAAGTTAATGTCTCAAAAATTTTTTTTACATCAGCCAACTCCCCCCTCCACTATCACTCCCAATACCACCCTTACACTATTCTGAAAGGGAGTAAAAGAAATTAAAATGTGATTTACTGTATATACAAGAACAAAACGTCTAAAAAAAATTTTTTGGCTACCACCCTCATTGCCACTCTCACCCTATTATTATAGAGTGTAAAAAAAATAATAAAATGTGATTTAGTATGTATAAAAAAACGACAAAACGTCTAAAAAATTATTTAGGCGTTAGCTACCCCCTCTACCACCATTGCCACCCCCACCCTATTATTAACGGGGTTAAAAAAAATTAAAATGCGATTTAGTGTGTATACAAAAACGAAACGTCTAAAAAAATTTTTTTGGCGTTAGCTACTTCCTTTGCCACTCCCATTGCCATCCCCATCCTACTATTGAAGGGGCAAAAAAAATTAAAATGTGATTTAGTGTGTACGAGAACCAAGGGCCTCTAAATTTTTTTTACATTAGCCATCCCCTCTACCACCCCTACTTTATTATTAAAGGAAATAAAATATTACATTGGGATTTATTGTGCACAAGATTAGACAAAATCTGGAAGTGGAAGTAGTGATTCCTTGGGCAGTGGTCTTTTTATTTGTAATAAATTCTATTTATATACTTTTGATTGAGCCGCAAGTAAAGTAATCAAATATTTACCTTCGTTTGGAAAATAAAGTTCTTCTCGAACAAGTCCCGTGTCAGATTCCAACTGTAGAATACAGCATCAGATTTGTGGTTGTGTTGTTCTGAAAACAATGTTGAAACATTTGCTGTATATGATTTCAACAATTTATAATCTGTAATGTTTTGCTTTTGGCTATCATTACGTATTTAAGAAATATATTTCACAATAATCCAGGTTTAAAATGAGCTCTACACGACTTTATTTTTAAATTTCTGATCGGCAATATTTTATTCCTTACCATGAACCAGTGTATATTAATAGAAAAAATAAAAAGAAACTTAGTCTGTTAAAATGAATAAGGATAAAAATTATCTCTACACGATTTCATAAATTTCTAATCTGCATTTTGTTATGGCAACACTAAACACTAAAGCGCCTTTTGTTATTGTCTTCCAATTTGGTTTAAGCAAAGGTTATGTTGCTTACCTTAAAGTATATAGTTAAAAAGATAAACATGATGGTTGGTCAGGAGGTGCGGGGAAGCCACATAGAAAAGTAGTTTGTAGTATACATTGGCAGTGGGGGGTGATGTGAGATAACTCTATAAAATAGGGCAACAAAGACAGTGCTATTAAAATATCCAATGTAATGTAATGTATTTAAAGCTAACAAGTACCAAGAGGGATAAAAACCTACCTAACCTACATTGTTACAAACTATTCGTTTTCACCACATTTTGAAATAAAATTAGATAAAATAGAACGTAAAGCATTGCTATTCAAATTAATATTTATTGTAAAAAGTAGCTAGGTAGATCATTATTTTACTTAAAATTGCTCATGTATAACAGTGTATGTTAGATCCTATTCTCTTTACTTGATCCTCCCTTTCTTTTATTTATTCACGACTTTATACTTCTCACCCTATATCTGCTTTATCTAGAAGGAATGGGTGCTGTTTAATAGTATTCTCTGGCAAGTCGCGTCCATGAAAACCAGCTGATACCGTCTCTTATCCGTCTATAGGGACGCTTTCAACAGCTAAGTGATATTTTATTGGATAAAGGACATACCGAGTTTTACGCAATTACCAGTAGTGGCAAAATGTTCATGGAATAACGAATAGGGCATTCCCCAAATTAAATACAAAAGCATTTAATACATTTGGTTGGGGCAATGTTACAGTTTTAATTGTAATGTTCAAACTATAATATACAATATAAAGTGTTTTTCATTAATAATTATACATAAACTAACTGAAGAATCATCGTCCCAAGATATGAAGATTGAAACTAAAATACAGATAAAATGTTCCTCCTTAAATTAGTAACGAAGCGTTTATCGTTACCGAAATATGCACAGGATATTTTTATTGGTTAATACCCTCTATGTGAATTCCATTATATTTATTATTGTATACATTGTGCCACCTTATTTTTAAAATTAATAAAAGTATTAATCTTATAGTCACCGAATAATCAATGCTATTAATTGTAAAGTGCGGATGAACGCAAGTGACGGGAAAGCGACGAGAAGAGATTGTAGTCGCGAGTGTTGTCGGACCCCATTTTTTTGCAAAATAATTAATTTTTATTTTTATTACTACTATGCACACAACGTACATATTCTCAACGACGACAGCATCAATTCAAGTTAGGAGGTCCGATCTCATCGTTTCAAACTTCGGCCGCCTAACGTTCAGAACTCCGTCCGCCCCGATCTTTAGATATATCCAGCGAGGTTTCGCAGCAGCATCTGAGTTCGCCGTCGCTACTTTGAGAACTTCCTCAACTATCAGAGTATCCAGTCTACCAGTCCGCTACACTCCAGCCTACCTCAACGCACCAAAACTTTCAACACGACGCTTTGTCTGCCGCCAGCGCACGATAAAAGGCCCTGTTATTGTGGCGGAGAAGAGTACGATCAGCAGTACAGCAACAACTGCGACTTTCAAACAAAAAACAAGTACATTGTAGTGGTGAAAACCAGTAATCGGTCTTAATCATATCAACATTTTTTCTAACCTCACGAATGCCGTTGAGTTGCTTTTAGTTATTTTTGGGAGAATATCACCTTTTATATTAATTCCAATTGAAACTCTGGGCATTAGCTCAGGACGCTAGGTGTTGTAAACAGTCAGCCCACCCACTTATAACGTAAGGGTTTTATCGCTACAACAGTCTAAATCGACCCTCCCAACTAGGTTACTGGAGCCCTTGGACATCCCAAACAAACTAAAAAAAAAAACGTAGTTTAAACGGGGATCTCGGTAACACGAGAACCAAACAGCAAATAATTCCGTACGTATCCAACCGTGTCGCGAGTTAGGTGTGTGCGGCTCTCCGTCCTGTACCGATTTATACGAAATATTCTAAGTATCAAAATAAGAAATATTTTCTAAGTTGATCTGACGTCACTTATACAATGGTAAAGGAACTAGTTGAATATATCCGACAATCAATTCACTAGCTGCCGTTCCACGCGATAGATGTACCTTTTGTCTATTCCGGTCTACGAAAAAAAATATGAGTCCCGAAATTCAGATGACTAAATTATTTTTACTAAGTCGAAAATATTCCGAAATTTTTCCGTTTGACGACACGTCGATACGCCGTGCATCTACCACCGTCGTTTCTCCATCTTATAAATCTTTGAATGAAGTAATTGAATTCGTCCCATCTTGGCAGTCAGCCAGAGCGACTCATCGGCAGTAGACGTGTCCACTCTGAGATCCGAACCCAGAATAAAAACTGAGAAGCCGTAGAGTGAATCATTCCGTTGTGACCGTTTCCTGCTAGCAGACGTGCCCGAAGTTTACATCAAGAAGTAAGTAAGACTATAGAGAAGTAAGGTAACTATGTAAGCTTGACTAGTGCAATACCGTCGATAACAACCATCAGGAGAACCATTCCATTACAAAATCAAGTGTTTATTAATCATGCCTTGACTTTTCAGCTACCATCTCGAGGGTTGCAATTCTTGTAAATTCCGTTGCCAATTGTAGGTGTTCTCGTGTTACTGACGAGGTGTTGGGAACACTGAAATATCGTACAATTGTCTATTAATTATACCTTGACTTTTCAGATTCTTACTCGAGGGTTGCAGTTCCCGGAAACATCGTCGCAACTTGTAGGTGTTCCCATGTTATCAATAAGGTTTAGGGAACACTGAAAAGTCGCACCATTGTTTATTAATCATACCTTGAACTTTCAGATTTCATCTCGAGGGTTGCAGTTCCTGTAAATTTCATTGCAACTTGTAGGTGATCCCATGTTACTAACGAGGTTGGGGGAATACTAAGAAGTCGCATAAATCTATTTTATTAACCATACCTTAACTTTTCAAGGAGTTAAGATTATTGTTCTTTTTTTTTCCTTTCAGGGGATACTAATATACTTTACTTCCAGACCCCTAGATAATCACTGCACGCACTAGCCAAGTATCACATATAGTTTCTCTATAAATTTTGCACTGTAGACGTTCTCCACTTACTCAGTCTCGCGTATCCGGCTTGTGGGTAGTGTATCCTATCATTTAAACTAGGACTGGCGCCCAAGCTTATACCGAAAACTCGTTTCCAGGGCGCAAGTGTCAAAAAGTAGCTCGTTTTTCCTCGTTACCAGCTGGAGTGGAGAAGAAATCGTTACGGATTACTTTTGTCCATTATTTTGATACTGTTTAATATATTTTTTTCATATTCTTCAAAGAATTTGAGGATTTTAGCAAACATTAAATTATGGTAAAATATAGTTTTTTACTATTATGAGAGGCGTATGGTAGGGACAAAGGTGTAACTTCCCCCTCTGAATTCTATACAACTGTTGGAATCGTTTTTTCAGTATAGTCTTTTAATTTTTAAACGTTGTTTACGAAAATAATGCACTATTACTTAATAACGATAAAGTAATTATTTTTTCAAGATAATTGAAGATAACGATATTGCTGCACAGTATTCTATGGTAGAGCCAAAAGTAGAGCAAAAAATCAGCGACATTCTTGTCAAAGGATTTACCTGTTATTTAATAGTGAAGCGGCACCTCGTTCTACCATAGAGATATATTAAATTTTATCCGTTTTTGCTTTCTACCAGAAATAAAAACTACGAGTAGGACATTCTGTGTAATTGAATTGCCATAATCTAGCAAATTTATACTTAATAATTTGTTGACTGCTATGAAATAGGCGGAGCTTTTGCAGAAGAATGTCAAATATTTGGGCAGCTCGTCATCCAGTGGCGCCACACATACAGCAAGGTCTATAGGTATCGGATAAATTCATTATCTACCTAATTAAGAATTTATGAGAAAAATCCTCAAACGCGTCAATTTTTAATTCCAAAATAACATTTTTTGAGCATAATTTTATCCCTCCCTCTTCAACCCCCTTGGAGTGGCAGCTACCCTTTTAAAAATTTTTAATGGAACTAGGGTGCGTGTGACGGCTTATTTGAAAATGTTTTTAATTCTCTATCTAGCAATATAGTATTGCTTAAATTTCTCTAATTTTTTATTGAAGAATATTACATTTTTAATGTTATTAAGTAAACAAAAGAACACGGAACAATTTAAATGAAATGTTCAAACTGAACACCCATAGCTTCTTGGCAATAATGGAGGCGTTGCTGAAATTTGTCTAAAACGTTTTGTGTTGTTTCCGGGGTGATTTGATTAATTTCTTGCCGTATCTGTCTTTAAAATCAACAACGTTTTTTGGTCTTTTGAAGAAGACTTTAGATTTGAAGTAACTTCATAAAAAATAGCTAAGCGGCATCAAATCGGGAGAACGGTCAGGTCACTCAATTTCACCGCGTCTACCGATCCACCTATTGGGAAAACTTGATTAAGGTAGGCTCTTACTACCAATGCAGAATGTGGTGTAGCTCCATCCTTCTGATGCCAAATATTTCTATCAATTTCATTAGAGTTATCATCACCTGGGAAATATATTCTTAATTCTGGGACTAAGAAATTTCGTAGTTAGGATTTGATTGTATACATTTCAAATACATTTCGAAATTTTCAAATTTAATTTTCTTGATCTATATAAAATTCAAAAACCTTATATTGCTGGATAGAGAATAAACCATTCAAATGAGCTATCACATGCACCCTCGTTCCATTTAAAAATTTTAAAGAGGTAGATGTCGCTCCAAGGGGGTTGAAGGGGGAGGTATAAAATAATGCTCAAAAGTGCCATTTTAGAATTAAAAATTGACGTATTTTAGGATTTTATTAATAAATTGTTAATAACTAATAGATAATGAATTTATTCGTTACTTATGAACCTCAATGTATATTATATATTTATTTAATAAAACGTAGATTTGTATATAGTAGTATATATATATGTATATAGTAGGCTTAACTGAATAAACTTACCTCATTTATCAGATTCTGAGTTTTACTCTTTGTATATGAACGTCTAATTCCCTAATTGACCCACTGGACTATCGTTTCTCCACTTGAGCTACTCAGCCTCACGTATGTGTTTTGTGGGTAGTATTGTCCTAAACACTTAAAAACTGAGATTGGCGCCCGAGCTAAAACTATCATACCGAACACCCGTTTCTGAAGCTCGGGTGTCTAAGAGAGCACGTTTCCGAAGACTTCTCTTTTTAATGTAGGTTGTGCTACATTAAAAAGAGAAGTCAATGAAGCCGAAGACATAGAACTAATCTAAAATCTGACTGTTTTGTGCCTTTTATTCACTCTCCATGAATTTTATTTCATTTGTTTTACTGCTACATTTTATTATATTTAACTTTTGTTAATTTCAGTATTTATTAATATTTTTATAGGATTTCATTTTCATGATTTAAACTAATATTATGCTTATGGTATTAAACATTAGCTGTTCGAAGATATCTTAATCAAGTATCTCCAAATAGGTGGATTGGAAGACGTAGCAGTGTTGAATGGCCACCAAGGTCACCGGATCTTATTGTTACATGGCCTATGTCCATTTAACAATTTTACATAATAATTGGTATTTTCTTTATATTTAGCACGATCTGTATAGCATTTTTATTCAGTTTTTGTAAGTGAGACTGTCTCAACTATCAGAATTTTCTTTGTATAACTGCTAAACTATTTCACATTGTTTTATATACCTATTTTTATATCTTAGGAACTCAATCATGTTTTATTTAACACTATCTGTATCTCCGTTATCTTACAGCACTTCAGAAAACCAATTGTCGATTTCAAGTTTGCAAACACATTTATTTACATTCATATATATTTCAATTTTTATATTTTTGTTTACTATGTAAGTACATATGGTTATTTTCCTTATCTTTAACAGTCTGCAAGTGGTGTGTGACAGCTGGCAAGAGAGCTTTAGTAGAATCAGTCTTTCGGCTGGTGTTTGTTGCAATCGAAGCATTAGCGTTTTGATGGTAATATGCAATTATTTCACTTAACGCGCCAGACTTATAACTGGTAATTCAGCGCTCGGCGGGGCACATAGCCCGGAGAGTAGCTGTTGGTTGCAGTTTGGTTACGTTCCTTATAGTAAAATAAGGATTTTATAGAGGAGTTTGCGACTAAAAATATTATGTTTTAAGAAATCATTTGCTTGATTTTGAACTGATTGAAATCTACCAAACCTTAACTGTGAGACCTCAGTAATTAACATTACATTTTTGTATCCACGTTATCAGCGTTTAACAATCAGGTAAATTTCATTTATTAGTAATTTAAGCTTTCAGTAATTTTCAATTTTTGTCCTTAATGTAATTTCAATTTTTTTTAAATAAATTTAAGTTCAAATTTTTTAATTTAATAAATAATTAAAATCCTATATGTACCGCATGGTTATAAAATATTCTTTTCTTTTAATTTTTTTGGCAATTTATATTTTGCGAATCAGCTTCATCCTTTGTATATTTTAAGCTTTATATATTTTAAGCTTTATATTTATATCGAAAATATATTTTTTATATTTGAAAATTCAGCTTCTTCAAATTTAAGATTGAGCTTCTTCAAATTAAAATTTGAGCTTCTTCAGAAATTTATATTAATTATAAATTTATATTCTACATTAAGGGAATGATTGAAATCTACAACCAGTCCTTTTACATTTACGTTATTTGCATTCACATTTGCGATCATTAGTCTTTCAAAACCATATAGTTGAACAATATTTCTACTATCTTCTAGTTTCACTTCCTTTGAGAAATGTAAACTAAATTGCCAAGAAAACCCTTAGATTCCATTTTCCAAGAGACAATTGGGGCCTGAATTGCCGCTCCAGAGCTCTTCACCGTCAACGATACCTAGAAACCTAGAAAACTAGTATAATTTTGTTATTAATTTTTTTTAGTATTAATTATTCCTTGTTGCCGATATTATTAAATAACTTAAAAACTCATATTTCACGTTATAAAATTCATTTATTTATTCATGTAATATATTTTATCATTCATTTTACACATTTTTTTCTCTCCCTTATCAACAATTTCAGTCTGTTCTATAGGAGGCTGGTTATTCGAGAAAAAGAGACAACTCTATTGATTTTCACTATAGATGGTGTCCATATAACATCAATTTCTCTTTGTCTCTTTTTCTCGAACTCAACAAAAATCTGTCATTTATGCTATACATTCGAGAAGGGTAAGTTTCACAACTCTTACGAATACTCGGGATCTACGACTATTTGCTCCGGCTTAAACCAGCTAGTCGTCCGCATATGCTGCCTCAATTCTTTCCCAAAAATATATAATAAGGGAGAGGAAGTAACATTATGCCGTTGAATTTTTCCTTTGGGGTCACCTATAAAACGTAATGTACAACTGTAAACCTGACAATATTGAAGAATTAAAAACAAAATAAGATCAGGATGTTATAACAAGAAGCTATAAATAATGCTCAGTAAGAATTCATTGATCGTTTGGGATACTGTCGAGCATAAGAAAGTTTTCAATTTGAACATTTGGTTAGTTAATTCTTTTGTTAATATTTACTGCTCATTTGCTATTTTATTGTAAGACATCAGAATAAAACAAGAATTTTTTCTAATTTCTAAATTTCTAAAAATGAAAAAGTATACAGCTCTCATCAGTACGACATAGGAGCCTACGTCGTACTGATGAGAGCTAACAAGCTCGAAACCTCGAAACTAATCTACGGCTGCCGATATACAACAGCCCTGCACTGTAGTCCTCTCAATAGGATTAAAATACCTGCTGGGGGCTTATTGCAACCAGATTTTATTTTGCATTTTCCGATTGAAGACGTAGTATGTCGCAAGTTATAGGACATTATTTCCAATTGATGGAAATGCACATTGTGTACTTTGATTGGTGGCAATGAATCGATTTTTTTTCATAGGAAACGGTGGAATACTGGACTCTAGTAGTAGGTATTTTTACTACATATTTATTATTTTTGTAATAATAAATTTACTTTAAGTACACACTATATACAGGATGTAACGCAACTTATCCGAAAAATTTTAACCATACATGCACCTTTAAATAAGTAGTCGATTTCTTAAAAAAAATTTTAATAAAAGTCCAGCACAGAAAAAGATACAGATTTTTAAAATTACAAATTAATAGAAATGTTAAAATAACATATTATTTCTATAAAAACTGTTCAAAGTTCTGTCCATTGACATTCAAGCACACCTGAACCCGTCTAATCCAATTTTGTCACATTAGCTGAAGTGTTCTCCCTTCCTGCTATTCCCGAAGACGCAAACTATTGACAGGCATTGTGATACGTTCACGTAATACATCGATATTGCCAAGTTCGGTTTGGTAGACTTCAATTTTTAGATATCCCCACATAAAGAAGTCAAGAGGATTTAGACCGGGGGACCGCGGAGGCCAAGCTACGGGTCCATCCCATCTGATCCAATGTATTCCGTTTAATTGGGCCAAGTAATTTCGGACTACTAAACGATAATGTGGGGCCGCTGCATCATGTAAAAACCACATCCAACTTCGAACCTTCAAGGACACATGAAAGAAGATCAGAAAGATCATTACGGAGAAACTGCGGACATTGCAGACCATCCATCCGATTTGGCAATATGAACGGACCTATTAGGCGTTCATCGATGTTAAAAGTAATTCCGAAACTACTGGATGAGGATTCTTAATGGCCCAAACGTGCATATTATGTAGATTGGTTATACCATTATGCGTAAAATTAGCTTCATCAGTGACTAAGACATCGACAAATGTTCATTAATTTGTAACTTTAACAATTTGTATCTTTTTCTGTGTTGGACATTTATTTTATTATTTTTTTCAAGAAACCGACTTCTTATTTAAAAGTGCATGTATGGTTAATATATATTAAAAATATAATATTTCAGTCGCAAGCTCCTCTATAAAATCCTTATTTTACTATAAGGAATGTAACCAGACTGCAACCAACAGCTACTCTCCGGGCCATGTGCCCCGCCGAGCGCTGAATTGCAAGTTACAAGCCTGGCGCGTTAAGTGTAATAATCGCATATTACCACTCGTCGTCCCATACCACTTGCAGACTGCAGTTTCGAGCTGTTGGCTCTCGTCAGTACAAGGTAGGCATGTGACGAACGACACAAGGATCCCTTGACTATTTGGTACATCTCGGTATTTTTATGATAGCGAGATGTAAAATAGTAAGCAGGCGCCATCCAGCGGTCCAGTGAAATAGCCTGACTGGGCTTAGCATAGATCAAGTGTGCTTCTAGAGGGCAGAAATATTAAAAATATAATATTTCAGTCGCGAGCTCCTCTATAAAATCATTATTTTACTATAAGGAATGTAACCAGACTGCAACCAACAGCTACTCTCCGGGATATGTGCCCCGCCGAGCGCTGAATTACAAGTTACAAGCCTGGCGCGTTAAGTGTAATAATCGCATATTACCAACAAAACGCTAATGCTTCGATTGCAACAAACACCAGCCGAGTGATTCAGCGCTCGGCGGGGCACATAGCCCGGAGAGTAGCTGTTGGTTGCAGTCTGGTTACATTCCTTATAGTAAAATAATGATTTTATAGAGGAGCTTGCGACTGAAATATTATATATACATATATATATTATATATATTAATATGTATGACCACTTTTTCATGTTGCTTGTTGCATGTTATATTTATATCAAATGATCCTGTACTAAATTAATTCAAATTCTCCAACATACCATCGAATACTTTAATGGGATTTTCTATTTATTAATCCATATCGCCATAATAAATCATTTGTTCAAAAAAGCGTACTAGCCAGCATTAAATTATTTGTATTGAAGTCGTGTGATTATAATTTTCAATATAGGTTCTGAGTAGTTGATAGAATTATGTCTATATTATCAAAACTAACCAATGAGAATGATGTTTATTACAAATTGAGTTGTCAGTTTCACGTATCGAAGACGAGAACGGGAGATAAAATGTTATGGTCCTTAAATTAGTTCCATAGATAAATAAATGGCAACTAATTAAATTATTTATATTAGTAGACCATGAATGCAGGTTATTTTTCTATGCCAGTTATTATAATAGGCAGCATAACTTTACGCTACACATGCAAGAATTAAATTTAATATAATTTGTCTCAGTAATACAATTTCTGTCTATGTGAACAAACTCATTTCAGGGAATGTCGCAAATGATCAACATACTCACCACTTTCACTGTTTCACACCCCACTAACTTAAAGAATGTACATTTTCCCAAAGCGTTAAACCCGCTCCGGGAATTTTCTTCCTTAATGATGATTTTATTATTCTGTGGCAGGAAATTTATTCCTGCATATACCCATTTGTGTATACAAAGTTATACAGGGGTCGTCCTTTGTGTTTGATTTCTAACTACCAGGGTTAAATTTAACACACTAAATTCTATTCAGTTTTATGACAGTCAAGAACAGAATTGATCAAGTTTAAAGTTAAATATACTGCATCACTAAAGGACATAAATCTGAATGAATTCAATCACAAAAATTTAGTCAAAACCTTATACTTAGCAGTGGAAATCGGTTAAACTTGCAATCTTCTATTTTTAAATTTTGCTCTGTACTATCTATACCAGTGGGGGAAGACAATGAGAAAGAATATGTAATTGTTATTAAATTTTCATTATACTAACTTTTGCATACTTACTGAGATAGTTAATTTTTTATTGAAAAATAATTTATAATCAAGATCAGTGCTTCTCGGCACTCAAAAAACGCAACAAAAACTTTACGGTCTCATTAAAATACCATTAAACGAGTCGCTAAAGTAATTATATCCAGGAACGCACTTGAAATATTTAGATCAGTAACTCAGTCGCTCAATTTTAATGGCGCGTTACGGTCTGTGTTCTTGTTTACATTTTATTTCATTCGTTGAAGTTATATACAGCACTTTTACAGGTATGTGAAATTTTACTGTGTTTAAGCATATTTTATGCAGTTGTGGTTTTATAAATATATCGGCGGGTAGTGAATATTAGGAGGTTTTTTGTTTACAAGTGATTGTGGTAAAATAATATTGTGAAAATATTTAGGCCTTGGGAAGGTCCACAACCCAGCACCAGTAGAGATTGTCAGGAAGATGTGGTGGATGGTAATGTTTCACAAATTACGATGAAAGTTTAAATAAAATAAAATATATAATAAAAAACATAAAATTTGAATAATAAAATGGGTTGGCAGAACGCACTGTGATTGGTGTGACGTCATAGCTTGGATTAATGGCGGAAATGGGATCTATATGAGTGGTAAACACAACATTATTTGCGTTTTGCGTACAAGTATATAAAGAAATATCTTATACGGGATTTGTAAAAGCTAGTTCTGGATATTTACCAGTTATGGACGTATTCATGATTGTCAAATTTATGAAAAAAGACGATAGTTTCAACATAGCCGAGGTAAGAAGATCTAAAGCTACAACGTAAGTTTCTACCCATTTAATATCATTTGCATTTATGTACCATCATTTTAAGACAGTAAGTTAATCTTATAATATGTATATTGCATATAATTATTTGTAATTGCTTGACGTGCCTAATATCTACCATAGCTTGTAAATGAGTAAATGTAAATAGTAAATATAACCTACAAATGTGGCTCATAGACTTGTAATGTAAACAAATAATTGTCGGGAAAATACACATTAGATTTGAACAGTAAAGTTTATGCACATCAAGTTTAAGTAGATGCCTTTATTAAATAGGACATTGTTTGCCTTTATTTAATAATTTTGGAGCTTCAAGGGAGAGTTGCGAAGACAGCGATTGGTTATGTGGAACTAAAGCGTGAAGGCTCCGATGCACAGTTAAATGCTGAATATGTCCATAACGTAAAGTACGAAGTAAACCTTATTTTGCAATTTTAAATAGGGAAATATTTCACTTTAAAATGATTTTCACAGCAGTAAATACTGATGCTGTTTTAGGTGGATCACGTCTGTCAGCTTTAAACCACGTATTTTACGTAGTCACATAAACTTTTCAAGATGCGTTTTTGGATGTATTGTTGCATCCTGACACAAAACACCACTTGTATTCCATTATAAAACATTAAGATTGTAAAATAGAATTCATTTACAACAAAGTCAAAGGAGTTTGTTTACAGAATCCGATCGATGACGTCATCAGGACGGGCGCTAACGTGACGTACTGTTTTTGCGGTTAAATTTCATTTCAAATTTCAAAATGCTTATTTAAGGAAATTTAATTGATTAGTAGTGTATTTTCAAGTGTTTTAACTATAATTAAGTGTTATCTTACCAGTCAAAAAGATTTTAAAATTAGTGAAAATACCGAATTGGCGGAAAGGGCTAATGTTGAGGTACAACTAGTGCTCTAATACCAGTCCTCAACAAATGCCGGCTGAGTTAAAGTCATCGGGAGTAGTAAAGAACAATATTGCATTAATTTTTCCTTCCATTTTTAGAAACCAAGTTTATGGAGGACAGCCTTTCAATTTCAATTCAAAAAATTGTAATTGTCTTAAATAAACAAAGATCCCACACCATGGGCCCTGGAGTATCATCTAAAATATTACAACCTGTTTTACATTTCTTAAACGAGTAACATCCTTTAATAAGCTGATTGTTTAACTAATCGCCATTATTATTATTTTTAATTATCGTTGTTCACTAATAAACTTTATAACGTTCATTCGATTTAATTAATTTTTTGAGAGTGTGTGGAAGAGCTTGCCATCCTGATAAATACACCCCCTCCCTGGGCTTTTTCTAACACTATACTTAAAAAGAAATCCTGAACAATTTAACCTGTTAGCCTCCTGTCGGTTAAAATAAAAATTACAGGAGCATTTATATACAAACAATCTTCTGAATATATCTTTGAGAACTCAGTAATTCCTTCCAATTAATCAGGATTTCGAAAAAGCATAAGTACTTCCGGATTACTAATATACATTACATTTTTTAGTAATAAGTATGTCTGACAAAATTTTGTAAGACATCGATAACACGAAATATCATTGACATTAGTTATTACGATTAAAGTTTTTAACTCCGCAGATATTAATTGCTTAATTGCAAAATTAATTAATCATAGCATATCAAAAAGCCCTTTTCCTTGTTGCCTAATACATATAAATTATCCTGAATAGGTACTCGCAGGTATTAATATTATTCATGCATAAGTTGGGGTATGGATACGTATGCATGTAAACTTGATGATAGGCATGTATTAGTAATACCTGCTATTAATATTTTACCAAATACACATGTATGTATTTGAAATTTAGAGATTTATTGTCATTATTACCATTTGTCATTTTTTTTCAAATCAAATGTTATGTTATTATATAACCTACAATATAATAATAATAATAATAATAATAGTACACTTTATTCAATGAGATTGTACATAACATAATATATTATATGAGGCGAAGTTCAGCTGTGCACACAAGTTGCACATCTGTTCTTCCACTTAACTCGAAGAAAAAAAGTAGCAGATTACAAGTATTTCTATAAAAATAATACAATACGCTAGCGTGAAAACATTAACATCTAACCAAATTACCAAATTGACCAAAGTATATACAATTTATTATTTTCTCTTTATCTTTAACGAAAACATATGTGTAACTTAAATTAGGCAAAGAATTAAAGCCTATATACCGTGATGACCTCTGAGCTTTACTGGGAAGTTAAAAGTTTATCTTTAAATTTCTTTTTAAAATTACTGAGTGATAGGGATTTGAGAGATGCTGTAAGAGAGTTATAGAAGTTAGCGATGTTATAACTATAAGACCTTTGAAACAGTGTAGTTCTATGAAAAGGTGGGGTCAAATTGCCCTTAAATCTAATATTTAAATTAAGAATATCAGTCCGAAATCGAATTTTACAGTAGAGGTATGGGAGAGTGCAATTTAAAATAATTTTCATATAAAGGGTACCGCGATGTAAGAGACGCACATTTTTCATATTTAACCATAAGGTTTCTTTCAGTTTATGACTAACTGGATTTTGTCTTCTGATACCGTATATGAACCTTAGACAATAATTTTGTATTTTTTGTATGCGTTGAGCTGTAGCAGCTGTTAAACATGGACCATAAACCGTATCACCATAATTGAAAATAGACAAAACCAAAGATTGACATAACATTATTTTAAGCCTAATATTGAGAATATGTCTGGAATTATACAAAATTTTTAATCTTGAAATGGCTTTCTTTATACAGTTTGATATATGTTTATTAAATCTAAGATCTGAATCTACAGTTAAACCTAATAGTTTCGTCTCGTCCTTAACTGGTATATTAACATTATTGATACTGATATTAACATCTTGTAAGTGACGTACTCTGTCAATTTGCCTGCCAAAAAACATTGCTGCACACTTGATAGGATTTAACCTGAGAGAATGCTCTAGAGATATTTTATAAAGTCTTTCTAAATCATTATTAATAATTGTACACCTATTCTGGAGGTTATTTGGGTCAAAACTATAGAACAATTGGGTGTCGTCTGCATACATTTATATTTTACAATCATTTAAAAATGCTGGAAAAGATGAGGTGTAGATAGTAAACAGAACTGGTCCTAATACAGAGCCCTGAGGCACTCCGCATGAAATGTCTATAGGACTGGAATATTCCTTTTTAAGAACCACCCTTTGTTGCCTCCCACTTAAATAATGATTAATAAAATTTACTGCAGTCGTGTCAAATCCAATGAATTTCAAAATCTGTACTAAAATGTTGTGTTCAATAGTGTCGAAAGCTTTTGAGTAGTCGAGCAACACCAAAATAGAACATAAACCAGAATCAATTGAACTAAAGAGATGATCTGTAATATTTAATAAGGCAGTAGCACAGCTGTGGCCCTCCCTAAACCCTGACTGCTCATCTGGAAGTATTTTATTATTACATAAGTGATCAGTAATTTGAGCCTTAACTATATATTCAATAATTTTTTATAAAACAGGTAAAATGCTTATCGGTCTCAAATCGTGAAAATGTTTGGGATTATTGACTTTAGGAAGAGGGGTAACATGCGCCATTTTCCATACCATAGGATAAACTGAATTTATTAAACAGAAATTTACAATATGGCAAATATATTTCAAAATAAAAGGACAGCATAAATGAATGAAATCAATATGTATGCCATCTGACCCAACAGCTTTGGACTTGATTTTAAATAAGTATATATATATCTCAGATTCGGTGACAGATTTGAACGTAAGGGTAGAAGTTATGTTTTGTTTTACATCATTATAACAGTCAAGATCTTTAATTGTGTTATTTCTTGGAATAGAGTTTATGAAATGATTATTTATTAGGTCTACATGTGCCAAGTCAGAGGGTATATTTGCTATTTGTTTTTTATTGTATATATTAAGTTGCTTTAATTTTTTCCAGGTAGCATTCATATCATTCTCTGAAAATCTCAAGAAAACCTTTTTTTCTCTTCTTATAGTGCTCGTTGTAAAATTTTTTAGTTCTTTGTAATTTTGCCAATTTTGAGGGGTTTTGTTTTGTTTATATTTTTGCGATGCTTTGTTTTTAATTTTAATTAATTCTTTTATATCATCAGTAATCCATTGTTGATATGGTTTTTTAAAAACACAAGTTTTAAGAGGTGCATGTAAATCCATTAAAACTGTGATGTTTTCATTAAAAAAATTTACTTTAGAGTCTACATTATCTAGATCGTAAATGTTATTCCATGATATAGACTGCAAATGTGCATAAAGCTGATGCCTGTCAATAGTTTTTATATTTCTGTAAGTAATTGGTGTCCCTCCACTACTCGTCGGCTCGCCACTATTAATACGAACATAAACTAATTCATGATCAGCCATATCAGACACTGAAGTGGAACCACATTCAGAATAATTTACATCTTCTGATATGAGAATAATATCTATTAAAGTTAAGCTTTTGCTAGTTATTCTTGTGGGAGTGGTAATTATTTGTTTCAAGCCCAAATTATCTATAATATTATAAAAATGTAAAACATTTGGAGAATTTAGGTCTAATAGATTCACGTTGAAATCCCCAAGACAGATGATTTTATCAGATACTGGTATTAAATTAATTAAAGCATTCTCTAGATTATTGATAAATTCGTTATAATTATAATTAGGAGATCTATAAATACAACTTATGTAATGTTGTATTTTATCTAATTTAACACTTACCCAAATATTCTCAATATTTGCATTAGCATCTAGTACATCAAAAATAAATTTATTTTTTATGTATATTCACCACCACCTCTTACAGCACCGTCCCTATCTTTTCTAACCAGTGTATAGCCATCCATGTAGACCGCATCATTTGTAATGTTTGGAGTTAACCACGTTTCGCTTACAGCTATAAAATTGTAATCTACTGATGAAAAATAATCTAAAAAAGCATTAAAATTAGCTATCAAGGAGCGCACGTTTACATGACAGAACTTTAAATTATGCTTAAATTGATTTTGCATGAGATATAATATTTAAATAATTATTTTCTTTAATGAAAGTCTTTATGAGTGATAAACGAATAATAAAAAAGTCTATACTTAGGTCAATATAAACAACTAACGTATGAAAAGTAATAAAATATTTAAACAAAGAAGATAATAAAGAGTCACTCATATATTCCGCTCTAAAAGAAAAAAAAAGTTTATACATATAAACATATACATACATATGTACACCTACATACACACATACCTATATATGTTTAAAATTCGGCCCTAAAAACTTCCAAAAAACAAAACAACAAAAAAAAAATCAACCAGAAAGAAGAAAATGTACAAAATTATATATTATCATTAATTATACATAAGCATTGTTCTCTATACCCAGTACTACCATTACTAGTTTATAAAAGCATTCATTTAATTTCACACTGAATATAAATCGAGTTATAAATAAAATTAAATAAAACAAATAAAAATGATTATTACATTAAGCAAAGTATTTGAAAATAGATGAATTCATCATATACACATTTAACATAAAATTTTCTTTTATGTATTGACTATTTGGGCATTTATTTTTAACCACTGTTCCTCAGTTTTCACAGCAATTTTTATATCGTTGATTAGTACATATATTGTACCGCCATGCGTCCAGGACGACTGACCCATTTTATCCCTGACTTTTTTGAATAATTCCAGTGTATGAGGAGACAATTTTTCGACTATCAATATATTGGTGCCTTTGAGATTTCTTTTACAGTAAAACAGCTGATCCCGCATCCAGCGGTGAACGAACTCAATCAGAACTGGTCGGTTTTTTTTACTTGCAATTTTTTGTCCCAGCCGATAACAATATTTTATATCCGTTTTTGCGATATTAACATTTAACTTATTAGAGAATATATTTAGGACATCTTCATAAATATTCCAATCATTATTTTCGCTAATGCCATATATGATTAACATATTGCTGTTTTGTTGTGTGTGAATATTATTTACTTGTCTTACAGTTTTGTCCACTTCTGCCTGAAATGCACCGAGATCATTTTTAATTTCTTTTAAAGACGACTTCATAATATTTTCAAATTGCTTCAGTTTTTCACCAAAAACATTTTTATCGAGTTCTTCTACAGTAGATTGAACAGATTCTGCATTAGATGCACTTTTTAGTTCATTAAGGCCCTTCGTAAATAATTTTCCAGTTTTTCAATGCGGGCATTAAGTTCTTTTACAGTTTTTGCTTCCACTTTAGACGGCATTCTAATTATTTTTCCACTCTTAATTTAATACATCAATTATATACCATGCAGAGGCAAATATAATATTTGATTGGTACCTTTAGGGCACTAAATTTAACAATTAACAGGAGCGGAATTGCAGGTGACTAACACATACGACTCGACATCTACTACAAAAATCAATCAAAATATCATGTATAATTTGATTGTGGATGATCCTCCACTCGTAACTAAATCCCTATACTCTTAGATCAGTAGTAGTCGTCGTATATTAATCGGTAATGTGAATTTCCACACTTGTTTTAATTAGTATTAGTGAAAGTGAACGCAGATTCCTACCTTATAATTTTGTGGTCAATCCTAATAATGCGCATGTGGACAGTAAATTAAGTTCATCCCTCGTAACTGATACCCTTGAGACTAGTTACGCTTCTGCGAAACACCCCCATAAAAAGCTGCTCTTCAGCTATTTTCACCTAAAACGTACAAACTTGCTTGGCCACGAAAGAGCAAAGGTAATAACAAACTTTTATAGCGTTCTTTTGGCCCCAGGGTGATACTTATTTATTGTAGAAAATGTTAAGTTTCAGATTAGAAACAAGGTAATTTAGCAAGGTTGTTCACCTAGTTGTATGGCAGAAATTGCCATGTACTTGATAGAGACATTTACAATTTTGAATTTTAAAAGCGATAAATTGTACGTTTAACATTATTTTAAAGTTAAAACTAAATACATCTAAATGTAAGATAATGTCGTTCTACAACAACAAAAGGCCAGTTTTATTCGTATGTACGATTAATGATACCGTTCTTGACCGATGTACAAATTTTAAGGATTTTGGAGTAACATTCGATTCCAAGCTCTATTTTTCTATTCATATAAGCACAATTGTTATTTCGGCTTCTAAAGTACTCGGGTATTGTATAAGGAAGTGGATCAGCTTTACGGATATCAACACTCTGAAATTAATATACATATCATTTATACGAAGCAAACTTGAATATGCTTCTGTCATCTGGTCACCTGTTTATCAAAACTCTAAAATGCAAGTTGAGTCCGTACAAAGACGTTTTCTTAAACATATATATTTTAAATTCCATAGGTCCTATCCTGTTAGTGGCTTTGATCACAATACACTACTAAATTCATTCAATTTTGACTCGCTTGAACATAGAAGAAATTGCACAGCACTACAATTGTTGTATAAAATACTGCATAACCAATTAGATTGTATTCACTTAGTAAATAGAATTAACTTTCATGTACCAAGGCAGATCGCTCGTCTACACAATGCATTTTACGTCAATACCAGTAGAACTAACATTCAGGTTAAGTCTCCAATATTCAACATGTGCAAGATATTTAATAAAGTCGCTCATATGTGTGACCTCAACTATGATACTCTAAACCACATTATTCATAATATGTACAAAGATTCATTTAACTGATTAAGTCTAATTATAACAATCTAATCTATAATATCTATCTAATCTTTTTTATAATTAATAAATAATAATTTTATGTAATTATGTAATGTAATGTATGTATTATGTATGTATTTTGTATGTATGCATATATGTATTATGTAATGTAATGTAAATTAATGTAATTTTGTAAATTCTTATCTCATTATTGTTATTTTTATATATTTTGTTCATTATTTTCTGTAATTGGTTGTCAACCTGTTGAAAATAAACGTATTATTATTATTATTATTAAAGTAATACAGTCGTTTTAAAAATAATGTACAAATTAAATTCATTACGTATTTTTCTATAAGATGTTTCCATTTACACATTTGATATTCTGTCACTCTCTGGTAAAGCTTATTCTGCATCAATCTAGGCCAAAAACGAAAAAGAAACCTCGAATTTGAAACATATTGAAAATATTCAAAAACATATTTTATTTCTGCTGTAACAATTATAGTGAAGCAGGTCTGGCTTTGGAATAAGGAAACGTCCGATTGTGATTTCTTCTTTCCAATAAATAGAGTTGGGTCCTCACAACATTCCGACACATTGGTGCTACGGTTGTCAAAGGGAGGGAGGGGGAAACGGCATATTAAAACCTTCAGACCAAAAATGAAGAGCTCAAGAAAATAATCAAATTTGTTCCCACCTCATCGACGTAAGACCATTAATTCGCGAGATATCGCGAATCTAAGGTGCAAAAAAGGAATGGAGTTGAGGCCTCAATTTTTTTCAACATAAGTATATTGGCAGATACTTTGTTAGGCCGGAGGCTGGGTGCGGTGGGCTAATTAGGAGGAGTGGGAGAGAGGGAAAACGAAAATATTTCACATGTTGATAACTCCTCGTGTAATTAGCCTACTGCGATGAGACCGACGTACATTTTTTTAATTTCTACAATGGCACTCGCATAATGGGACTTTCTAAAATTTCAATTTCAAATATTTTTTCATTGCAAGAAACCATAGTAATTTATAATTCAAATGTTAATGTAATAAAAGGTCAGTTGAAAGCGAGATGCCCAAATTCAATATATATTAGCCAGTGTAGAAACATCAACTGCATTTTACATATTCTATCACTCTTCTCAATATTCTGCTAATACACGTGCATACGTTCATTCAAAATCCACCCTTCAAACCTGTTATAATGCGGTTGGCACCACAGCATACACATTTTTCCCGGACTCTAGCAAGGAACATGAAAAATCGTAGGCAGGCGACCCTGCCTGCAAGAGTACTTTTCCAAATTTTCCTTCTCTCTCCTGCATTCGATATATCTTTCATGCCCGCGCGTGCATTGAAAAGTCGCCCGGCATTTTGAAAATGTCAGGCCACATTTCTCTACTCGATTTCTCTGAGATTCCCTTAGCTGCCATTGTTTTTACAGACGCGCGCCGGCTGGCGCCACATCCAGTAAAAGCAGGGATAAGCGGCAGCCGAGCTGAAAAAACGCGACTCCGGATTGATAATCAGATCAATGATGATCACGATGTGTTAAAAATCGACCAGCCGTTGCATGAAAATCGAAAGCGCTATTTGTTTTCAAGGTTCAAGAGGAAAATAGAATTTCCCAAATCGATCCATAATCGAGCGTGATACGTGCAATCGAGCATTCAAAAGTATTACAGGGCGCGCCGTTCACGAACGCGCGTTCACGCTTGTGTGAGTTCAAGAAGAGAGAGAGAGAAAGACAGCTGGAGAGTGGTAGGCTCCGCCCCCGGCCGCTCAACTGACTCGCTCGTATGTTTTCATTCCGTTTTCACATTATTAAATCGCGCGCGAGGAATGTATGGATCCCACGGACCTTCGATATGGCGAAATAAAATGAAAAATGTTTTCCCGAAATTTTCATCGGCCCGAGCCCCCCACACTTCTCTCTGTTCCTCTGCCATACAGCAAAAACTTTGCAGTAATCTATCTCCCCTTCTAATCATTTTATCGCTATCTGGCCGGATGGAAATTAAACGTTAATAAAAAAGCAAGTGGCGAAAAGAATTATTCCCCCACCTTTCGTGCCAAAAAAACGGTTTGTTTGCGAAAAAAATCATTTTATGTAGTACTATCTTGTAGCAAATAAAAAAATGTACGTCTGTCTGATCGCGATAAGTCAGTTTCATGGGGAGTTATCAGCATGTGAAATATTTCAGTTTTCTCCCACCCCTCCTAATTATTCCACCGCTCCCAGCTTCCGGCCCAACAAAGTATCTACTAATACCTTTCCATTAAAAAAAATGAGTCCTCAACTCAACAAAAATTGAAAAAATATTTAAAATTTTTTGTACCTTGGATTCACGATATATCGTTAATTAATGGTCTGACGTCGATGAGTTTGGGAACAAAATTTTTATTTTCATGAGCTCTTCATTTTTGGTCTGAAATTTTTTTTTTTCGTCAAATCAAAAGCCGCCGAGTTATCTTCGAAGAACCATTTTTCCAGCTCCTCCCTTTTACAACTGTGGCATCAATGTGTCGGAATGTTGGGGAACGAACTCTATTTATTGGCAAAAAAAATCAAAATCTCTTTTCCTCCAGATCTGCTCCACTAGGATTGAAAAATTCTTTTTTTGGGGTTTCTATCAGATAACTGTACATTCAAAATCTAATATAAATAAACACCACAGAAATTGGACAACCCCCAATTCCAGAAGCCAAGGCTTGTGCGGAAGGGATTAAACATTGAAGAATCGCGGACATACAACCATTTCCTCCGACAGTGCCAGTGCCGGAGCTAGGATTCGAACCCGGTGGTGCGATGTCCGTGTGATTAATCGCGATTGCCACCTCGCGCCTTAACCCACTCGGCTATCGACCAGACAATATGAAATTGTCTACACTCCGGGTGTCAACGGACCATGGTAGACCCCTTTTTTTCCTGATTTTTAAGAACATCAGAATGAAACTTGGTAGATGTATTATATGGCCAAGAAGACACTTTGGGGCATAACTGTAATTTTTTTCTACTTCCGGTGTCACCGGAAATGACCCCAACTTTTGATTTTTAAATGGAACACCCTGTATATTATTATATCTTTGAAATCCTTGAAAAATTTTGAGTACGGTGATGCCCCATAAGTGACATTTCGACTCCATGAAAAAAATTTTACTCGAAATTTGTTGGTACATCCAGAGTGCCATGACCAGAAAAAAATTGCTTGTAATGGACCGGTGTGATTGTGAACGATCCATGCTTTGATGGAAGTCTGAAGGACGTATTTTCTGCTCGAAAAACTTAGAAAAATTAAAAAAAAAATAGGAAAAAGAAAAAATTAATTTTCTTTTTCCTCAACCTTTTCTTAAATTCTAAATAATAATATTACGTTCACAAAATTTTTAGGGTTCAACGTGACTGTTTCAGACGGAGATTAATGGATAAATCATACTTACTGTCGTTTATGCTTAACTGCGGCTCTGATGGTATCAATTGGAAGACGTCGTAACACTATAAATCTAACACTGTCTTTTTCACACTCTCTTAAAATTAAATCTGAAAGGGAATTTTGTTAGAAAACACAACTAAAAGACAATATAAAGTTCAAAATATGTATATTAAATCTTTTAAAAAAATTTATGTTTTTACAACAACTTCTTCAGAGAAAATGTTAACAAACAATGGTCTGACCCGTGTACAACACATGGTGAGGAACGGGACGATTCATACGGTACCAACTACCATCCAATATGCAGTTTGATAAGCTAACGATGCACAAAAAGATTCAAGAAAAGTTTCATGTAACTGAAATTTTGGTGGGCTTATGCTTGCCTGTCTTATAAACGTATTTATTAATTCACATAAATTTTGGTCGCTCCTCGGAGCTTAAAATTGCTTGAAGCGTTTCTACTTCGTTTGTATTATGCAATAACAAATTTTACGTTCAGGCAAGGCAGATCCCATGCACGTGTGAGTACATGGTATAGATACTTTTTTGACTCCGAATCACTGAGGAACCGGTTTAGGGCAAACCCCGTCAAAACACATCATTTCCCCGTCAAATCCGACTGCTAGGAAATGATGGGGGTCCCATGTCGCTAAGGGCTATTTTCGCTATAACTTCCGATATACTTTGAATAGTCGTTGGACTAACTTGTCCTCATATTCAATACCTCGTAAGAGTTGCAGTGCTTGACAACGTGGATTCGTAAAAGGGTTTTTAATCTTGGAAATTTGGAAGTTCAAGTCCAATTTTAGTATACTTTCTAAAATTGGGTGGTCGGGGCGACATTACGTCCCTGTGCAGCGACATTCACTACACTTTCCAAATTAACGCTCCTCGAAGAGTTAGCGAAAATTTGGCATAAAAAACGCTCCGAAGAGCAAAAATATATTTCCAAGAATTAAAAACCTCCTCCACGGCGTTTTTACGTGAAGCACGCTTTTCTTACGAAATATTTCCTAAGTCGGATTTTGTTACAACGTCGAAAAGTATATCGGGGTTATAGCGTTCTTTAACACTCCCCTCCTTTCCGTGAATCTTTTTGTGTAACGTTTGGTAAATTGGTTGTTTGAAAAATAAAATAGATCATTGGATGTAGTCTCCCATGTGTTGTATTCGGTTATAGTTCAGACCGGCCTATCTGAACATAACATAGATGCAAATCTAAAAATGATTATAAGTTTGAACATATATCGATGCATAGCATTCGATTGAATAATTGAACATTGTGTTTCAAAAATGGCATAAAAAAAAAAAGAAAAAATCGAAAATCCTCAGATTCTCGATGACACAACACAAACACTTTCGACGCACTTATCTTTCTTAGTGTTCTTCCACTAATGCGGGCTTGCGTCTGCTCCTCCTCGTGTTTATGCCTCGTCGATCACCTTCGGTGTCGAACAGCCTTCTGGAACAGCTTAGGTGGTCCTCGGACTGCTTGGCTCCAGCTATACTATGGCTCTGCTCAGTTTATATGAAACAATATAAAACAAAATTTTAGTAAAATGTTTGTTCACATCCCGTCTGAGGATCTGCGACCGATAACATATCGTCGTCTTTGAGAATAGGAACACTGAATTTTATTGACTTATATTGATTGAAATGTTTTCCGTGTAGATAAAATTCTCTTCTTGGGAGAAATCTGCGACCGATATCACATCGTCGTCTTTGGGAATCGGAACACTGAATTTTGTAGACTTATGCTGATTGAAATGGTTTTTATTAAAATCTCTTCTTGGGAGAAATCTGCGACAGAATCTGCATCCGTCGGATCGTTGCATCTGCCCCTCCAGCAGACGTGGCGGCATCTCGCCCTTGAGTTGCTAGACTCGTCTGAATCGCGCTCTTGCGTCAGAGTCGTCGTCTTTCCATGCCGTGCCAATGGAACATTTGTTTGGACCCTTTGGGTCGGACTCTGCTTACAGATGTATGTTTATTAACATATGAAGATTTAGAAAAATTATAAAAAATACCAACTCTGCCGGACACGGTCAGAATTGCTGCAGTGAATTTTGAAGATTTGTATGGACGATACAATATCCTCGATAAAAATAACTTGTAAAAAAAAATGCATAAAAAATACCAACTCTTGCCTGACACGACAAGAAGTTGGTATGGAAATTTTGATATAAAATAAACCTAGCACTAAGTTAAAACTTAGCCTAGGTTGAAAAATGTTATAAAAATATAATAGAATCTCCAGAACTTGATTCTGAATCAGAAGTGGAAGCATCTCGTGGCGGTGCATGAATTTGTACAACCGTTTGCTCCGGCGGTGGAGGTTCTGTGGAATCGTCTGAGAACGGGGAATCATTTCCATCGAGTGATGTTCCGCCTGGACTAGCATTTTCCTCATCGGAAGATTCGATTTCCAAGTTGTGCTCCTCTGGCGGGGCTGGTCTCAAATCATTCACATGTACTCTTGTCGTTACATTTCCCTTTTGCACGAGATACACTTCGTCTGAAAACTTCTTTAAGATTCTGGTTGGGCCTGACCAAGACGGCGTGAAGGTATGTACCTTCCTTTTTCTTTTACTCATGACTCTGTCTCCTACTTTGAAAACGATCGGAGTGACGGCCTCTTTCGGCGCATATTTTTGTTTGTAATTTTGTTGGGCCTGACGGGCTTCCTTGACTCGCTCGTATCGTGGAAGCGTTTGTTGCTTGGCTCTTTCTTGCCTCCAGGCATACAAATCCCATTCGCCTCTTTCGGCTGGATCATATCCTAACACGATCATGCCAGGTGTTTGATTTGTAGCGGCGTTCCTACGATTTCTTAAGATGTATGTCATCTGATGCACGTAGCGATCCCAAGTGTCGTTTGGCTTTTTAAATAAGAGAGTATTTAAAATTTTCTTACACTCCTGAACCCGTCGTTCCACGGGGTTGGATTGTTGATGATATGCCGGAATTAAGTATCGTTCGATACCATTTCTTTCACAAAACGTGATGTACCATTCGGAATTGAAATGACCACCATTGTCTGAAATGATGACTCGAGGGACTCCGAAACTTGCTACTATTTCTTCGTCGATAAATTTGGCTATCGTTCTGCCGTCGACCTGAATGTATGCCTTTGCCTCTATCCATTTACTGAAAACGTCTTCGACGATAATCATGTATCTGTTTTCGGCGTCTTTAGTCCTCTGCAGCGGGCCAATTACGTCGACGCTCAAGGTTTCAAATGCATTTTGTGGTGCATGACTTCTAAGTGGAGCATTGGGTTGGGCTTGTCTTGTCTTTACAGACTGGCATATCAGACAGTCGTTTATGTATCTGCCTACGATCCTGGCCATATTATTGAAATAGTAGCGTTTTGCTATTTTCCTGAGAGTCTCGTCTCTTCCTGGATGACATGCTTCATCTCGGTCGTGATAATGGTAAATCAATTCCTTTATTTTCCTCTTTGGAACTATCAATTTAAAATTTCGATCGCAATCTTTAAAAAGTACATCGTCTTGGACGTGAAAATTTTTCATAAAAATAAGATCCGCATCGGAACGTTGTTCCTGTTGAAATAGATCATTCCAACGGCGGATCTTGTCTTGAATATCTCTTGAACTCAATTGAGCCTGTACGATATCTTCGTATATTTCTGAATGCGTTAAAACAGAAATACGTTCTGGACACTTGTAATTTGGTAGGAACATTCTTTCCTCTTCATCGTCTGTCTCGACATACTGATTTTGTGGGTTACGACTGAGAAAATCTGCTAATAAATTCTCCTTTCCTGGACAGTGTTCAATTTTGAATGCATATTCTTGCAATAGTAATGACCATCGTGTAAATTTTGTTTTGTCGTCCTTATGTTTGTTTAACCAAAGTAACGCCCTGTTGTCCGTCTTCACCAAGAACGGTTTGTCTGCTAAGTACATCTTGTACTTTTTAATATAGTTCACCACCGCCAAGCATTCCAGCTCGTTTATGTGGTAACGCCTCTCTGCTGGAGATAACGTGTTGCTTGCATACGAAATTATATATTTTTCGCCGTTGTCGCCTAATTGATATAATACGGCCGAAAGGCATTGGAGGGATGCATCTGTTTGCAAAATGAACTGACGTGAAAAATCCGGCCGATGGAGTTCCAGCGGTCCGGATAATAATTCTTTTAATTTTCTAAACGCTTCATCGCATACATGGTTCCAGTGAAAACGATTTTCCTTCGAAAGAAGTTTCGTTAGTGGCTTCGTGATCATCGCCACATTTGGTAGATATTCTCTTACCCAGTTGCAAAGTCCTAGGAAACTTTGTAGCTGCTTTTTGGTGGCTGGAACGGGATAATTTTGAATTTGTAAGACATGTTTTTCTAATGGTTGGGAAGTATCAGTTCTAATGGTGTGGCCTAAATATTGGATTTCATTCGTCGCTATTACACACTTTTCCGGTGACACTTTTAGATTGTGCAGACGTAGTCTTTCAAAGACTAACCTCAAGTGGGACATATGCTCCTTCACGTTTACGCTGTAAACGATTATATCATCTAAATACACTTTACAGAAATGGTGCAGGTAACCCGTTAAAACGTCCTTTGCCATGAATTTCTGAAAGGTACAGGGAGCTGTCTTGAGGCCGAAAGGCATGACATTGAATCTGTAAGCTGCCCCATCAGGAGTGGTAAAAGTCGAGAAATCTTTTGATGCTTCATCGAGCGGTATTTGCCAATATCCACTCTTTAAATCCAACACAGAAAAAATCTTCGAATTGCCTAAATCTTTAATACTTTCGTGTATTTTTGGTAAGACGGAAGCCTCGTCTTCAGTCATTTCGTTCAAATGGCGATAATCGATGCAAAAACGTGGTTTCTTGTCTGAGCGTTTTATGATTACGGGTGGTGAACTATATTGGGCAGTGCTAGGTTCGATGACGCCAGCTTTCAACATCTCTTCGATTTGGTCGTACATAATTTTCTTAGTACTCGGAGACATCGGATATGGTCTGATATTAAATGGTTTCGTGTCTTTTACTATAATTTTGTGTTTCACAGTCACTGGGGTTGCTTGAGTCGGTTCCGCAGTGAACAGATCGACAAATTCTTCGAACAGCGGCCGTAGAAATTTGTCTTTAATAACAAGCTCTTCAGGAAGCTTTGCCTGCTGTCTCTCCCTCTGAGAAGCTTGATTCCAGAAGACGGTAATACGCTCTTCCGTGCCGGCATATAGGCATTTTCGGCCATAATCATATGCGACATTGTTCATATATAAGAATGGTGATCCTAATATTATCGTTTCGTTCAAATTTTCGATTACTTGAAAATCAATTTCAAAAGAGGTGCCTGAAATTATTACTTTTAATTTTGTTGTACCAAGAGAGTCCACCATTCGATCTCCGCACGCCATAGCAAATGATCGACGTGACGTGAGATTTTTAAAATTATCCAACATCCTCGGATGGATAACGTTTCGCGTCGAGCCTGAATCGATCAGTGCGTCGACCGCATGTTCATTAAATTGAACTTTTATACGAGGCAAAGGGAACGCTTCGCTCATATAATTTATTGATTCTCTTGTCTTGTGCAGAGGAGCGTCGTAGTGGTCATGAGTATCGGAAAAAATTACTGGACATTGCTGCCGCCTTGGTTCGGCCGTGGTGCCGGGGATCTTGCAGATGGACCCTGGCCTGGGTCTCTGGCCCCTCGAAAGTTTCCCGGTCTCCTGTTGAGATGAGGGTTATTCGGGCATTGGCTATGGAAGTGCCACTGCACTGTGTCTGTACAGTATCGGCACGGGGTTGCCGGTCGGTCGGGTACTCGGAATTTCCCCGATCCGCCATTGAAATTGGTTTGCCTGCGGTCAGGATTCACTGATCCGCTTGAAGAATTAGGCATAAAAAAAGGACGACCAGGCGCTCTGCCTGGACCGTCCTGTCGAGAGACATCCTCTCGGAAATGCACCCTCGGTGCTGTCGGAGTTGGGCTTCCATTGCTCCTGTTACTAGAATTTTGTTGAATCATGTGTCCCGGCTCTTGATAGTAAGACGCGCGGGACAAGCGTTGATCGATTAGCTGGATTAGCGACGTCTGTTCGTCAGCTGAATCCCGCTCGACGTTAGTAGCCGCTGCTATTAACATCTCTGTGGATGAAATTAGGTTGCTTCTCAAGCGTGACCTAATTTCTGGACGCAGTTGGTCCTTGATGACCCGAGCTCTGATGGCTTCGGATTTGAAGGGATCAATACGATCGAAAAGGCAGGTTTTCCTTGTGATAAACACTGCCGTGTCGTCTAAAGACGTTTGCTTGACGGCATACAGTTGAGCAATAGCTCGTGACTGTATGTCGGGAGAATTAAATCTCGTAAGGAATCTTTCCTTGAATAAGGTATACGAAGTAGTCAGCATCCTAAATTGTTCGGACCATCGTTGAGCTTCGCCCTTGAGTTGGCCGGTTACGTTATGGAGGCGATCATAGTCGTGGCTTATGCGAGCTCTGTCGAAATATTCCTCCATAATTTTCAGAAAAGCTTCTGGATCTTCATGATCAAGCCCATGGAACGTCACGTTCGGACATCTTTGTCTCTCATGGGGCGTACAGGTCGACACGTTCTGTATCGCCTGCACGAAGCCCTCTGCCATTTTCAGAAACATACTTTCCATCGAATTAGCAGTTTGTGGCTGTGAAGCAGATAAATTTACATTATTTCCCTCTGGAAACAGTCGTTGTGGTTCTATCCCTCTAGAACCGTCGTCGACGAGCGGCGCGGTGACTCGCTCGTAAAATTCTCTTGGGGTCGACCCCTCGGAGTCTTCCGCCATGAATGAGAAAGGATTAGTTGGGTTTGGGGACGGCATGGTCCCTGTTCGGGCGCCATGTGAACGATCCATGCTTTGATGGAAGTCTGAAGGACGTATTTTCTGCTCGAAAAACTTAGAAAAATTAAAAAAAAAATAGGAAAAAGAAAAAATTAATTTTCTTTTTCCTCAACCTTTTCTTAAATTCTAAATAATAATATTACGTTCACAAAATTTTTAGGGTTCAACGTGACTGTTTCAGACGGAGATTAATGGATAAATCATACTTACTGTCGTTTATGCTTAACTGCGGCTCTGATGGTATCAATTGGAAGACGTCGTAACACTATAAATCTAACACTGTCTGTTTCACACTCTCTTAAAATTAAATCTGAAAGGGAATTTTGTTAGAAAACACAACTAAAAGACAATATAAAGTTCAAAATATGTATATTAAATCTTTTAAAAAAATTTATGTTTTTACAACAACTTCTTCAGAGAAAATGTTAACAAACAATGGTCTGACCCGTGTACAACACATGGTGAGGAACGGGACGATTCATACGGTACCAACTACCATCCAATATGCAGTTTGATAAGCTAACGATGCACAAAAAGATTCAAGAAAAGTTTCATGTAACTGAAATTTTGGTGGGCTTATGCTTGCCTGTCTTATAAACGTATTTATTAATTCACATAAATTTTGGTCGCTCCTCGGAGCTTAAAATTGCTTGAAGCGTTTCTACTTCGTTTGTATTATGCAATAACAAATTTTACGTTCAGGCAAGGCAGATCCCATGCACGTGTGAGTACATGGTATAGATACTTTTTTGACTCCGAATCACTGAGGAACCGGTTTAGGGCAAACCCCGTCAAAATACATCATTTCCCCGTCAAATCCGACTGCTAGGAAATGATGGGGGTCCCATGTCGCTAAGGGCTATTTTCGCTATAACTTCCGATATACTTTGAATAGTCGTTAGACTAACTTGTCCTCATATTCAATACCTCGTAAGAGTTGCAGTGCTTGACAACGTGGATTCGTAAAAGGGTTTTTAATCTTGGAAATTTGGAAGTTCAAGTCCAATTTTAGTATACTTTCTAAAATTGGGTGGTCGGGGCGACATTACGTCCCTGTGCAGCGACATTCACTACACTTTCCAAATTAACGCTCCTCGAAGAGTTAGCGAAAATTTGGCATAAAAAACGCTCCGAAGAGCAAAAATATATTTCCAAGAATTAAAAACCTCCTCCACGGCGTTTTTACGTGAAGCACGCTTTTCTTACGAAATATTTCCTAAGTCGGATTTTGTTACAACGTCGAAAAGTATATCGGGGTTATAGCGTTCTTTAACATGATGTCAAAGAAAATCAAATCGAGCATACAAATTTGAGAATGTGTATTTTGTGGGCCATAAAATTTGGCCTGAACAGTTTTTTTACCAAAACCTAATTTTTTCAAACAGCGGATGTTCCAAGGAATCGGTGGAAGTGCCCAAAAGCAATTTTCTCTTATTTTATTTTTTTTTGTTTTTTTTTAATATTGTCATTTTTTTTCATGGAGTCGAAATGTCACGTATGGGGTATCACTGTACTCAAAATTTTTCAAGGATTCCAAAAGTATAATAATATACAGGATGTTCCATTTAAGAATCAAAAGTTGGGGTCATTTCCGGTGAAACCGGACGTGGGAAAAAATTAGTTATGCCGCAAAGTGTCTTCTTGGTTATATAATACATCTATCAAATGTCATTCCAATATTCTTAAAAGTAAGGAAAAAAGGGGTCTACCATGATCCGTTGACAGCCAGTATACTGTTGATCTAATTCTAAATGAATGAGGAGATTGCATAATAATTTCCCCCTTACGAGAAGTTAACAACAATTAATAATAACCGAACGATATATATAATAAATAAAAGAAATCTATTCTATCTCTCAACCTACCTAATGGTTTCCGACAATAATTGTTATTATGTAATTCTACATTTGTTATACTAACCATTTTCCACCTTAGTTTGACAAAGATTCCCACTAGGAGATTTAAGAATTTAAATCTATAATAATTTTGATTTAATATTAGAGCCTGGTCTTCCATACCAGAGCCAGGTTTAACTATAATTATTCTTGTTATATCGGAAACTATCCCCTACTGCTACTACTTGCTGCTGTGGTAAAATACAGTTATCTTGTATATTCCTTAACCTACTGGATATACCTTTTCTCCACTGGAGTTGACCAAGTCCTGCTTAACCGGCTTGTACTGATCGACCAAATTTTCGTGACGCGCTGGATGCATACGAAGCAAGTGAAGAAGACAACATCGTTCTCGTTTAAATACAATCGAGACAATCGCGATTTCCCACTACGTCAGTCTCTAGGAATATTTGATCGTTCAGTAGATTAGTGTTGTCGAGTACCAACGTGACACTTCTTAGCACTCCATTTACAGAGTCTAAGAAAGACCTGCTACAAATAGACCATTCGTAAATTTTGCAGTCAGATTGTGAATTAAAAATAGAAACAATATTTTTGTATCTGCACTAAGTATTTGGAGTAATATAACCCATTATATGAATTCCAATAGTAGGATAGAAGATATAGGAAATATATAGTTAAAACACACAATATCACTAACGTTATAATTTATAATTCTTCATCAGAAAATTAATTAAGTAATTAGATGATCCTAAAATTTCACGTACACTAATGCTTATAGATTGAAATTTAACTATAAAGTTTATAATTTAAAATTCCATTAATCGTAACAGACTCATTTAAATGACGTATTGCAGATTAAATAAGTTTCCTTCCAAAGTACAAATAAAATGCTTTGAAATGCAGGAAAATAACTACTAAAGCGACAACGAATTAATTGACACTAAATAAATCTCGATTCATCCAAATAAATCGTTTCTCTGTGTACTGCTACATCAAATTAGAAAAAAAAACAATTTTGTCCACGGTAAATATATCTATCTATATGGAATGCTGTCAGCTACAGAGATTGCAGTTGCATTCAACCCACCACGACTATGTAAATTCGGGGACATTTGGCTCCTTTCGATCCATGTCAACTTTATATTCAGTCTTCCTAGTCCTCTTTCTCGTCGTTCACACTGAAGCACAATATAGTGAGAGGTGGCTCTTAGCTGGTTGGAGGAAGTTAAAGGAAATTAGTGCGAGTTTGCGTTTGCCCTTCGTTAGACTTTACCCTGACGCGGGTATCTACAGAGTGAGACTTGAAGTGAGTGAATTGTAATAGTAGGTATATAATGTAGTCAGTAGGGGTCAAAAAAAGACATTTGCCTTACAAAAGGTGGGGTAGTAATAATTATTAAATGTTGTTCAGGTCTAGGCCTTGACAAAATATCAAAGTTTTTGACCTTGGGGGGGGGGGCGTTTTTGGGCGTCAAATATTATAATTGTTTAATGTTTTCCTTTATTTAAATGTTTTTATTTATTAATGTTTAATTGATTGCTTTTGTTAAATGCCCCTAACGTTGGGAGCCAAATAGTATAAAATTTTGGTAGTAGAAATTATTAAAAGTTTAGATAAGATAAATGTTCAATTTTTACTATCTCGTGTTGATGTTGTTTATTATTACATTTACCTTGTTTGGGCTAGCTCAGTTAAATAAAGATCTCAGGTTCGTGAATCCTTTGATGCTATTTCCATAACTTGTTTATTCATTTTTTAAATAGCTACTCTGTAGAAGACTGATAAATGCTATTTTTCACAGGAACGTAAAATTGGTTGCAAACCATATATGTTTAAAGAGCACAATAAATTATTTCAACTGAATAAATCGTGGATTTTTATTTTCACATAAATCACGCAAATTCAAATGGCAGTATTGTAATTATTTACAACCTTCTAAAAGTACCTAAATCCCTATCCTATCTAACTTAAAATTAAGTGTTTTATCAAATGCTGCCTAGAAATATCTTTATTCTGGTAATCCTAAGTTTTAAAAGTTTAGTGATTTTAATATCTGTAAGATTGGTATAACTGATTTTATTTTCTATTTACTAAACATGGCAGAGCGGACAAAGTGGCATTTTACAAAAGAAACAGTGAATAAATGTGATAATACAATATAGAAAAACACTCGTAGAAACCTTGATGCTGTGCGGGTAGACTTGATGATCTCTTCGTTGTCCTTGTTATGTCCAGCTCACGAAATTCAGCATTGGATTGAACTTGATCCACAGATGTGACACAAATTTATTATAATATCCTTTTATTTATACCGATACAAATATCACGCATTGTAGCAGGTAAGCTAATAATGATTCTGATTTAGACTTAAATTTTATATTTGAAATTTGCTTTATAATAGCTTTAAACTTGGCTTTTCATCGCCGTATTGACAACTATGGCAAATTAAATCGAAATACCCTTTTTAAGGTTAGTTTTTTAAAAGAGAAAGTTGCCGTGGATACGTATCAACAATTTTTATCGATCCTGATGCCAAGTTTGACATCTCTTTTATACATTTTTTGGCTTTTGCCATGGTTACATAAATTTGGCTCGATTGTCGAAACTGGCCAAATTTAATTTATGTATTTTCACTATTCCCATCTGCTTTTTCTCTTTCTAATCTTTCTCCCTGTTTTTTCCTCTTTCCTTCCATGTCACTATTTTGTCTCTACGTAGTTTATTAACGAACTTACATTTCCCATGTACCCTTCATGACTCTTTCGCGCACTACAAAAATTTACTACTTTTGGCTCGTCTCTATTCAAGTTCAGGTGAAGCTTGAATGTACTCACACATCTTTTCCACTTTTGCTTTTATATGTAACTAAATTTTAATATATATATTTGGCCTGTCTTTACAATGTTACAAATTTGTTAAATTTTGGGGCCCCATTTCCATTGAGTACTTCCCTTTATATTTTATTAGTGGAATTTACTGTATAAAAGCTCCTCTATTCATGATAATTTAATTAATGTTTTGACTGTTTATAAATATCTTTTCTATCAAGTAAATTTTGAAATGTCTGTCAGTAAGTTTTTAAATTGTGAATTTTCCTGAATTTAACTGTTCCAACTGGGATAATTAGATTTATTTTGTGAGATTATTGCTAGCTTTATTGTAAAAATTGTCATTATATAAAATGTTTGCCTTTTCAAAAAATTGTGTATAAAATTTCTTGTATTCGTTCAAATTTTGGCAGTCGGTTTCAGATTTGGTTGTTAACATTTTCTTATGCAAAAATTTTAACTGTTTTGATGAGTTTTTTAGACCTTGCGTTAGCCAAGTTTTAGGTTTTCTTGTATTATTTGCTCTTACCTTTTATATGGGAAAGTTAAGTTAATATAATGCGTTAAAACGTCTGTAAATAAATGCACTATATACACCCCCGGATATATAAATATCATGCCAATCTTCCCTGCTAATATATGATAAAAATGTTTGTTAATTGCTTGTATTAAATAACTTAAAGTTAAAGTTACCTATTATGTTGTTACGTGTGTTTGCAATCTCCAGTAAACACCCTGTACATAGGTTCAAACAATTGCAACGAGACTTTTCACTAACCAGTACATTATTTATCACTTAATTACAATAGTTAATTGTTATTATAACACACTAAGTACAACTTGTTGCGGACCTCTAGTGTATGCGACCCACCATACGTCTTAGCATTTTGTGGGCCGCATAATAACAACCGCTACGTCCGTAACACAGTTTCGCTATTTTCCACGGGAGGGCGATACTTGCGGCTCGTCAAAGGCAGAAGACGGAAGGCAACCATTTTTGTTGGCGTATATAGTTGATAATTCTACGAACCTCGGTTTATCCAAGGCATCCTGGTGGATTTTGGAATTATCAACACAGGAAAATTTTCTCAATCTGTTGTTGTTCCGTTTAGCGGAATATTTTGTTGTTGTGAGTAAATTTTCACTGCGGAAGCAGGATATTTAAGTATACAAGGTAAACTAACCTCTTCACGCCATCTTACCCGTTCTCTACCCACGTGTTTCGCAAATTTGCAGGCTTTCCTTTGGAAGTATCGTGCCAACTTGAAAGGCGGACTCGACCCAATTCATCCAACTGTGGCTTTCGAGGAATATTGGTGGATTGTTCCCTCATCAGTGAGGTAAATTATATTTCTAATTTGTAGGTTATGTCAGATTTGAATTGCCTACATTAGGCACGCTTCACGTGTATTTCCAAATGCAAATTAAACCGTGATATCTTTAGGGTTCCACGGGCGGGGCTTCTACACACATCAGTGAAGTGAAGTTCCACGGACGGGGCATCCACACACAGTAGAAAGTTCCAGGGCTGGAGAGGCTATAATCAACCCCATCCTTGGGTCAATTTCTTTTGTCCCGAAGATACCTTCGTAGGGCCACAGGTTTTTCCACGTCGAAGTCGGTATCGTACTACCCTAGATAAGTGTGTTGTTGTTTTCATTTACCGGGGACCACCTTCAGTGATTCTGTGCGCTTATATTAGATTCATACTTTTGTATTTTAACCTGTACATATTTAAAGATTTTATGCATTTATATTTATTTAAGGAGGTTCTCTAAATCAGACCCATTATGGCAGAATTTATGACAATTTATCCTCGCATTGTAAACCGATGTGTAGCTACACGAGGCATTTTATTAATGTTGTAACTTTTAATCGAGAAATTTGCCACACCTTTTGAACATCGCCAGGTTACATGCTAGAGAACCAACATCTGTAAATTGTGTAATATAGTGCATTTCATTTTTAAAGAAAGTGTCATTATTTCGTCTGCGACCACTACGTATGGAAGCCTCAGTGATTTGTTAAGTAAGTAAACTAATAATTTGTCATAGTTTATGTAAACTTGGGCTTGACACCCTGAGATAGTCTGAGCTAGAGAAATTTTATCGTAGGCACGTACATCACTTATCCGGGTTAAGTTGTGCCCTACGATATCTGCTACGCTACAGTAGCTCAAGTGATTTCGTTATGTAATATCTTATAACCACTAATATCCAACGTATTCATTTGTTTATGTACGTGTAAATCGTAGCAAACTATAGACACTAATACAATTCACAACTTATTACTGTTCTAATTCCATATGTTCACTTGTTCCTCTAATATAAAACTGTGCTCTGTGCGCGGCATCCACACCTTATATACTGAGGTGCTTTATTCTTGAACATTACAGTCTATCCATCGCGGCGTTTCCGATCCTTCTCGTATATTCTATGAGGCAGTGGCGTAGGCATGCACATAAATCTAGTAATCACCGCTTAGAAATTTCAATTTAAATGCTAGTTACTAAATATTCAACTGGGGAATTTTTCTGCTTTATCTTGAAAACCACTGGCTTTAATTGAAAAGTGTGAACTACAAACAGTATTTAGAATTAAACATATTTTAGTAATATTATACTTCCAAAGTTCCTGTCATCAAGAAATTTCTTTTCGGTGTAGCGACGGAAACTGCCTGGGGAGTTTTATGTGAATCACTCTGTATATAGCCGGGTAATTAATGCTTGTAATAAAATAAAAATAAACGCAGCACACAACAAATTTTAATCTGAGTATCCATTTGCTTTGTAAACATTTTCCGTGATAGTTGATGACCTCTTGGTTTATTAATAACATGTTTCAAATCCCAGTATTGAATTAATTGGTTTATTGTACAGTTTGGAATTAAACATGAAACTTAAGATTATTTTCAGTTTTCTACTGTTTATTATAATAATTATTTATGATGGTGTTAATGGCGAGCAAGAGTCATCAACACAACCAGGTAGCACTGTTATAGTGAAACATAATTGTGGACAGGGTGAGGTCTGGTTTGCTAAACTTAAACGATGTCGAGCTATAGTGCCATAAAGGTATGTAGTTAATATATTATATTTTAAGGTGGCCATAGTTATAACAACTAAATCTCGTTGAACCAAATGACATGGTGTTTATTTTTTAAATATTTTATATAAGTTATTTTAGAAATACCCCACGTTTAAATATCAATTCGATTCCTATAGATTTTATTCCAGTTAAATTAGATTAGTTATACCATAAAATTTCAAATAACTGTCCATACAAGAGAGCTGAATTTTTTCTACCAGCTTTTGTAGATGAGGATTTGTCGCACAATTTTTGAATTATTGAAATGTTTCCGTTCCTATAATTTGTGACTCGTAATCTCAGAGATATGCCGTCGAAGTTTATATTATTATATATATATTATATTTTACTGTTATTTTAATTTTATATACCGAATGGTATGTATTAACAGTTAAATAATAATAACAACAATAAAAACAACAATAATATTATTCTTTCATATGGTTGTTTATTTTAAACCGGGCGTTTGGTAAGGCAATGCCGATCCTAAACAGGGAGGTAGAGGGTGTTACTTGACAGCTATATGACCAAAAACATACCCATACGAGAAATTCTACGGTTTTTCTCAATTACCGGAAAATTTCTCTTTTTCATCATTTATATATTACGCTCTAAATTTGTCGTTCTATATTCTCAAATATCTTTTTCTCTATTCGAAGTACGTAGAATGCCAATAAAAAAAATAAAAGTTCCTGCCTCCTATAAAAATTAAAATGACATTTGTTAGAAAAACGTTGTAATGGTACTTAAAAGTGTCGATTTTAAAGTCTTACAAAATTTTAAAAGAAAGTTATCTAGATATAACAATTACTTTTAAAACTTCTCTCTTTCATCCTCTTTAAGTGACATTTCATACATACCACCAGGTTTTACCTGTTATTAAAAATAGACGAAAGATTATGAATGAACAATAATTTTTCATTTAATCAATAAATTATTATCTGAGAACAAATTTATTATTTTTGGTGTTCAATAATGAGTACCATTATTTCTAATCCATTTCCCTGTCCGTCTTCTAATTTCAACGATTGTTGTTGTCAATCTTATTTCTTGTTGTAGTTGTACAGAGGCCGCTACATATATACTACCAGTTGAACTCAGCTTTGTATTTCCTCATTATATACAAATTCTTTGATAATACTTCATACGTAATAATAAATGTAATAAACAAATTAATGTAATACTGATATTTTGTCATGATCAGTTGCATTTCATGCTTTAGTTTTAATTCGTACTTACGTATTTCTTGTTGGGCGGTATTACTAAAATAGAAAATGTTTTCAGATTTATGTTTGGAAAATATGTTCTGGACTGTAGTAATTTCTTTGCCATGTTCTTCTCTACATATATGAAACATTTTCTTTTACTATTTTGGTTATTATGTCATTATTTGAAAGTTTTATACAAGGGATCATCTCATTATGTTGGGTTTCTCGTTTGTCATTTCAATAATACTTTTTAATCCTGTCTGTCCTGTCTGATGGTACGGTGTTCCATCTAAGGAGATATCCTTAGATGACTACAGATATCGGCCATTTTTAAAATCAATCACTTCGATCAAGCCAGACACTTCCACTTTTCCACCAACTAAAGGGGCCACGAAGTACCATTCCTACAGGGTGTACCACCAAATCCTGTAATGGATGGGAACCATACTGCCCCACATACAAACTATTCCCCCGTCCGATAATTCATCCGTTTCTCTTCTCGGCGAATTCTAGGATGTTTACCTCCTAACTACCTCAAACCCACCCTGGAGTCAAAAATTCTGCCGTCCTCCGTGTAGTCTACACCCCCATATTGAAAAATTCGTTGACTGGACTATTTGGTATTATATAAAAAGAATTATGCTTTCTGAAAATAAAGTACAGAAGTCTGGAATGTTACAAATTTTACTCTCAAAAATAAGAATATTGAAAGTAATGAAATTATAATAATTAATGATAACGAAGTAACCATTAAATATAATAACTACCTCGCCAATTTACCTAGTTATATTTTAAATAAAAAATGTTTTCCAACTACAAACAGAGGGGGCGAGCATAGGTGCGTCTTTACTATGTACATACTTCGGTATGCGATGTAAAGCAACGACAGGCGCAGTTAGTACTTGGATTGGTGACCATTCCAACGGACACCGCGTTCTCGCCTCACACATCTTCCAGTGGCTTGTATATCAGTGTATGCGCGGAAGCTATACAACCTTAGGCGAGGGTTGTATAGGAGATATACCATCCTTCGGAGGGGATGTAAAGCCGTCGGTCCCTTGTCTATTAAATGTTAGGCAAGTAAAATATACCTACTCTTCTTAAGGGAAGAGATTCGGCAAAATTCCTGGTTGGGGGTAGCTCGTCTACAGGCGTCGGTGTTAGGCCTCAGTAGCGGAAATAGGCCGACGTTAAATAAATGTATATAAAAAAAAAAAACTACAAACAGAAAAGTAACAAACATAAGTTTACAAGTAAAAGCATTTTTCTCTATGAAGTATGCGAAAGCGAAATTATCAACATAATGCGAGAGAAGGTTTAGTGCTGGTATTTTTTCTATTTCCCTTTTTAAAAAGTGAATACAGTATCAAACTACTCACTTAACTTATTTTGCCAATATATTATGTATAATCGAGGGTAAATTTTCAAGTGTCTTAAAAATCTCAATAGTTATTCCCTATTTTATAAATAGTGATCCCAATATATTTGAAAATCATCGCGTCACTTTTCTCTCTCTTTTTTTAAATATTTCAAAAAGTATTATGCAAAAGAATTATTTCGTTTTTAGAATAAAAATAACATTACAATGCACAGCAACCCTTCTTTGCTACATTGCTATATTTAAAAATTGTTATGAATATTGAAACTTTTTCAGTTCGACTTTTATTTAGTTTTAATATTATGTTTATCTTATGTGTATATTTCTTTATATTTCCTTATTACTGTCATAATGTGTTTTGAAGTTCTGAATGTTCTTTCTCCTAATATTTTGGACCGTTTTAAAATTGTTGTGTCTCAAACTCATTACAATTTTTTTAAGTACTACGTAGTATTTGTTACTTCGCAATTGTAGTTTTTTAATGATAGTTGAGTGCAATCCAAATTAACATACGAACACACAGTTTTCTTGCTGTTTTTATATAGTTTGAACCAAATTAATGTTAAATACTAGATATCGATTCGATTTGTTCATGCGCACAAATTAATTTAATCTCTTCAAATACAAATAGCCATGAAAGTCTAACGCAGTTAATTTTGCGAAGAAAAGTTCATATGAACATATGTCTGCTATGGCTTAAATTTATTACTGCAGGGCATTGACTTTTTAAAATCGTTATTTTTTAATATCCCGGAAAGTATTTTAGATATTTTTTTCAATTCTGATATGTAATATGCAATTATTATACTTAACGCGCAAAGTTTGTAACTTGTAATTCAGCGCTCGGCTGGGCACACAGCCCGAAGCAGCTGTTGGTTGCAGTCTGGTTACGTTTCTTATAGTAAAATTAGGATTTTATAGAGGAGTTTGCAACTAAAAATATTATGTTTTAATATGAACTATGCTAAGCCCAGTCAGGCTATTTCTTTTTCGATTGCAACAGACACTGGACCGCTAGATGATGCCTTCTGGCTATTTTACATGTCGCTATCCCAAAGATACCGAAATGTACTAAATAGTCAAGTGATCTTCGTGTCGGTCGTCACATGCCTACCTTGCACTGACGAGAGCCAACAGCTCGAAACTGCAGTCTGCAAGTGGTGTGTGACGACTGGTACGAGAGCTCCTTTAAGTAGGATCAGTCTTTCGGCTGGTGTTTGTTGCAATCGAAGTATTAGCGTTTTGATGGCAATATGCAATTATTACACAACGCGTCAGGCTTGTAACTTGTAATTCAACGCTCGGTGGGGCACATAGCCCGGAGAGTAGCTGTTAGTTGCAGTCAGGTTACGTTCCTTATAGTAAAATAAGGATTTTATAGAGGAGTTTGCGACTAAAAATATTATATTTTAATTTTGATATGTGTTGGGATATAAAACCACATATTTTAGTTAGAAAAGTTGCTTCGCCATTGGCGTCTCTGCAAACATGTCCTTAGATATATTCTACCTAAAAAGTGGTACGCCACTGACATATTTCAGTGTTTTTCTTATTAGCCTAGTCAATTCCACATCAAGACGGTCCCTTGTGTTTTTGTTGTCAAAAGCACAGTTCTTGATTAAAATAATTAAAGCAAACGGCTTCATTTAGCAGTATTGACTAATAATAATTCTTGAACACAAATATAGTTAACCTGGAATAAATGACGTTTTTACAAACATCATTTTCAAAACAATATTTGTTGACAAACTAAGTTATTGATATTCAAAATCTTCTCCCATTATATCTTCGATTTTTACTCTTTCATTGTCTTTATCTTATTTTTTCGCTGGTTTTATTCAAATATCTTAGTAAATATGGTGAATTATACGAATGCGGAAATGGCGACAATGCATTACGTATATGGTGTCGCAGATGGTAGCGCAACAAAAGCAAGAAGTATGTATGAGGAAAGATATCCTAATCGTGCCTTGCCAGATAGCCGATTCCTTTGGACTATTCATCTCAGCCTTTAGAAAACTGGTACTTTCCACGTACTACGGAGGGTAGACCTCGAACTGTCAGAATACTCGAAATTGAGGAAGCGGTGCTGCAGGAAATCGACGAACATCCAGGGATGAGTATGAGGACTAACGATAGAGCTATTTGTCATCAAATTCTTTGGCAAATTTTAGATGATTTTTGGTTGTATCCGTACTATATTCTAAGAGTACAGGCATTGCTTCCCAGACATTTTCCACAGCGTGTGAACTTTTGTCAGTGGTACCTTCAAAATGTTACGCTAAATCCGCAGTTTCAGTCGCAAATTAAGTTCACAGATAAAACAAACAGTTCTAGATATGCTATTTAAAATTTCCATAATAATCATATGTTGGTGAACGAAAACCCCCATGCCGTAACCGAAACTCATTTCTAAGAGCAATTTTCGGTTAATATATAGGTAGGAATTATTGGTCTCTGCCGAGATGCTTTTTTGTCTAGTAATTACTTTGTTCACCCTTCTCTGTTATTTTAAATATTATGGCTAAATTATTAATTATAGATAAGGCTCTGTAATATTTTTCTTAGGCAACTGTCACAAAAAAAATACGTTTATCGGATCTGATAGCATTCCTAGAGTATCATCTCTTTGTACTCAATCTTATTTTTTTGGACGCTTTTACTTCACGGCCACACTTCACGGCCTCATGTATTATTTGATCATCATTAATATTTGAAATATGTCACGGCTTGTCAATAAACTATCTAGTGACGTTTTCATTTGTTTTCGATTTTAACTTAAAAATGAATTAAAACTGTCAGCCTAGTAGGCTTTTTGCAAAATATTGTCCATGTTTCCAGTAATTTTTACGAAACAATTTTAAATAGTTATTTGTGTATCAAGTTCATAAAGTTAGGCCGAGGCCGAGATAGATCATTTGGCCGAGGTGCACACAATATCTTTTAGTTCTGTCTCAAAAAGTAAAATAATATATTTTATTTTTACAAAAAACACTTCGGATTCAACCGAGAAAGATCATCTTTACGGCCTTGATTCATAAATAACTATTTTAGTTCTACATTTTCAAAGTAAGCATTATAATGAAAATATTTAATTATTTATATACAGTTAAAATTTGAATATCCCGTAGAACTATATCATTTGCTCAAAAATGGACTATTTTTTTTAATAATAAAGAAATTTATTTATCCACATAACTTACAACCAATAATGTTACATAAGTGTGATAAAAATGGATAAAATGGAGAACGCTCAGTTACTGCCAAAGCAGCTTCTGTTCTTCCGCGAATCCTAAATAAGGTAAACGATTTTGTGCAATAATACTGTGTAAATATGCGAGAAAAACAAGAGGGGAAAAAATAAAGAGAAAAAAATGTATTAACTTAATATTTAACAGCTTAGACTTAAGGGAAATCTTAAACTTGCCAACGGACATTGACTTTAAAGAAGTAATTAGCTCGTTCTACTTTTTTACTATATTATAAAAGAATGATAGGCATAGAAAGCAGTCCTTTACTACGTATATTAATGGTATGTACGTCAGTCCTATATCTTACTTTATTATATAGATATGAAGGAGTCTTGCTAACAATCAGTTTGTGATAGAAACAAAGTGCATAATAATTTCGTCTACTTTTCATTGAGAACCATTTTAAATTTTTAAATCCATGAGAAATATGGTCGAACTTTTTTGTGCCACAAATAAACCGAACATATACATTCTGCATTCTTTGTATTCTGTTGGAGTCAATGTGAACGATCCATGTTTTATTAGTCTGAAGGACTGCTTTAAAAAACTTAGAAAAATTAAAAAAAATAGGAAAAAGAAAAAATTAATTTTCTTTTTCCTCAACCTTTTCTTAACTCTAAATAAATAAATTTTACGTTCACAAAATTTTTTAGGGTTCAACACGACTGTTTCAGACGGAGAATAATGTAAAAAATCATACTTACTGTCGTTTATGCTTAACTGCTGCTCTGATGGTATCAATTGGACGTCATAACACTATAAATCTAACACTGTCTGTACCACACTCTCTTAAAATTAAACCTGAAAAGGAATTTTGTTAGAAAACACAACTAAAAGACAATATAAAGTTCAAAAATATATATATATATATATATTAAATCTTTAAAAAATTAGTTTTTACAACAACTTTTCAAGAGAAAATGTTAACAAACACTAGTCTGGCCCGTGTACAACACATGGTGAGTAACGGAACGATTTATACTGTACCAACTACCATCCAATATGCGGTTTTATAAGCTAACGATGCACAAAAAGATTCAAGGAAAGTTCAACGTAACTGATATTTTGGTGGGCTTTTGCTTGCCTGTTTTATAAACGTATTATTAAATTCACATGAATTTTGGTCGCTCCTCGGAGCTTAAAACTGCTTGAAGCGTCTCTACTTCGATTGTATTCTACAATAATAACTTTTTACGTTCAGGCAAGGCGGATCCCATGCACGTATGAGTACATGGTATAGATACTTTTTTGACTCCGAATCACTGAGGAACCGGTTTAGGGCAAACCCCGTCAAAACACATCATTTCCCCGTCAAAACCGACTGCTAGGAAATGATGGGGGTCCCATGTCGCTAAGGACTATTTTCGCTATAACTTCCGATATACTTTGAATAGTCGTTGGACTAACTTGTCCTCATATTCAATACCTCGTAAGAGTTGCAGTGCTTGACAACGTGGATTCGTAAAAGGGTTTTTAATCTTGAAAATTTCGAAGTTAATGTCTAATTTTAGTACACTTTCTAAAATTAGGTGGTCGGGGCGACATTACATCCCTGTGCAGCGACATTTGCTACACTTTCTAAATTAACGCTCCTTGAAGAGTTAGCGAAAATTTGGCATAAAAAAACGCTCCGAAGAGCGAAAATATGTTTACAAGTATTAAAAACCTCATCCACGGCGTTTTTACGTGAAGAACGCTTTTCTTACGAAGTATTTCCTAAGTCGGATTTTGTTACAACGTCGAAAAGTATATCGGGGTTATAGCGTTCTTTAACATCAACACTGTAAATACAATAATTATAAAGAATATCGCAGTAATTAAATTGTGGCAAAACTAGAGTCTCACATAACACTATTTTATGTTTTTTCGATACATTTGTAACACACAATTAACAAATGTTTTTTTGACCTCTCCAGCAACTGCAAGCCTGTCATTATTTCATTATTAATTTCTATTTGTATTGAGTGAACTACATCATCAAGGGAGTGTTTTCGGTTAATCATCAAGACTGATGACTTAGTACTTTTAAGTTTTAAGGAGTGGTCCGTTGCTATATTTGCTAGAGCTGATAAATCTTCGTTAATTATACGACAAGCAGCAATAATATCAGATGGAGGAAACGAGAGATATAATTGGGTATCATCTGCATAATAATGATATTTACAATGTGAGATAAAGGTTTCAAAATGTATTGTGTAAATGGTATATAGAAGTGGACCTAAAATTGAGCCTTGAGGAACTCCAGGAGTCACTACTATTTTCGGTGAACCTTCGTCATTACTAACAACCCGTTGAACTCGATCACATAAATAATTTTAAAATAATAAAATAGAGTGATTTGTAAGACCTGTGTGGTGCAAAATTGCAAGCAATACATGGTGGTCTAGGGTATCAAATGCCTTTCTGTAGTCTAAAAGAGCAAGTGCTGTTACTTTCTCTTTACACTTCCTCAATAATATCATCTGTTATATTTAGTAGAACAGATAATTTTGTCTAAATCCCGATTGATATGTTGGCAATCATTGGTTACTATTAAGATGCATTCTAAGCTGGTTTTCAACTACTCTTTCTAACATTTTAAATAATACTGGCAGTATTGCAATTGGTCTATTGTCTTTAAAATCTAATGGGTTTAGACGTCTTAGGTAATGGTTTTATTAAAGCCTCTTTCCAACAAGACAGATACATACACTATTATCGAAGCAGAAATTTATAATATGGGTAATTAACGGAACTATGTAAGGGTAACACAGTTTTACAAATGTAATATTAAAGCAATCGGATCCCGTCGCTTTGGTAGAAATTTTATTAATTATCTTACTTATGTCATCGTCACTGACTCTTGAGAATACAAAATTGTTAGGTATAGAATTCTTTGTATGTGTATTATAAAAGTTTATTAAATCTTGCTTATTATTAGTACCGACTTGTTGAACTGAGTTAACAAAGTAATTGTTGATATCATCAGGATTTTGTAATTCTTTAGAGATCGTAATAGTATTTTTGTCAGCAATATTCATTCGTTTTAGCACTTTCCAGGTGTCTTTTAATTTTAATGTTAGGAATTTATAATAATTGAGATAAGCTCTTTTTTCGTTTTTCACAGCAACATTAATACAGTTGAGCCATATTTTATAATTTTCCCTGTTCCTCATTTTAAACTAAATTTTTTAGCTCGTTTCTAAATTTCTTATGAACAAATTATAATTATTGAGATGAAAGTAAATAAATAAAATAATTATTTTAAAAGACGATTATTTTAAATACTAAAATTATAATAGCAGTTATTGACAACTTAGCGTTTCCGTTATTTCCTCATAAAAAAATTATATTTAAATTTATAATGTGGTATACCTGCTAATAAATTATCTTTATGAAGAAAGCCCAATATTTATTAATTTTTTTTTATTATATATTGAAATTGCATTTGGGGGGATAAACAATTTAACGATGATAAGTACATCATCCTGATTTCTATCTTTTAGGTTTAACTTAGTTTAAATCGGACAAAATTTTTTAAAGTTATAGGTGTTGTAGTTAGTTATAGAGTTTATATTTGATATTATATTTTATAACTCTAATTCATTTATTTTTGTTCCAGTTCTAAGCCATGGAGCTGATGTTGGATTGGATTGGTTGGATTTTCCATTACGTAGGTTAAGACTACACTTGTATCAGGAAAATACATTAGAAAACATTAGTAATAGTTTAGAAATCAAACATTGTACTTTATTTATAGTTACTATTGGTGATATTAAAATAAAATAATATATCAATAATTCATTCTATATATTGTATAACATTTAACTTCGATTTAATAACAAAATATATTAGATTGCATTTGCTATGAAAGAAGGTAAATATACGTTTTTCTATTTGACTTCCTACTGTCTAAGATTTTCTGAAATATCTTTTTATTTATTATATTGAAGCAATACTAGTTCTGACCTAAGTTAATTGATGACTCCGTATTTAAATACAAAAATCTTATAGTAATAATAATAACAATAACAATAAGACGGCAAGTTCAGATACCACCTCCGAGTCATCTGGAAGACCATTCGGTAAAGCCCCTTCAATCAATCTCCGACCTTCATCCAAATGAGGCCGATTGTGAGGAACCATTTCTGCGTTTTGATCGAAAACAACAGGACTAGAATCTCGTGATAGTTAGCACTGAGATCGACGTTCGATATTAGCCAAACAGAGTTACCTCTCTCTATTACCTGGGGTGCACCGCAAGGAGGATATGGGCCAGAGTTTCTGCATTCCATAAGGCGGCAGTTGCAGATACCGTCTCCGAAAAATTAGGTTTTTTGCTCTTTCGTTGAAGAACAAGGTGTTTGCTACTAATACGGTTGAAGTTCCATTTAGGCTCCACTCCTTCGGAGTATTTAAGTTGACAGTAGAGGAGCTGCATCATCTGGACAGGAATATCCGCTAGATGATACATATTCATAAGAGCATCCCTCCTAGATCATCTGCCCCTCGAGTGTGCTTTCCAAGCCAATGCGGGGCCGAGGATTCTTAAGTTTGGAGTAGTATCTGTATAGCAGAGTAGCGATGGGTGTAGCATGTAACATAATTAGAAACTAGAACCCACTCCCACGGTTAGTAATAGATCACGAAACCGTAGAAGTTGACCCATTTCTATTTAAGGCAGCACGATGGCCGTCGATAACTTCGGATGTACAGCTAGTAACTGAACTTCCACAAAATCGTCTAGCAACCCATTAATATACTAATTAATTGATTTAAAATTTTTGCTATATACCGGGTGTAAACGAAATTAGACTCAATCCTATTAACTTTTTTGTCTTTTAGTATATAATTTTGAAATTTTGAAAATTAAAACAAGCAAATATGAATTAATGCATACTAATAAAATGACTCTATCACTTCCGGTTTTACCGAAAATGACTATAACTTCTGTTTTTAAATGGGACGCATTTTTACATTTTTGGATTCAGGGATACATTCTACATGCAATGGAACCACTTTGAGGAAAAATTTAACCTAAAAAATTTTTTGGAGCAAAATTTAGTTTGGCATCTAGGTAGCCAAGAAGACTGAAAAATGTTTTTTTCTGGGTCATTATACATTGTAAAAATAAAATCATGATATTAAGTCAGCTGACTTGTCTTGTACGGAAAAGGTTTTTATAATATTAGTATTTTTTTTCAAAATGGAACCATTATGGCTCATTATGCTAGTTTAATAGAGATATTTCTCACCTACATTTGGATATCAAGCATTTCATCAATAATAATTGCATATCACCATCAAAACGTTAACGCTTCGATTGCAAATATTACACTTAACGTGCCAGGCTTGTAATTTGTAATTCAGCGCTCGGCGGGGCACATAGCCCGTAGAGTAGCTGCTGGTTGCAGTCTGGTTACGTTCCTTACAGTAAAATAAGGATCTTATAGAGCAGTTTGCGACTAAAAACATTATGTTTTAATATTCCGCCCTCTAAAAGCACATTTGAACTATTCCAAGCCCAGTCAGGCTATTTATTTTTCGATTGTAACAGTCACTGGATCGCTAGATGGCACCCGCTGACTATTTTACATGTCGCTATCCCAAAGATACCGAAATGTACTAAATAGTTAAGTGATCCTCGTGTCGGTCGTCACATGCCTACCTTGCACTGACGAAAGCCAACAGGTCGAATATGCAGTCTGCAAGTGGTGTGTGACGACTGAGCATGAGAGCTCCTTTAAGTAGGATCAATTTTTCGGTTGGTGTTTGTTGCAATCGAAGTATTAGCGTTTTGATGGTAATATGCAATGATTACACTTAACGCGCCAGGCTTGTAACTTGTAATTCAGTGCTCGGCGGGGCACATAGCCTGGAGAGTAGCTGTTGGTTGCAGTCCGGTTACGTTCCTTACAGTAAAATGAAGATTTTATAGAGGAGTTTGCAACTAAAAATATTACGTTTTAATATTCCGCCCTCTAAAGGTACATTTGAACTAATAATGGCATGTTTAACAAAAACAACACATGGTAGTGGGTAATGGAAAATCCTCGGCTTTTACGACAAAGAAATTTTCAGGAACGTTTCGGGTTCAATGTATGGTTGGTTATTGTTGGTACCAGATTAGTAGGACCTATTATTTTTTATAGACATCTAACTGGAGAACGATATTTGAGTTTTCTCAGAAATAAAATAGAACATTTTGTTGATGATTTATCATTACGAGTTGTAGATAATTCATTTTTCAACAGGATGGCGCACCTCGCCACAATGCCAGACACGTTATGAAATATTTAAATATCCATTTTGAGTATAGATGGATGAGTACTAATGGTACAATAGGGTGGTCCGCAAGGTCACCAGACTTGGCACCTTTGTACTTCTTTCTATGGGATCTTGTGAAAAACCAAACTTATAACCCTCCCCCACCACTCGTGAAGATTTAGAAAATCAGGTAAGAAATGCCATTGCCGAAATCGATCCAGGGCAACTGAATAATGTTGTAAGTGGTACCATAAATCGTGTACGAAGGTGTCAAGAGGTTAATGGTGGACATTTTAAACATTTGTTACAATTTTATATTTATTTATTTTTTTTATTATTTGTTTTTATTATTTATTGCTCATCTATTGAATTTACTAAATTATCAATGTTATTTATGAAGTAATGGCGAAGTGTTCAAGTATCCAAATATAGATAAGAAAATTTCTATTAAAATAGCATAATGAACCCAAACAATTCTTATTTGAAAAAATATACTTATATCGTCAAAACCATTTCCGAGATGTTTAAATAGTTATAAAAGACAAGTCAGCTGATTTAATATCATGATTTTGCAATTTATATTTTCCTGAAAAAAAAATTGCTAGGTTGTATTCTTTACTCAACAGTGGTTCCATTGCATGTAGAATGAATCTCTGATTAAAAAAATATTTATTATTTATTTATTATTTTTTAGTATGCATTAATTCATATTTGCTTGTTTTAATTCTCAAAATTTCAAAATTGTACAGTAAAACATAAAAAAGTTATAAGGGTAAGTCTAACTTCGTTTACACCCAGTATATGCGCGCGGCGATTTCCTATCTTTTTTGGTATTATAAGTATGCGCACACAAGTCAACGTGTAATTATTCATTATAAAAATTTCAATATTAATAATAAAACTATAATTTAAAAAAACTAAAAAAACACGCTATAAAAACCGAAAAACCGAACTAAAAAGTAAAAAATAATAATGATTAAAAATTAAGATTTTGTTCAACAGCGATAGATTGTAAAAAGCGTGGGGTGCTTTTTACTATATTTTTATAATTCTACTTTTATCAATAGCTACCAATTAAATATTTATAACGGTTGATATCAAGCACCCCAGGCTTTTTACAATCTATGGCTGTTGAACAAAATCTTAATATTTAAACATTATTATTTTTTACTTTTTAGTTCGGTTTTTAAAGCGTGTTTTTTTAGTTTTTTAAATTCTAATTTTTTAAAACTTACTAAAAATGATTTAATTAACACGCTGTTATTATTAGTTAGAATATATCAGCGGCGCCTCCGCCAAAATCTCGACAGTGGGTTAGTCTTCTTTATTTCATCCTGATGATCCTAGTGAGGACATTAGGACAGAGTTGTCAAATTATTGCATCGTCTTCGGTTCTTGATAAGTGTGCAAAGTTTCAGTTTAATCTGACGTTTTGAAGTGGATGAGAATCACGTTCAAAGATTCCATTACAAGCAAACAAACAAACATACAAGCGAAGCTAATAAAAGCGTGTTAAAAAGTAATTGTGAGCAGGTTTTAAATATTTAGATAAAAAAACTCTGGAAGGTCAGACATAATTCTTGACTTTTATTAAACTTTTTATTTATATTGATTATTATTTTATTTTATTCATGTTTTGTTTTTCTAGTAGTTGTACTACATGTGCCACCACAAGAAGTGTAATTGGACTTTGGAATACAACTGAGATATTCTGTGAAGTACCAAGATTGACGGAATTTTAAATGGCAGCAAAAAAACAGATAATGAACTGATGTCGATAAGAACTGATATAGCTCCTCTCACTAATGAAGTCATTTAACTGATGTAATATTTAAAAAACAGAATTTTCGTGTCTCCCCAAGAGCCTTATGCTTAAATATTTGAATAAATATTTAGCCGTCTTACAAAAAAAAAGAAAAAAACAAAAATACATCAACAAATTCATTGCATTCAATATAAAATTTTTGACAAGTCCGAGCAATTCTCTCAAACAAATGGTGAACTTTTTATCGAATTTATTCACTACCGAACGAAAGCACTGTACTGCGCATTTAATCGAGAAATTTTGTGTTAACTTTTTTACTTGGATCCGTTGATTTATTATTTTTTCTGATTTTTTTTATGGATAAAGAAAAAGTTGACGCAATATCCGCAGTTTTAAATAATTCTAAATAAATTTTACCCTTTTATTTTTTCTACACTAACCCTTAGGCGAGAGTAATGTTTGGTTTGTGCTGTGGCTGTGTGGGATGTAGACATTGGTCTGAGCCAGGGACAATTCCAGCTGAAAAGTTGTTGTTAAAAGGGTGTGAATATAAAACCGCCATGGGCCATGTGGAATATTGTCATCACGTAGGCAATAAACTTTACCGGGGATCAGGCATAAAAATTATTTGTACGGGCATCGATCGGTGGCCTAAGGTGCATGATAGTAGTGCCGATATATACATATAAGGCGTTTACACGTAAGGAAAAAAGCTATATTTTAGATATGTAAATAGACAATTGCAATCCTGCTTCGGAACTATTTATAATTGAAATATTGATGTTCAATAAACAGAACAATTATTCGTAAAGTTTGTGTTCTTGGCCTCATTTCTTCATTTAAAAAATTTACTTAATAAAAATACTTAAAAATACATGTTTTAGAGCAAAACGCTAAAAGGCCTTTTGAAGGCATTCAAGATTATTTTTAATTTGTGTTCCTCCCTCTCTGGATGACAAAAATTGAGTATGTTAGATTTTTTTAAATATTGCATTCTGTTTCTGTTGATGAATGGGAGTATTTTTTTTCCTCGTTTCTATGTTTTAAACGACAAATCATCCCCTAAAGATGAGTAAGGAATCTACAAAATAACAGAATTAATCAGTAGTTTACTAAGACATAACCTCTGCTCCTGTAACATTTACGCCAAGAGAACAGTGGTTGGTGTTATAGTAAAATTGAAAATAGTGAATTTTTCTGATGTTGCGGGATTAATCAAAAACATCTGATAGGGTGTTTTTGAATAAGAACTGGAGGGGTGCCTCGCAGACGTTGGTAACCGTGCTAGTCGATGTACACGGTAGGACTTGAATTTTTTCGGCGATTGGCATCTTGCTGGACAGTGATTCCAGTCGAGTCGATTCTAGTCGATTTCCAACCACTGTGACCCTTGACGGTAGTAATATCGCCCCCAGCATTGGCCAACAATGTTGCCGAAGAACGCCTTATTCCATGTCCGTTAAAACTTACTGGATCAAGGAGCCTAAGAAATGAAGCCACTTTTGAAAAGGTTTTCGAAATTGTGTTGATGCCTACACGTTGTGTAGCACATTTTCCACCCATACATTGCAAGGAAAATCCCCCATTGGCAGTTTCAGGTAATAAGTTGATTTATTTTCGACACATTTCTACAGCATTGCTTGAAAAATCTTCTTCCATGATCGTAAAACTTCTTGAAATGTTAGTTTTCGTATCCGGAAAGAGTACGTACAGGTATCTACCTTTGTCTTGAACATGATTGATATCCAAAAAGGTTAATTCATTACACCGACAAGCACCTGCAACTCCCATGATTGTTGCGACCTGTAGTGAGTTCAAAATAAAAAGATCAATGTATAAATTGAAATATTGACATCCTGTATTTCATACCTTAACCTGTAAATATTCCTCATCCGGAGCTTCTTTCAAATATTTTCCGATTTGGTTTCTCTCCAGTATCTTTGCCTTCTTTGGTTTATACATTCTTGATTCGGCTTTCAAATAAGAAGTAAGTTTACCATACTTTGAAATATCAATAGATTTGTGCGCTTTTAGCGTTGATTTTAACATATAATACTTTGTCCACACTGAAGAGGCAGCAAACCGTTTCTCCACATTGAAAAAGTAGGATAGTAGTACCTCTTTTGTAGTTTCTGCTTCTCCTATGCCCTTTTTTTCGCCATTTACCGAATTCCACCAATTCCTTCTTGTATACACTTTCGCTTTTCTAATTTGGCTGTGGTCGTGGATAAAACATTGAATTACATTCGGGGATTAACAAGCCTTCAATCCACTCGAAAAACTGTGAATCTCGGCTGCGCTTCGAGTGAACTTTTTTTTCGTAGATTAAAGGCTTGCTAATCTCCTTATACAGGGTTACTGGTAATTCGACACATTCCTTTGGAGATGTGATGTGGCATGAGCTAAGGAGTAAATCTAGCCCTAACATACATTATGCAAAACTCAATAGTTTTTGAGATATTTCAATTTTTTTGTTTTTCTCAATAAAGTAGATCGTAATGTCTTAAAAGTTAATTTCCGTAAAATCTACTTGACATTTTTAAATTTTTTTTACTGGATTACTTGTCCAATATTATAGATATCCGTTTGGAATGAAAAATATCCGGAAACATTTCGATCATGTGAACATTTAAAATAAAAACTTGTAAATTTTTTTTTTTAAATCAGTTATGAAATTTACCTATTAGGTTTTTTCAAAAAAATATTAATGTAGCACGCGTACAAATTATTATAAAAACTTCCTTATTTCAATAGCTATCTAACTAGGTAGAAATGTTTAATGTACCCTTGATAGTTCTAAGAAAAAATTAGTAAAGATAGTTTCGGGATTTATTAAACGACTAATCGTTCATTTTCATTTAAGTCAGTTAGTCCTTGACTTTGACGTTTGTGCATATATGTCATTAACTGATATTCTTATCTCCGTGTCCCTTAAGTCTGTTGGTCTTGTTAAATTAGTTATCGAAGATTTTGATTTTGCTCGTAGTTGTTGTTATTAGTTGTTGTTATTGCATTTTCTGTGCCATGGCCGCGTATGCCAACGCAGATTACGCTGATATCTTGTTTGTCTATGGATACTGTGGCGGCAACGCTGCTGAAGCTCGCCGAGAATATGGTCTTTGGTACCCTAACCGCCACTTACCAAATGCATGTGTATTCAGTACGGCATATCGAAATATCGCTAAAACTGGCTCCGTGAAATGTAGAAGAAGTGACGCTGGTGCTCCTCCCGTTTATGAACCAGATGATGAGAAAGAAATATTGAAGTATTTTGAGGAAGACCCAACTATTTCAACTAATAAAGTCGCAAGACTAACCGGAGCGTCACAATGGAAAGTTTGGTCTACGATACATAGAGTTGGATGTCATCCTTACCACTGTACCCCTGTCCAAGGCTTGGAGGAAGGTGATCCTGGAAGGAGAGTGGAATTCTGCCGCTTTATGTTAAATTCAGATGCAGAAAGTGCAAATTTTTTAACAAGTATTTTATGGACGGACGAGTCGAAATTTAATCGCGAGGGTATAACAAATTTCCACAACCTACATTATTAGGCAGAGGAAAATCCCAAGTTAACACGTGAAACTAGTTTCCAAATGAAGTTTTCTATTAATGTGTAGATGGGAGTCATTGGCCACTATTTAATAGGGCTACACTTTCTTCCTCAAAATTTAAACGGGGAAATCTATGAAATTTTTTTAAGAAATGATCTGGCGGTGATTTTAGAAGATGTTCCTCTCGCCGTCAGACAGCGAATGATGATTTAGAACGACGGTTGTCCAGCACATTATTGGCTGACAGTACGACAGTTACTTGATCAACGTTTCCCTAACCGTTGGATTGGAAGAGCGGGCCCAATACCTTGGCCAGCGCGAAGCCCTGACTTAACACCCCTTGATTATTACGTATGAGGTCATATGAAGGAGATGGTCTATGCCACACCAGTCAATACTATAGAAAACCTTAGACAAAGGATAGTCGATGCTGCCCAACACAAAAGGCATAATCTGACAACCAGAGTAACAAGGGCGGAAATAAGAAGACGCTGCCGTGTCTGTATACGGAATAGGGCTCCCATTTTGAGCAAGACATATAAAAAATAAAGTACGACTTTGAAATTAATGAAGAATTAAACTCTACTTTTAAAATGTTTTTTACTGTTTATCTAAAAATAAAATTCGTACTACTTGTGTTATTGTTACTAGTATTTTCTTAGAACTATTAAGGGTACATTGAACATTTGTACCTTGTTAGATAGCTATTGAAATAAAGCAGTTTTTATAATAATTTATACGCGTTACGTTAATATTTTTTTGAAAAAACCTAATAGGTAAATTTCATAGCTGATTTAAAAAAAAATTGTTAAAGTTTTTATTTCATATGTTCACATGATCGAAATGTTTCCAGATATTTTTCATTCCAAACGGCTATCTATAATATTGGACAAGTAATCCAGTAAAAAAAAAATTTAAAAATGTCAAATAGATTTTTCGAAAATTAACTTTTAGGACATTAAGATCTGCTTTTTGAGAAAAACAAAAAAAATTAAATATCTCAAAAACTATTGAGTTTTGCATAATATATGTTAGGGCTAAATTTACTTCTTAGATCATGCCCCATCACATCTCCAAAGGAATGTATCGAATTACCAGTAACCCTGTATAATTAATAACTATTATCCACGACCACTAGATTAGGAAGGTTTAATACGTCTGTTTTCCATGAATTAAAGGTCCTTTAATACACTAGTGGATTAGAATTCATAATACCATGAATGAAGAAATTCACAGCATTCCCACTCATTTTTTCTGTCGATTTTACAAATTTTTTCGCCTTTGTCAACTAATAAACAAACCCTTGTCATAGAAATGATTCAAGGACCTTCTATTTTTTTGCTCAAAATCAAAATTTCTCTGTTAATTAAAATAAACTTGTCAAGTCTGACGTTCTTCAAAATCAGAATTCTTCACCTGCTCTCATACGGCTTTCACGTTTCTAATTTGGCTGTAGTCGTGGATGAAACGTTGGATTACATTCGGGGATTAACATGCCTTCAGTCCACTCGAAAAACTGTGACTCTCGGCTGCGCTTCGAGTGCATATTTTTTCTTGTAGATTAAAGGCTTGTTAATCTCTTTATATAATTAATAACTATAATTTATTTAACGGAGGCATAAAAACCAGAAAGATGTTACTTTTGAATACCAGATGGAGCTATGATGGGGCTTATTATTATTTAAGTACTTACTTCTTTTTCAGACCTCTGTCAAATAAATTAACATAAAATAAAAGATATAAATATAATGGCACTTTCTATAGAATATGAAATGACGAACGAAAGATATGTAAAGTTGTGACAATAGTCATTGAGATATGTCAACTGAAATGATATAGCGCGTGTATATTTTCTAAATGGAGGCTTTGATTTACACAGGATTTTTTGGGACTTTTATATGCTTGTCCTAAATATTGACTGAAAGTTATTTGTGGCATTCTACGAATATTCTTTCCTTATCTGCGCAGAGGCTTTTGTCCAATAATTCTATTATTTTGTAGATTCGGTGATTTGTTTTTGAAGACGACAATGCATGCGGTAGAAAACTCAAATAAAAGGAAAGAATATGATTGTCCTATATTAATAAAGTTATTCGTTACAATAAACAAATCACTGTCCAAAGTACGTCACGACTAACCCATTTCCTTGACATTTGTTTGGTAAGATACAGAAAGGAGCACAAATTAAAATAGTACATAAGTCAGAAAACAACAAGGCGTTGCGTCGTGAACAAGAAGTACATATATTTTAAAAAATGATAATTCTCATTGCAACTATCCAATTACGATTTAAAAATACTCCCTATTATGTTAACGTCATTCTTTATGGGACATTTTTAAATGTAGGTGCAAAGAATCGCACTTATCGGATTTTAATGGCCTGCGGAAAATTGGACTACGGAGTATTTAAATGCTGTGTAATTTTTCGGCTCGAGCCTGTTGGATTTTCAGCTACGCAATTATTTATCGTTGCTCGCTATTTACTGAAGTGGTTTTCGAATTTCTTTGGTCTCGAACTAAACGATCCCTGTCCTTTTAAATTTATTTCTAATTGTTTAAAAAGTACGAGGTGGCTGAAGACTTATATGTAACTGACGTGTTTTTCTTCGCAAAGAATTATTGTACTGGTATATATAAAAACAATTATTTGTCTGAGTATACATTTATTTGTAAAGGCAATACTATTAGCTAATTGTAAGTATTTATTGTTTAATGTATCAAGATTGGCAAGAATTTAAATTTTCTCAACTAAATTTATTCATTATTAAGGTACCTAAGCAACATTCTGACGTCCAGCTAACGGTGGGGTTTCCAACGAAAAATTTGCACCAATTTGGTTACTAAAACATGGGTTATCCCGAAGTTGGAGACCGGCTTGCAGTCGTTGGAATTTCCGACCTAATTAGCACCAATCTTTACATCGGAGCAGGTTGATGCTTGTTTATTTATACGCTAACAAAAATATAATAAATCATCGCTGAAGACAATATATTTTTTTAATTATTTGTTTCCTTTTTATTGATAAATGCATGAAAATTCCTGTCGAGAAAGTTTCTATTTTCCAAAATCGAATTTTATAAATAATAGAATTCTTTCTAAAATATGGCGGAGGAGCCGGTAATTTTCTAAAGTGTTGCAAATTTTGGGAAGACAATGTTTTATGAATAAAACTAAGCAATTGCTTTTTCTTATAATTTGCTAGGAAGTACTTAATGAATAAAGTAACAAGTAACACACCCAATGAAATGGTTAAAGTAAAAGTTTTTGCTTAAAAATAGTTAGCATTTGCTTAAAATTGAATGAATAACAATAGCAATTGCTTTTGCTGCCTAAGTAATTGCTTCTAAATGTTAAAGGTTACCCGACCTAAGCCTGACATTTGTTAAAGCAACATTCTCATGTTGTAAAATGACACAGTTCCTACATGTTCGTAAAGAAAAAATATATAAAAGCTTAAGGAATGTATAGACGACGATTATAAAAAATTGTATTGATTTCATCGTGAGAACGTTGAGTGACCAGAAAACAATTTCTTCCAAGATAGTGGCGAAAAATGCGGTGGTGCATTGTCATCTGTAGAAAAAAATTAAATTTTTCTTCGTGACGTGTCCGATCCAAGCTTCCAGAATGCAGTTGCAGAAGAAATTGGTATTCATCAAACTGTGCCTACAGTGTACACATCGGTTATGATTAAAATTCTAAGAAATGGTCTGACAAATATGAGTTTCTTGATGCTGTCGGTGTGATTGACTGCACACACATTAGAAATACAAAATTTAGGAAATATGGAGATAGAAAAGGATTTACCATTATAAATATACAAACGACATCTAATAACATCATAGGTAATTACGACCCTCTTTATCTCGGAAGGCTGTAGAAAAGCTTTGTGTAATGCATAAGAAATATTTACAAGCATTGATTGTCAATGGCCAGGTTCTGTGCATGATAACAGAATTTTTAAGAACTCCATTATCTATAATTCTCTAAAAAATAGAGAAGAAGATTGTATATTAGTGAAAGATAACGGCTACTCTATAACACGCTGGCTGGCTTATGACACCTTGAAGAAATCCAGTGAAACATGCTCAGCAGCATTACAATAATATTTTTGCAACGAACGTGTTACAATTGAAAGATGTTTTGGACAGTTGAAGGTTAGATTTCATATTTTACAATATAAAGCGGGAAGCACTAAAATGGAAACAATTGCATCAATTATTATTTGTTGTGTTGTTTTGCATAATATCGCAAAATGGCTTGAAGATGAAGACTTTAATTACCCAGAAGAAACGAATGATCTTGCTGTAGATATACAGAATGAACAAATTAATTTCAATATGATTCGTCGTTTAGGTCAGCAGAAAAGAGAACTAATTACGGGAAGATTATTCAATAATTATTTGTAGTTTATCTTTTAGGATTTGTTAAAAAATAATATTATACACGTATTTGTTCAATCAAATAAAATCTGAAGAAATGGATGGAAAACGTTTTATTCAACAACAAACAAATCTGTTACCATAATATAGGGATAAACCTGTTCCATTTCAAATTTTTTTGTAATGCTGAGTTATAATATCCAACGCTCTTTTTTTCTTGATTTTAGGTAATTGTGATTTTTTTTAAACAATTTTATTTTCTATTAATTTCTTAATAAAAATATTTTTTTATCTACTTCTTCTTCACCTTCATTACTATATTGATCGTATCAAACATTTTAAATTAAATTATGACTTCGTACAGAATTCTAACCTACATTAATTTGGAACGTCAAAAAATGATAATCAGGTCTATTCATGTCAAAACTAGCAATTGCTTAAACGATAACGAAAAACTAGCAAATGCTTAAGATTTTCATTCTTATAATAATTGAACAATTACTTTTTCTTAAAGCATTTGCTTTTTCAGGTTTTACTTTTGCTAATAAGCAATTACTAGAAGTAATGGCTTGATATTTAGTCATAAGACTCATTGTCATGATTTCCAGTTTAGGGTTTAATAATTTCTAATATAAACACAATAGTTATTTCTATTTTATAGACATTACAAGCGCAATTAAAAAATCTGCTCCCATTCAATGAATCAATATACTTATCAAAATTAATAACATTTAAAAAATAGTTATTAGTATTTTTAAATTATATGCGATTCCGTTAAATGAATGATTGCATCCGATATTCAATACTCATATCAAGCAGACACGTCTGATTTGGTTGTTGCACAACAAGCCTTTATATTGTAATTAAATTTATATGAGGGTAAGCAATATCCTTAAGAACACAGTGAAAATCAAAGGCGAAATTTTATTTCGGTTTTTGTTTAGTCCAAATTTAATACTGTTTTCAGTAAACAGCCAGATAAGAGACAAACAAGCCTTACTTAAGGATATATTATCAGCTTTTTCTTTTCATGCCCCGCTTTTAAGAAACTTCCATATTCCCTTTTTATCCAGTAAAACAGAGATTTTATAAAAGTTTTCACCTATATTTTCGTAATGTTAACAGAAAAAACTTTGCTCTCACATAATTACACATTTAACTTTAGGGCACATTTACTACAAACAACTTTTCATTGGTCTGAAATTTTAAATGAAAACACATATATATATATATATATATATATATATATATATAAGTCAAGAATAAAATTCGTGGGCAAGCCCGCAGAAATGATAGTGCAACCGTGTACACGTGTTTCGGACTTTTTGGTCCTCATCAGCACGGTGTAGCTAAGTTGAAAGGATAGGCACAACTTAGGAAAAAACGACACAAATGGAAACCACTGACAGGAAGCCAGTTGCACATTTGTGGCTGCAGTCGGAAGACCTTGAGGTTTCAAGGCAACAACCAACATTGCCACGGAGGCAAACTGTAAGCCGCCTGCGTGGAGTTCCATAGCCCAAGGTAAAATACAAAAGGAAAGGTGTTATCGCGGGAACAGGACAATAAGTCAAGAATAAAATTCGTGGGCAAGCCCGCAGAAATGATAGTGCAACCGTGTACACGTGTTTCGGACTTTTTGGTCCTCATCAGCACGGTGTAGCTAAGTTGAAAGGATAGGCACAACTTAGGAAAAAACGACACAAATGGAAACCACTGACAGGAAGCCAGTTGCACATTTGTGGCTGCAGTCGGAAGACCTTGAGGTTTCAAGGCAACAACCAACATTGCCACGGAGGCAAACTGTAAGCCGCCTGCGTGGAGTTCCATAGCCCAAGGTAAAATACAAAAGGAAAGGTGTTATCGCGGGAACAGGACAATAAGTCAAGAATAAAATTCGTGGGCAAGCCCGCAGAAATGATAGTGCAACCGTGTACACGTGTTTCGGACTTTTTGGTCCTCATCAGCACGGTGTAGCTAAGTTGAAAGGATAGGCACAACTTAGGAAAAAACGACACAAATGGAAACCACTGACAGGAAGCCAGTTGCACATTTGTGGCTGCAGTCGGAAGACCTTGAGGTTTCAAGGCAACAACCAACATTGCCACGGAGGCAAACTGTAAGCCGCCTGCGTGGAGTTCCATAGCCCAAGGTAAAATACAAAAGGAAAGGTGTTATCGCGGGAACAGGACAATAAGTCAAGAATAAAATTCGTGGGCAAGCCCGCAGAAATGATAGTGCAACCGTGTACACGTGTTTCGGACTTTTTGGTCCTCATCAGCACGGTGTAGCTAAGTTGAAAGGATAGGCACAACTTAGGAAAAAACGACACAAATGGAAACCACTGACAGGAAGCCAGTTGCACATTTGTGGCTGCAGTCGGAAGACCTTGAGGTTTCAAGGCAACAACCAACATTGCCACGGAGGCAAACTGTAAGCCGCCTGCGTGGAGTTCCATAGCCCAAGGTAAAATACAAAAGGAAAGGTGTTATCGCGGGAACAGGACAATAAGTCAAGAATAAAATTCGTGGGCAAGCCCGCAGAAATGATAGTGCAACCGTGTACACGTGTTTCGGACTTTTTGGTCCTCATCAGCACGGTGTAGCTAAGTTGAAAGGATAGGCACAACTTAGGAAAAAACGACACAAATGGAAACCACTGACAGGAAGCCAGTTGCACATTTGTGGCTGCAGTCGGAAGACCTTGAGGTTTCAAGGCAACAACCAACATTGCCACGGAGGCAAACTGTAAGCCGCCTGCGTGGAGTTCCATAGCCCAAGGTAAAATACAAAAGGAAAGGTGTTATCGCGGGAACAGGACAATAAGTCAAGAATAAAATTCGTGGGCAAGCCCGCAGAAATGATAGTGCAACCGTGTACACGTGTTTCGGACTTTTTGGTCCTCATCAGCACGGTGTAGCTAAGTTGAAAGGATAGGCACAACTTAGGAAAAAACGACACAAATGGAAACCACTGACAGGAAGCCAGTTGCACATTTGTGGCTGCAGTCGGAAGACCTTGAGGTTTCAAGGCAACAACCAACATTGCCACGGAGGCAAACTGTAAGCCGCCTGCGTGGAGTTCCATAGCCCAAGGTAAAATACAAAAGGAAAGGTGTTATCGCGGGAACAGGACAATAAGTCAAGAATAAAATTCGTGGGCAAGCCCGCAGAAATGATAGTGCAACCGTGTACACGTGTTTCGGACTTTTTGGTCCTCATCAGCACGGTGTAGCTAAGTTGAAAGGATAGGCACAACTTAGGAAAAAACGACACAAATGGAAACCACTGACAGGAAGCCAGTTGCACATTTGTGGCTGCAGTCGGAAGACCTTGAGGTTTCAAGGCAACAACCAACATTGCCACGGAGGCAAACTGTAAGCCGCCTGCGTGGAGTTCCATAGCCCAAGGTAAAATACAAAAGGAAAGGTGTTATCGCGGGAACAGGACAATAAGTCAAGAATAAAATTCGTGGGCAAGCCTTTCCTTTTGTATTTTACCTTGGGCTATGGAACTCCACGCAGGCGGCTTACAGTTTGCCTCCGTGGCAATGTTGGTTGTTGCCTTGAAACCTCAAGGTCTTCCGACTGCAGCCACAAATGTGCAACTGGCTTCCTGTCAGTGGTTTCCATTTGTGTCGTTTTTTCCTAAGTTGTGCCTATCCTTTCAACTTAGCTACACCGTGCTGATGAGGACCAAAAAGTCCGAAACACGTGTACACGGTTGCACTATCATTTCTGCGGGCTTGCCCACGAATTTTATTCTTGACTTATTGTCCTGTTCCCGCGATAACACCTTTCCTTTTGTATTTTACCTTGGGCTATGGAACTCCACGCAGGCGGCTTACAGTTTGCCTCCGTGGCAATGTTGGTTGTTGCCTTGAAACCTCAAGGTCTTCCGACTGCAGCCACAAATGTGCAACTGGCTTCCTGTCAGTGGTTTCCATTTGTGTCGTTTTTTCCTAAGTTGTGCCTATCCTTTCAACTTAGCTACACCGTGCTGATGAGGACCAAAAAGTCCGAAACACGTGTACACGGTTGCACTATCATTTCTGCGGGCTTGCCCACGAATTTTATTCTTGACTTATTGTCCTGTTCCCGCGATAACACCTTTCCTTTTGTATTTTACCTTGGGCTATGGAACTCCACGCAGGCGGCTTACAGTTTGCCTCCGTGGCAATGTTGGTTGTTGCCTTGAAACCTTGTGAACGATCCATGCTTTTGATGGAAGTCTGAAGGACGTGTTTTCTGTTCGAAAAACTTAGAAAAAATTGAAAAAAATAGGAAAAAGAAAAAATTAATTTTCTTTTTCCTCAACCTTTTCTAAATACTAAATAAAAATATTACGTTCACAAAATTTTTAGGGTTCAAAGTGACTGTTTCAGACGGAGATTAATGGATAAATCATACTTACTGTCGTTTATGCTTAACTGCGGCTCTGATGGTATCAATTGGAAGACGTCGTAACACTATAAATCTAACACTGTCTGTTTCACACTCTCTTAAAATTAAATCTGAAAGGGAAATTTTGTTAGGAAACACAAGTAAAAGACAATATAAAGTTCAAAAATGTATATTAAATCTTTAAAAAAATTTATGTTTTTTACAACAACTTCTTCAGAGAAAATGTTAACAAACAATGGTCTGACCCGTGTACAACACATGGTGAGGAACGGGACGATTCATACGGTACCAACTACCATCCAATATGCAGTTTGAAAAGCTAACGATGCACAAAAAGATTCAAGGAACAGTTCATGTAACTGAAATTTTGGTGGGCTTATGCTTGCCTGTCTTATAAACGTATTTTATTAATTCACATAAATTTTGGTCGCTCTTCGGAGCTTAAAATTGCTTGAAGCGTATCTACTTCGTTTGTATTATGCAATAACAAATTTTACGTTCAGGCAAGGCAGATCCCATGCACGTGTGAGTACATGGTATAGATACTTTTTTGACTCCGAATCACTGAGGAACCGGTTTAGGGCAAACCCCGTCAAAACGCATCATTTCCCCGTCAAATCCGACTGCTAGGAAATGATGGGGGTCCCATGTCGCTAAGGGCTATTTTCGCTATAACTTCCGATATACTTTGAATAGTCGTTGGATTAACTTGTCCTCATATTCAATACCTCGTAAGAGTTGCAGTGCTTGACAACGTGGATTCGTAAAAGGGTTTTTAATCTTGGAAATTTGGAAGTTCAAGTCCAATTTTATTATACTTTCTAAAATTGGGTGGTCGGGGCGACATTACGTCCCTGTGCAGCGACATTTACTACACTTACCAAATTAACGCTCCTCGAAGAGTTAGCGAAAATTTGGCATAAAAAACGCTCCGAAGAGCAAAAATATATTTCCAAGAATTAAAAACCTCCTCCACGGCGTTTTTACGTGAAGCACGCTTTTCTTACGAAGTATATCCTAAGTCGGATTTTGTTACAACGTCGAAAAGTATATCGGGGTTATAGCGTTCTTTAACACTCCCCTCCTTTCCGTCAATCTTTTTGTGTAACGTTTGGTAAATTGGTTGTTGAAAATAAAATGGATCATTGGATGTAGTCTCCCATGTGTTGTATTCGGTTATAGTTCAGACCGGCCTATCTGAACAAAACATAGATGCAAATCTAAAAATGGGGATAATTTGAACATATATCGATGCATAGCATTCGATTGAATAATTGAACATTGTATATGAAAAAGGCATAAAAAAAAAAAAAAAAAAGAAAAAAAATCGAGAATCCTCGGATTCTCGATGACACAACACAAACACTTTCGACGCACTTATCTTTCTTAGTGTTCTTCCACTAATGCGGGCTTGCGTCTGCTCCTCCTCGTGTCTATGCCTCGTCGATCACCTTCGGTGTCGAACTGCCTTCTGGAACAGCTTAGGTGGTCCTCGGACTGCTTGGCTCCAGCTATACATTGGTTCTGCTCGGTTTATATGAAACAATAAAACAAAATTTTAGTAATATGTTTGTTCATATCCCGTCTGGGGATCTGCGACCGATAACATATCGTCGTCTTTGAGAATAGGAACACTGAATTTTGTTGACTTATATTGATTGAAATGGTTTCCGTGTAGATAAAATTCTCTTCTTGGGAGAAATCTGCGACAGAATCTGCATCCGTCGGATCGTTGCATCTGCCCCTCCAGCAGACGTGGCGGCATCTCGCCCTTGAGTTGCTAGACTCATCTGAATCGCGCCCTTGCGTCAGAGTCGTCGTCTTTCCATGCCGTGCCAATGGAACATTTGTTTGGACCCTTTGGGTCGGACTCTGCTTACAGATGAATGTTTAATAACATTTGAGGACTTTGAAAAAATCATAAAAATACCAACTCTGCCGGACACGGTCAGAGTTGCTGCAGTGAATTTGGAAGATTTGTATGGACGATACAATATCCCCAATGAAAATAACTTGTAAAAAATGCATAAAAAATACCAACTCTTGCCTGACACGACAAGAAGTTGGTATGGAAATTTTGATATAAAATAAACCTAGCACTAAGTTAAAACTTAGCCTAGGTTGAAAAATGTTATAAAAATATGATTGAATCTCCAGAACTTGATTCTGAATCAGAAGTGGAAGCATCTCGTGGCGGGGCATGAATTTGTACAACCGTTTGCTCCGGCGGTGGAGGTTCTGTGGAATCGTCTGAGAACGGGGAATCATTTCCATCGAGTGATGTTCCGCCTGGACTAGCATTTTCTTCATCGGAAGATTCGATTTCCAAGTTGTGCTCCTCTGGCGGGGCTGGTCTCAAATCATCGACATGTACTCTTGTCGTTACATTTCCCTTTTGCACGAGATACACCTCGTCTGAAAACTTCTTCAGAATTCTGGTCGGGCCTGACCAAGACGGCGTGAAGGTATGTACCTTCTTTTTTCTCTTACTCATGACTCTGTCTCCTACTTTGTAAACGATCGGAGTGACGGCCTCTTTCGGCGCATATTTCTGTTTGTAATTTTGTTGGGCCTGACGGGCTTCCTTGATTCGCTCGTATCGTAGAAGCGTTTGTTGCTTGGCTCTTTCTTGCCTCCAGGCATACAAATCCCATTCGCCTCTTTCGGCTGGATCATATCCTAACACGATCATGCTAGGTGTTTGATTTGTAGCGGCGTTCCTACGATTTCTTAATATGTATGTCATTTGATGCACGTAGCGATCCCAAGTGTCGTTTGGCTTTTTGAACAAAAGAGTCTTTAAAATTTTCTTGCATTCCTGAACCCGTCGTTCCACGGGGTTGGACTGTTGGTGATATGCTGGAATTAAGTATCGTTCGATACCATTCCTTTCGCAAAATGTGATGTACCATTCGGAATTGAAATGACCACCGTTGTCTGATATTATGACTCGAGGGACTCCGAATCTTGCTACTATTTCTTCGTCGATATATTTGGCTATCGTTCTGCCGTCGACCTGAATGTATGCCTTTGCCTCTATCCATTTACTGAAAACGTCTTCGACGATAATCATATATCTGTTTTCGGCGTCTTTAGTCCTCTGCAGCGGGCCAATTACGTCGACGCTCAAGGTTTCAAATGCATTTTGTGGTGCATGACTTCTAAGTGGAGCATTGGGTTGGGCTTGTCTTGTCTTTACAGACTGGCATATCAGACAGTCGTTTATGTATTTGCCTACGATCCTGGCCATATTATTGAAATAGTAGCGTTTTGCTATTTTCCTGAGAGTCTCGTCTCTTCCTGGATGACATGCTTCATCTCGGTCATGATAATGGTAAATCAATTCTTTTATTTTCCTCTTTGGAACTATTAATTTAAAATTTCGATCGCAATCCTTAAAAAGTACATCGTCTTGGACGTGAAAATTTTTCATAAAAATAAGATCCGCATCGGAACGTTGTTCCTGTTGAAATAGATCATTCCAACGGCGGATCTTGTCTTGAATATCTCTTGAACTCAATTGAGCCTGTACGATATCTTCGTATATTTCCGAATGCGTTAAAACAGAAATACGTTCTGGACACTTATAATTTGGTAGGAACATTCTTTCCTCTTCATCGTCTGTCTCGACATACTGATTTTGTGGGTTACGACTTAGAAAATCTGCTAATAAATTTTCCTTTCCTGGACAGTGTTCAATTTTGAATGCATATTCTTGCAATAGTAATGACCATCGTGTAAATTTTGTTTTGTCGTCCTTATGTTTGTTTAACCAAAGTAACGCCCTGTTGTCCGTCTTCACCAAGAACGGTTTGTCTGCTAAGTACATCTTGTACTTTTTAATATAGTTCACCACCGCCAAGCATTCTAGCTCATTTATGTGGTAACGTCTCTCCGCTGGAGATAACGTGTTGCTTGCATACGAGATTATGTATTTTTCGCCGTTGTCGCCTAATTGATATAATACGGCCGAAAGGCCTTGGAGGGATGCATCTGTTTGCAAAATGAATTGACGTGAAAAATCCGGCCGATGGAGTTCCAGCGGTCCGGATAATAATTCTTTTAATTTTCTAAACGCTTCATCGCATGTATGGTTCCAGTGAAAACGATTTTCCTTCGAAAGAAGTTTCGTTAGTGGTTTCGTGATCATCGCCACATTTGGTAGATATTCTCGTACCCAGTTGCAAAGCCCTAGGAAACTTTGTAGCTGCTTTTTAGTAGCTGGAACGGGATAATTTTGAATTTGTAAGACATGTTTTTCTAATGGTTGGGAAGTATCGGTTCTAATTGTATGGCCTAAATATTGAATTTCATTCGTCGCTATTACACACTTTTCCGGTGACACTTTCAGATTGTGCAGACGTAGTCTTTCAAAGACTAACCTCAAGTGGGACATATGCTCCTTCACGTTTACGCTGTAAACGATTATATCATCTAAATACACTTTACAGAAATGGTGCAGGTAACCCGTTAAAACGTCCTTTGCCATGAATTTCTGAAAGGTACAGGGAGCTGTCTTGAGGCCGAAAGGCATGACATTGAATCTGTAAGCTGCCCCATCAGGAGTGGTAAAAGTCGAAAAATCTTTTGATGCTTCATCTAGTGGTATTTGCCAATATCCACTTTTTAAATCCAACACAGAAAAAATCTTCGAATTGCCTAAATCTTTAATACTTTCGTGTATCTTGGGTAAGACGGAAGCTTCGTCTTCGGTCATTTCGTTCAAATGGCGATAATCGATGCAAAAACGTGGTTTCTTGTCTGAGCGTTTTATTATCACGGGTGGTGAACTATATTGGGCAGTGCTAGGTTCGATGACGCCAGCTTTTAACATCTCTTCGATTTGGTCATACATAATTTTCTTTGTACTCGGAGACATCGGATATGGTCTGATATTAAATGGTTTTGTGTCTTTCACTGTAATTTTGTGTTTCACAGTCACTGTGGTTGCTTGAGTCGGTTACGCAGTGAACAGATCGACAAATTCTTCGAACAGCGGCCGTAGAAATTTGTCATTAATAACAAGCTCTTCAGGAAGCTTTGCCTGCTGTCTCTCCCTCTGAGAAGCTTGATTCCAGAAGACGGTAATACGCTCTTCTGTGCCGGCATATAGGCATTTTCTGCCATAATCATATGCGACATTGTTCATATATAAGAATGGTGATCCTAATATTATCGTTTCGTTCAAATTTTCGATTACTTGAAAATCAATTTCAAAAGAGGTGCCTGAAATTATTACTTGTAATTTTGTCGTTCCAAGAGAGTCCACCATTCGATCTCCGCACGCCATAGCAAATGATCGACGTGTCGTGAGATTTTTAAAATTATCCAACATCCTCGGATGGATAACGTTTCGCGTCGAGCCTGAATCGATCAGTGCATCGACCGCATGTTCATTAATTTGAACTTTTATACGAGGCAAAGGGAACGCTTCGCTCATATAATTTATTGACTCTCTTGTCTTGTGCAGAGGAGCGTCGTAGTGGTCATGAGTATCGGAAAAAATTACTGGACATTGCTGCCGCCTTGGTTCGGCCGTTGTGCCGGGGATCTTGCAGATGGACCCTGGCCTGGGTCTCTGGCCCCTCGAAAGTTTCCCGGTCTCCTGCTGAGATGCGGGTTATTCGGGCATTGGCTATGGAAGTGCCACTGTACTGTGTCTGTACAGTATCGGCACGGGGTTGCCGGTCGGTCGGGTACTCGGAATTTCCCCGATCCGCCATTAAAATTGGTTTGCCTGCGGTCAGGATTCACTGAACCGCTCGTAGAATTAGGCATAAAAAAAGGACGACCAGGCGCTCTGCCTGGACCGTCCTGTCGAGATACATCCTCTCGGAAATGCACCCTCGGTGCTGTCGGAGTTGGGCTTCCATTGCTCCTGTTACTAGAATTTTGTTGACTGATGTGTCCCGGCTCTCGATAGTAAGACGCGCGGGACAGACGTTGATCAATAAGCTGGATTAGCGACGTCTGTTCGTCAGCTGAATCCCGCTCGACGTTAGTAGCCGCTGCTATTAACATTTCGGTGGTTGAAATTAGGTGAAGCGTGACCTAATTTCTGGACGCAGTTGGTCCATGATGACCCGAGCTCTGATGGCTTCGGATTTAAAGGGATCAATACGATCGAAAAGACAGGTTTTCCTTGTGATAAACACTGCCGTGTCGTCTAAAGACGTTTGCTTGACGGCATACAGTTGAGCAATAGCTCGTGACTGTATGTCGGGAGAATTAAATCTCGTAAGGAATGTTTCCTTGAATAAGGTATACGAAGTAGTCAACGTCCTAAATTGTTCGGACCATCGTTGAGCTTCGCCCTTGAGTTGGCCGGTTACGTTATCGAGGCGATCATAGTCGTGGCTTATGCGAGCTCTGTCGAAATATTCCTCCATAATTTTCAGAAATGCTTCTGGATCTTCATGATCAAGCCCATGGAACGTCACGTTCGGACATCTTTGTCTCTCATGGGGCGTACAGGTCGACACGTTCTGTATCGCCTGCACGAAGCCCTCTGCCATTTTCAGAAACATACTTTCCATCGAATTAGCAGTTTGTGGCTGTGAAGCAGATAAATTTACATTATTTCCCTCCGGAAACAGTCGCTGTGGTTCTATCCCTCTAGAACCGTCGTCGACGAGCGGTGCGGTGACTCGCTCATAAAATTCTCTTGGGGTCGACCCCTCGGAGTCTTCCGCCATGAACGAGAAAGGATTTGTTGGGTTTGGGGACGGCATGGTCCCTGCTCGGGCGCCATGTGAACGATCCATGCTTTTGATGGAAGTCTGAAGGACGTGTTTTCTGTTCGAAAAACTTAGAAAAAATTGAAAAAAATAGGAAAAAGAAAAAATTAATTTTCTTTTTCCTCAACCTTTTCTAAATACTAAATAAAAATATTACGTTCACAAAATTTTTAGGGTTCAAAGTGACTGTTTCAGACGGAGATTAATGGATAAATCATACTTACTGTCGTTTATGCTTAACTGCGGCTCTGATGGTATCAATTGGAAGACGTCGTAACACTATAAATCTAACACTGTCTGTTTAACACTCTCTTAAAATTAAATCTGAAAGGGAAATTTTGTTAGGAAACACAAGTAAAAGACAATATAAAGTTCAAAAATATATATTAAATCTTTAAAAAAATTTATGTTTTTTACAACAACTTCTTCAGAGAAAATGTTAACAAACAATGGTCTGACCCGTGTACAACACATGGTGAGGAACGGGACGATTCATACGGTACCAACTACCATCCAATATGCAGTTTGAAAAGCTAACGATGCACAAAAAGATTCAAGGAACAGTTCATGTAACTGAAATTTTGGTGGGCTTATGCTTGCCTGTCTTATAAACGTATTTTATTAATTCACATAAATTTTGGTCGCTCCTCGGAGCTTAAAATTGCTTGAAGCGTATCTACTTCGTTTGTATTATGCAATAACAAATTTTACGTTCAGGCAAGGCAGATCCCATGCACGTGTGAGTACATGGTATAGATACTTTTTTGACTCCGAATCACTGAGGAACCGGTTTAGGGCAAACCCCGTCAAAACGCATCATTTCCCCGTCAAATCCGACTGCTAGGAAATGATGGGGGTCCCATGTCGCTAAGGGCTATTTTCGCTATAACTTCCGATATACTTTGAATAGTCGTTGGATTAACTTGTCCTCATATTCAATACCTCGTAAGAGTTGCAGTGCTTGACAACGTGGATTCGTAAAAGGGTTTTTAATCTTGGAAATTTGGAAGTTCAAGTCCAATTTTATTATACTTTCTAAAATTGGGTGGTCGGGGCGACATTACGTCCCTGTGCAGCGACATTTACTACACTTACCAAATTAACGCTCCTCGAAGAGTTAGCGAAAATTTGGCATAAAAAACGCTCCGAAGAGCAAAAATATATTTCCAAGAATTAAAAACCTCCTCCACGGCGTTTTTACGTGAAGCACGCTTTTCTTACGAAGTATATCCTAAGTCGGATTTTGTTACAACGTCGAAAAGTATATCGGGGTTATAGCGTTCTTTAACAACCTCAAGGTCTTCCGACTGCAGCCACAAATGTGCAACTGGCTTCCTGTCAGTGGTTTCCATTTGTGTCGTTTTTTCCTAAGTTGTGCCTATCCTTTCAACTTAGCTACACCGTGCTGATGAGGACCAAAAAGTCCGAAACACGTGTACACGGTTGCACTATCATTTCTGCGGGCTTGCCCACGAATTTTATTCTTGACTTATTGTCCTGTTCCCGCGATAACACCTTTCCTTTTGTATTTTACCTTGGGCTATGGAACTCCACGCAGGCGGCTTACAGATTGCCTCCGTGGCAATGTTGGTTGTTGCCTTGAAACCTCAAGGTCTTCCGACTGCAGCCACAAATGTGCAACTGGCTTCCTGTCAGTGGTTTCCATTTGTGTCGTTTTTTCCTAAGTTGTGCCTATCCTTTCAACTTAGCTACACCGTGCTGATGAGGACCAAAAAGTCCGAAACACGTGTACACGGTTGCACTATCATTTCTGCGGGCTTGCCCACGAATTTTATTTTTGACTTATTGTCCTGTTCCCGCGATAACACCTTTCCTTTTGTATTTTACCTTGGGCTATGGAACTCCACGCAGGCGGCTTACAGTTTGCCTCCGTGGCAATGTTGGTTGTTGCCTTGAAACCTCAAGGTCTTCCGACTGCAGCCACAAATGTGCAACTGGCTTCCTGTCAGTGGTTTCCATTTGTGTCGTTTTTTCCTAAGTTGTGCCTATCCTTTCAACTTAGCTACACCGTGCTGATGAGGACCAAAAAGTCCGAAACACGTGTACACGGTTGCACTATCATTTCTGCGGGCTTGCCCACGAATTTTATTCTTGACTTATTGTCCTGTTCCCGCGATAACACCTTTCCTTTTGTATTTTACCTTGGGCTATGGAACTCCACGCAGGCGGCTTACAGTTTGCCTCCGTGGCAATGTTGGTTGTTGCCTTGAAACCTCAAGGTCTTCCGACTGCAGCCACAAATGTGCAACTGGCTTCCTGTCAGTGGTTTCCATTTGTGTCGTTTTTTCCTGAGGTTTCAAGGCAACAACCAACATTGCCACGGAGGCAAACTGTAAGCCGCCTGCGTGGAGTTCCATAGCCCAAGGTAAAATACAAAAGGAAAGGTGTTATCGCGGGAACAGGACAATAAGTCAAGAATAAAATTCGTGGGCAAGCCTTTCCTTTTGTATTTTACCTTGGGCTATGGAACTCCACGCAGGCGGCTTACAGTTTGCCTCCGTGGCAATGTTGGTTGTTGCCTTGAAACCTCAAGGTCTTCCGACTGCAGCCACAAATGTGCAACTGGCTTCCTGTCAGTGGTTTCCATTTGTGTCGTTTTTTCCTAAGTTGTGCCTATCCTTTCAACTTAGCTACACCGTGCTGATGAGGACCAAAAAGTCCGAAACACGTGTACACGGTTGCACTATCATTTCTGCGGGCTTGCCCACGAATTTTATTCTTGACTTATTGTCCTGTTCCCGCGATAACACCTTTCCTTTTGTATTTTACCTTGGGCTATGGAACTCCACGCAGGCGGCTTACAGTTTGCCTCCGTGGCAATGTTGGTTGTTGCCTTGAAACCTCAAGGTCTTCCGACTGCAGCCACAAATGTGCAACTGGCTTCCTGTCAGTGGTTTCCATTTGTGTCGTTTTTTCCTAAGTTGTGCCTATCCTTTCAACTTAGCTACACCGTGCTGATGAGGACCAAAAAGTCCGAAACACGTGTACACGGTTGCACTATCATTTCTGCGGGCTTGCCCACGAATTTTATTCTTGACTTATTGTCCTGTTCCCGCGATAACACCTTTCCTTTTGTATTTTACCTTGGGCTATGGAACTCCACGCAGGCGGCTTACAGTTTGCCTCCGTGGCAATGTTGGTTGTTGCCTTGAAACCTTGTGAACGATCCATGCTTTTGATGGAAGTCTGAAGGACGTGTTTTCTGTTCGAAAAACTTAGAAAAAATTGAAAAAAATAGGAAAAAGAAAAAATTAATTTTCTTTTTCCTCAACCTTTTCTAAATACTAAATAAAAATATTACGTTCACAAAATTTTTAGGGTTCAAAGTGACTGTTTCAGACGGAGATTAATGGATAAATCATACTTACTGTCGTTTATGCTTAACTGCGGCTCTGATGGTATCAATTGGAAGACGTCGTAACACTATAAATCTAACACTGTCTGTTTCACACTCTCTTAAAATTAAATCTGAAAGGGAAATTTTGTTAGGAAACACAAGTAAAAGACAATATAAAGTTCAAAAATGTATATTAAATCTTTAAAAAAATTTATGTTTTTTACAACAACTTCTTCAGAGAAAATGTTAACAAACAATGGTCTGACCCGTGTACAACACATGGTGAGGAACGGGACGATTCATACGGTACCAACTACCATCCAATATGCAGTTTGAAAAGCTAACGATGCACAAAAAGATTCAAGGAACAGTTCATGTAACTGAAATTTTGGTGGGCTTATGCTTGCCTGTCTTATAAACGTATTTTATTAATTCACATAAATTTTGGTCGCTCTTCGGAGCTTAAAATTGCTTGAAGCGTATCTACTTCGTTTGTATTATGCAATAACAAATTTTACGTTCAGGCAAGGCAGATCCCATGCACGTGTGAGTACATGGTATAGATACTTTTTTGACTCCGAATCACTGAGGAACCGGTTTAGGGCAAACCCCGTCAAAACGCATCATTTCCCCGTCAAATCCGACTGCTAGGAAATGATGGGGGTCCCATGTCGCTAAGGGCTATTTTCGCTATAACTTCCGATATACTTTGAATAGTCGTTGGATTAACTTGTCCTCATATTCAATACCTCGTAAGAGTTGCAGTGCTTGACAACGTGGATTCGTAAAAGGGTTTTTAATCTTGGAAATTTGGAAGTTCAAGTCCAATTTTATTATACTTTCTAAAATTGGGTGGTCGGGGCGACATTACGTCCCTGTGCAGCGACATTTACTACACTTACCAAATTAACGCTCCTCGAAGAGTTAGCGAAAATTTGGCATAAAAAACGCTCCGAAGAGCAAAAATATATTTCCAAGAATTAAAAACCTCCTCCACGGCGTTTTTACGTGAAGCACGCTTTTCTTACGAAGTATATCCTAAGTCGGATTTTGTTACAACGTCGAAAAGTATATCGGGGTTATAGCGTTCTTTAACACTCCCCTCCTTTCCGTCAATCTTTTTGTGTAACGTTTGGTAAATTGGTTGTTGAAAATAAAATGGATCATTGGATGTAGTCTCCCATGTGTTGTATTCGGTTATAGTTCAGACCGGCCTATCTGAACAAAACATAGATGCAAATCTAAAAATGGGGATAATTTGAACATATATCGATGCATAGCATTCGATTGAATAATTGAACATTGTATATGAAAAAGGCATAAAAAAAAAAAAAAAAAAGAAAAAAAATCGAGAATCCTCGGATTCTCGATGACACAACACAAACACTTTCGACGCACTTATCTTTCTTAGTGTTCTTCCACTAATGCGGGCTTGCGTCTGCTCCTCCTCGTGTCTATGCCTCGTCGATCACCTTCGGTGTCGAACTGCCTTCTGGAACAGCTTAGGTGGTCCTCGGACTGCTTGGCTCCAGCTATACATTGGTTCTGCTCGGTTTATATGAAACAATAAAACAAAATTTTAGTAATATGTTTGTTCATATCCCGTCTGGGGATCTGCGACCGATAACATATCGTCGTCTTTGAGAATAGGAACACTGAATTTTGTTGACTTATATTGATTGAAATGGTTTCCGTGTAGATAAAATTCTCTTCTTGGGAGAAATCTGCGACAGAATCTGCATCCGTCGGATCGTTGCATCTGCCCCTCCAGCAGACGTGGCGGCATCTCGCCCTTGAGTTGCTAGACTCATCTGAATCGCGCCCTTGCGTCAGAGTCGTCGTCTTTCCATGCCGTGCCAATGGAACATTTGTTTGGACCCTTTGGGTCGGACTCTGCTTACAGATGAATGTTTAATAACATTTGAGGACTTTGAAAAAATCATAAAAATACCAACTCTGCCGGACACGGTCAGAGTTGCTGCAGTGAATTTGGAAGATTTGTATGGACGATACAATATCCCCAATGAAAATAACTTGTAAAAAATGCATAAAAAATACCAACTCTTGCCTGACACGACAAGAAGTTGGTATGGAAATTTTGATATAAAATAAACCTAGCACTAAGTTAAAACTTAGCCTAGGTTGAAAAATGTTATAAAAATATGATTGAATCTCCAGAACTTGATTCTGAATCAGAAGTGGAAGCATCTCGTGGCGGGGCATGAATTTGTACAACCGTTTGCTCCGGCGGTGGAGGTTCTGTGGAATCGTCTGAGAACGGGGAATCATTTCCATCGAGTGATGTTCCGCCTGGACTAGCATTTTCTTCATCGGAAGATTCGATTTCCAAGTTGTGCTCCTCTGGCGGGGCTGGTCTCAAATCATCGACATGTACTCTTGTCGTTACATTTCCCTTTTGCACGAGATACACCTCGTCTGAAAACTTCTTCAGAATTCTGGTCGGGCCTGACCAAGACGGCGTGAAGGTATGTACCTTCTTTTTTCTCTTACTCATGACTCTGTCTCCTACTTTGTAAACGATCGGAGTGACGGCCTCTTTCGGCGCATATTTCTGTTTGTAATTTTGTTGGGCCTGACGGGCTTCCTTGATTCGCTCGTATCGTAGAAGCGTTTGTTGCTTGGCTCTTTCTTGCCTCCAGGCATACAAATCCCATTCGCCTCTTTCGGCTGGATCATATCCTAACACGATCATGCTAGGTGTTTGATTTGTAGCGGCGTTCCTACGATTTCTTAATATGTATGTCATTTGATGCACGTAGCGATCCCAAGTGTCGTTTGGCTTTTTGAACAAAAGAGTCTTTAAAATTTTCTTGCATTCCTGAACCCGTCGTTCCACGGGGTTGGACTGTTGGTGATATGCTGGAATTAAGTATCGTTCGATACCATTCCTTTCGCAAAATGTGATGTACCATTCGGAATTGAAATGACCACCGTTGTCTGATATTATGACTCGAGGGACTCCGAATCTTGCTACTATTTCTTCGTCGATATATTTGGCTATCGTTCTGCCGTCGACCTGAATGTATGCCTTTGCCTCTATCCATTTACTGAAAACGTCTTCGACGATAATCATATATCTGTTTTCGGCGTCTTTAGTCCTCTGCAGCGGGCCAATTACGTCGACGCTCAAGGTTTCAAATGCATTTTGTGGTGCATGACTTCTAAGTGGAGCATTGGGTTGGGCTTGTCTTGTCTTTACAGACTGGCATATCAGACAGTCGTTTATGTATTTGCCTACGATCCTGGCCATATTATTGAAATAGTAGCGTTTTGCTATTTTCCTGAGAGTCTCGTCTCTTCCTGGATGACATGCTTCATCTCGGTCATGATAATGGTAAATCAATTCTTTTATTTTCCTCTTTGGAACTATTAATTTAAAATTTCGATCGCAATCCTTAAAAAGTACATCGTCTTGGACGTGAAAATTTTTCATAAAAATAAGATCCGCATCGGAACGTTGTTCCTGTTGAAATAGATCATTCCAACGGCGGATCTTGTCTTGAATATCTCTTGAACTCAATTGAGCCTGTACGATATCTTCGTATATTTCCGAATGCGTTAAAACAGAAATACGTTCTGGACACTTATAATTTGGTAGGAACATTCTTTCCTCTTCATCGTCTGTCTCGACATACTGATTTTGTGGGTTACGACTTAGAAAATCTGCTAATAAATTTTCCTTTCCTGGACAGTGTTCAATTTTGAATGCATATTCTTGCAATAGTAATGACCATCGTGTAAATTTTGTTTTGTCGTCCTTATGTTTGTTTAACCAAAGTAACGCCCTGTTGTCCGTCTTCACCAAGAACGGTTTGTCTGCTAAGTACATCTTGTACTTTTTAATATAGTTCACCACCGCCAAGCATTCTAGCTCATTTATGTGGTAACGTCTCTCCGCTGGAGATAACGTGTTGCTTGCATACGAGATTATGTATTTTTCGCCGTTGTCGCCTAATTGATATAATACGGCCGAAAGGCCTTGGAGGGATGCATCTGTTTGCAAAATGAATTGACGTGAAAAATCCGGCCGATGGAGTTCCAGCGGTCCGGATAATAATTCTTTTAATTTTCTAAACGCTTCATCGCATGTATGGTTCCAGTGAAAACGATTTTCCTTCGAAAGAAGTTTCGTTAGTGGTTTCGTGATCATCGCCACATTTGGTAGATATTCTCGTACCCAGTTGCAAAGCCCTAGGAAACTTTGTAGCTGCTTTTTAGTAGCTGGAACGGGATAATTTTGAATTTGTAAGACATGTTTTTCTAATGGTTGGGAAGTATCGGTTCTAATTGTATGGCCTAAATATTGAATTTCATTCGTCGCTATTACACACTTTTCCGGTGACACTTTCAGATTGTGCAGACGTAGTCTTTCAAAGACTAACCTCAAGTGGGACATATGCTCCTTCACGTTTACGCTGTAAACGATTATATCATCTAAATACACTTTACAGAAATGGTGCAGGTAACCCGTTAAAACGTCCTTTGCCATGAATTTCTGAAAGGTACAGGGAGCTGTCTTGAGGCCGAAAGGCATGACATTGAATCTGTAAGCTGCCCCATCAGGAGTGGTAAAAGTCGAAAAATCTTTTGATGCTTCATCTAGTGGTATTTGCCAATATCCACTTTTTAAATCCAACACAGAAAAAATCTTCGAATTGCCTAAATCTTTAATACTTTCGTGTATCTTGGGTAAGACGGAAGCTTCGTCTTCGGTCATTTCGTTCAAATGGCGATAATCGATGCAAAAACGTGGTTTCTTGTCTGAGCGTTTTATTATCACGGGTGGTGAACTATATTGGGCAGTGCTAGGTTCGATGACGCCAGCTTTTAACATCTCTTCGATTTGGTCATACATAATTTTCTTTGTACTCGGAGACATCGGATATGGTCTGATATTAAATGGTTTTGTGTCTTTCACTGTAATTTTGTGTTTCACAGTCACTGTGGTTGCTTGAGTCGGTTACGCAGTGAACAGATCGACAAATTCTTCGAACAGCGGCCGTAGAAATTTGTCATTAATAACAAGCTCTTCAGGAAGCTTTGCCTGCTGTCTCTCCCTCTGAGAAGCTTGATTCCAGAAGACGGTAATACGCTCTTCTGTGCCGGCATATAGGCATTTTCTGCCATAATCATATGCGACATTGTTCATATATAAGAATGGTGATCCTAATATTATCGTTTCGTTCAAATTTTCGATTACTTGAAAATCAATTTCAAAAGAGGTGCCTGAAATTATTACTTGTAATTTTGTCGTTCCAAGAGAGTCCACCATTCGATCTCCGCACGCCATAGCAAATGATCGACGTGTCGTGAGATTTTTAAAATTATCCAACATCCTCGGATGGATAACGTTTCGCGTCGAGCCTGAATCGATCAGTGCATCGACCGCATGTTCATTAATTTGAACTTTTATACGAGGCAAAGGGAACGCTTCGCTCATATAATTTATTGACTCTCTTGTCTTGTGCAGAGGAGCGTCGTAGTGGTCATGAGTATCGGAAAAAATTACTGGACATTGCTGCCGCCTTGGTTCGGCCGTTGTGCCGGGGATCTTGCAGATGGACCCTGGCCTGGGTCTCTGGCCCCTCGAAAGTTTCCCGGTCTCCTGCTGAGATGCGGGTTATTCGGGCATTGGCTATGGAAGTGCCACTGTACTGTGTCTGTACAGTATCGGCACGGGGTTGCCGGTCGGTCGGGTACTCGGAATTTCCCCGATCCGCCATTAAAATTGGTTTGCCTGCGGTCAGGATTCACTGAACCGCTCGTAGAATTAGGCATAAAAAAAGGACGACCAGGCGCTCTGCCTGGACCGTCCTGTCGAGATACATCCTCTCGGAAATGCACCCTCGGTGCTGTCGGAGTTGGGCTTCCATTGCTCCTGTTACTAGAATTTTGTTGACTGATGTGTCCCGGCTCTCGATAGTAAGACGCGCGGGACAGACGTTGATCAATAAGCTGGATTAGCGACGTCTGTTCGTCAGCTGAATCCCGCTCGACGTTAGTAGCCGCTGCTATTAACATTTCGGTGGTTGAAATTAGGTGAAGCGTGACCTAATTTCTGGACGCAGTTGGTCCATGATGACCCGAGCTCTGATGGCTTCGGATTTAAAGGGATCAATACGATCGAAAAGACAGGTTTTCCTTGTGATAAACACTGCCGTGTCGTCTAAAGACGTTTGCTTGACGGCATACAGTTGAGCAATAGCTCGTGACTGTATGTCGGGAGAATTAAATCTCGTAAGGAATGTTTCCTTGAATAAGGTATACGAAGTAGTCAACGTCCTAAATTGTTCGGACCATCGTTGAGCTTCGCCCTTGAGTTGGCCGGTTACGTTATCGAGGCGATCATAGTCGTGGCTTATGCGAGCTCTGTCGAAATATTCCTCCATAATTTTCAGAAATGCTTCTGGATCTTCATGATCAAGCCCATGGAACGTCACGTTCGGACATCTTTGTCTCTCATGGGGCGTACAGGTCGACACGTTCTGTATCGCCTGCACGAAGCCCTCTGCCATTTTCAGAAACATACTTTCCATCGAATTAGCAGTTTGTGGCTGTGAAGCAGATAAATTTACATTATTTCCCTCCGGAAACAGTCGCTGTGGTTCTATCCCTCTAGAACCGTCGTCGACGAGCGGTGCGGTGACTCGCTCATAAAATTCTCTTGGGGTCGACCCCTCGGAGTCTTCCGCCATGAACGAGAAAGGATTTGTTGGGTTTGGGGACGGCATGGTCCCTGCTCGGGCGCCATGTGAACGATCCATGCTTTTGATGGAAGTCTGAAGGACGTGTTTTCTGTTCGAAAAACTTAGAAAAAATTGAAAAAAATAGGAAAAAGAAAAAATTAATTTTCTTTTTCCTCAACCTTTTCTAAATACTAAATAAAAATATTACGTTCACAAAATTTTTAGGGTTCAAAGTGACTGTTTCAGACGGAGATTAATGGATAAATCATACTTACTGTCGTTTATGCTTAACTGCGGCTCTGATGGTATCAATTGGAAGACGTCGTAACACTATAAATCTAACACTGTCTGTTTAACACTCTCTTAAAATTAAATCTGAAAGGGAAATTTTGTTAGGAAACACAAGTAAAAGACAATATAAAGTTCAAAAATATATATTAAATCTTTAAAAAAATTTATGTTTTTTACAACAACTTCTTCAGAGAAAATGTTAACAAACAATGGTCTGACCCGTGTACAACACATGGTGAGGAACGGGACGATTCATACGGTACCAACTACCATCCAATATGCAGTTTGAAAAGCTAACGATGCACAAAAAGATTCAAGGAACAGTTCATGTAACTGAAATTTTGGTGGGCTTATGCTTGCCTGTCTTATAAACGTATTTTATTAATTCACATAAATTTTGGTCGCTCCTCGGAGCTTAAAATTGCTTGAAGCGTATCTACTTCGTTTGTATTATGCAATAACAAATTTTACGTTCAGGCAAGGCAGATCCCATGCACGTGTGAGTACATGGTATAGATACTTTTTTGACTCCGAATCACTGAGGAACCGGTTTAGGGCAAACCCCGTCAAAACGCATCATTTCCCCGTCAAATCCGACTGCTAGGAAATGATGGGGGTCCCATGTCGCTAAGGGCTATTTTCGCTATAACTTCCGATATACTTTGAATAGTCGTTGGATTAACTTGTCCTCATATTCAATACCTCGTAAGAGTTGCAGTGCTTGACAACGTGGATTCGTAAAAGGGTTTTTAATCTTGGAAATTTGGAAGTTCAAGTCCAATTTTATTATACTTTCTAAAATTGGGTGGTCGGGGCGACATTACGTCCCTGTGCAGCGACATTTACTACACTTACCAAATTAACGCTCCTCGAAGAGTTAGCGAAAATTTGGCATAAAAAACGCTCCGAAGAGCAAAAATATATTTCCAAGAATTAAAAACCTCCTCCACGGCGTTTTTACGTGAAGCACGCTTTTCTTACGAAGTATATCCTAAGTCGGATTTTGTTACAACGTCGAAAAGTATATCGGGGTTATAGCGTTCTTTAACAACCTCAAGGTCTTCCGACTGCAGCCACAAATGTGCAACTGGCTTCCTGTCAGTGGTTTCCATTTGTGTCGTTTTTTCCTAAGTTGTGCCTATCCTTTCAACTTAGCTACACCGTGCTGATGAGGACCAAAAAGTCCGAAACACGTGTACACGGTTGCACTATCATTTCTGCGGGCTTGCCCACGAATTTTATTCTTGACTTATTGTCCTGTTCCCGCGATAACACCTTTCCTTTTGTATTTTACCTTGGGCTATGGAACTCCACGCAGGCGGCTTACAGATTGCCTCCGTGGCAATGTTGGTTGTTGCCTTGAAACCTCAAGGTCTTCCGACTGCAGCCACAAATGTGCAACTGGCTTCCTGTCAGTGGTTTCCATTTGTGTCGTTTTTTCCTAAGTTGTGCCTATCCTTTCAACTTAGCTACACCGTGCTGATGAGGACCAAAAAGTCCGAAACACGTGTACACGGTTGCACTATCATTTCTGCGGGCTTGCCCACGAATTTTATTTTTGACTTATTGTCCTGTTCCCGCGATAACACCTTTCCTTTTGTATTTTACCTTGGGCTATGGAACTCCACGCAGGCGGCTTACAGTTTGCCTCCGTGGCAATGTTGGTTGTTGCCTTGAAACCTCAAGGTCTTCCGACTGCAGCCACAAATGTGCAACTGGCTTCCTGTCAGTGGTTTCCATTTGTGTCGTTTTTTCCTAAGTTGTGCCTATCCTTTCAACTTAGCTACACCGTGCTGATGAGGACCAAAAAGTCCGAAACACGTGTACACGGTTGCACTATCATTTCTGCGGGCTTGCCCACGAATTTTATTCTTGACTTATTGTCCTGTTCCCGCGATAACACCTTTCCTTTTGTATTTTACCTTGGGCTATGGAACTCCACGCAGGCGGCTTACAGTTTGCCTCCGTGGCAATGTTGGTTGTTGCCTTGAAACCTCAAGGTCTTCCGACTGCAGCCACAAATGTGCAACTGGCTTCCTGTCAGTGGTTTCCATTTGTGTCGTTTTTTCCTAAGTTGTGCCTATCCTTTCAACTTAGCTACACCGTGCTGATGAGGACCAAAAAGTCCGAAACACGTGTACACGGTTGCACTATCATTTCTGCGGGCTTGCCCACGAATTTTATTCTTGACTTATTGTCCTGTTCCCGCGATAACACCTTTCCTTTTGTATTTTACCTTGGGCTATGGAACTCCACGCAGGCGGCTTACAGTTTGCCTCCGTGGCAATGTTGGTTGTTGCCTTGAAACCTCAAGGTCTTCCGACTGCAGCCACAAATGTGCAACTGGCTTCCTGTCAGTGGTTTCCATTTGTGTCGTTTTTTCCTAAGTTGTGCCTATCCTTTCAACTTAGCTACACCGTGCTGATGAGGACCAAAAAGTCCGAAACACGTGTACACGGTTGCACTATCATTTCTGCGGGCTTGCCCACGAATTTTATTCTTGACTTATTGTCCTGTTCCCGCGATAACACCTTTCCTTTTGTATTTTACCTTGGGCTATGGAACTCCACGCAGGCGGCTTACAGTTTGCCTCCGTGGCAATGTTGGTTGTTGCCTTGAAACCTCAAGGTCTTCCGACTGCAGCCACAAATGTGCAACTGGCTTCCTGTCAGTGGTTTCCATTTGTGTCGTTTTTTCCTAAGTTGTGCCTATCCTTTCAACTTAGCTACACCGTGCTGATGAGGACCAAAAAGTCCGAAACACGTGTACACGGTTGCACTATCATTTCTGCGGGCTTGCCCACGAATTTTATTCTTGACTTATTGTCCTGTTCCCGCGATAACACCTTTCCTTTTGTATTTTACCTTGGGCTATGGAACTCCACGCAGGCGGCTTACAGTTTGCCTCCGTGGCAATGTTGGTTGTTGCCTTGAAACCTCAAGGTCTTCCGACTGCAGCCACAAATGTGCAACTGGCTTCCTGTCAGTGGTTTCCATTTGTGTCGTTTTTTCCTAAGTTGTGCCTATCCTTTCAACTTAGCTACACCGTGCTGATGAGGACCAAAAAGTCCGAAACACGTGTACACGGTTGCACTATCATTTCTGCGGGCTTGCCCACGAATTTTATTCTTGACTTATTGTCCTGTTCCCGCGATAACACCTTTCCTTTTGTATTTTACCTTGGGCTATGGAACTCCACGCAGGCGGCTTACAGTTTGCCTCCGTGGCAATGTTGGTTGTTGCCTTGAAACCTCAAGGTCTTCCGACTGCAGCCACAAATGTGCAACTGGCTTCCTGTCAGTGGTTTCCATTTGTGTCGTTTTTTCCTAAGTTGTGCCTATCCTTTCAACTTAGCTACACCGTGCTGATGAGGACCAAAAAGTCCGAAACACGTGTACACGGTTGCACTATCATTTCTGCGGGCTTGCCCACGAATTTTATTCTTGACTTATTGTCCTGTTCCCGCGATAACACCTTTCCTTTTGTATTTTACCTTATATATATATATATATATATTGCTGTGATGTTGTCTGTCCGTAAGCCAATAGATTGGTGTGATTTGATTTCGTTCTTTACGCAAGGTCAAATTTGGGGTAAGTTATTTTAATTTGAAAAGAATTGTTGTACTTACGTTCTTTTTATCTGTTGAAAAGAATTTAGGCAAGCCATGTCTAGTTATTTTAAAATTTAGAGTATTTTAACTCTAAATTGTATTTAATTTGTTTCAAGTTTTCACAATATTAATTTTTCTAAGTAATTTTGGTTTGTGGATGACATAATATCAGTCCAGGTTATTAAGTTGACAATGAATCAATTGTCTGAAGATTACTACAATGATCCATACACGGAAGTTAACATTTTAAAGTTTTTATGACATGACAGATTCTTCAAATTTTAACATTTGAAGTTAGACAGAGCTTGAAGTTGCTTGAATGGCAACTGATTAGAATATTTAATTCATACGTTCAAGCACTATGTACATTATAGCGACATGGATTCTGAACCACTGAGTAACCCTATGTGTGGAGATACGTTGAAAAACATGTAAGTTTGCCACTATAAACGATTGTAAAATTTTAAAAATGCTGCTCGAAAAATGTTGTCGTCCGCCAAAAATCTCCTTTCAGAATTTTAATACGAAACTTTTAGCTCATCCTCATAGTTATTATAATGCATGAGAAGCAGAACTACACAACATCGGTTCGTAACAAAAAAATTTATTTTAAAGTCTGTTTTCAAGGTAGTTGCTAAAATTACATGTCGTGGGACGTAATTTATTACTGTTCCATATATCGCGCTCCGCGGGACGCCATTTATTACAGTTTTCAAACATTTAAATTTTTATTGCAGTTCCAAAAAATAAAAATTTTGTTGTAAATTCGAAAACTTTCATCCAGCGGATTTTGTCATAGTTCCACAAAATTCCCTCGAAGGGAATTTTTGCTGATTTCAAGTGTAACGACTTTGGATATAATATGGTGGGTTCTTTGATATAAAGAAAATCTCAATACTCTGATGAGAAGAAAATATGCAGGAGGCTATACGATGCGATTTACCTTGAATAATCTATTCTTGTTTAAAATTGACACTGTTTTCCAGAAAACAATAAAAAACTGTACTGCTAGAATAAAGTTTGTAATTATTTAAATTAAAAAGATCGGTATTAATCAAGCCTTCATGCCAATTTATAAAAATTCTTCTTCTTTTATATTTAATTGCCTCAGAAGTAAGTGCAGATATAGTTCTTCTTCAGAATATGTGAAACTGCGCTATTATACTAATCTACAAACACCCAAACACCCATATCAAACACAAAGATATTTTAAAGTAATAACTATAAAACACAACAAAACACAGAATATCTGACTAGATGTTTTCTAAAAAAATAACTAATAAAAAAATTTCATAAAATCCATCCTTAAGTTAGCCTCTGTAAAGCTAGGCATATGATTATTCTCAAAGTTTACTATAACATTACGTTTGACTTGGAGGCAACGACTATCCGCGAAAACTTCAAAAGAATCACATTCGCAGTTCCTGAGATATGAGAGTGGCTCCATAAAACCAGTGACATGCTGTATATTTCTATGAAAAGTTTGAGAGATAGTTTAGAGGATCTGATCTTTATAATATTATTTCGTGTAAAAAACTTTATTTTCTTTATTTCATGAATATGTATTTTTAATAAATGTTTTTGCAATTTATTTTCATTTTGTGTCTCAGTTTTACATGAAAGTCGACAGTGAAATTACAAAAGAAGCTGCTCCACCGATGAAATAGGTTATTAATTACATCTTTGTTTGTTTGAATGAGTTATTCCATGACGGAAGCAATTTCTTCTATAAAAGAATCACAATTCGAATTTCTCGTCTACTTAATTATTTTAATTCGTGCAGACGGGGGCGTGTTTCCAATTATCACCTTAGAATGAAATAATAATATATAGGTGATTAAGTCAAGAATTATAAACTACCTAGAAAAATACAACTTATTGCCTAGGTTACAATATGATTTCAGAAAAGTTATGAGTATACAAACTGCAATTTCAAACCTTGTAAGCAAAATATACTGTGCCTTAGACAACGGAGATAAATCCTAGCTGTTTTCATTGACCTGAAAAAATCTTTTGACATGGTATGCTATAGTCTTATACTTATAACTTATAACGAAATTAAATAACTTGGGTTTTAGAAATAATAGTTTAAAACTCATAAAATCTTACCTTACAAATAGAATACAATACACCACAAAAATAAAGTTAGTAAGAAGTAGGTCTGCTACTGTAGAATATAGTGCACCGCAAGGAATGGTGCGGGGGCCTATACTATTCTCTCTCTCTCTCTCTCTCTCTCTCTATATATATATATATATATATAAAAGGTGTTGTTGTACTTCCGGGTGCTCTCCCGCGTCGATGATCGACTCCTCCAGAAGTCACGGTTGTCTATACGACGTTTCGGCAGCATCTTATCTGCCATCTTCAGGTTCTCACTGAAAGCTGCCTACTGCTGCTTCCCGTTGCTCGAACTGAACTTAAATGAAGTGTTGTTGTACTTCCGGGTGCACTCCCGCGTCGATGATCGACTCCTCCAGGAGTCACGGTTGTCTAAACGACGTTTCGGCAGAATCTCATCTGCCATCTTCAGGTTCTCACTGAAAGCTGCCTACTGCCGCTTCTCGTTACTCGAACTGAACTTCATCGACGCGGGAGAGCACCCGGAAGTATAACAACACTTCATTTAACACCCGCGAAAACCTAAAAAACAACATATATATATATATATATATATATATATATATATATGTATTTCGTTTGATTTTTGATTTACAAACTTGTGGCCCAGTAAAGTATATATATATATATATATATATATATATATATATATATATATATTTCGTTTGATTTTTGATTTTCAAACTTGTGGCTCAGTAATAAGCTACGCTGACGACATTGCTTCCATCTGTAAAGATTCTAACTGGGACGACCTAAAAAGTTGAAAATTACCTGAAAAACGTTAAAAATTATTTTGATAGTAAGTTATTAACCTTAAATATATCTTAAACAAATTATTCACCTTTTAATTTAAATGAAAAATCAGCCCCTCCTTTTAACGAACTTGGTATTAATGACCAATTAAGAAGAGCACCAGCAAAAGACAATAAATACTTAGGCATAATTATAGATTGTAAAATGAAATGGGACCTACATATTAATTATGTATCAAAGAAAATAAGAAAACTAATATGCAGATTTAATTCTTGATTATCAACAAATTAAAATAATATACCATTCACTACTAATGTGTGGTATTCTATATTGGGGAGACTATTCGATTCTTATTTAAAATATTTAGATACACGACACCAGTCAGCGTAATGGACATTAGGTTATTATTATTTTTCCAATACGGTCTACTTCAGTTACATCCAAAAGGATAATAAAACAAAGGTATTCAAGGAACCATAGGAAAGTCAAATAATCGCCTAAGAACTCCTAAAATTAATTTATCATGTGGACAAAGATGTTTTACATACCATACCAAATAGTATTAAGAACATATCTTCTTTATACAAGGCAGATATCAAAATTAAACAATACGTTCTAGAAATCGTCAATCCGAAACAGTATCTTAATATATTATTTTAGGTCTCCGTTCCATTTTAGATGTCAAATTAAACGGTGTATTCTTTTTGTCTACAAAATTAATGATTTATATTTATGACTGTTCATTGCCCTCTGACTTTAATATTAAGTTTAAATTTTTCGGATTAATAATAAATTAAATTAATTTTCTGTTATAACATTTTACTTTTTTTCTATTTCAATTGTTATATAAACTTTGAGGCTATTATTATTATTTGCTACGAGTTTTCACGTACATAAACAAATAGATACGTTGGATCTTAATGATTATCAGATATTACGTAACGAAATCACTTGGGCTACTGTAGCGTAGCAGATATCGTAGGCACTGACTTACCCGGAAAGTGATGTACGTGCCTACGATAAAATTTCTCTAGCTCAGACTATCTCAGGGTGTTAAGCCCAAGCTTACATAAACTATGATAAATTATTAGTTTACTTACTTAACAACTCATTGACGTTTCCTTATGTAGTGGTCGCAGACGAAATAATGACACTTTCTTTAAAAATGAAATGCACTATATTAAACAATTTACAGATTTAGGTTCTCTAGCATGTAACCTGGCGATGTTCACAGGTGTGGCAAATTCCACGATTAATAAGTTATAACACATTCATAAAATGCCTCGTGTAGCTACACATCGGTTTACAATATGATCATAAATTTTCATAAATTCTGCCACAAAGGTTTGATTTAAAGAACCTCCTTAAATATATGTAAATGCATAAAATCCTTAAATATGTACCAGCCGAACCACTGAAGGTGGTCCCCGGTAAGTAAAAATAATAAAACACAACACACTTATTCAGGGTGGTACGATACCGAGTCCGGACGTGGAGGAACTGTAGCCCTACGTAGATGTCTTCGGGACACAAGAAATGGACCCAAGGATGGGGTTGATGGTAGCCTCACAAGCCCTGGAACCTTCCACTGTGTGTGGATGCCCCGTCCGTGGAACTCTCACTGACGTGTGTCCGTGGAACCCTAAAGATATCACGATTTAATTCACAGTCAGAAATGCACGTGAAGCATGCCCAATGTGAGAAATTCTGACATAACGTACAAATGAAACATAATTTACCTCACTGATGAGGGAACATTCCACCAAAACTCCTGGAAGCCACAGTCGGATAAATGGGGTCGAGTTCGCCTTTCAAGTTGGCACGGTATTTCCCAAAGGAGAGCCTGCAAATTTGCGAAACACGTGGGTAGAGAACGGGCAAGATGGCGTGAAGAGGTTAGCTTACCTTGTGTAATTTAATATCCTGCTTCCGCAGATAAAATTTACTCACAAACACAAAATATTCCGCTAAACGGAACAACAACAGATTGAGGAAATTTTCTTGAATTGATTATTCTAAAATCCACCAGGATGCCTTGGATAAAACCGAGGTTCACAGAATTAACAACTAATTAACACCAACCATGCCAAAAACAATGGTTGCTTCCCGTTTGTCTCTGCTGATCAGTGGTTGTTTTGCACTTCTATGAAGAAGCTAGTTTATTTACAAATCTATATTAGTATTTTATATATTTACTCTGTAATCATAAGATTGTTTTTATTCGTAAATAAACTTGGAGTCCATACTAAATTGTAGATTGCTAGTTATCTAGTAAGAAAGAGGTACTATCCACTACCTAGCAACAAAAGTTGGACTGAGGGTAGACGTTAAGAGAATATGTCACATCAGATTATGTCTATTGAAATAAATAATGATGACAAGAAATATCTATTGTTTGTATCAAAGAATCTCTTTAGCTTCATAGATATATTAAAACTTCTCAGAAAATACTTTTCTAAACATGGCTGTTAGTACTTCCCAGTGCACTTTGTGTTGGAAAATTCCTGTCGGCGAATCACCACCGCAAAAACATTGAAATATCCTGTTCGCACTCGACGTCTCCAACAAATCTTTATGTTTATTCTGCTCTCGCAACGTTATTATTGTAGCAGTTTCGGAGAAAACGCCAAACAATATCTGAAGCTCTATATCGACACGAGGGGAAATAGATAGAATAATATATGTTATTTGAATTGTGGACGCTGAATACACTTAGGAAAGTGAAAATAAGCAAATGAATTTACTAATGTCTCCAGGAAATTGAAGAACATATATAGCTTCTACATAGTGAGCAAGTTCAGGATTTTAGTTTATAATTATATTGTTAAGATCACAATAGAGTTGCTTCCGGTATTAAAGTGCTTTACGGAGTATTGCAATAATTATTATATACAAAAATTATTTAGTATATAGTTGCCTCTAGAATATCTTATACTAGAATTTTGCGAGCAGTGATGGCAACAAAACATTTCTGTTGACATGGTACACTTCAAGGAAATAGTCCAACGCAACTGGAGGAAACTTAGCCATTTAGGAGTAGGTCTGATCTTAGTATTCATAATAATAACAAATAAATCTTACTGTTAGTAATTTTATTTCAAGTTATTGTAAATCTGCCGAGCTAACGTATCCCATGTACAACAACAAATTATTGCATCATCAAATCTTCGTTATCTGTCAACCAGACTTGATGAAACAAATATTACAGATAAAAATGTCCAACTTTGACTGATATTGGTTATAATGTAAGCACATGAAATAAATAGGTGAACATATTTATGAATTTGTACGAGGAGTTGTAAGTAAAATAGAGAATCATAGTGAGTTTCAAAAGATAATATATTGAAGTGAATATAGCTATAGCTAAATCAATTTTGATGGTTAATAATTTAGGTAAAATTAGTACAGCAAAGTATACTCATCGTCAATAGTGTAGTATATTAAACTGAAAATAGGGGAGAATAATACAATTACTTTCACTTTTTAATAGACACATTTCGCATTATTGGAGTGACTCAAATCCTCATATGTTCAGAGAGCGAAACTTTCAGGACAGTTGGCAGTTCAATGTTTACTGTGCCATAAGAAACGATAGAGTGGTGGCATTACAATTTTATCAGGAAAATTTAAAAGGTAAATTAAATTTTCTCTTCTGCTAACATGTATAGGTAAATTTTTTTTTTTTTTTTTAGGTGAAAGATATCTGAATATATTACAAAATTTGAATAATAACTATTTAGAAAATTTACCTCTCGCCGAACATAGAAACTTTTTTATCAGCACGACGGTGCTCCCCCACATAACGCATATTTAATTAATAATTATTTACAAGAAAATTTTTATGATCAATGGATTGCCAATAATGGACCTTTCTTATGGCCTCCTCGCTCGCCCGATTTATCAGTTCTGGATTATCTGATTTGGGGAACTATTAAAAATAAAGTTTATGAGAGTCCATTAACAACCATTGAAGATTGTATGCAAAGAATAAGAAATGCATTTCAAAACATATCACAGGATTCAATTATAAGGAACTAATCCGAAAGTGCGAAAAATGTGTGGACGTTCGAGGGCGGAATTTTGAGCAATTATTAAATTAAAAGGAAAATATATTTTAAATTGATCTTATCTCTGATATTTTAGTTCATGCCATATCTTCAATTCGATTAATACGCATGTTAGAGTGTTAGTGTTATTTTGCGTTTTTGTGGATATCATCGAGTAGCAAATGTGCTGCAAGTTCTTGATATTACTTTATCACATTCTCCATAAATAAAAAACAAATTTAAAAATATTTCGTGGGTATAATTTAAACATGCTGGCATTTTTTGACATAAGATAATGACTGATTGTTTCTAATCATGGGTATTTTGATGAAATGATTACAACAATTCATGAATTTCTAATAAAATCGCAAATATTTCAAAAAGCTGTAACTTTAACCTCCATAATGCTAATATCAGAAAAAAGGGAATTCAATTTTACACAACTTGACGTAGAAAAATACAGGGTGTTCCATTTGACCTAAACAACCTTTCGCGGTTTGAAGTTGACAAAATGTAACACGATAAACGGAACACTTGGTATGATATTATTGAATTTATTTTAGTTGTAGAACGTAGTTCTTCTTGTGTTCTTTTTACGCGACAAGAAGCAAATGAGGATCTTTTATACGCAGAAAGTTATAACGGTTCTTGCAAACCATTACACTTGCACCTGTCAAATTCTCTATAAAATGTCAAATATCTCTGAAACGGCTAAGTTTAAGTATAGAATATGCTACATATTTTCGACTCAGAATTTTATGTTCTTTTCGAGAACCCTAAAATATATAGGATGTTCCATTTGAAATAAGCAAGTTGGTATCGACTTCCGGTATAAGCGGAAGTGCCAGGTACTTGTATTTATTCTAATTGGATTGGCCACACCGACTTTAGTAATTATCTAAATTTTCAAAATTTTCTGATGCGTACTTTTCTCTATATCGATCGATTCAGTTCCCGGTGAGACACCCTGTGTATCTGTAGCAACGCGTATTTTGTTAAATACACCGGCCATACGATATTAACACAATGCGTTTTTGGTGACAAAGTCTTTATATTTTTTTATAACTAATCGACATTTGAAGAAAAAAATAGCTTGTTTCATTCGAAGTAAAAGCCACTTGTTGTGACTCGTCTGTGATTACCGACAGAGTCGTCACAAAAGTATCATTTTCAATCCTAATAAAACAATATACTATTTCTATACCATAAAACACTATTAGGAGAATCTCGAACTAGATGATAATATGTCAAAAATAAAACTTGAGAAATCAGGGACAATTACTTAGACTATTGCTATTTCAGATTTATTATTTGCAAGACAATTTGACCCAGTAAATTTAGATCCAGATGCAACTTCTACTAGAATTTATTATGCACTTCGGTGCATCCTAGAAAAGGATATTTGGTATCTATAAGCCTTGCTTAAACCGTGCAAAAATCTCGTTGCCGAGCGCATGGGTGTCTGCAAGCACCGCGACGTCAAATACGGTCAGTACTTGCACGGAACCCGCTGCGAACGTTTGCGTATGGTGACGATAGTGAGGCTAACGTTCAGATGACGACGCGTGCGTCTCGGCTTTGACAGACGCTCTCAACAGAGCACACAGTTCATTAATGCGTTCTGAATTTACACACGCCAATTAGGACATGTAGTGTCTGTGGAGTGTAAATGGAACATACGTTTCTTTATGAGGCAAAAGGTCCTTTAGTGGCACTACAAACCCTGTGTTAAAAAGTTTAACAAAGTTGACAATGAGTGTTTAAGTAATGCAATTTAATCTGTCCTTAAAATTAACTCAAACTAAGTGCTGGAAAAATATTTAGCAACAAAGTTTCTGCATGAAATATTTTCATGTTTTTCTTTAAATTTATAATCTTGAGATGGGGAAAACTTTAAAGTAATTTAAAAGTTGCATATGCACGGTGCCTTGCTTTAATAAAGCTTGTTTGGAATCTTAATGTCTTAAAATTTTGGTAACATTTGAATACCTATAAAATCATTGTTTTGATGTAACCAAATTTGATTTTAGTCATAAGCGCCGGTTATAGGATGAAATAATTAAGCGGTTTTAAAAAAATATATTTTAGCCTTCTTTTATTTATCACTTAATACTATTTTCTTGTGTATAATTTTTTTATTATTGGCACCCCTGATACAAAACTGCGGCAAATTTATTTCGTCAAAAATATTTTTTCTACCTGAATCTGAATTGTGACTGTAGATGACGTAAGAACTTACGTAATTCGTAACTTTGGAATAGTTTATGAAGAATTTTTGCATAAAAAAAATTTATGTTCACAAAATGAATAGAAAGAATGGTGTCTCAATATTAACTGTTGCATTCTGTTAGTATTCTTTACTTCTTTTTTGGGGTTTTCTGCCACACATATTTTCTTCTAAATATAATCATGCAGTCTACAATATAATAGAATTATACAATGTATTATTGAACAGTAGTCTTTACGCCTGTGATGTTTACGTCAAAGAAACAGTATAAATTGGGACAAAAAATATATATATATTTTGCTGACGATTTAGAAAATAAATCTGTTTCCTTTCTCAAAGCTTTGACAGAAAGCTCTTGTTTGCTGTGTATGTTAAACCCACACACTTAAGATCGTGCTTATGCGATATCCGTGAATACACAGCCCATTTTATTTTAAATAATATTATGTATGTTATGTTGTTCTTTGTCATTGGCCAACAGGCCAGAAGGATTCGATATCCAATTATTTTTATTTAATAATATTATTGACTATTTTTTGTTTTTATTTTTTTTTGCTGTCTCTTTGTTTAGACTTTGTCTAGTCACATTTTATTTTATGTCCGTTTTTCCAAGTATATTTACCGGTGCCTAAATTAAATTGTTTTTAACGTAAAATTTGTGTGCATACTATTTTGCATTTAATGGTCTGGATGACTCACTCACATAATATTTGTTATTATCGCAGGGGATGCTGTACGTTTCTTTGTGAGGCAAAAGGTTGTTTAGTGGCACTACGGACACTGTATTAAAAAGTTTAACTAAGTTGACAATGAGTGTTTAAGTAATGCAATTTAGTTTGCTTTGAAAATTAACTCAAACTAAGTGCTGGCAAAAATATTTAGCAACAAAGTTTCTGCATGAAATATTTTAGAAGTGTCAATATTTATGTTTTTCTTCTTTATATTCTACAGATGGGGAAAACTTTAAAGTAATTTAATTGCATATGCGTGGTGCCTTGCTTTTATAAAGCTACTTGTCTGGAATACTAAGGCATTAAAGTTTTAGTAGTTTGGTATTGAACTTATAAAGTCATTGTTTTGATCTAACCAAATTTGATTTTAGTCATAAGCGTCCGATTATAGGACGAAAATAATTATCCGGTTTTCAATAAAAATATATTTTAAATTTTTGTATGTATCACTTAATATTATTTTCTTGTTTAACGTTTTATTATTTATACCCCTAATATCAAGAACTATACAAGAACTGCGGCAAATTTATTTCACAAAAAATATTTTTTTAATCTGACTCGGAATTGTGATAAGTAGATGACGTAAGAACTTACGTAATAAACAATTTTGAAACAGTTTATGAAGAATTTTTGCATAAAAGTGGATCAGTTGTTTATATTCAAAAAATGAATGATATTGCCTATTCTTTACTTCTTTTTTGGGGTTTTCTGCATATATATTCTTTTAAATATAACCACGCAATCTGCAAAATAATAGAATCATCCAATGTATTATTGAACAGTGGTCTCGGAGAATTTTTTAAAACAATATAAATCGGAACAAAAACAAAAATAAGGTATTTTACTGACGTTATAGAACCTGTTACCTTTCATAAAGTTTTGATAAATAACTCTTGTTTACTGTGTATATTAAATGCACAGCCTTAAGATGTGATATCCGTGGATACATACCACGTAAACATAGACCACTGAATACTTTTCTATTCTAAATAATATTATGTATGTTAAGTTGTTCTTTGACATTGGTGAACAGGTCATGTAAAATCTTCAGGAAAATTCGATGCCCATTTATCTTTATTTAGCAACATTATTAACTATGCTATTGTTTTTATTTTTTGATGTGCATTTTTGTTGAAACTTTATCGAGTTACATTTTATTATATGTCTGTTTTTCAGGCCTGTTTGTAAATTATCGGTTTCTAAATTACATTGTTTTTAATGTAAAATTTGTATGCACCCAGTTTTACACTTAATGGTCTGGACGACTCAGTCACATAATATTTATTTTTATCGCAGGGGATACTGTACGTTTCTTTGTGAGGCAAAAGGTTCTTTAGTGAGACTACAAACCCTGTGTTAATAAGTTTAACTAAGTCGACAATGAGTGTTTACGTAATGCAATTTAATTTGTCTTGAAAATTAACTCAAACTAAGTGTTGGAAAAATATTTGGCAACAAAGTTTGTGCATGAAATATTTTAGAAGTTTCACTGTTTACGTTTTTCTTTAAATTTATATTCCAGAGATGAAGGAAAGTAATTTAAAAGTTGCATATGCGTGGTACCTTGCTTTTATATAGCTCCTTGTTTGGAATCCTAATGTCTTAAAATTTTGATAACAAGTGAATACCTATAAAGTCATTGTTTTAATGTAACTAAATTTGATTTTAGTCATAAGGGTCCGGTTATAAAAAATTAGCCGATTTTAAAAAAATATATTTTAGTCTTATATTATATATCACTTAATACTATCTTCTTGTATAATATTTTTTAAATATTGGTACCCCTGATGTCAAGAGCTACACAAAACTGCGGCAAATTTATTTAGTCAAAAATATTTTTTTCTACCTGAATCTGAATTGTGACTATAGATGACGTAAAAACTTACGTAATAAGGAACTCTGTATAGTTTATAGGGAATTTTTGCATAGAAAAATAGTGGAACAGTTGTTTATGTTTAAAAAAATTAATCGAAAGGATGTTGTCCCAATATGCATTTTGTTAATACTCTTCACTTCTTTTTAGAGGTTTTCTGCCACACATGTCTTCTTTTAAATATAACCATGCAGTCTACAATATAATAGAATCGTCCAATGTATTATTAAACAGTGTCTCTACGCCCGTGATGTTTATGCCAAGGAAACAATATAAACCGGAACAAAAACAAGAATAACGTATTTTACTGACGTTTTAAAAGCGAAATCTTTGACAAAGAACTCTTGTTTGCTGTGCATGTTAAATGCACAACCTTAAAATCTTACAACGTATACGTGAATAATTTTGTTCTAAATGATATTGAGTATGATAAGTTCTTCTTCGACATTGGTCAACAGATCTTGTAAAATCTTCAAAAGGATTCTATACCCATTTATCTTTGTTTAGTAGTAGTAGTAGTAGTGTAGTAGTATTTACTCTGCCTTTTTGTTTAAACTTTGTCGAGTTTGTCCGTTTTCCCAGGCATGTTTGTATATTATCAGTTTCTAAATTGCATTATTTTTAATGTCAAATTTGTGTGCATAAAATTTTACATTTAATGATCTGGACTACTCACTCACATAATATTTATTATTATCGCAGAGAATACTGTAAATACAACTTTCAATTCTGATCCAGGTTTAGGGTTTTGCATTTCTCGTTTGAAATCCTTCCTAGTATCAAATTTATCGACTATAGCCAATCGATTTAAATTAGTTTTATATCCCAAATATTAAATATCATACAAGTATTATATTCTAATTATATTTAAATAAAAAACTAAAAATTATAAAACAAAATCGCCACAAAGGGTACATAATACTGCTAAGCATATTTTCATGTGTACCTATTTACGTTATAGTAATATTAATTTAATTTAAAAAAATGCATAATTAAAACGAAGACAAATGTAAACATGTATCAAAATACACATATTGCACACATTTTGTCACAAGCAAAAGTAAAAATTACAAACCTATTGCTAAATATAGTATAAACTTGTTTATTTTGTCTTTAAGACTTCTAGTATTGGATGAGCAAATCGGTAACATGTTATCCAGGGCGGCCCGGATTTAATTTGCGTATACAGAGATCTCGTAAACCGCAAGAGATACAAAGTTGGTTAAATAAGAAAAAAGTTTCCCACTTTGATGAGTAATAAAATGGTTCATAAAAGTTAAAGATATTCCAACGGGTTCCGGAGATATTCTAGCTACAACAATCTAGAAAAAATTGGCACTCAAATAAACAGTACTAACAAAGGTCACAATAATTGCTCAAAGTGTAGTCCATTCTGTTGAATATAGAGGTCAATTCTCCTAGATATTTGGGAAGTAGCTTTAGCAACCATTTCTGGCGTAATTTTCGCAAATGCGTCTAATATTCGTTGACGAAGGTCTTGTTAATTAGTTGGCATAGATTTGTTGTAGATTTCAATCTTTAGGAAACCCCACACAAAATAATCCATGAGGTTAAGACAAGATGGTCGGGGAGGCTATCTTATTGGTGCATTGGTACCAATCCACTTACCTGGAACTATTGATTAAGATGCTGTGCAACTTTTCCAGCATTATGTGCACCACAACCGTCTTGCATGAAATATTTAACATTTTGTCTCACTTCTAAGGACATTGCATCGAGTATTTCGTCTGATACATCCAGATATCGGTACTGATTTAAGGCACCATTCAAGAAAATGGGTCCAATAATCCGATTATTCATTATACCGCACCACAAATTTTGGGATAAACGGACATGTGGGTCTAACTTCTTTGATTAAACGTTAATTAGTAGTTGCATACACATCTTTGTTTATTGGATTAAATAATCCACTATTAGTTATTGTGCATTCATCTGTCCATAATATCTTAGTGTATAACAAACGATCAATACATAGTTTTCTATTATACCAACGACAGAGTTCCAGTCTTCTATGAGAGTCTCCAGCGTGCAATTTTTGGACTTTTTGAAATTTATAATCGTGGTATTTATGTTTCTTCAAAATTCTTTTCGCCGTTGGAGGCCCAACCCCTCACTCTTGAGCAATTCGTCTAATAGAATTTTCAGGATTTATGTGAATTTGTGCAAGAACATTAATTTCATTAACAGTATTGTATCGATCTCGATACGTAGTTCTAATTTTTTTACGCTATTTTTTTAAATGTAAGAAAATATCCTTTTCGATGGCTGTTGTCTATCAGGGTACAATTGTAAATATTTCTGAGCTGCCCGTGTTTCATTCCTGTAGTAACATCTTATGTATACATCTTTTCTTCTTCAGTATAACGAACCATGTTATTTATTTAATTTTAAATTATTTAAGATAAAAAAAGCACTGCAATACACATTAATATTACACGTGGCAGATAGATAAATAAATATGAGAGTAGTATTGTTTCTACATGACATACAAAGCTAACGTGATTTCGATAAGGCTTTATTTATGCAAAAATGAAAACATTGAAGATACGGAAAGTAAGTAAATGCAAAATACGTATTAATGATGTGTAAAAATGACTGACAGTGTCTACAACTATGCGAGAGCTTTTACGGGAAATCAGGTGGTACAAATTTTAGATTACTTGATTTAAAACGAGATAAAGAAACGATTCTCAGTAGTTATTAAATTATACAACTATAAGATCTCTTCTATTAGAAAATTTAAACTCTGCGCCGTGTGTGGATAGGTCGCTCACTATGTTTATTGATGCCTTCGAGTACTTATTAAATAAGCTTTCAAACGATCCATCTCGCCTTGTTTTACTTAAGAATACAACAGTCTTATAAGAAGCAACAACACTGATGATTTTTCTTAGACGAAACGTAGAAAAATCGTCAAGTGTAACTACAAAAATATATAAAAATATAAATATACCTTTACAACAACCGCTTATGTAATTGGGTGCAACACATTATTGTATTTAGTTTTACACAGGTTATAAAAATTTGAAGTAAAAACAGCAGGTCCGTATTTAAAAAAAATCGAAGATGGCCCTGATGGGAAGAAACGTCTTAATGTAAATTTTATGACGGCACGTATAGGAAACTTCATTTAAAAAAAATGGGCTTTTTACATATTTGGTCGAATATTTCCGGAACCCGTAGGAATATCTTGAACTTTTATGATCATTTTATTACTCATAAAAATAGAAAACTTTTTCCCCATTTAACCAACTTTGAATTTCTTGCGGTTTACGTGATCTCTGTATGCGCAAATTAAGTATATATATATTTTCTATACAACCCTCGCCAAATTTGTATAGCTTCCGCGCATACACTGATATACAAGCCACTGGAAGATGTGTGAGGCGAGGACGCGGTCTTCGTTGGGACAGTCAACCATCCAACTACTAACCGCGCCTAACGTTGCTTTACATCGCATATCTAAATATGTACATAGTAAAGACGCACCTACGCTTGCCCCTTATAGCGTCTTAATTTTGCCAATAACAATTCAAAGTTAATTGAATCGAAAGCCTTGAATATGTCTAAAATACCATTTATTATTATCAAATCCTTCAACGATGTCGTTTGTGATTTTAAGAAGAGCTGTGGTAAAGCTATGGCCTTTTCTGAAACGAGATTGATACTTCGGTATTATATTATTATCATTTAACTTGTATCATTTTTTTTAAATAATTTTGAGCCTGTCGGTAGGACACTAACTAATTGGTCTAAAACCACTAAGTAATGGATACTCCTTTTTAGGTAATGGAAGGACCATTGCTGTTTTCCATAGGGTCGGAATTTCTTCTTGTTCTACACAATAATTAATGAGTTAGTGGGTCAAGCAGAATGGCAAACAAAACTTTAACATTTTAACTGCAATCCCGCCGACTCCTATGGCGTTGCTTTTGATAAAATGTAACATTTTGAGTATATCTGTTTGTGATACAAATTCAAGGCAAAAGACATTGTTTATTGTTGCTTCATCCACAGCCAATGCACTGATTGTCTCAGGACTCACCTGATAATGAGGCACATTATTTATGAAATGATTGTTTATAAGATTAGTAACAGACAAATCACTAGGAATTTTATTTTAGATTATTTTTACTTGATTTATTTTATTCCGCAAAGTTTTACAATTTTTGTTGGTATTGTTAAACATATATGAAGAGTAGGCTTATTTTCCACGCTTAATAGCTGCCGAAATAGTATTCTTCAGATCACAGTAGTATTGTTTGCTTATCTCTGTCTTTAACTTTTTATAATCATGAAAAGCCTTATCTTTCAACTTGATCATATATTTGATATTATAAGTCAGCTACGGTGTCTAAAGTTTTATAAATTTAATACATTTATAATTGTGTTTGACAGCAGAAATTTAGATCTTAGGTTTTGACGTATATTTTTCACTTATAAAATATATTTTCTTAGTAAAATGTTAGGTTTTTAAATGTTAAATTTTTTCACTATAAACGAACTAATAATGCGCTTTGGCTTTGTGACTAACATAAAAGGCAATAACATGGCTTGTGGTACTTTCAAAGATCTAAAATTAGAAACAAAATGTTGCAAAATATTGATTTAGAATGAAAATATGGAACTTTGAATATTTTACTTCATTATAAATAAACAAACTGATATTTTAACTTAAAATTGCACTATTTCAATTTATAGATTTTGCGTCAATTTAAAGATAAAGAAATAAAATGAATCTCTCAATTCTTATTTATATCAAATTAAATTTACTTTTTTACAGCTTAAATTACGCGCAGAACTACTGGAGCAATTAAATAACTTTTATTTTTTCCATTGCCACTAACTCAGAATATTTTTCCTTTTCAAATAATGGTTTTACTTCCTGCAAATCCCCGCATATGTGCTAAAGAAAAGGCAGTTGCATGAAATTAATAATTACTTTTTTTAGCCGCGTTTTTTCTGCCTTTTCGTTGGATATCTTCGACTAGTGTGTTTGTCATATCGAGAGAATAAAAATACGGGTCCCTCGGCAATAAAATTTATGATTATACTTGAATAGTAAAAGGATTTCTGTCTATTTGCTAAGTTTTAACATGATAAGAATTTTTAAAAATGCTGATTTATTAAATTTGGTATATCTTAAATTGGTGCAAGCATATATTTATTAAAATATGCCGTATATCGGTGAAAACATTGGAAATTAAAATATTTGATCAAAAACCTTGTCTTGTTTCCTCGTTTTTAGAAACTATAAATAATTTAAAATAAAGGCAGAACGAGAGAGCTAGCGACTAGCCGATGTGTTGGGAGAGCTGGGTTCTCAAGCTTTATTTTAGGAGTTTCAGAGGTCAAACTAGATATCCTCGAAGTACCTACCCGGGCTAACTTGTTTTGTGGCTTAAGAGACAAAAATTTAATGAAGTTAGTTTAGGCACCACCCGCAGAAATAAAAATGTTAAATTTTTTCTCTTAAAGTCAGAAAACAAATCACTGCGGGTAGATCCAAAAGAACCTTCCAGTAATAAATTACAAAATTTCATGAGACAAAAAAAAATTGTTATCTATAATTTTCAACAGGCATTTTTGGTTGTACAAAAGAAAGTTGAAGAAACAGTGAAGAAGAACGTTGAAGAAATACTTTTTAAACAAATCAATTAAAAATTATAATATTTAATAAACAGAAAACTAAAATTAATCGCATAGATACGAAAATATGAAATATAAATCTCAGCACCTTTTAAGTTAATCTGAGTTATTAATTTTATTTTGGAAATTACCCTTATTTGTTTTTTCATTAATTCAAGCGCCATTTTGAAGATAAACATCTGTGCTACTATAAAAACAAGTGTTGCCAACCCTCAGCCTGCTGCAATCCTTTGGCAAACTGCTTGGAATAGTGGAATTTTTATTTATAATCTAGCTTCATATGTTTTTCAATTCAATTCAATTCAAATTCGTTTCTGAATATAAAAATTTTGAGACCATAAATCGCCTAGCCATCCATCTACCGCGGTGCAAGGTACCCGGAAATTAAAATTAACTCCCCTTGATTACTGGTCTCCTAAACATATGACAACTAGCTCTAAAAGCTCTCTATTACCTTCCCTTGTGCATTGTAGTTTCAACTGTTCTAATTCAAACTGGAGAACTTCTTCAATTTTGAATGCCAGTCATAATAAATCATCTTCACTACTTAGTAGTGTGTAGTAGTCAGCCCAGGCGCATTGAAAATGTTTAAACAAACCTACACCAGGTCCAGATGTTGTATCAATTCACACCACAAATAATTATTAATATTAATGTGGTCTCTGAAAAGTAAGTATAGTAGGGTCTTTCTCTAACTTTTGTGCTAAAACAACACAAGCCGTAACATAAAATCTTAGAGCCTCTACTGAATCTACCAACTGGTTTTACTCAAACAAGTTGTAAATAGTTGTTTCCATTTCATCCCCTGTTCCAGAAGTCTATAGTGGTACTCCCAAATGTTGCTCTTTACTGTGGACTGTTACAATTACTGGAAGTCGATCAGCTTTTTCGTCCTCCAATTGTATAATTCAGTTTTTAATATGAAAGCACGATTTACATGTAGCTTTTGACGACACCTCCGAATTGAAGATCGGTTTATTACGTACACGCTCTTTGTCGTGCTCTTTTGATATTATTTGATGGCAGGATTATTTAAAATGCTATTTTTATGCATATTCAATCAATATTCGCACCCTTTGGTGTACGGGTAAGGGTTGTTCAAATCAGGTAATTTTTTATTGGCGTTAGTTTCAAGTCAAATAAAAAAGAATAGATGGTATGGCTATACAAAACAAAAGTTGAAAAGCCCTAACTTATATCCTAGAGTTAATTGTACTATATATATATATATATATATATATATATATATATATATATATATATATACTCGAGCAAAATGTTAATCAAATAATATGTATTTGCAGACGGCAATAACCAACTGAAACTGTTACTCGTTATGATATTCCATGAACAAATAAGTATGACAAATACTCGCGCAGTGTTAAACGTTCTCGTTTGCATACCGGTTTATGGCCACATTAATAAATTGCCTCCGAATGCAACCAAATGTCTCAAATTTAAATGCATCGGTTCCTAGAACGTTTTAAACCATCCATTTAAAGTTCGATCTACGTACATTAGCCTATCCTAATGTAATTTCCTTTGTTTGTTCGTGAATAAAATACTATTTAACACACCGTTTTAAAACATACATGAACTAACTTAGTAGTGTACCTAACGATGAGCACAGTCGAGTACAAAGTTAACGATAGCGATAGTAACGGCAAAAGGGTCTTTTGATTATCTGCTTTATAGCGTTAAGGACATTTTCATTGAACCCCCTTTATTCATTCCATGTAACATAACTAACTTTTTTCTTAAGTAAATACTATCCGCAATTTTTATTATATCCCTAGAAAATAAATCGTATTTTTCGCAGATTTCCATAATTAAAACTGAATAAAAATAGAAATTGTATCTTTAAGTACGGCTACATCTATAAGTTTCTACAGTTTCAAGATGCTTAGGGTAACCAACCTCTAGACTTTTAAAGACGAATCTACAGGATGATTTTTTAACTCGAAACTTTCAAATATCTTGAATAATAAGTACGAAAAAAATATCCATAATCGATAATCATTCCATGGAGGAAATACATTAATGCTAAAATTAGCCACTCTTCTCCTTCCATGCCGGTGGGGCGGGGGTAACTTTGCAAACTTAAATAGGAACCCCTATTTTTTTATTATAGATTCAGTTTATATAGCTAAAAATTCGTAGGATTTCCCTGAAACATTTTTTTCCATTCATAACAGGTGGCGCTGTAATCGACGAAGTTCATTTTAGTTTCGATTTTTCCTACTGGAGATTTATGCATACAATTCTGCATGCGTTTGCAATAAAGAATACTACCACATTTTCATTGTAAATAATCCAAATTCGTCGCCAAAAAAGTTTATTAATTGTGCAAATTGCGAATAACTGGGAAACGTAAATGGCTGGTGAATAGACTACTTTTAACCATAAGTCAGGAACAACGACGTGGATGTAGTAGTTTTCTGTTTTCTTCGGGGTGCTTGATTAACGTGCGTCCTCTCACTCCTCACCTATCAGAGTGATTGATTTACACGAGTCCCCTCGCCTTATCATCTTTCAATTAAAGTAAGAGCTCAAGATGATGGCCCTCGATTTCAATGCACTTATTAATCTGCATTTGAAATGACTGTACATAAGTGTGAACTGTGTCTCCTTGAATTTCGGCATAAGCATTTCTGATTCGCTCAATCATGTCCCACGTTTTGTTGGTACTTGTTTGTAAACTTTGTCTTGGAGATAGCAAAAAAAATCTGGCTAAGTAAGATCTGGTGATTTAGTTGGCCAATTTACCGTACCAGCTCTACCGATCTAGCGACCATGATCTAGCTACAACACTCGATAAATCTTTGTGTAGTGTATTGATACTATTAGACCAAAGTAAAACTTTTGGCTTAGTGCATTTTCATCACTCATTTCTAAGCTAAAATATAATAATATTAATACTAATAATCCTTTTTGTTATAACGTACAAACGAAAATTTTTGCAATGCTGTAGATTCTTATAGACAATTAAATTATAAAGTGCAAAGTGCCATGAGTTTAGAACAAATCTTCTGCTCTTCCATTCAAGCTGAAAATAGAGAGATGAAAAATATAATAATTAACGTAGAATAATATCTACGGCTTAGCATTTAAACTGAAATAAAATTAAACAGCAGCCTAGTATAACGAATTTAATTACGTGTTTTTAATAAACAGCAATTTCTTAAACCGTGTTTTAAAATATTTTTATGTCACCCCCAAAATGTGAAAAAAAAAATTATAATTTAGTTATTTTAAAAATAAAAATTGGTGGAGAATGGGTCGATTTCGGTGATTACCTCTCCAGTATTGATAGCAAATAATGTATTATGGTGTGCGGTTCGAGTAAAAAAAAAATGGGAACCACATCTCCGCTAGCTCGTCGGGGGGGACTGGGTTAGTTAGCCAGGTGATAGACACACAAACAATAAAAAAAGGTCGATAGTTTGAGTAAAAAAGGTATATCAGTATATTACAAATATGTGCACGGCTATTACAGCAAATGACTATAAGACAAAAAAAGAAGTGGCAAGCAGCAAAGCGTGAAAATATAGCTATTTATAGATATATACAAAAGAAACTAAATGAAATGTAGCAATCAGGGTATTCCTCTGGGTGACTGATATTTTCATTCACTTATTTACATGATTACAAAAAAATAGGTAAGCAGCAAAGCATAAATATGCAGTTATTTATAGATATACACATATATAAAAAAAATAAATGAAATGTAGCAATATGGGTACTAACTTGAGTGACTGCTATTTTTACGAAAATGTTAATTGTGACATTTATCTGGATGAGGTGGGGGGTCTTTCAATCCCAAACAGCTTAGCAAATCGACGGTACCATGCACCTAAAGCGTAGAATTATGGCACTTATCTGGATGAGGTGGGGGTCTTCCAATACCAAACAGCTCAGTAAATCGACGGTACCATGCCACCCAAAGCGCAGAATTATGGCACTTATCTAGATGAGGTGGAGGCCTTCCGATTCCAAACAGCTCAGCAAATCGACGGTGTACCATGCATACAAAGCGTACATCAGCTTACGCCAGGAATGATAAGCAGGAGACGGATAGATGAGCAGTATACCATCGAACACAATATAAACCACAATGAAAACAGAAGGGAACGAAAAAAAGCCCTGTAAATAAATAAAATGTTGTCAAAAATCGCAGAAAATTTGCAAAAAAAACTTTAAACTTACGTGGACGGAGTATGGCTTTATAGTAGTCTCCAAGCTCCCACACGGTGGAGGAGTTTCTCTGTTCCAGAATTCTAATGAATCCAAAAATGAAACTCGCAACCAATGGAAAAAACTCAAGTAGATCACAAAATTTGAAAGTCCCACTAACTCACACGCGGTCGTAACGAACCCTGAATTAATAATGGCTCCCCGGAAGATTATTAAAAAGTTTAAGAAATGTAACGACAAGAGGAAATGAGCGATGTACCGCATTAATTGTTATTCACCCGACTCAAGATAAATATACGGACAAAATATGTCCTATGACAATAAAATAACTGAGACAAATATAGTCTATCCTTAAATTACAAGGATTAACAAACAAGATACTGTTTAATGAAGGCAAATTTAAATTATATGGAAAAATTGTCCAAACGTAAATCATATACCGTCCTGCTCAAGTGCTTAAGTCTGCGACAATACTCACCTAGAAGAACACAGGGCCGGACGTCCAATAGTTGCAAACCTACCTTAATGGTCCACGTTCCCTAAGCTATTGCATCAATTCTACATTCAAGAAGCTCATGTAATAAGTTAGACTGTTTCCTGACATTCCAAATGTAAAATATATTACAAATCAGGACACAATAATAAAATTTTGGGCTAATACTGGCCCTGTTACTTCGCCGTATGTTAGTCTGCGCTCTTGCGCTAGCCCGTTGTGAACGTAACGGAAGAGGTTTTCGTACTATGTCCACCGCAACGTTGGTTTTGACAGAAAGAAAACAACCTAACCTACACGAGACCTGAAGAAAAATGTTTATTAATATATTATTATAATAGATATTATTAAACTATCAAATGTGTCAAGGTAAGTGACTAATTGTGTTCTTTATACGATAATAAAAGTTTTTGTTTATTTTATTTCGTAGGTTATGAACTAGTTTAACTAATAAAATTTATTTAATTTCGGAGACTATTACTTGGCCAATAACCGCATAATATGTATAAATGGAATTGAAAATTCATTATAGATGTATACTTGCTAGTTACTTTAATCCTGGACTGTAATATGTGAAGTGCAACTATCGTTGAAAAATCTCGTTCACGAGCCGAGATAAAAACATTCTGAAATGAAGTAAAATCTAAGAAAACAACTACTTGATATCGTTCAAATATGCTTTTAGAGGGCGGAATATTAAAACATAATATTTTTAGTCGAAAATTCCTCTATAAAATCCTTATTTTACTATAAGGAACGTAACCAGACTGCAACCAACAGCTATTCTCTGGGCTGTGTGCCCCGCCGAGCGCTGAATTACAAGTTACAAGCCTGGCACGTTAAGTGTAATAATTGAATATTACCATCAAAACCATTATCGCATTACCTGTTCATTCAGAAAATAAATATGTTATATTTGTGATTTTGCAATTTAAAAAAAAATGTCGGCAATGATTATATATTTAACAGGATTATATCCATAAAAATTTCCAACGTCTTTTGACTCCTCCATTACACAAATATAATATACCTTTTGTATATAAGAAAAATGAATGATATAATAATTTAACGTATGACCGCTGTCTATAACTTTCTTCTGACAGAAATCGATTATCCATTATTTGTTTGGGTTTTCTCTATAAATCATGAGAGGTGATATTCTATCAAGATTTAGTAAACTTGGCGCAACATAAGTAACTTAAATCTTATTTTTACAGGATGTGCTATGTAATGAAGTTTCTGTTAAGTTCAGGCTTCAACTGATAGCAATAATAATATAATAATAATAATATTTATTTACGGAAATAACATACAGAAAAAATATACAGATATAATTTGTACTATTTATGTAAACAAATTGGATAAATTTACAGTAAGTTAAAACTTGTTTGTAAATTATTGGTAATTTCAGAACCTAGATGTACAATATATTTAGTGTATTCTTATTGTTGCATTTTACAAATAGTCTAAGACTTGTGTATAAAAATTCACATAAGGTAATTCGCAGAAGGTCCTGAAATAACCATTAACCTATATAATTAACAATAAGAAAAAGATATGAAGTAAGCATGACAGGCGAATTATTGAAACTATTGGAACTAAGTGGAATGAGTATTTTTTTGTGTTTATATATTTTTTACATCTATTAGTCGATGTATATCTAGTCTGGGAATGCTTTTAATCCAAGATTTTACTCTATTCTTGAACAAACTATAAGAATTTATAGTTTTTACTTCAATTGGCAATTTATTATAAAGTTATGTATGGTATGTATGGCATCTTTGTGCAATTGTTTTTTTAGGTCTAGGTACATGAATAGGGGCATTTATCATATAACGGGTGCTGTAGGCATGATCAATATTTTCCAACTCATTTTTGTTTTTATACTGCCTTAGTAAAAGGTTGAAACAGAAGAGTTGCCGCATATCAAAGATCCCCGTTTCTACATATAGACTTTCAGTTGGGTAGGTCCAATTTTTTTTATATATAATTTTTAATATTAATTTTTGCGTAGTTTCTAAGGTCCTTAAATGATTATTTGAAGTACCTCCCCATGCTATAATTCCATAAGTAAGGTGAGATTCGACTAAAGCATGATAAAGTGTTTTCATATGAACGATTTTAAGAATTTTAGATAAGTATTTAAATTTATATAAGATAGTTCTAATTTTTTTTACTATAAAGTTTATGTGTATATCCCATTTTAAATTCTTATCTATGTAAATTCCCAGATACTTAATTTTATCTGTAGCTGAGATTTCTATATTTGTGCTGCCGATTTTTACACATAATTTTTTATAAGTCGGTAAATATTTCGAATAGGAGGTAAACGGTATGTAATAAGTTTTACTAAAGTTTACTGTTAGTAATTTATTACTGAACCAGGTAAAGATAATAGCTAGATCAGCTTCTATTTTATCCTTTAATATATCCCAACTTTCGGCTTCATAAAAAATGGCTGTATCATCAGCAAAACTTACTACTTCACCCTTAGTTTCTACATTAAATAGGCCATTTAGGTATATATTAAACAGTATTGGTCCTAGAACAGTGCCTTGAGGCACCCCATATTCTACAGTCTTTACATTACTTACTGTGTCTTCGATTTGAGTACATTGCGTACGGTGTTCTAAATAACTCGACATTAATTTATATGAAGTCCCTCGAAAGCCTATACTGTTCAACGTACTGAGAAGTTGGGTGTGGCTAACCGTGTCGAAGGCCTTTGCCAGGTCGATGAAAACGCATATTGCTGGTTTTCTGTTATCAATAGATTTATTAATTTTAGCAGTTAATTTTGCAATAGCGTCTTGCGTCGACCTGTTCTCTCTGAACCCAAATTGTTTGTCTGATAATATGCTATATCTCTTTAGATAACAATTAATCCTATTTCTTAGTACTTTTTCAAAAATTTTCGCTATATTCGAGATTAAAGAGATTGGCCTATAATTAGCAACATCTAGTTTATCACCACTTTTAAAAAGTGGTTTTATTATAGCCGTTTTGAATAATGATGGACATACTCCTATGTTAAACGATCTATTTATTATGTAAGTTAAAGGTTTAGCTATTTCTTTAGCAATGTCCTTTAAAGTTTCGGACCGTATGCCATCAATACCAGGTGCCTTATTATTTTTTAAATCATGAATAGTTTCGATGACTTCCAACTCGTTAGTCTCAGAGAGAAAGAATGAATTGGGAAAAGTTTTTATTGTCTCAGTTACACTGTTTTTTTGTAATTTAATTTTGTTAGCTAGATTTTTTCCTACATCGGTAAAATAATTGCAGAAAGCATCGGCTATATCTTTTTTATCAGTAACTGCTACATTATCTTGTACTACTTCACTAATTTCATTTTTCCCAATATTCTCGTTTGATAGTTCTTTTATGGATTTCCAAAGGCCAGTCGAGTTATTTTTATTTAAATCAATTTTATTTTGAAAATAATTTACTTTCGCTTTTCTTATTAGTTCAGTTAATTTATTTTTATATTTTTTAAATTCTTGTTTATTTTCTTCAGAAGGATATTTTTTCATTTTTTTATAAAGCTTGTCTTTTATGTTAACTGAATTTATTAGACCTTTGGTAATCCAGTTAGTTCGTTTTTGCTGATTATTTTTTATTTTAATTATTTTAGTTGACTCATGTATGTATGTTTTTAGCTTGTTAACAAATATTTCGGTGAAATCATCTACTTTGTTTGCTGAATATAATTCAGTCCACGTTTCCTCTCTTAATTTATTTATTAGTGCGGTTTTTTCAAGATATTTTTTATTAGTCTGATTATCTAATACTATTGATTTTTCATCGGTTGTAACAATTTGAAGAATAGTTGGGAAATGATCTGTTATACTGTGATTTAATATAATTGACTGATATTGTATGTTATTCTGGTGGCGATTTTTATGTTTTAGGAATATATGATCTAGGCAGCTATTTTCATTTCTTTGCACTCTGGTAACATTGTTTATTAGAGATATGTACCCTTCCTGACTTAATATATTCAAATATTCATCTATTTCATCATTTACTGAAAGTATATTATTATTGAAGTCTCCAACAAGTACATGATAGTCGGTTTTATGTTGTATGTTATTTAAATAAATTTCAAGATTTTCAATAAAAATGTTTGCACAAGTGGATGGAGGCCTATAAATACCTGTTAACAGAAATGTATTTTCTTGAAAATTTGTAAGGATTTCAAGAGCCTTTATATTACCTATATTAATTATTTTGTATTCAAAACATATCGGGTTTTTAATATATATTGCTACACCATCATTTTGGTTTAAGTCTCCTTTGTTATATACTAGATTGTAGCCTGTTATATTGAATAGAGAAGGATCTTGGATTTTCCATGTTTCAGTAAAAATGATAAAATCAAAATCACATTCCAATTGTTCTAATAAAATTTTAAACTCATCTAGGTTTTTATTGATACTTCTTATATTACAGTGCATTATTTTTAAGTTTGTAAATTTTTTATTTTTTTCTAGAATTTTCCTGCATTCTATATTACACTCCACCACTTTTGTTTCAATAGTATCTATTTTAAAGTCTCTGATGTATGAATCCATGTTATTTATTTATTTAATAAGGACAGTATATATTTAAAACTTAAAACAATCTTATAAGATAATCTTTTTTTTCCTCCAGGAAGTCCGTTGCTGCACTTACAGTTCGTTTATTGGATGTGGTAGCAGTGTTGGACCTCGGATTTTTCTTCGGAATAGGGTCTGTTTTTGATGTGTTGATGTTGTTGATGTGTTGATGAATGTTGAAATATTCTAAATTAATATATATTCCTTCCTCTTCCTTTTCTTTTATTTTGTGTTTTTTCGTAAGGTATAATTCGAGGTGTATGTAGACTTTCCTTTGGGCAACGAATTTTTTGGTGTATTTGTTTTTGCTTGAATTGTTCCTTGTGTTGTAGTTTCCTCGGGATTGTTTTTAGATTTACCTTTATACGACTTTATAAAGGCCTGTCTACGTTTAGCTGTATTTATTTCAGTTTGGGTTGTGGTTGCGGGAGGGCTATTTGCGAATATTGTAGAGTTGTTTAGGTGTTGATTCGTTTCGTTATTTATTTCTATTGCCTTCAAATCATCAACGGTGTATTTATATTCTCCCACATATAAAGCGCCTCTCTTGATTGTACATTCTTGGTTAGGTTCTTCTTCCTTTGCAAGTTTTAAATGTTTCCTTAATATTGCACCTTCTTGCCTCTCTTTGAATGTTCTATCTTGTGCAATTGCTATGCCAGTGTTCTTTAGTTTTGGACAGATTTCCATTAGTGTTGCTTTGCGCAAGTATGATATAAATTCGATTTTGATCGGTTTATTTTTTATATTATTTAAGCAGTATATGTTATTTATATCATTTAATGTTATATCTGTTTGCAACTTTCCGTTAATTGTTTGTAGTACTTCTCCTGCAAGATCGTTACAGTCCTCTGGGATGGCAAGACCAAATATTAAAACATTATTTTTTCTTTGATTTTGGTCCAGCAGTTCAATTTTTTTGTTTAATCTGGCTACTTCGTTTTCTAATTCTTCAATATGTTTGCTAGAATGTTCTAATTTAAGAAGCAATCTAGATTCTACAGCTTCAATAATATTGATCAGCGAATTATTTGATGACCGTATTTCCTCCAGTAATGTTGCATTGGTTACATTATCAGACATATTAAATCACGTGTAGATGCGGCAACTCGTTATTTATTATAATACTTATATATTATGCTAGGTAAGCTGTTCACTCTGTATTTTTACGGTTGCAAGTTTATTATGTGTTGGTCTGCCAGCGGCTATTACCTACACTTTTATTAGGGTTCCTCGTTTGGGATTTCCGCTGGTTGCCTGGCCCTTTTCACGTGTTTACTACTGCTTGCTTGGGGAAACTAGCACAAAGTTGAGTCCACCGTTTAGTTGTTTTAATCAAATTTTCACTTTTTTTAATCGTTTATTCACTTCAAATTTCTTTACACTATTTGGAGATTTAGCGTAATTTCTTTGTATGTATGACTCGACTAAGTCCCGTTTCGTTTTGTTCAGTTTAACCGTTTATTTTTAAATATTTTACCGAGCGTCACTGGACACGTCCACTCTGTTCGACTGTACCGTTACTTATTTAGAAATCTTATAAAAACTGGTTGTTCTGATTTTATTTTGTAAACTAAGATTAGTTGGAACGATTATACTCAGTAATTGAACAATAAAAACACAAATAGTTTCGTATTCGATTACAATTTTCTTAGTAGTTTTTGAGATATTTTTATTTAAAAGCCAGCCTGACGTAGTTTTCCAATGAATCCGATGCTGCTAAGAAATACATAATTGAACATCAAGGGAAAAAGTTATGACCGAAATACTAGTTTTACCAATAAATCCAAAATGGCGGATTGTTATATTTTCTTAATAGACTATTAGGCCAGTCGTCAGGTAGATTAACATCGTTTTATATCGGAAAAGAGATTTTACTGTTGGAACCAGTTCATAGGCCTCTTTTAGACTTGCTAATTTTTTAGTTGAAGTTTAAGTAAATACAGTGTGACCCATTTCAAATGGAAACCTCTCTGTAAAAAATGTATTTATAATCCTATGTTAATGTATTTTTTTAATGATAAACCATCGAAAACTGAACTTTATGACAAAAATTTAGATATAAATTTCAATTTTCAAAGCCTTCTATGATGGACAAATTTGATTAGTGATTTTTTATTGAAACTTTAACTATACCACTGCATTCAGTAACCTCTCAAATGGGTAAATCCCAAGTTTCATGAAAAAATATTGAAAAATGACAGATCTGTCTGCAACAATTTACCTGTGATACATATTATATAACCGATTAACAGTAGGTAAAATGGGGTAAAATAATAGTGTTATATAACGTCACTTTGGTGTTTATGGACATGTATCTACTAAATCTATAAAAGTATCCTATTTGTACCAATTTTTTTAGAGATATAGTCCACATGTTTCTCAAATTTTAAGTTCCTATCTATTAATAATCCCTAGTAACTTCATCTTCTAAATTCAATTGCTTATTGCCAATTTTGACTTTTATTTGTAAATTGGAAAAATTTTGATATGCAAAATCTGACCCTATAAACATACATTTTGATTTAGTTCCGTTTATTTTTAGTTTACTTGCATTAAATTTATCAGTAAGTCTTTTTAAATCTTCATTAATAGTTGTAATTAAAGTTATATAATTTTTGTGGATAGATTAAGGTATCATCCGCAAAGGGGTGTATTTTACAATTGACTAAGACTTTACCTAAATCGTTAATATAGAGAATAAATAATAGGGGACCAAAGACACTACCTTGCGGGACTCCACTATTGTTATAGCGGCTTTCAGAATATTGATAATCATATTTTGTTTATTGACATCTAAGTGTTAAATAACGTTCCATCCACATTAAGGTTATACCAGAAAAACCACATCTTTTTAGTTTTATGCTGATCGATTGTCTCGAAGGCTCTCTTTAGGTCTATGGAGACCGCACATATGCCAAGTCCTTGATTTATATCTTCTTTCCAATCAGATATTACACATTGCAGCGCAGTCTCGCAAGAGTGTTTGTCTCTGAATCCTGACTGATATGTACATAGCAAATTGTTGCACTTTACATATTCTAGTTTGATTGTATACCACAAGTTGTAAGAGTTTTTCACAGAATGGTAACATATTGATAAGACGCATTTCGTATGCGATTTGTGTTAGGTACTTTCTACCTATGACGTGAAAGAGTTCTTTTAATTAATTTTAAATCTATTTCACCGATGCTACCATTTTTGTTTTGACTATAAATAATTTCTTTTAACCCATTTACTGATAATTGTTTGAACAAAGAAAGAAGACGTGCAAGGTAGTATCGTGTTTAGTAAAAAAGTTTCATCATCATCGTAACTATCAATGTCAGATAAAATTTCTTCGACACTTTCAACATAATAATTATTTGAAACTTTAGTAACGTCACCTGGTTTATGGTAGTATGTGTCATCGCATACAATGCCACCTATTTGTTGCTTCTTGCTTCCCATTATGTCCTTAAAACTTGACCACATTAATTTTGGATTATTCTTGTTTTTATCAATTGCATTATAATAGAAAATCTTTTTTGAGTTATCTATAGTTTTTGTTAGTATATTTCGATATTTTTTATATGTTACCCAGTCCTCATAACTATTAGTCCAGCTATTTTTTATAGGCGTCATTTTTATTTTTTATAGCTTCTCTACACTAGTCATTCATGCATTTATTATTTAATTTTATTTTGGTTTCTCTTAGAGGTGAAATTATATCTAAAGTTGTTCTTAAATTATCAAAAAAGCATTATCTAGTTACTACATTTATATCTGTACTGCTGTATTTCCAATCTTTCTCAACTAATAAACTTGATATTTCAGTAAAATCTAGTTTTCTTCGTGTTAATTTGAACTGTTAACGACGTGATCTGTATAAACATGAATAGAATTGAATAGATATTGTATAGGTATGATCCACCTTTGCATTTACATTTGCAACATTACCAAACACTAAATCTATTGTAGTTTTACTAACATTTATCACCCTAGTATAATCAGTTATAAACTGTTTGAAGCCCATATCTTCAAACTTATTACTTAAATTTCTTTTTGCCGCGTTATTTTCTTTCCAGTTGATGTTAAAATCTCCTACTACTAATATGTTATAATTACAGTTTTTATCAAGTTTACTTCCTAGGCCTAGAGATAGATAGATAGATTTAAAGATATTTTTTTAAAGAACCCATGGAGAACATGCACTAAATAAACAATACACCGACCTCGTCCAAACTGCAATTGCAATTTATCAAGGGAAACTTTGCCCTCGACTCAAATCTTCCAGCGGCTTGTAAATCAGTGTATGCGCGGGACTATGCAATCTTAGGCGTGAATCACGCAGTGGATATACCATCCTTCGGAGGTAATGTAAAGCTGTCGGTCCTCTCAACAGGACTGGCGTTGGGTTGATGTAGATTTCTCCCTTACGGCGGACGTCGTCAGTAGCTCGGTACGAATTTCTGAGATAGGTATGAGAGCGCCAGTACCGACTCCAAGGGTTTACAGAAGCTGCAATTTATCTCAGGGCGTTTTCCCTTTAGATCGGGTTCGTGCAAAGACCAGGGATTGACATTTCATGTAGATAACGTCTGTTAGTGCCCAGCTTCGGCGTAGTCAATTAGAATTTAGATATTGTTTTTAAATTTTTTGACAGGGAAGGAGTCCCTGATTATGCCTACTTTATACTCAGGGAGGTTTGCTACTGTTGGACTTTAGCAAGCGCTTTTTTGCAGTTAAGACATCTTACTAGTTAGGATGTCATGGTTAAATGGCCGTGGCGGACTCAGTAATGGTAGGTTAAGTCGTTAGGGACAGAAGTTGATACGTTGAAACAGAAAACCGAAATTGTTAATATCGTCTATATTTCTTTACTAAAATTATTCTGCAGCGAGTTTCACTCAGATTAATAAATTTATAGTCCAATAAAATGGGGAAAATTTGGATGAAATAATTCAGACCGGGCTGAAATTGTGGGAACAGGCTTATTTTGTGGTACTTTTTAACATATTAAAAGTACCCACCTATAGACTCCGGCGGAGGGGAAGGGGGGAGAAAATAGGAAAAAATCCAATAGTACCAATTTTACTGTAAAATATGTACACATCGACAAATTTCGTCAAATTTTATTTATTTATTTATTTTCTTATTTTATTTAATAGCAGCATCCCTAAACTTATCTCCTCAACTATTTGTATATGTATTTCTTGTATATGGCATAATAAATCTAAAATTTTACGATAATCCATTACGCGAATTTGGTCTTAAATTATAGACCATTCATGGCCCCGAATATAACATATCCAACGATTTCCACAGTTAATCTTATAACGTCTATAAATCGCCTCACTTAACCGTGATAAATTATTTGTAAGTTATATATTATTAGACGTGAACAGCAGGAGAAAAATAAATTTTCTCCGATGTGGAAATATGGCATCAACCGGGAACATAATTCATATCGTCAGTGGGAAAACAATTTAAAAATATTGCATGTGAAGCAAAAATAAAGGGAAAGAAGTTGTAAAATATTCTGTTTTTCACTTTAGAGCTTTCAACTTGGAAATGAAAATGTATATTATACGCTTTAATTTAACACACTGGGGAAATAGGCAATTGTTGTGTGCAGCCATATTAAGTTGCACCGGATATATTTTAACCAAGTTTTATATATTGTGCTTCTTTTTAATGATCTGGCAGAGTAATTGAGATTTTAATAGGTATTTTTATATTGTCGTGTCGGGATTGAGGCTGCAATAGAAGCCATAATATATTAAAATAAAACTTTAGAGAAAATCAATTTTACTCATAAATGTTATGTTGTAGTAAACAAATAAAGCATGGAATATACGATGATCTAAAAATGTGGAGAACGTGGAATGTTTTAAATAGATTAATTTCCAAATTAATTTTAATTTAATTACTTATTTACAAGATTTGAAGACAAGATAAGATTCCTTCGTAAACAACACTGTTTAGATACAGAAATAGTGTAGAAATACTAGCTTTCCCTGATAAATAAACACTTTAATTGCCCAACAAATACAACCCAATTACAGGGCAAAAATTATACACAATAATATAATCATGGTTTAATTGTTAGAAGAAATTATATGAAAAATATATAATATAGTGAAATTCTATAACATAAGACTTATAATATAAGCAAGTAGAAAGCAAAAAGCGAAATACACCTACATTTACACATTAATTATATGTTTATACACACATATATAATTCTTAATAACAGGAAAACTTAGCACATTTTATTAATTTCTTTTGGGGACACATATTTAAATCGTACAATTCATTTATTTTATTACAGTAATTAAACATACAGTATATGGGTGATTTTGTCGTCATATTTGTATCAGGCCGCTCACAGCAAAATATATTATTTAGAATAGAAAATGTTTATTTTGTCAAAATGTACAAACAAAAATACAAAAGGTATTAGGTACAGTGAAAACTAATATTTAAACCTAACCCTAGCTGCTTAAGAGAAAATGTAAGTACTTACATAAATGTGAACTAAAATATAAAACAAAATATTAAATTTTAGTGTTAAAAAGAATAATACATATAAATTAATTAATGCATTGATGTAATGAAAACTTTCATGCTGTAAATATTAAAGGAGATTCGGATTGATCCTGAGCTTGTAATGTTTTCTTTTAACACCATATATGACTTTTGAAAGAGGAATATTTGTAATAAATTTCATGCATAGATTTTGCAATTTATCTTTATCTTCTACTGTTAGACAAGGTCCTACTATGGTATTACAGTAATTCTATTGTCAGGCCGAGATCTTTGGCATAGTGTACGGTTTCAAGGTCTGAACCATTTAGTTGCATTGCTAGCTGTAAGTCTCTTCTGGCGAGTAATATGTGCTTATATTTATTCGCATTTAAAATTAATGAATTTGTTTACATCAGCTGCTAATCTTTGATAGGTGAGTATTTATTTTCCCTTGCGCGTTCATAGTATCAAGAGTTGAATAGCTGTAATATATCTGTATGTCATCTGCGTAGAGCTGCATACTACAATAACTGAATATATTTTGCAAATCAGAGATAAATATACAAAATAGGATGGGACCCAGAACTGAGCTCTGGGGTACTCAAGATATTAAGTCTTTCGGTTGGAAATACATCTGACCAGTAGGACTATTTAAACTAACGATTTGTCGTCAATTTTTCAGGTATAATTCCATCCATGCTAAGAGATTATTAGAAAGTCTGAAGTATTTTAATTTACTAATCAGAACGTCTAAGTCGATGAAGTCAAAAGCTTTAGACATATCTAGTAGTACTAAGGACATATTTTTTGATTGATGTATGGCGCCGAGACTATCGTCTACAACTGTTGTCAATGCAGTGGTGGTACTGTGCTTTTCCCGGAAGCCAGATTGATTAAGTTGCATTAGATCATTTACATTATCCAGATCTCGCTATTTTGGTATTGGCTTTATGATGGATATTTTCCACGAGGATGCAAACCTGCCCACTTCGGATGAGGTATTTATGACATGTGTGAGGGGCTCTGCGATAGATGGAAGACTTAACGAGATGAAACCTTGGAACGTGAATATTTAACTGGACAAGCATTTCCAGGGAGTCACTTTTGTTATGCATGCTTTTATATAATACCAGAAAATATAAAATTCTTCTGAATTCAAGGCTCTCAAAATTAAATGTGCTTAATAAATTAGTTATTTACACCTCTTTCTGAATTTCTCAAAATAAAATCAAAGAATCTAATTGCTTCATTACTTCATTCTTATATTTATGTTTTCCAAAACTCAGCTCAGCATCGAAGTAAATAGTCTTTAATCAATATATCGCGCTATAGTATCGTTATAGAATGGTCGTTGAAATCTGTTCTTCTTTTTTGTATATGATACAACTTTACGTTTGCCGACGTTCAGATCTGGCTTATTAAGTGAACACCACTGACTCATTTTGTCAACTTCCTTTTGAAATTATCTGCAGTCATCTGCAGATTTTATATTTATAAAGAGTTTCAAACCATTTGTATAATATTAGTTTGTCACATTCAAGAGTTAAGCATCAGTGATTAATAAATAATAAAAATAGCAACGGTCTAATATTACTACCCTGTGGTACTCCAGATGTCGATTGGTATATAAATGATTTGCAATCATGAGAAAACTGATATCTAATCTCCAGATATGATCCAAAGTACATTAGAAGCTGGCTATTAAAATCAAAGTTCTTTAATTTGTTCAGTAATATTTTATTGTCAATTCTATCGAAAGTCTTAGAGAAGCCTGTGTACAACGCATTTGCCTGTCCTTGATCATCGATAACATTTGACACATTAAATTTGCGATGGTCGATGTGTTAGCCATAAAATCATGTTGATATGGTGATATAATTGTTTCGGTAGACAAATAGATACGAGATCATCGCAAAAACCTTCCCGAAATTACTCAGAATAGGTATTTGTCTGTAGTTGTTTACATAAGCTGGATCTCCCGCTTTATAAGTTGGATACGCCTTTGCTATTTTTCAGTCTTTCGGAAATGTTGATATTTTTAACGATAGATTAATTTTTTTAAACATTTATTTAACGTCGGTCTATTTCCGCTACTGAGGCATCTCACCGACGCCTGTAGACGAGCTACCCCCAACCAGGAATTTTACCGTACCTCTTCCCTTAAGAAGAGTAGGAATCTTTTACTTGCCTAACATTTAATAGACAAGGGACGGACGGCTTTACATCCCCTCCGAAGAATGGTATATCACCTACAAACCTTCGCCTAAGGTTGCATAGCTTCCGCGCATACACTGACATACAAGCCGCTGGAAGATATGCGAGGCGAGGACTTCTTTGAAACGGTCGCCCATCCAAGTATTAACCGCGCCTAACGTTGCTTTATACCGCATATCGAAGTATGTACATTGTATAGTGTATATGACCAGAATTGAAATCGTATGAAAACTAAAAGCCGGCAAAAACAGTCGGCATCTTTTGCGGAGGTAAATAAAAATGCTTGTCATAAGAAAAACAATAAAGAGACGCCGACTGTTTTTGCCGGATTTTAGTTTTTATGCGGTTTCAATTCTGGTCGTATACACTATAAAGACGCATCTACGCTCGCCTCCTAGATTAAATATTATATACGACGGAACTGAGAGCACATATATGCACGCACTGTCTTTGAACACGAAGGATGGTATTAAATCCGGACCTGATGTAAATTTAAAACATAATATTTTTAGCCGCAAACTCCTCTATAAAATCCTTATTTTACTATAAGGAACGTGACCAGGCTGCAGCCAACAGCTACTCTCCGGGTTATGTGCCCCGCCGAGCGCTGAATTACAAGTTACAAGCCTGGTGCGTTAAGTGTAATAATTGCATATTACCATCAAAATGCTAATGCTTCGATTGCAACAATGCTTCGTTTTGATGGTAATATGCAATTATTACACTTAACGCGCTAGGTTTGTAATTTGTAATTCAGCGCTCGGCGAGGTACATAACCCGGAGAGTAGCTGTTGGTTGCAGCCTGATTACGTTCCTTATAGTAAAATAAGGATTTTATAGAGGAGTTTCCGACTAAAAATATTATGTTTTAATATTACGCCCTCTTCAATTTCTGCTAATATTATGCGCGTTATATTAATTTTTTCAAAAAGATTCTTGTTTCTATTGTTGTTAATATTTATATTATCATGTGATTTTGCAAATATTAAGCTAAAGAAGTTACTAAATATGTCATCAATTTCCTCCGAGTTTTCATAGATTTATCCATTATATATTTCAATTTACTGATATCCTTGTTCGTTTTCTATTTGATTGTACAAATGACCAAAATTGTTTAGAGCCTGAAGAATTAGAATTCTGAATTTGTATGAGGTAGCTGTCATATGCTTTGACTTTCTGTTGTTTGACTCACGATCGGAATGCTTTGAATTTATTTAACTGAGGCTGGTTTTTATTTTCTTTTATAACTTTATTGATGTTTATTCGTCTCTTTGATATTGTTGATAATTTCTTTCGTTTTCCATTGTGGCTACGATCTTTTATAATGTTTATATTCCGAAGCGCATTAGCCTAATATGTGATATAATTTAAAATAAACTTCTTTTGTCGATATGTCAACATTCTGAAAATATGCAAATAATAGCAATCTGTATTCTATGCAGAGCTATATAGATCGCCTTTTTAAAGTTATATGATTTTTCATTTTATTATAATGCTTAATGTAACATAAAGTGCCGTGTGGAACATATCCTTATTAAGTTCAATAACCAGAAGTTAATGTACGAATGATGTTGTGGGCTGCCCATATGAAAGATTTAATTTATTATAGGCGGTAAATTTTAAAATAAGATTAACTACTTCATTAACTTGTTCAGAAGTTATCTTCAAATAGGGAGCAATGTGTAAAAATTGGTGATAATAGAAGTAATTTAAAAATAATAAAATATGGCTTTCCTCGAGGAACGGCCAATTCTTTTTAATATTTATGTCAACGAATTACTCCAACTTCCAATTAATGGAAATATAGTAGCAAATGTAGATGACACTGTTCTTCTGGTTGAGGATGACTCCTAAGAAAATGTTGCCAATAAAATAGTGGTAGAGTTTTCAAGACGGCAACAGTAGCCTTCGAAAAAATACCCAACAGTTAACCTAGATAAGACTAAATTTATGTGCTTCAGTACATATTACAGAAATGTACCTAAGATAGACACACTTCAGTTACATACATACTCATGTATAAATAAATGAAAGCGTGACTCTATATGTGCTATGAAACTGCAGCAAACAAAGAACATTAAATATCTCGGAATTGTCATAGATCAGAATTTAAAATGGACAGAGCACATTCAACAATTGAACAACAAAATGCACAAGTTGGTTTGGAAATTCTACCACTTAAAAAATATTTTGCCTTTTAACACTTTAATGTCATTGTATCATGCTTTGGTCGAATTAATTCTTAGATATGGGATAATAACATGGGTAAGTGCATATTCGATAAATTTGGAAAAAATATACCTCAAAAACATATAGCAAAAATTATCTCAGGGAAAAATAAACACTACTCCACTGAACTACTATTCAAAGCAATACATTTGATTTGATTATCATGATGTAAGTCTTAAATCATTGAGAAGTGTGTTTTAGCTACAGCATTTGATTTGTTATAAAATATAGTGAGGGCATAAACGATTTTTATCAATTTTAGTTTTTACATTTCTGTTGGAACTCCTGGGTATATTAAAATAAATATTTAGTGAAAACTAAAACAATATTTAACTTCCCATTTACAGAGTAAAATTTCAGGTACGTTTGCAGTCTCAGTCAGTAATTCCGACTGGAATATTTTCTATTTCATTTTCATACAATTCTCATATTTGATATCATCATACGTGAACAAGAATTAGTTAAATATTATTACTCCGAGAATTAATCAAAATACCACAACTTAAAACATGAAACAAGTAGATAATAAATTAAGAAAGGAGATACGATGTGACTTATGCTGAGGACCCATGCAATTCATACCGTATCTCTAAGTAGAAGGTTTAATGTTTTATTAATAGAATTTACCCAAGAATTATTTACTGTGTACGTGGCATCTCGACCACTAATCAGCATATGTAAGCAGTTTTTGATCTTTTGCAGACGAGTTTAAATTAGAACTCAAGGCTGTGTTCAACGTTATTTTAAGTGTATTTATGTACAGAAATATGGTAATTTTTTTAAACATAAGTTGAATTAGAAGGTCGGATGTTTATTTTTGCGTGTTACTCGGAAAGATATGAATTTCTTACCGGTGCAACTTTTTCCCACTATATATAATATGGGAGAAACTTATAACAAACTATTCAAATTGAAAGAGTAGTCGCGCATAGCAAGAATGCGAATATTTATTTGGTTATCATTTTGATCGAACATAATCAACTCACTGATATCTTTTTTCTTATTGTTTGAAGATGTAGGTATATAATACCATTAAATTTTAAAGTTAAATTGACATGAAACCTAATATACGTAAAGTTAGCTCGAGTCAAAGAGACACATTTCAAGTTACAGTAAGTTGGCCCTGACAGTTATGACAGCTCCCCAGTTTTGAAAAATAAAAAGTTTGGCAAAAGTGTTGAACGTTAGAGCTTGATAGATAATCTGTGCACTTAATTTTGAGTTTGACAAGTTTGGGGGGTTCATCCATTGCATCTGAGTGCTCAGTCTGCTAAATTTAAATAACGTTTTTACTTTGATTACCACCGCCAAAATATAATTTACTATGTTGCAATATAATATTTATTCAACGGTAGTCTGGTCATGTACCATGATGATATTCAGATCCATTCATTGTAGCTGAATGCCCAGTCCACTCGATTTACATGACCTTGGTTATGCAGTCCTGTTGTTAGAATAAATTACATTTGCTAAAAGGACCCCAGTACCTGCTGTTAGCTTAGCTCAGAATGGGAATTATGACAATTTTGTGTATTCTCCTTCTTTCTAAAAGTTCATAAGTATCATTTAAAAATAACTACCTTCGTGCGGCTTGTTTGAGAAGTGGGTTCTTCATTTACTGACCAGAAACTATGTGAGGATCATCGATCTTTTCATTCCATAGTTTTATCTATATCCTCATTTCCAAAGGCACCGGTTCACTTTCCCGAGTACTGTTTTTTTTCCACCGAATTACACTTTTACATTTTCATCTACTCATTTGACTGATTAACAGAAATGGTATGTATTGTAGGTTGCTACTAAAAATATTATGAAAAAATAAGTGGAAGGTGTTAAGAGTCCATAACCTTGAGGAATTTTGTTAAAAACTGCGATGTTTCTTATTGCAATGTTATTGTAATTTCAAATTTCTCCATAATGTGTCATTTTTCCTCTAAAAAGTTTCATAAAAAAAAATTGAATTTGTTATACTATTTTTTAAATATTTTTAGGATTCTTGTCTAAAAATACTATTAAAAAAAGTTTACTGGAATCTATGGTTTTGAAAAGAAATGTGTTAAAAGTTGAAATCTCAACTTTTCTACAATCAACACGTGTTTTTGACAGACGGATCTACAATTAGCTCAGGCGGTATTTGTTTTGGGTTGGGTGAATCGGGTAGTATGGCAGATTTTTGGCTTAATCTCTTCTAAAAATCATAGGAAATGATAATTTCACTATGCGCTAGTTGGAAAACGTGGGTGTAATTTCTTATTAAACAAAATGTGAAAAAATTCCTAAAAAATTAGTTTTTTTCTTGCTATTTTTTCATATATCTCAGTAACTATCCAAAAATTCATTTTTACTATTGCAAAAGTAGTAAAAATCAAAAAAAAATTAAATAGCAAGTTACTTGTGGGATTTTTTTCAAATACTTAGGTCTGTAGGACCTTCATACTTGACCAAAGAAAACTTTTTAATATAATAAATTTTCCCACCAAATTTCATCAAGGTCGGACTTTTAGTTTTTGCATAATAATTTTGCAATCTAAACTTCGCAAAAAAATTTGCAAATTTTCAAAATGTTGCTGAGGCTGAACTAAAGGGTTTAGAAAATTTTGACATATAAAGGAATACTTAAATTTTTCAAATCCATTTTGAGATATTAAAATCCGTTAATTAGGAGAGTCTAGGGAATTTTTTAAAAATTTGGTTAGCAAAAAGTAGAAATGGCCCCAGTTTAGCCGGAGCTCCGCCCCACAGAATGGCCCCCATTAAGACTCCAAACCCCCGCGTTAGGACTCCGCCCCCAAGTCCCCGTACTGTCAAAATATGGAGCCCACGGGGAGTTAAAAATGGGGCTCCGCCCCAGAGCCCACTTAGCGCTCCGCAGCCCACGTTTTGTCAAAGGGTCCCGTGTGCCCCCTTGTTCTGCGTACTCCCGCACTGGCAATTTTGGCAACGCAGGAAATTCAAACTGTTTTAACCTCACCAGTGCCCCCGTTTCGACATAACCTAACGCGTCCTCTGGGGACATAACCTCATTCAGCAAAAATTGTAAAATTTTTTGCGAAGTTTAGATTGCAAAATTATTATGCAAAAATATTTATTTTTTTACTATTTTTGCAATACTAAAAGTGAATTTTTGGATTCGCGACCAGCTGCATCTTATTTAAAAAAACTTTTTTCATTTCTATAACTTTTCTCGAAGAGCAATGGTTACTGAGATATATGAAAAATAGGAAGAAAAAAAGCAGAATTTTTAGGAATTTTTTTACATTTTGTTTAATAAAAAATTACGCCTACACTTTCAAACAAACACATAGTGAAATTATCATTTGTTATGATTTTTAGGAGCTGCTACTTAAAACATGAACATACGTTGGATGATAAGGGTTGCAAGATAATACTAAAAAAAACACTTGGGCTGCTGTGCGTAGCAGATCGCAGACACTACCTAGCCCGGATAAGTGATCTAACGTGCCCACGACAAAATTTCACTAACTCAGAAATCTCACTTAACTTAAACTATTAGAAGTTTGTTGCTTATTTAACATAAAACAAACAGAGGGTTCCATTCGTAGTGATCGCAGACGAAATAATGACACTTTCTTTCGACACAAAATGTACTATATTACAGTATTTACACTTTTGGTTCCCTAACATGAACCTGGCGATGTTCAATTATGTGGCTATATTCTGTTCAATATGTTTCAATACAAAATAAAGGTTACCCCTTGTGTAGCTACACTTGGTTTACAAGGGATAACTAAAATAAACTTGGTCGGGATTAGGTTACATTAGAGAATAAAATCTAAGTTTTAAATATATACCAATGTAAGTTAAAAAGAAATAAATATTATTACGCAGAACCACTGAAGGTGGTTTCCTGACAAGGAACACAATAACACTTATCACAAAATTGATAGATAGCCAGATGTCAACAATGATGAAACTGCAACTCTACGGTGGTAACTTCGGGGAGAAATGAATGGTAGTGAGTTTATAACCGCCCTAAATCAAGAAACGTTCACCCCGTCCGTGAAACTTTCAAACCCCATCCGTGGACTCTAAGAAATACCTATTTAATTTGTAAGTCGGAAATGAGAGCAATTGACAACAGACATAATCAACAAAAGAAATATAATTTACCTCTTACTGTTGAGGGAAACAATCCACCAAAATTCCTGTGCCGCAGCTCAACTTGACAGCGAAGATACTCCCAAGGGAAAGTGATTAACCAGCCAATAAATATTTGAAATACGTGGGTAAGGTCGAAAAAGATGGCGATGTTCAGTTACTCACATGTGGACACATAAATCCCGCAGATGCGGATTAAACTCCCTCCGTAGCAACGAAATATTCTGATGAACAGCAACAACTTAGATCGAAGGAAATTTTGCCGTTGGCGATAATCCGAAATCCATAAAGATGGCTCAAATAACAAGCTTTTTTGGAATTATCGGCAGCGTACACACACAGGAACTAATGTTTATCTTTTCACACCAGACCGAAATCACGTGACCGTTCTTCGCAGCTGGAAGGCGCACTACCACATACTAGCGGCTGTTGACGATATGTAGCCCGCAAAACTCAAAAGGTGTATCGCGAGTCGCATATGCATTAGGCATGTAACAGAGCGATTAAGCCTAAAATCTGCCATACTACCCGATTTACCCAAACATAGGTGATTTTATGCAGATACCGCCTGGGCTAAATTGGTATTAGTGACGTCACGAATTTCACAGGGCTCCGTTTTGAGTCCACTGTTATCTATAATTATCGTCAATAATATTTACCAAGGTAGACAAAGTAATGTCCTTCCATATGTCGTGGAACATTTTCAGCTATTTCATTGTCGTGGCCGGTATTTTGCACCACACCGGCGCTGCGTATGTGATGGACGGTCTGCCCACCATTGTGCACAACAAATTTTTATTTAGACAGACTGCCCGGATGTTCTTAGTTTCTAGATATTTCAATATTTCTTCTTTTCAAATTCGCTCATACGTCTTATTCCACTTAGCTGCAATATGTGCTCAAATTACTTAAGCTATGAGTCGAACCTCGCACTATATCACTGTTTAAACTATGTTCTCATATATTTTGTTTTCTGTCTTTCTAGTTTCATAGTAATTATTCGCTACAAACATTTAGCACTAAATTTTTACTCTGTGCTGTGTACATATTTCTTTGTATAGTTCCTGCCATCTAAACGGATGAATCTATAGTATATATTTTAGTTTTTCGTTTAGTTCTTAATAAATAAATTTACGAGTAAAATACTTTAGAGATTAATAAGTGCCGACAATAGTAACTTACACAAAAAGTTAACAGCTCTATAACTATTTAGGCATAATGGTCTCTTCCACTAATCCACTTATCTACAACATACCTCTTTACACATTTCCTGGTGATCTCCCTGTTGATGGATATGACCCAATATTAATAGGGATCATTCTCACATATACCGAAATTGAAATCAATATCATAAGTTAAACGGAACTGTCTATATGCATACCCATTCATATAGAAGTACAGAAATATATTTTCTTAGTATTTGAATTCAACGTGTTATAAACCGATTCACGTGTAAATATTTGTTCTACGCTGATTATTATAAATATTTAACTAGACGTGTATAATAATAGTAAATTGAAACATAGATGATTACATTAGTGTTCCATAAACATCTTAATATACTACCAGCGGCAGATTATATATTTTAATTTTAGGGAAATGTATTGCTCGCTTAGGAACACTTACTGTATCTTAGACTTAGCGTCTGTGGCTTTCCTGTTAATATTCTATTAATTTCCCTCATTATATTTACCATATTTTGTAGACCGCTTTTCCGAAATAACAGTTCTTAACAGTGATTAATAATGTAACAAATATTGTTTGTTTGGAACTCAAATAACTCTTCAAAGCTGGATTGAGCAGTAAACAATAAATTTCGTTAATGGAATATTTAACAAATAAGTATAATACCTTGATATTAATTACTTTGTCAGGCCGCCACAGTATTGGGCTTTGATGAAATATAATTTATGCCGATTCGATTAGAATAGGAATTACAAAGAGCACAGTAATGCCTCTAAAATCTGACATACAAAAATATGGCAATGGTAAAATATTTTCTTTAGATAATGCGAATTATGTGAACGAATATTCTCAAAAGTCATGGCTGCACTATAATTATTGAAACGCAAGAGACTAGTAAAAGCTTGTTATAGACGCAAATCCTTTGAAAAAATTCATAGTCAGGGTATCCATAAATAACATTAAAAATTTCCTTGTTCTTTTAAATATATTTAATTGTAAGTGCCCGTACTATAACAGTTCTGTGATAGAATTTCATTTATTTGAGCAATAAAAATTTAATTTCTTTCAAATTGTTTTTATCTAGAAAAAAACCAAAATTTGTTGGTAATTAAGGAATTTTTAGGTAATTAATTAGAAATCCAGAATATTACTCTTTTACTGCTAGTTAATGATGCGTTGTTAAAAATTACCGCAATTTATACCACTTTGAAGGATATTTATTGGAACAAAAATTATAATTTGGCATTTTGGCATATTCCCTATAATGTATTGAAAAGGAACTCTAATCAATAAAGCGCAGAATTTTTTTAGTAAAAGTCAGGTACGATACTCCTTCTATAGAATAATTTCCATTTACTCATTATAAAAATTCACAGATCTTGCATTTTACCCAAGTATCGTAAGGGACACGGACGATAAGCATAATATAATATTTAAAAACTAAAAACTTTTACAAATCTTACTTATATGTAATTGTAATGCTGAAAATATTCTGAATCAAACTGTGTAAAGCTACTTTCAAAAAAAAATTACATAAAACGTAAACGATCGTGATATTCCACAAACAGTCACAGACTCATCACAAAAGCATCACTTTCACTCCTAATAAAACTATATACTATTATATCAACGCTAAACTTCAGTGAATAAATATTACTACACTATACTTCATATTTGAGTATTTCTAATTAATCTGAATTGTACTATATCCACCCACTTAAAATATGGAACACTACTGGCCGCGATGTCATTTAACTAAGTGTTGCCGTCTGTTGTGATTATTTCGGCAGCTTGCAAGTTATGACATGAGCGTCAGGATCCATTAATAACACTATATCATATAGACCATTTAATTTAAACTATATACATGAGACATCATAACTATATTCCGGAATCAACTGGAATCACTTAATCGAATGTTATTGAAATCGGCAAACTGAGAATAACATAATCTTAGTCCGGCGAAATTAAACCATTTGGGTTCATAACATTACAGCGCGGCATATCTAAGTTACAAATGATGTAAAATTATGTAGAAGTTTGGTTTGATATTGGTTCTTCATAATTTAAACTCTTCAAATGTAGGGAAATCTTCAAAATTTTGGTAGTCACGTGCGGTCTTTTTCGATTTAATACTTTTATTTATATTGAGAAGAAACTTTTTAGATACAAGTGACATAAACGCTTGGAGAACTCTTAGAGATTTTAATGTATCCCCTAATAAAAATACTAAAATTCCCGCTCACTTAGCCGATGTAGATTCTATTAACGATTATTTTCTGACCGCTGGCTGCTGGAAATTTAGATGAGGACTGCTCCCAACAACAACGTACTCAAGCTTATAACATTTCTCTGAATTTTCCCTTTCATCTTACTAATCCAGAGAAAGTAATGGAAATAATTTCATCGATTAAGTCAAATGCCTCTAGAAATGAAGGTATATTATTAAGCATGCCTAAGTTCTGTCTACCAACGCTCGCTTTACCAATAACACATATAATTAATTCCTGTCTTGAGAAGGGGTACTTCCCTACTTCATGGGGGGAGGCAGTAGTGCGCCTTGTTTCTAGAAATTTAAATCCTAAAGGCTACTTGGAATTGATACCCACAAGTTTACTGCCCTTACTCTCAAAAGTTTTGGAAAGAATTCTTTGTTTTGAATGAACAGATATATGCATATATTAAAAATAATTCAGTTTTACCACTCTATCAATCAGGTTTTAGAAAAGGGTACACTACTTTTTGGAGGATGAGGATGAACTTGTTACTGCAATTATTAATTTCTAAATTAATATATTACGAATTTAATAATTTAAGTGTATGTTTTTTTCAAATATATTTTAACATGTCGTAAACAAAGAGTAGTACCTGGTAACACCTTTTCGCTGTCTCGTTTTCTAACTAAGGGTGTCTCCCAAGGGTCAATATTGGAACCATTACTTTTTATTCTATATATATATATATCACTCCATTCATCACTGTAATTATCATTTTTATGCTGATGATTCTCAATTATGTTAAACTTTTTGTCCTGAAGAAGCTAACCTTGCTAATAATTCAATTAATTCGGACTTAATAAACATTATATCTTAATCTAAAAAACGCAATCTACATGTAAGCCCTGTAAAAGCTAAATTACTACTATTTGATAACACTAATAGTAAACTCCAGGTATCAGCACGTCTTAACAAAAAATAGGAGATCATACCTTGCTTATTACAGATTCTGCTGAGAACCTTGGTTTGTATATGAATAATAAACTTAAATTCACATCTCATATCACCAACAGTCTTCAAAAGGACTTTTAATCTCTGATATAGTAATAAATCTATTTTGAGCAGTTATGTGAGGCTGTGGCTTTGTGAATATCTGGTACTATCACACTTTAATTACTGCGACGTCATGTATTGATTCTTTCGATTTCTTTTGGATATAGAATATGTAAAATAATTGTGTTGGTAGAAAACAGTTGGATATATATATATATAAAGAAGAGTAAGAAGATATTTGAAGGTTAGAAATAGAAAGAGAAGATATTTGAAGGTTAGGAATAATTTAAGAAAGATTTGAAGGTTAGAAAAGTTTTATGTTGACAGGAGTATTAAAAAAGAAAGATGGCAGAGAAAAGGTTGCGAGGGAACGGAAAATAATAAAGGATTAATTAAGAAATTTTATGACATATACACAAAGAAAATATCTAAAAGAGTTTAGAAAGAGTAATAGTAAAGCACGAGAAGAAATATTAAATTAATTTCAGCAAAGGATAAAATAAAAAGAAGCTGACGAGCTGAGAAAACAATAACAAGTAATAAATAAATAATTATTATTTAATTTAAAGCTAGAGACGAAAGTCAAAGAAACGTCAACGAGGCATTGATATTAGGAGAAGGTCGTATACAATCCAATTGAAGGCAGAAGCAGAAAGAAGTGAATTAAGAAGCTTCCGCAGTCGTTGGTATGAAAAATACTAGGTTCTCTGGTTGAACCGCATCTGAGTTTATTAATGCCTCGACGTTTCGGCTCCCGTTATGGAGTCATTTTCAAGAGAAAAAAGGGGGTCAAGAAAAAATTGTTAAAGAAAATAATGCTAGGAGTTTGTAGAACTGATTCGATTCCGGGTTGGGCAAGTGATTATGTGGGATCGGACTTTCTAACTGCAAGACGATGTTCATATGTTCTATTATTAACTCGTCTATTGGTTTGTCCAATGTAGGTTTGGGAACAGTTTGAGCAAGGTATTTCGTATACACCGTGGGAATCATTAGGTATTCTGTCTTTTGGGGTTCTGATTAAATTGAAAATTGTTTGGTGTGTTGTGAATATGGTTTTTATGTTATTGGATTTCAGGACTTTTGAAATTTTGTCTGTGACACCTTTGATGTAGGGTAGGAAGGCTTTTTGCTGAGGAGGAGTTTCTGTCTGTTGAATTTGGGAAAGGATTTTGTGCTTTGTGTATTGATCGCGTTGTATGTCCTTTGTCGTAACCGTTTTGTAGAAGTGCTTCTTCTAGTTGTGAGAAAAAGTTTGTGCTATTATGATTTTGTTTTTCCTTACGTTTTGTATTTTTTTCAATAAATACACTTTGTTTCATTAAATTTGAATATGTCTTTCAAAAAATTATTGAAATGTTTAACGGCACTTTCCTCGAAAACGATTTTAGTTATCAAGTTCTACCAAGACCTTTTATACGTGGAAATGACGCCCTCATCAGATTTTCTGGTCAGAAGTATCACAACGTTTCGTCAAAAATAAAATATGAAAAAAAATCATCATCAGATATAGGTCCTGCGGCGCCCTCTATGATCTAACGTGATGTAATACATAAATTATTGTTTCTTAGAATAAAAAAATTTCTCTAGCAAATTTGGCGAAGATCAGTCAAAAGGTTGTTGTGTTATTGCAAAAATTCGAAAAAATACCTTGAATTTTGACGCCCTGTATCTTTTTCCACAGCAACATTTTACTAAAGCATATTTGGTTATATCCTCATATTTTGGCCCAAAGAATCTACCCCTGAACTATGGCCTATTATTAATGGTCCACCCTGTATAATAATCCAGAGTATAACATCAGCAAGATCAGTACCTGAAGACAAAAATATAGTTATAAGTAATGGTACTGGGAAACAAGAAACAAACATTTATATAAATAAATGTCAAAAACGCCACCTAATTGTTCCGTTAACGTGAAAATTTAGAAGAAATATGGTGCAAACAATCCCAAAAATAAAAAAGAATATTATAATTAATATTTGGGAAATATATGAGGTAATAACATAAAATCGCTAGTAGTACATTGTAATCATTCTAGTTCCATTATTTTAAATAAACTTACAGAACCTCTACGTGATTTGAGTTCAGATGTAGAATTTAGTGTTAACTGATCATAAATCTAACTTCCACAGTATATTAATATTTAAAGTAAACCATGTCTCAGCATATAAATTTCTCTCAAAATTACATTTACATCGAGTTTATCGGCAAAAGATAAACCAAAGGAAAATATGAAAAGACGTATCCCGCTTGTATAAACACTTTTTGTTGTTTCTGATCTTGTATTATTTTTGTATGCCCCAGAGTATCTAACGAAATACATTAAACAGGAATAATGTATAAACTTCAGGAATTAGAGATGTTATTTCATAAATAAAATTTTTGTGTGCTGCGAACAATGTTTACAAACTGAATTAAAAAGAAAGACTTTTAAAAATGAGTTTCAAGTATTTAAAAGTGTTGTGTTGGCTGATAGTGGGAGCTATGGTGGAGGAAGGAGTTCTTGCTGTTAGAGGTGAGTCCAATTTATTCTATATATGCAATTTGTCTACGACAAAGAGGTATTATATGTGTAAATGACTTTTTTTTTAATTATTACGACGACATAATCCACTAGGTGCCAATTTTAAATATTTGATTTACTATTTGGAATCGTATGGAGAAGGGCTAACTTCGTTAGTATTACTTATTTTAATTTTTTGTTGATGACAATTCTTTATTTCTATGTATTTGCAGAATATTAAAATTCTATTGTACTGTTGTGTTCTTCTAAATTAAAATAACAATATTTCTTCTCCTCAGTTATATTTTGTGCAAATGTACAATATAAATAAATAAATACCGCAGAAATTAGACAACTCCAATTGCAGAAGTCAGAGCCTGGTCTCGAACCCGATAGCGCTGGGTATCACACTATCGAAAAAACAGAAAATTAATAGCTTCAGATTTCAGTGAAAACTCCAACTCGACCGCTTTTTTCTAACAGTGAATTATTATCAGATCTTGGCAACGAAATTTGCTCAGTAGCTGTTGTAAACAAGTAGGCTATGAAAATGACACACAGAGAAACAACATAATATCTTAAAAATATTCAGTAGAATATATGTTACATAATATAAAAATTAGTAATTAATAACAAATGACAGCAAATCTAAAGAAAATAACAATAAAAAATGTAACAAATCAAACGTCCAAAAAAAGCAAAAACACATACAACACACTAAAAAATTTGGAATGCAATTAATGGCGCCCTAGATGTTCAAAATATCATTCATAATTGTTTATGCAAGAATTCATTATGTAACGAGTGGATTGAACAGAGGTCTTTACTTCTGTCATCGAAATACTTTGAACGACGTGACTTATTCTTTCGATCATGTCGTCTCTTGTACCGAATCTGGTGGCAAAAACTAGATCTTTTATTCGCCCCCCACAAATAAAAGTCTAGACAAATCAAGTCTGGGGATCTGGCTGGCCAATGAAATACACTTATACGTTCTATTTATTTGTCAGGATATGCCTGATCTAATAAACCTTGAATGAACAAAGAGAAATGCGCCGGGCACCCATCATATTGGAAATACTTATCACGACGAATTGCTAGAAGTAAGTCTTCGAAAAGAAGTGACAATTCGTTTTTTAAAGAAAATAGATAAGTTTCTTCATGAAGAGTTTCATTGAAAATAAAAGATCCAACTATTACTACAATACACTACAACTACTATCCACCTAGAATTGCGCACCACACATTTACAGACCAACGACCCTGAGACTGGAACTCTCGCATCCAGCGCGGATTTGTTTCAGGCCAATAATGCATATTATGCCGATTTACAGTACCATCACTCTTAAATGAAACCTTACCTGACTACAAAATACGTGAAAGTAATTCATGATCTTTCTCTATCATTTGCAACAGCCAGTTACAACAATCCAGTCTTTGATCGAAATTGTGAGCACTTAAACTTTGATGAAGGACTATGTGATATGAATGCAACCTAAAATAATTATTAATCAAACAAATCTATTTTATCTTGTAAAAGTTTTTCTCAGCAATATATGCGAAATTTTTGTTTTTACATGTCATATATTTTCTATACTTGCTCTATATTGTTGACAACTCCGAGATCGTAAAAAAAAGAACTTTATACTATACATATCATTATTTTTAATATGTAAATTTTATAAACTAACTAAACTAAAGAATTTATTTTCATAAATCCACTATGTTTCTCATTATGATAATGAACTAATTCCTTATAAATAAATAACTTAGGTACTTATGTTCTCTCGGAATATTTCGAAATACGGTTCAACATATTCCCTAGTCCCTGGCTATTGCTTTAGTACTCAAATGAGGATCAAATTGCACATGCTAATACATTTATAACATTTTCCTCGGTGCGACCTCTATGGTGTCTCTGATGTTCAAAGATTAAAATTGCTCTAGCGGGTTTAGTTTACACCGGACGAAATGATATCGTTAAGTGTCCAATATGTCAAATTGTTGTGTAATTGGCGGGAAGGTGGTGATCCCACAGCAGTCACCTTAGATGAAGTCCTAATTGTCCATTCTTTGATGGGAATCCATTATATATTAAAAGGGAGATAATTCCGTTTTATAAAGATAAAGTGACTTTTGAGAGTCGCATGAAAACATTTAAGGATTGGCTACCTCAGATGCATCCAAAACCTGGAGAATTAGTGAAGCAGGTTTCTATTATGCCGGCAGAGGAGATCGAGTTGTATGTTTTCCCTTGCGAAATAGGTTTAAAGGATTGGAGTCCTAAAGATGAAGTATGGGAACTGTACACTCGCATTTCTGATAAGTGTGAATTTAACAAACTCAAAAATGTAGAAAATATTTGTTTCGCAAATGAATTATCTGTGGTCTTTATGCCTTGTAAACATCTGGTTGGTTGCAGTGATTGTTCAGTTACTTTTGAAGAATGTACTATATGTAGAGAAGAGATTGTTTATTTCTTGAAAATATTTATATCATAAGTATAACAAATAAAAAGTTTATAGTAATTCGAATGTTTTTTTTCTCTATCTCTCATACAATTGAAACACATAGTTGCCATTGGTATAAAACATATTAGTATAACTTAACAAGTCAATCGTATAGCATGACTCTTTCTCTTTTCAATGATCCACCTATGAGAATTCTATGACATTCCCCCTTCCCAAGAAATGATATAAATTCACACCCATATATATTATTACAAATTTAATTTCCCCACTATTTTTACACTATTTACTATTTTCTGTGGTGGAGGTTGGGGAATCTGTGGGGGGAAAGGTGGGGGGGATCATAGTAGTGGTGAGAGGGATCTGTCACAGTCCTCGTATTTCTAACCTACTAATTTAGTTTGAAGGTACAAAAAAATGGAAAACTAACAAAATTCTAAATTGTCTCAGGATTATGATGCATATATTTTCAATGCCACTTAATTGAGCAAAATACCTAGCGGCCATTTTAGAAACTCGAAAATATTTTCCGGCAATTTTTTAGGGTCACTTTACTTGAGGTAATTTTTTCCCTAAACTTGTGCGATGGTTGGTTTCTGAGATATGGTCGACCTCCATTCGTAGCTGCCCACCCTGTACATTTTATAACACATATTTTTTGTAACTTTAAAAATAAAGGCGGTCTACTCCTATCAAAGTTGTGTAACGTGCTTCTAAAACGCCTTGTATGTGAAAAAATGTACACTCTTCTGATACACTTTAATTCTAGTCCAGTAGGAACTAAAAACAAAAAATGAGCTCTGGGCTTAAACATTCTTAGTCCTTTACATCCATCCTCGTATAATAGGTTCATAAATATCCATAAGAAAGAAATGATAGGGTCTGAACTGATATATGCAAATGTATTACATAAAAACTTCGTCGTCCTTTACCCATTAAATTACACACACGCAATCAGAAATCTATCCAAACAAATATGCACTAAGATAGGTTTAGAATTATCTCAGTTTAAATCTGGACAATACCTCAAATGAATAATCCTCGGGGTTAAAGTTAACGGTTCACAGTGATGCAGATCTCATTGTGTTTATCTAGGTCTTTTCAAATTACGGTCATTGTGTGAGTTGTAATAAATGGCCGTTCCCGACTTGTCTAAACATATATTAAGTTGAAAAATTCCGAACTCAGAATCTCTGTCACAGAGAAATAAATATGTGCATCAGAGCAGCAACAGGACATGTTTCACTGGAAGTAAAAGCACATATTTGCAAAGTGAAATATGATTATTTGACTCGTTAAATGAAAATGTTCCATTTTGTCTTCATTAACCATTAGCTTTCAGTTAGGGATGTAACAAACTAGGGAAACAAATTTTCTGACTTATTGTTGGGCGAAATTTTACCTTACCGTTATATATATATATATAATATATTTTTAATGATGTATACTTACTAAAATTTAATTGCTTGCGAATTCCTTAAGGGAATTATCGCCAAGAATGAATTTTATTTGAGGAGCAATATAGTATACACAATTACACAATAATTCAATGGTTGTCCTCACTGCTTGTGGGACGGAGACTCTCTTCAGGGGCGAGTTCTTTGAATACTTACAGTTTTGGGTAGCAATCGAACGCACAAATAGGTAGAACAAATTTTAATATAAGCAAATAAGTGGCATTTACGATATTAATATGGAAAAAGGTAAAGAACAAACGAACAAACAATTGAAATTGTAAATCGTACATGCAGAGTGAATAAATAAGCAACTTAAAACTAACAATGTAAATAAATCAATGTGTACTATTGTAGTACGAGCTCTCTTTATATTTTTTAAAAGTGTGCACACTATACCTCGTGATTCCAGCGAAGTTTTCCTAGACCATCGATCCAATTTCCGAACAAACTACGGCGCTTCTTCTTCCCTTTCACAGACAGCTCCTTGGTTCCGCAATTTCTGTCAGTTGTCGGTACAATCAGTGCACTACTTATTTTCTATTGTGATGTTTTTGTGAAATTATATAATTGGATTTATTTTATTACTTTCAGGTAAGTTTATTAAACAATTTTATTTGATATGCTTTATAATTATGATAAACATTGAAATCTAAATATTTAGGTACATCAAATTCGCAACTTGTCAACTTTGACGTTTCTAAAAATTTTCTCAACCTTGAAAAATTGAATTTAAATTGCAGAGCAAAACAAAAACGCGTCTGTCTTCTATAAAATTGAAAATTACTCTCCTTTGGCATTGTTTCCATAGAAACGGTAAATTTGAAGGATCTTGGCCTCCTATATTTGACAAATTTTTAACTGTCATATTCTTTTTTTGCGTTTATTTAGCTTATTTTTGAATAAATTGGATTTACTTTAGCTGAAGGCTCTTTATTTTTGTGTCCTGAACGATTTGATATGCAATTTAATACTCTAAAAGTCTTTTTTAAACAATTTAAATTTTTGATTATTTTCTTATATTCTACTTAAAATTAGCTATTTATACCACTTATATTGCTTGAAACACCTTGCTTACATACTATTACAACCTATTCTATACCTCTAGTAGCTACAAAGCCTTATTTCTTAAAATTAATTAATAATGTTGTTCTAGGGAGTGTCATACCCCAAACTATGTCCACAACTTTTTTAATACACAGTCTCTATCTATGAAATATGCCTCAAAACACTCACTGAGACCTGTGGATTGAATGTCTATTACATTTGAAGTTCAGCAAATATTTTGTGTGAATTTTACTGGTGAAGCTATGCTTCTCAAGTCCTGCGCATAAAATGTCCAGAAAAACTACTAAATGTCCACGTAGTTTAAGAGCTGCTACACACTACATTTGGTCAAGGTTTGTACCTTTAAAGTTCTCAAATAGTTTTCTTAAATTACTAACTCACTTTTTTGTAAAGTTCATAATAACACTCAAATGTCAAAATTTCTAATTTTTTTAACAAGTTTTTTCCAAATATTTTTCTTCAAACCAGGCCTGTGGCCTGTTTTTTACTTTTAATAGTGTTCATTCACTTAGTTTAATGGATTGTGTTATTTACAAAAGGTATTTATTCGAGTAATTTGTAATAATAATATTTGTTTCAGATCTACCGTTTCTCTGCGGTGGCAAGAAAGGGCTTGGATCTTTATTTCACTAATTGAGCTGAATTTCCATATCCAGAAGCAGCGTATGAGTACTTCAATGGAGTTTATATCTAGTTTTTCCCATTTTGGGCTTTCACTACCCCTGTGGGATATGATTTATAAGATACTTAGTCACATTTTATTATAATTATTCTATTTTACATAAATTTTTAAGGTGCATTTAGTTTTGTTTTACCCATTTGCAACGTTATTCATTTTTAAAGTTTTATATTGAACATGTAAGTAGGAATGACCTCCTGAAAATCTTGTAAGGTAAAAGAAAATTTAAAGACATTTGTGGTATTTTGTACCAGTATATGTTTTTCCTTTAGGATGTGATTTTTTTCTTTGAATTGATACTGTATTACTGTGTAAATACCATAATAATATATATATATATATATATATATATATATATATATATGATAAATAAAGTCAACTAGAGGAATGATAGATGTTAAAATGCACAAAGGGACATTTCGTCATATTCCTTTTGAAACCTAATATTTTTATTAGGATGTGCACTCTGAATGGTACTTCAGTTACCAATTACAAGAAACGCAATAAAGTGTTTATAGCAGATACCGGTGAAGGTACCCATTATTAAAACAGAGGAGTTCCGCAGCATCGGCAATGTCCAGAGTCATCTGCAGACCGGTTTAGAGCTTTTGGCTCTCATCAGTGCAGAGCAGATACAGACACTGACCATGTTGCGGTCTCCTGATGTTATATACATTGCAAGTAACACCATATCGGTAACTTACAAATAGTACAAACAGGTCCCTCCAAAGACATCTGCCACAAACCCTTTAAGAAGCCTCGACTAAGGCAAATGTGACAAATAAAGTTTAATAATGGGCAACCTTCACCGGTATCTGCTATAAACACTTTATTGCGTTTCTTGTAATTGGTAACTAAGATACCATTCAGAGCGCGCATCCTAATAAAAATATTGGGTAAGAGGAATACGACGAAACGTGCCTTTGTGCATTTTAACATCTATCATTCCTCTAGTTGGCTTTATCTGTCACATTTGCCTTAGTAGGAGTGTTCAGTTCAAGAGTGGGGGGTTACTAGAGTAAAGGGAGATCATTAGTTGGGCAGGACGTAAGAGGGCGGGGCCTAGGAGTGGTGGTGGGCAATCAGTGTGGTAACAGGTAATTAGAGTGGCGTGATAATTAGAATCGTGAGAGGCAATTAGAATGGTGGGGTAATTAGCGTGGTGGGACAGATGTCAAAGGGTCAAGTGGTGGGGGGCAATTAGAGAGTAACTAAGGGTAATTTAGGTACAAATAAGGGTAATTGAGGATAATTTAGAAGAAAATAATGGCAATTAAGTTCAGAATAAAGATAATTATAGTAATTAAGAATAATTTAGAAAGATATAAAGATAAGAGTAATTAATGCTAATTTAGGTACAAATAAGGGTAATTGGTACCATCCGTCTTTCCGACCACCCATCAGTCTGTCCGCCCGTCCATTCGTTTATAAACAGTTATAAACAATTATTGTATTATCCTATTACACAATTATTATGATATCTTTTGTATTTTTTATTATGATGAGATAAACATTTATTACGTACTCTTGATTGTGTACTTTATTTTGTTTTAACGCCTTATTTAGATTAACGATCTGACGGAGTTTACCACTAGCTATTCCACCACTCGACCAGGACACATGCACATAGATAATTATATAACCTACGACATTGCCATCTGCAGTAATTGAGACTCGAACTCAGGAGTGGTACAGCAACTAGCCGTGTTGTCTCTCAGACAACCGCATCTAGTCCACTACTTCCAACTCGATAACACATGAAAAACACAACTAAACATACATACCTTAGCCAGGATTCGAACCCGGAACTCCTTGGTTGCAACCTAACGCATAAGCGTTGAGCAACTGAATCTAAAGTTGCATTTGCCTGCTGGGTTATTTTACTTGTCTTATTATGCTGATGAACAATTTCGATAAAAATTATTTTAACTGCCTCATCTTTATGGATATCTTATGCTGATTTATGAGATGAACATTTACGCTAAAAATCGTTTTACGTGTCCGTCTTATCCACCGAGGTTTCTATTACTGAATTTATGGTTTTTGGTATATTTCTTACATTATGAAAGTGAACATTTATTCTGTTATTTTTTAATGAATTATTGCAGTGCACTTCAGTACGCTTTTATCTACTGCACAGTCTCTTTTGGCTTGAACGTACTCTCTTTACGGGTTTTATGCACTTAAAAACTGTATAGAAACACCCTGACATCATAAGTGAAGCGGATGTGAAATGCTACAATCCTACTGTTTGTATTTTTTATATTATGAGGTTAGAAATAAAACATAAATTAGTATAATACATTCATTTTACAACCTATTCTTGATTACATAACTAAATACATTTATAATTAAATCTACAATACATTTGTATAGAAAATGACAATGACAATTATTATAATGATAATGTTCCAGACATTCTCGCATAGCCAATGATTTAAGGCTAGGTAGAAGCTATGAATAACCATTAAGATCTATAATTTTATTTTACTGTAGATATTGTAGTAGGAAATTCTTCTTCGTCGGATCTTTGCACAGTATTATACTTAATATCGTGTAATGGTAGATTGCAATTATAGTGGTTGACAGCATTCTGACAAAGTTGCTCAAAGATTAGTGGCAATTTTTTCAGTTGAATATATCAATGACTTCAATTTAAACCATGAAAATTTTTCTCCAACCATTGATATTTGCCATTTGTTAACGAAGAAAATGGATATGGTGGTTTGAAAATATTATTTGTTTGTTGTATAATATTACAGCAGAGAGCAGCCAATTCTTTAACAACAAACTCATTGTCTTTATATTGAAAACCTTGTAAGTCAACTGAAGAAACATGCTATGCCTTATAATGTCAGTTTAAAGCTATGTGTCGTAGAGTTCCAACGTTTTACTCGTATTGATGCTAATACAAATGCAATGGCTGATAATACTTGTTTCATTTATAATGAAACTCCTTCGAATGGCGCTATCGTGACTGTTGAACGTGGTTTTGAAGCAGTGACAAATGCAAGTATAGAGTCTTGAAAGAGATGACGGACTTATAGACTACTTACTGAGCATGAATTCTGTGATTGTGACTATACGAAGAAATTAAACATTGAATCGTTTGGAAACCGTTATATAAGTGATTCTCCTTCAACGTCTCAGGATTCTCTTATTAAGCATAGAACAATCTCTTTTGACATTAATAGGTTGTGTATTTTTCTGATCAACTTGCTAGTGAGGAAAGAGAACTAAGAAAAAGTAAAGAATATAGACAAATCATCAGATGCGTAAGTATGATTTCAATCGAGAATACTGTAATATGAGCAGTAGATGCACGTAATCACAGTTATGGGAGAGCAGTGAAAAATCGAATTGAATTTGATTTAGTTACTACAGATGGAGTATATTATAATAAGTTTTCTGATAATTTTATTTTGCCAACTTCAGATCGAAAGGAATGTCGTCGAGCAGACGAGAAAATTGTAAGTGCGGTTGATGAAATTTTTTATTATATAGATAATAATGAAGATTATCAATTTTCTCTAGGAGAGTTAAAAGAAATACCTAAATATTACGTTCCAGAAAACCCAACAATAATATCGAGATTGATTGAACGACATGGTCATAATATTGTTATTGCAACTAAATCTAAATCGATGAGGGTTAATTGTCCTCGTGATTCTCAGACGAATATCCTACATAAATCATGGTATCAAAGTAGAAAACAAAATCCGAAAGAACGGCTTCGAATAATTGAAACCGCTGCATCTACTATTAGAGAAGATATAACTTCATTTGTCGTCAATAAAGAGTTTTATCCACCTCTAAATAAAATGTTTGAAGTTGTGAATGCAGATATTCTAGAAAGTTTTATAACCGTAACTTTCACATATGGATGTAACCATAGTTAGAAGAATAGATTTTTACTAATGCCTGTCGGCTGCTCACTTTTATGCGGTGGGTGTGAGTAAGTATAAATTTTGAAAGTTAACAAATAGAAGTAAATTTACTTACTATTTACTAACAGTGAGCAATTTGACAAAAAAATTAAAATCTTATAATTTTATTGATTCTAGCAGTTAATACAAAAATAAGATAAGAGAAGATAATGTTGGGCGCCACGCAACCAATATAAATATTTACTGTGAATTTAAACTTCTAAATTCAACAAACCAAAATTAAAATAATTTGAATTGGTGGGTAAAACTCTGAAATTTCAGACTCACAAACAGAGAAATAAAACTAGAATGTCTCAAAACAAATAATATATTACAACAATGTATAGTGGAATAAATATCACAGCTATATAAAATATCTACATTTAAAATAAAAGTTTGACAAAAGCAAAATTTAAAAAAAAAATAACAAAATGAAATTACTGCTACTTTAATTAGTTGAATGAGTGAATGCAATCTAACTGTAATGAAAAATTATGATCATATGAAATGTAACTAAAAAAAAAATAAACAAATGAAAAGTACGAAATATTTGCTGTTAGTTCGGTAAGCAAAACAAGCTTAACATTTACAGAAAATAATGAACTGGTAAATTTACTGGCTAAGACCTGCTGAGCTCGAAGACAATTTAGAAACGGACAGACGAACAAATACCTTTCCTATGTTGGTAGGTATAATCTTCAAAGTGGTCGTTTTTCGGACAAAATGGTGGCACGTTAGCTAATGGCTATACTGGAATATTCTCCAAATATAGATATTGATGACCTCTAATCCTCTAGACTAGGTGATTATTGCGGTTGGAAGGTGTATTGCCGACGGATCTTATATAAAGGAAATATTCGTCTTCTTAAGTTGAACCCTCTTCGTGGTTTCATGCCTATAAAAATAAATATTACTAATTAAATATCTTTTACAACAAAAAAAAGAGAAAATATGTAAACCTCGTGTTGCTAACCAGAGAACAAAGCAAATATTGTATGAAAAGAATAATAAAAAAAAACAAAATTACAACCAAACGCATTTACTTTGACCCAATAATGATTAACAGATATCAAGATCTATATTTAGATAATTTTCCTATTTACTGAAATAAATTCCCACTAAACTTCTTCAGTGGGGAGTGAGCGTAGGTGCGTCTTTACTATGTACATACTTCGGTATGCGATGTAAAGCAACGACAGGCGCGGTTAGTACTTGGATTGGTGACCATTCCAATGGAAACCGCGTTCTCGCCTCACACATCTTCCAGCGGCTTGTATATCAGTGTATGCGCGGAAGCTATACAACCTTAGGCGAGGGTTGTATAGGAGATATACCATCCTTCGGAGGGGATGTAAAGCCGTCGGTCCCTTGTCTATTAAATGTTAGGCAAGTAAAAGATCCCTACTCTTCTTAAGGGAAGAGGTTCGGCAAAATTCCTGGTTGGGGGTAGCTCGTCTACAGGCGTCGGTGTTAGGCCTCAGTAGCGGAAATAGGCGGACGTTAAATAAATGTATATATATAAAAAAAAAAACTTCTTCAGTGCATGAACTATATAAACTAAAAATAAGAACCGACCTCATTTGTAAAGTACAGTAAATAAATTCCACAAAAGTTATGTGTAAAATAATGCTCGAAATATATCAGTTTCTGTTTTTTTTTAAGTCAAGAATGAAGAGAAAATGAAATTTTGAGTTATAGTATATAATTAAATTTCCAACAAAATATAATTTTCTTAATAATGAATTCCGGTACAATGAAAATTTTATTTTTATCATTTGAACAAAGATGATAATTATAGTTATAAAAATAATGAAATAACTCACTTACATCTAACACACGTAAGAACCTAACGCGAGGTCGTTTTTAGGTATCGGATCTGCAATGACAACCTTTTCCGGACGCGTCAGCGCTGAGGCTTAGTTTACAGGGTTGCGTTCCGATATTAAGTTGTAATCGGGAAAAATATGTAATTAGGTTTGTGAAAATTATCGTTATAGTTTATCTTTTCTTATGGACGAACTTGTTTCAAAAAACATAGCAGGATAGAAAGAAAAATTCACTTCCATACATTCCACCATTCCAACATTTGTTTATGGTTTATTATCAGGTTCACCCATGGCTGAGAAGTGACTTAGATCCTAAATATATGGCTGGGAATTTATTGAATCCAATTCTCACTCTACTTCCTCCTGCACTAAAGGAACTCATTAATTCTATTTTCTACAATTGAACGAAAGGTTTAGTCTGATACGGAAAAATAGGATTACCATGTTCTATAATTTGTGTCTTTTGCAGTGACCAGTCATGCTTAAATACCGCTTCTGATGATACGACAGCGGAATCATCTGAAGTAAACGACGATGAGATAGACCCTATTACTATGCTAACTGTAGACCTGATTATAGATGATAATAATAATGAAAATGATGAAGAAGAAGAAGGAAAGGAGTTATATGAATAAGGAGAGAGTGATGAAGAATTGTCAACAATCTTCACTATAAACGATAATTAAAGAAAATGATGAAGTGATGAAAATAAATATCGTCATAATTATATGACCCATGAGGGCACCATGTAAAAAAGATGCACCTTGCATTCTACCAAAATAATGATGCGGAAATGAATGCACTGCAACGTTTAAGCCTTCTCGACTTATTATCTTGAAAACTGTTGGTTTTACGTATTTTTGTTTGTGCAGATTTACAAAATAAATATTTTTCATTATAACTAAAATTAGCGTGAAACGAATAGATCACGAGATATTCGAGAAGATTTATTTAGATAAATTGTGTTTCCAGCTTCTGTTCTAACAAACACCAAATTTAAAGATGATGTAGGATATCCTTTACACAGAGATATGTGGCAATGGACTGCAACTTATACCGAATTCTACGAGCAGTAGATATAGATAGATAGATAGATAGATACTGATTGTTCCATTATTTAGGTACATTTTGGTAATATAAGTCATAGATGTAATAGAAACAATTAAAACATATATTATTATTACTAGCCGTTACTCGAGTCCGAGTATAAAAATGTTACAGTCGATAGATTGTGTACAATAAAAAACAAGTAAAAGGTGTAGTCTATTGTAATTCCCATTCATCTACGGTGCACACGACTATGGCTATAGAGGCCAATTCGGGAGAGCACATGTCGACCGCAGTCAGGACAAACATAGACCTGGTTAGGTCTTGGATTCGACCTTCTTGCAGCAACATTTCCTTGATAGCTGGCCACAACCCCTCGCTATTCGGTTCTGTCCGCTGCAAGTTGTTCCCATTGCTCGTCTGCAATACCGCAGGATTTTAGATTTTCATGGAGAGCGTCTTTGAACATCTTTCGTTGACCGCCACGCCTTCTTCTACCGCTTAGCAATTCACCATAAAGTGTACGTTTAGGAAGGCGGTTATCATGCATACGATGAACGTGACCTGCCCATCTTAGGCGTGCTCTTGAAATAAGCACCTCAATTGGAAGGCTGTTTGCTCTCCTGAGTACTTCCACGTTTGATATGTGATGGAACCAACGGATTTTCATCATACTTCTGAGGTGTCTTTGCTGAAAACGTTCTAATTCTTTCACATGACGACGGTAAGTGACCCAGCTTTCACATCCATATAGCAGTGTTGGAATGACAACTGCTCTGTAGACAGCCATTTTCGTTGACAAAGCAAGGTCGTGGTTGTCAAATACTCTCTCTCTAAGTCCCCAGAGTGCTCTAGATGCAGCGTTAATTCTATTGCGAATCTCGCTGTCCATGCTTGCTTTGTCATTAACAACGTTGCCTAAGTAATTGAACTGATCCACCACTTCAAGAGAATTTCCGTTAAGTGTAATGTCTATTTGGTTCACTTGATGAGGAGTTGACATAACCTTAGTCTCTCCAATGTTGATTTTAAGTCCCAACATATATACAGTAGTCATAATTGACAAGTGGATAAATATTGTGGAAGATCATTCATGTATATCATGAAAAGAAGGGGACCCAACACTAAACCCTGTGGTACTCAAGGTCTACATTTGTTATAGAAAATTTGACGTTGTTATCATTTTTCTATTTTCCAGATATTACCGTATTCACCTTAACAAATTTCCTGTTATTAGCATAGAAGGTAATTTATCGCATAAAAGTTCAATATTATCAGTGTCAATAGGTCGACATAGATAAAAAACTAATGTGACATATTTGCCTTCATCAAGTTCTTTGTAAACTAAATTTAATAAGTGGTATGAACCTGTTTCTGTTGACACATATTCTAGAACCATGTTGGCAGGATGTTATAATATCTAGTTTATTTAAGTACTTTATTATTATATTGTATATTATTTTTTCTAAGAGTTTTGACTAAGTACTGAGCAGTGAAATTTGTCGGTATTTTTCTACTTTTAGAGGATCTTCTTTCTTATATAAAGGTATCACATGCCAGGTTTAGAATATCGGGAAATATTCCAGAACTTAACGATCTATTTATTAGATAAGCTAAGGCCTCACAAATAATTTCGCTAACCGATTTTAATCGTTTAACACTAATTTCATCTACCCCTGTGGATCTTTTATTTTTAGACGATTAATTTCTCTTTCAACATCGGATTCATCTATATGTGCAACAAAGAGCGAAGTATTACTTTGTGTTTTTATTGTTTGTATATGGTAAAGAAAGATTTTACACCAAAATGTTGTTGTGCGCTTAAATTTTCTACATTGCTAAAACATTGTAAAAGTATTCGCAATTTCTACTGGATTAGCAATTAACTGATTATCATGAATTATATTAATTTTATTCGTTTTCTTTTTACCCTCTCCTAATGTATTGTTTACTATTTTCCAAGTTTCTTTCGTTTTGTTTTCAGACTCTTTGATTTTTTTTGTAAAGTGATTTAGCTTTGATTTCCTAATATTCATTTTATATTGGTTTTTTTATTTAGGTGAATTTGTCTACTTCTGTCACACTTTAAATTCTGTGATGGCCAGTGCATTGTTTCTAATTATTTTCTATCATTCCCTAGTTCTTGGGTATACCAAATATTTGTTTTTGATTTACTTAGATTTAAATGTATATTGACAACAGGACAGCCATATTCAATACACCAAGTCAAGTCTCTTACAAAAATATCAAATGCTAGATTTAGGTATATCATCAATATATTCAATAAAAGACTAGTCTATTTTGTTTACATTTTGTGCAAAGTGTATAACATTATCATCAGATGTATCTCTAAACATAAATGTACTATTTTTGGGCTTTCATACACCCCCGATTTTTTAATATCTTCTGTCTTTTCTTTATAATTAACCAACAAGCGACCTAAATTATTTCTATTCGTTGATATTGTATTAATACCTAATTTATTTAATCTATAACATACTGAGTTGTTAACCTTATTTACATAATTTATACTATGCCACTTTTTGTGTTCTATATTTGGCACGTTATAAAAATGTTTTTGTAATAATTTTCTCTGTTTATTTTTTATTAATTTGTCAATAAGTGACTCATCATAGTCATTGTTTTTTGCTAGCGTTTCAAGAATTCTAACTTCTTTTTCAAAGTTAACCCTATTTAAGGAGATAATAGTCTATATACATAGCTATGAACCGGTGACATTTTTATCTTCCAAGATTGATTACAATTTGCATGTGTAAGAGTGTCAGTGAAAGTTGGCTTTCTGTAAATGTCAAGTTCTAGCCCATGTTCTTTACGTGTCAGCGTAATATCTAAAAAGTTTATTGACCGTTCTTTTTCCATTTCAACTGTAAACTGAATTTTGTTGTTTAGGGAGTTAATAAAATGGATGAAATCATCCAACTTTGAAAAAGAAGTTAGAATTCTTAAAACGCTAGCAAAAAACAATGGCTATGATGAGTCACTTATTGACAGATTAGTAAAAAATGAACAGAGAAAATTATTACAAAAACATTTTTATAACGTGCCAAATATAGAAAATAAAAAGTGGCATAGTGTAAATTATGTAAATAAGGTTAGTAACTCAGTATGTAATAGAAATAATTTAGGTCGCATGTTGGTTAGTAATAAAGAAACGTCAGAAGATATTAAAAAATCGGGGGTATATGAAATAAAGTGTGACGACTGTGATCCGGTATATACAGGTCAAAGTGGCCGTAGTATAAATGTGAGGTTAAGAGAACACAAACAGTCTATTTTATATAATAAAAAATCAACTGGTTTCACTGAATATTGCATTGAGCAAAATCACGTTGTTAACGGTAATAGTGTTAAACTATTGCATAATGCAAACAAAGGAAAAATCCTAGACATGTTTGAAATTTTAGAAATTAAGAAGACCCTAAGAAACCATAAAAACGTTACAAATACACAAATAGAATTTATGAACAATCGTGTACTAGACACAGTAATAAAATTAAAATTAAGTTCGTAGTTCCGGCCTGTATTGTTAAATTTTAAGAAATAGCAAATCAAGTTATTATCCCCCTCTAGGTGGGTAGAGGATTTGTAATATATATATATATACTGTGAACCACCACTTTCAGGTCAGTTTTTAAGACTCATTGATAATAGTCGCAAGGCCGAAACATATGTCAGAGAAATCTGAAAAAAAACTAATGAAAAAATAAACCAAGTGCGTATTGTAACTATTCTTTTGAATATTTATACTTATTCTATTGAATATGTTTCATCAAGAACCTACCGCAGATTCCAACCAATTAATTATATAAAGTTGCTTGCAACTCCCCTGCACTTTCTTGTTAACAGTTATGTATGTATTTTCAATAAAGTCCGTTTCTTATTATTCAACTGCTCCTCTAATCGTTCTACTTGTCCATCAGTATTAGTCGCTGAGATCAAGTGTAGGTGATAATTGTCAATGACAACAATAATAAGAAGAGATAGGCTGTCTTTTATTAAAAATTCCATTACATTATTTTTCACGAGATAAATATATTGTCAAAATATGCATTGGCGAATAATGTATTCGAAATGAAGTATTCCCTAGCGGCCTTCGTTTTTTTTCTTGGTTATACCTGAAAAACATCTCATACTACTTCATGAAAATTATGCACCCCATCTCAACGATACTGTTTATTAAGTTAGCTGGAGAAAATTAAGATAGACTTTCCCTCGGCCATTTCCCCAAAGATTTATTTTAATAACGCCACCAAATTTTTTTAAATTTGAAATGCGTACCTACGTATTTCTAATTTATAAAGCATGTTAAATACGTATATTAAACTAATTAACATTGTACCGCTTTTTGCAGAAATATTTCACTCTGTAATGCTATTTATGTCGTGATAAATCAACAGAAAAATGCTTTTTTTGTTAGTTGTCCCATTTGTTATTTTTTTGTCTGTAAGTTGAAGAAAGTGTGTTTACTCTTTCCGGTAGTTTAATTTATATCTGCGGTAGATTTTCCGAATAAATAATATTAATTATGTAAAGAGGAGATAATACCGTTCACAGATTGGGTTCTTGTTATTCTTTCCTTTATCAGTGAGAAGTTGTATGGTCAACTTCAGAAAACTTTAAATAATTTGAAAATAAGTTATTCTAATAACTAAACATACTAGACCAATTACAAAACACTGATGAGCTAAATAAATATTTTTTGTGCGTTTGCAATAAAAGTAATAGTTATAACGAGACAATCATCATCATCCTAAATGGTAGGTACAGCCCAAAGTGATCCCCGATTTTCTTCAGACTATTCCGCCATTCTTGCCGATTCCGCGACCCTTATTTCCTATTCCTGGCTTTTTGCATACTCCTTATTACCATGTTTCACCGTAATTTTGGCCTCTTGCCTTTGATGGTTCCGACACCATGATCTTTATTGGGGGGTAATTATCGTTTCCTCCATTAAAATGTCCTGTCCATCTGAGTTATCCTATCCTTATATAAGTTACCGCAACTCTACCTTTCGCTGTGAGGTTATATTTTTCATAAAGTTCAAATGCTGTTGTCACATACAGCTACCGAAATCCACCTCAGAATTTCTCTTTCAAATGTAAGTAGTAGTGTTTGATCAGCTTTCCTCAGGGTTCATGTCTCTTATCCATAGGTCAGGACTAAGAGAATTAAGGTTTTGTAAATTACCAGCTTTGTGTTAAACGATAATTACCGGCTTTTGAAGTGTTTTCCAAGTCCAAAATACGTGTAGCATGTGTTGGTCAGTACTATCTTGTGTATTATTTTTATTGTTCACTGTGGACCTCAGATAGGTAAAGTTTTGCATTACCTCAAAGTTGTATTCATTTATAATCATGTTTTGGCAGATATTTCTGGCTCTATTATCTGATACTGGGGCCATCACCTGAGTTTTTCTCTCATTCACCGCCAGCCCTTGTGCTGCAACGACAAGTGTGGTGAACGCCTCTTTAGACTTAGCCAGTGCACGCTCAACTACTACTTTCTCTAATGCTAGATTAAAAATGAGACAGCCTAGAGCATACTCCTGCTTAAATTCTTTATTTGTATTGAAGGAGTCATTTTGAATGTTACCTGGGTCAAAGTTGCCTTGGCCAGCTTTATTATTCTTCATGACCTCATTTAGTTTGGCGGTTAAAATGCAATCGTAGGCAGTCTCGACGTCCACAAACATATGGAACGTGTCGACATTGAACTTGCTGGTTTCTTCTAATAGTCACAGGACGAAAATTTGGTCAACGGTAGATCTACCTGGCCAGACGCAGCTCTGGTTTCTCCTAGTACGGCTTCTGTATATCTGGTCTATCTTTTATATGATATTAGCGAATATTTTATACATTGTGTTAGGGATAGTGATATCTCTATAGTTGGTGCACCCGAGCTGGTCACCCTTATTATGAAGAGGACAGATAAGGCGGCCGTTCTCCTAAGCCCCCTAAATATTTCTGTACATGAGATTAGCCAAATTTTATTTTCAATACTGATACAATTCAGCTTTGATGCCATCACTGCCCGAAGATTTGTTATTCTTGGGATATTTAATGGCTTCTTCTATTTCATTAAAAGTTGGTAGGGTTATGTTGCCCTCATCGTATACCGGGGGGGCCTTGGTCTTCTTCAATAAGTAGCTCTCTGAAATGTTCTATCCATCTGTTTAATATGTCATCCTCGCCATTTACTATTTTCCCATATATATCTTTATATGCGTTTATCCTTAACTCGTTTCTCATATTATTAGATTTTTGGTAAATCTTGTTTCCGTTTGGTTTCTTTGTGCCTCCAGCTCTTGTAGAATGTTTTGCGCAATTTGTCTCTTTTTCCTTCTGTGTATTCTTTTTTCTCCTATTTTTAGTACCCTTTGTATTTCTATGGCTATACGTATTTTTCTCTCCAGTATGGCCTTGTGTGATCGGTTTTTCTTATTGTTATGCCTTAGCTTCATAGTCAAACCAGTCCTTTGATGGTCTGTGTCTTTGCTATCCAAGTACGTTATTTGTTGATGATTTTGTAGCCTATTGGCATGCTACCCAAGTGATACAGTATCTCCCTCTATCAAATTTATGTTTTTATTTGCGGTGTTTTCAAACTGTTCCGCTATTCTGATGTCTCTTGATAGGTAAGTGTTATACCTAAGCTGTCGCTCACTCTTCTTCAAATTAGAAATCTTTGTGAGTAAACCTATTCTCACCAGGTAATGATCAGTCTCCATATTTGCGCCTCCATAGGTCCTCACGTCGAGGAAGTTAGAAAAGTATCTAGCATCTATTAAAATATGGTCAGAGTGACAACTCTGGCTGCTCAGTGTCCTTAACTGACTTACGTATTGAAATTGATAAAAGTATAGTGAATAGTTAAATAGTGAAAGAAAAAATATATAGATATATGTAATGAGTAAATATAACAAATTTTATATGATGGTGTATAAGAACGCTATAAAAATAATGCATATTAATATGGACACTATGGATAGTGCTTAGTTGTCCAAAATAGCTCTTTTCGTTACAGAAAAATTAGATTCTGTAATAATATTACAATAATACCATGAGAAAATTTTAAAAGGCTGAAAACTCAAAAATATAAAATTTTATTTGTTAAAGGCCAGGTAATATTATAAATAGCTGAGGGCTAGCTACCTAGCTATGTTGGACGATCATTTGTACTTGTTTATAAATGACGGAAATTCAGCTACTTTAATGAATGATGATTTTATACTAGATATCAGTATTTTAAATTCATCTAAGGCCCTAGTATCACCATATATTTTGTAATCATTTCAATATTTAACTTTTAGATTAGTATTGTCTATTATGTTTGACATTGTTATTATAATAATAATCTTGAGACACACTCTATAACGTTTTAAATATTGAAATATACTATAAGCTCACATTATTTTCAACGGAAATTTTCAAATAAAAGTTTTGCTTTACTTATTTTGAAGTTAAATTTGAACAACAAAAATTGTGGGTACTCCTATCTGAGCTTTTATTTTAGCATTTTCAGGCCATGAAATTTCCATTTGGTCCTGACGCTTAATAATAAATCTTGGCACTGTAACCCTTGCTCTTACCCTCGTAATTATATGTATGTGTATATTATCACGTATTAATATACAACGAATTTAATAGTAGCATCGATGGCTATTCACAAATAACCGCAAAGCGAATATCCGGAGAGTATATACCTTCGGGATGGAATTAATGTACCCTAAAAGTTGCTTTATATCAATATAATTGTTTTACGTGGAGTTTCCGGTTTCATTTTGAACTAATTTTCCGCATTAGACAAAGGCGTATAAATTTGCGGTATTTGCATTCGAATGTATTGAGTAATTTAACACCCGTATTTAATTGAAATGTTTCATACTAATGCCTGTATTTTAAAAGTTATTACTATAGTTCAAGTTAACTAATTGTATAATTCTTTGGGTTTATATGTAACAATCACCATCCCGAATACATTGTTGAATCTTTCTTCTTGTATATCGCATAACTTTTCTAATCTTATTTGGAATGATCTTAATACAAGCTTGCCTAATTTTGCTCACTAACTCCTCTTGGCTGCGAAGTCGGTTCTTATTGACTATATTTTCTAAACGATCTTACAAATGGAAATTAAATGATGTGATTTGGAGATCTCGGGGGAAGCTTCTGTACATTAGCATCTAGCATTTCTTTTCCAACGTTTTCATCCGGAGCACCATCAAGCTGAGAAAAATCTGGACAATGCCATTGGTGGTACAGATTGCCTCATCAGTAAATAAGTTTTTCAGAAAATTTGCGTTATTTAAAAATTCACTCTGGACTCAAAAACAAAAATTCAATTTTCTGTCTGCATCATTATATTCCACTCTTCGACTTAGCGGCCGAACGAAACATACTGTCACGTCCTTGCGTGACGGGGGTTGTGGGACGTTCACGGATATCGCCAGCATCACCCCATAGAGGATAAATGCCGACAATAGCCATGGCTACAGTCACTTCACTCGCTTGGCATGTCGAGAGGGTAAATTGTATTACTAAGTGAACACATAAATAAAACATAGTGGTAACATAACAGAACAGATTGAACATTTATTTATGAAGCAAAACAAACAGTGAAACAAACATAATAAAATTTAGTACTTACATAGCATAGCAGATCTGGCCACCCCGAGGCATGGCCTCTGGGGGGGAGTTGCCCCATGCATTACCTAGGACCTGCTTCTTTAAAAACCCAGCAGACAACTAACTCGCTTTACTTTTTTCATTTCGTTTTCTCTGGTACTTGCACGCCCAGCATTTCTACAACTAGCGGGCCGTGTGCACCGTTGCTTAGTTTGCTGGATTTCCACTCTACATTGTAACCAGCAACTTGGTTTACTTTAAGATATCGGATTAAATTAATTTTTTAACTAAATCGTTTCCTGAATAAAATAGTATACCGGGTTGAAAAAAATAGACTGAGATGATGAGGCTGAAAGAGCTGATCAGAACCGCCATCAATATTGCAAGAAACCAGAAGTGGGGGAACTAACTGTTTTGACACATAACACGTAAGTTCTAAGTATTATACCTATAAATTTTATACTTTGCCTCATGTTAGTTCTCATAACAATGGAATTAATATCACGAACTAAGTCCTAATAGTTAATTACATTATGTAAAACTTATGTAGAAATATTAACGACATACAAATCCTTCTTTGACCTAGGTCGATGATATTAAATTTATCAGTTAAGTAGCTATAGCTTGTTCCAATTTCTGGGTAAATATCATCTATTTTAAATGCTAAATATTTAAAAAATCTTATTTGCACTCGATGTATTACCAACTTTTGACAAATTATAATACGGATACCAGATAAGAGCAACACATTCAAGCCTGAATCTGACCTACGTGAAGTGCAAGATCTCTAACGCCTCAATATCAGTAAACTTTTTACTATTTCTTACAATGAAACCGTAAAATTGCATGGCTTCAGATACTTTTTATATCATATGGTCATTAAAGGAAAGTATAGAATTAAATATCACACCTAGGTCTTTATAAGAATTATATCTGGATAATGTTTTATTATCGATATTATATGCATATTCATAAGTTATTGGTTTTCGTATGAAGCTCACGATTTTGAATTTCGATATATTAAAATGTAATTTATTATCTATGTACAAAGACTGAATATGATTCAGTTCACTTCACAACTTCCTACAGTCATCAATGCAAGTTATAGCTTTAAGTCATCAGCATAGAAAGAAAAGTTTAGAAGAGTCATTAACATTATCTAAATCATTAACAATTAGGCAAGCGTAGGTGCGTCTTTACTATATACATATTTCGATATGCCATGTACAGCAACGTTGGGAGTAGTTAGTACTTAAATGGATTACCGTTTTACTGAAAAATGTGTTTCCATTTACTTAAATCTCATTTCAAAGTATCTCCCATCGAAATATATTTAAGAGCCCTACCACATCTACATATTAATCCAGTCCAAACAGAGTCGGTAACATTCAGACGGGGAGTATTTCAGGGACATTCTCTCAGCCCTCTTCTATTTTGCATCTCACTACTGCCATTATCCGTCTTGCCTCGGAAAACCTGTGGCGATAGGAGGCATAAGGACACCCATCTATTTTATATGGATGACCTTAAACTTTATGCCTCCTCAGAAGGGGATCTCCAACAATCCCTCAGGACAAATGCGCACCGATCCATCTGAAGAAAGGACGATGCAGCGACTACGGGGAGGACGCACAGCCCGTGGACGGAAGCATCTTACACCATCTAGATGCCGGAGAGTCGTACACTTACTTGGGTGTCGAGCAACGCTCCACCCAAGAATGAGTGTAGTGAAAAACGCTCTCCGCGGCAAGTATCAACACCTACTCCGATAGATCTGGTCTTCAGAACTGTCGGGGAAGAACAAGGTATCTGCTACAAATATGCTTGCCGTTCCGATCCTTTTCTACTATTTCGGAGTAGTGAAATGGACTAGAGAAGAGCTGCGTCAACTCGATGTAGTAACTAGCAAGAAGATACATCTTAATAGGAGCTTGCATCCTAAATCGTCCGTTCCACGGTCATATCTCCCACGGCATTGGGGAGACCGTGGACTCTTGAGCTTGGAGAGTCTCCATAGCAGAATGGTTCTGGATGGAGCATGTAAGGTTATTAGGGGTTCGGATCCCCTCCTCTGCATGGTCCGAGACCATGAAAATGTAGAGGTAGGAGCTTTTCTCTTTAAGGCAGCACGGAGAGCAGCCGATGTACTTGGTCTCATCTTCGACGTCGAGCGGGTAAACCCCAACTCTGTCACCGAGTTGGAACCCATTCGACTAAAATCCCATATTAGAATTGCAGAACACAACATTCTTCTGCAGCTCCATAAGGATAAGCCATTGCACGGAGTCTTCTATAAAAATATAGATGACCTCGGCTTATCCGAAAGGCTGACCTTCGCCTTTTTAAGGCCAGCTGGGCTGAAGTTCGAGACCGAGGGATTCATAATGGCTTGCCAGGATGGTGTATTTAACACCCTCGTCTATCGAAGTCGTATCATGGGTATGGAGGTCTCTGATGTCAGTTGCAGGGCCTGCCGTAGGGCGCCGGAGACTGTACTACACTTACTGTCGGCTTGTCCGACATACGCAGTCTCGGCCTATATTCACAGACACGACGCAGCATTACGAGTGCTTTATTATCATCTAAGGCACCCGTATGGGATAAACGAAACACCAGTGCTAACTTATGGTCCGGGGGATATTGAGTCCGTTGTGGGGAATGAGAAGTGTCTAATTTATTGGAACTACTCGTTTCCCACCGTCCGACAAATACAAGCCAACAAGCCTGACATAGTACTTTTCGACCACCAACTCAAGACAATGTATGTCGTGGAATTCTCAGCCCTCGCTGAGAGCAACATTTCTTGATAGAGGAGAAAAAATGGACAAAATATCGAGATTTGCTATTCGAACTCCGCAGGCTTTATCCAGGCCATTCCGTTAAAATAATTGTACTGATTATAGGATCCCTCGGTGAAATGAAACAGACGCTGCTTTCAGAACTAAAGACCATACCGGCAGTGAGATCTTAGCTGGCAGAATGCAGAAGGCTGTCTTCCTCGGATCATTGCGTCTGCTCAGGGCACACAATTCACGAACCCGGTAATCACTCACCCCACGGGCGCGAGGAGTGGCTAGTGGTATTTATTACCAGCTCTCCTCCACCTCCAGTGGTGGCTAGAACTCTTTTTTAACTTTATGATGCATGTATAATGCATGTATGAAGTTTGCCTGGAAGGCGTGACACGAATTCCCCCACAATTGTGCCTAATTTATAAATTGAAATTTATACTGCGAGTAAATATTATTATTAATATTAATATTATATTCTGTAAATATATACACCCTGACCTATTAGGTACTTCGTTTTCAGTCTAACTCGTTTACCCCGAGCAGGTCCTTAGTTGTTTACACATATTTCTTTCAGACTCATGTCCATTAATGGAGTAATTTGGAACATTATACAGACTCCGCCGTTCCGCTGTTATCATATACCATTTTACTCGTTATATCCCAATTTATTCAAAAAACGATATTCAACAAGTTCTGGCAATAATAACTTGTGGGGGTCCTAGGATTGCCCGCGGAGATTCACAGAATGGCTCTGATTGAAAACGCTGTCGGAAAACATAAAATTGATGTATCAATCAAGTATATAAGAAACTCTGGGGAGTATTATCTCCATGTTTACGTTATTTCATATTATTTGTTGAATGAGGCAAAACAATCATTCGCAATATACAGGATGAACATTAGTAAATTGTGTTGCTCATAGGACGTGGTGGCGTTGCAATGAAAATTAGAATGCATTTCAATGAAAACTGTCTTTCTAAATAAATTTGGATATACACGTATTTAGGTTCCCTGAAGCCTAAATGGTGAGTTTTAAAAAAATATCTGTCTGCTGACTGTTCTCTGTGGTCACATCTAGAGCCTAAACTACTTTGTACACCAATATAAAGAAGGTCTTTACTCGCGTCAATCATAGCATCTTCTTACAACATCCTAAAGTATTCTTTAATATCTTTACTAACTAGAAAATATTAATGAATAGGGACCCTAGATGTTAAGGATAACGCTATCATTATTAATTATGAGATAAAGACGGAGTATGTGGTCCTTCGACGACGGTTATGGCCGGCATTGCCGCATATCCTACAACAAAGGATAGCCTTAAACTCTACAACTATCTAGACATAATAGTAATTAGCACCAAGCTAAAGAACTCACAGCACAATAGTAGACTTTATAGCAATTCACATCCATCCCACTTATGATACTAGAACGTTTCTACACAGTTCTCAAATCCACAATAGTAAGTACACAAATTCGTTAAGAGATGTTTATCATAAAACCAGAGTACGCTTATTACATAAAACAAGCCCTTGAAGTAGATAATCTGCAACCATAAATCTAAAGATGGGAAAAATAATAAAAATCGTACTTAAATTCAGTTAAAATTCTTCAGTATTTGACTAAAAATTTCAAGTTAAGATAAGACAATGCACATAAATCCTTTTCATGATATAGGAAATAAGCTAAAGGTTATAAATTCGGTGATAAAAATCTCGGTAGAAAGACACGCAGGTAAAATAATTTTCATCACAATTGTTCGTCAGCGTAAGGATAAGGCAGGTAAAATAACCCAGCAGGCAAATATAACTTTAAGTATATAATCAAAGGTAGGTACTAAAATGAATATTTGTTATCTGGTAATAAATATACAAAGATATTTACAGGCAGTATATGAACCGTTAGATGAACAGGCAGACATACAGAGTGACAGACGGATGGATAGGCCAACAGAGAATAGATGGATGAGTATGTGTATGGATCATAAATTTACCCCCACCACAGCAACCATCAATAAAATTTACCACTAAACAATGTGATAATATTATGCAAAGGCGTGATGAAGAAGAATTTTCTACTACAATATCTACATAGGGATAAAATTATAGATCTTGATGACTGTTCACCGCTTATACCTAGCCTCAAGTCATTGACTATACCAGAATGTTTGGAGAATTATCAGTATAATAATTGTCGTTGTGCTCTTGCAAATGTTCATTTTCTATACAAGTGTATTGTGGATTAAATATAAATGTCTTTAGTTATGTAACCGAGTATAGGTAATAAAATGAATATAGAAATATATATAAATATAGAAAGTACTAGTAGGACAATACAATAATCACTTTAATTACCCGTAATTACGTCCTCACCTTGCACATCTTCCAGCGGCTTGTTTATTTTTATCTAAATTCCCCTTAAATCTCCTTATTTTCAACTTGATTACCCTTAGTTATTCTTATTTTCAACACAATTACCTACCATTAATTATCTTTATTGTTTCTACAGTTACTCTTAATTAGTCGGAATTACCCTTATTTTTACCTAATTGCCCTTAATTATCCCTACTTTCAACTTAATTACACTTAATTATCCTTGTTGCTATAATTACCCTTAATTACACTTAATTACCCTTATTTTGAATTCAATTATCTGTAATTACATTTATTTGCTTCTAAATAACCTTTAATTGCCCCCCACCGCTTCAATTGCCTTTCACTGATCTAGTTACCTTCCATCACTTCAATTACCACCCCCACCACCACTTCTAGGCTACGCTCTCTCACGTCCCACCCCTTAAGCCCCGCCCCCTATGTACCTCCCACCACTCTAACTACCTCCCACCTCTAAACTGAACACGAACCTGAACCAGCTCCTGCTCCGAGGTTCTGTCATTTCCATACCACTTCCGTTGTAATGTGAATCTGCCACATTTTTTCTCCTTACTTTGCGCATGTCGAATGACCTTTTCCAACTTTCGGCACAAACATTTCCAATAGCTGGCTGAAATAATGGGTGATGATATTTCATTTTAAATGTGATATTGTTCCTGGCGACTTCTCCTTTTATTTGGCCCCATATTAATTCAATAGGATTGAATTCACAATGGTATGGAGACAATCGCAAAACTATGTGACCTTGTTCTTTTGTCATTTAATCTACTACATATTTTGGAACAATGAGAGAGTGTTTTGTAATTTGCAGATGTTTGGCTCTCACCATATGTGCTTGGTAAATCATCTACTTACTTGTCAATCAGGCTTGTATATCTGCTTTTTTGGTGTCAGAATTTGGAATCTTCTCCGTAATTCTATTGTGATAGGAAGCGTTCTCCGTCACAATCCCAGAATGTTCGGCCAAGCGTTCCAGAATTTCAGCAAACCAATTATCGAAAACTTCACCATTCCTTTCTTCGTGGTAGTATCCTGTTTTCTTCGATTGAAAGCAGAGCAAACCAACCTCAACGAGACCGTCTTCAGATCCTATCTGAAGCACTATAAGGCAATCTCCTGAGCCTCATGGATCTTTTAACCTTATTTAATCCCTGGATTCAAGATTGTTGTGTCCTTCCATACTTTCGTTACAGTATGGCTAGCGTTCACCCAAGTCTCATGTAAGAAGTACAATTTCTTGCGATAATTTCGGATCACTCGTAGGAAATGTCACCTTCAGGCGATGATCTCATTCTTTTCTCTAGGGACAGTATTTCATGACTTTTTTGAGAAACTATAATACCAAAACCCAATTACATTAAAACATGTAGAAATAATATCTATTTAAAACTTTGAAGCCTTATATCCTGTTTTCCATATACATTGGATAAAATTTATGATAATAGGGACCACATAGAGAGGTTGTTACTGTTTTAACAAACTACTATAGGATAAAATATGTTTTTCCGGTGGAAGTGATTAATTTCGACTGGTTACAACTGCTTTGAATTTTTATTGCCGACGATGTAACGAACTGCCAAGTACTCTGTTCAAAATTAGGAGCTTCTTTAATTTTTCTTTCGTTGTGTACATTGACATGCAAAATTCAAAGTTTGGATGCTTATATATAGTAATCTTAGATAACGATGTATATGACATTATTTTGAGTCGAATTCGCATTTTAAAGTGCAGCAATCAAGACGACTTTGAATGTTCATAATTTTTTATAGATTCACTCAGAGAATGCAATAATCCGTTTCGAACTATTTAATTATCTACCTCCAACAGGACTTCGGTAATTCTGTTATGAATTCTGTCCACCCATTCAGTCCCTTATGGACGATCCACTGTGGCGGAAACTACAAGGCAAATCTCTTTATTAGGCTTCTCTTATCCACAGAAGTTTAATAAATCGATAACGGTTTTCTTTATTAGTATTATCTCTTGAAGACATTATACAATACTGCATTGTACGTCGAAAACATTGAAAACATCGACATATTTAAAGATTTATAGGGATTATGTAAAATGAATAAAACAAGTTACATTTTAATAAACCAAAATAAAATGTATTTAAGTTCCGATTGTCAAATAGTTTTGATAAAAATTAAATCACAAAACATTACAATTATATTTCACAACAATTTGATACCATCTCTACTTTACACTTCATCCAGGAAAGGTTCGTGTTTTGCTGTTTCAGTTAAGTGATTTAATGCATTTATATTGAAACAGCTGTAATGATTTGCTAGAAAAAGCTTTTTGGCATTTATTTCACAGTTCCAGTACAGCTTGGACTTGTTGTATTGTATCATATAGTCTTATCATATCGAATCGTATCGTAATATGTCATGTTGTATTTTGTCGTGTCATATCGCATAGTATCGTATCGTAATTAAGTATAGTAACGCAATTTTCTTTTTAAATAATCTTATAATGTCATGAAACGTCAAGATTTTTGAAATTTGAGCGAAAAAAATCTGTTTGTCGATCTGTCCGTAACTTTCTTTTTGTGCAAATATTTACTCCGGAACTGTTTATAGTATTGACTTGAAATTTGGTACACTTATGTACTATAAGGAGATCTGGAACTAGATTATATTTTGATCTAATTCCGTTGGAGGGTTCTGGGGTAAATGTGGTAAATAAAGGTAAATGTGGTAAATAAAGGTAAATGGTGGTGGTTAAGCATTGGAGTACGAGGAGAAGAAGCGACATTTTTCAGGCCATCGTACAATTGGACACTACTGCGTACAAAAATATAATTTCTTCAGAAGACAAATCCGTCATGATTGGGCTAAATCGATATCTTGTATATGATGGGATTAATGTGGTAAGGTGCTCTAAATGTAGTAGCTTTAATCACACCTCAACTGCGTGTATAGGTAAGCTTGCATGTCCTCGCTGCTCCCTAGAACATGATTTAACGGATCGCAACAATGAAAATTCAGTAAACTGTATAAATTGTTTCAACTATAAAAATCTACAACGCAAAAGTAATAAGAACATAAATATCGATTATAATCACTCAGCCTTTGACAAGAACAACTGCTTTACTTATAAGCAAAAGTTAACGTCTTTGAAATCTTCCACATTTGGACCCCAGTAGCAATTAGTAGCGGCTATTCGACCTGATCACACCCCATGCGATCGTGTTTTAAACGGTAATAAAGATAAAATAATGAGCGATTACGCGTCGCCTGCCAAGAACACGGGTAAGAAGGAACTTCATATTCTTTACATGAATGTGAGAGGCCTAAATATCAAAACTGCCGAACTGTTTCACAGAAACCTGGTTACATTTACATATTCTTGATGCTGAACTCAGTCATGGGAATTATAACGTTTTCCAATGCGATCGAAAATTCAAGGAAGTAGGTTTAACCAAAGGAGGTGGTTGTCTTATTCTGCTTAATAAGTCATACAAAGTGAGCATAGTAAATCTAAATATTACTAATATAAATCTCCCTAACATCGATGTTGTTGGAATTAAAATCACCTTAGGTACTACAACACTTTCAGTTTTCTTAACTTACATGCCACCTAATTTAAATATCCAAATAAACAACTCGATTTTTGACTGTTTTGCTAACCTACATCGTGTTTACGGCACATACATACTAATCTTAGGTGACTTTAATATTCCGGAATATTATAAATGCTTTCTTAGTAACTCGACTAGGACCGTTAAAGTAACTAAAATAATTTTATTAACTTCTTTGGCCTCACTCAATTTAATTTTGTTATTAACTACAATAATAAATTATTAGACCTTATCTTTTACAATAAATTGTAGAGTGTCAGTAAATCCGATTGCTGTGTCTTCAAAGAAGATGTGCATCACCCACCACTTAATATTGATTTAAACTTTACCTCTTGCTACAATAAGGTACCCAAATATCACGCAATGACGTACAACTTTAAAAAACCTGATTTTATACCACTCTATTCAGAATTGTGTAACACAAGCTGGGGAGATATCTATAAAATAAATAACGTTAACGATGCAGCGGATCGCTTGTATAATATTATCAGTACTAGCGTATCAAAATTTGTTCCCATGAAAAAGACGCCCAAAAAACATTTCCTCCCTGGTTCACAAAACATATAATTACCGACACAATGGTTTACCAGATTTCTTCTTAAAAGACTGCTCAGGTATATTGGCTGTGCCGCTGGCACATATTTTTAATCTGTCCTTACAAACTTATGCATATCCTGATAAATGGAAAGCATCTAAAATTTGTCCTATACACAAAAAAGGCAACAAGTCGGATATGGAAAATTACCGCTCTATTACAATCATAAATAACTTTGGCAAAGTATTTGAAATCGTCATCTTTATCCCCAGTTTCATCAACGTATATGCAACAACCAACATGGTTTTGTCTCTCAAAGATCGACAACAACAAACCTACTTTGTATAACACAATACTTAGCTGAAGTTATGGATGACGGTGGACAAGTCGATGTTATTTATATGGACTTCTCTAAAGCCTTTAATAGGTTGGACCATGGTGTTTTGCTAACGAAATTAGTCTCCCTTGGTTTTAACCTTAGTCTAATAACTTTTTTTGAATCCTATCCGGTTAATAGAAGTCAGTTTGTACGATATCATGGTCATAGGTCTATCGAATTTATATCTCAATCAGGAGTTCCACAAGGGTCGGTCTTAGGCCCTTTAGTGTTTATCATTTTCATTAACGATATCGTCATCGATGTCAGTTGTAAATCTCTCTTATATGCTGACGACTTGAAGATATACTATAAGATCGACGACGAATCAGACTGCGAAAAGCTGCAGACAGACGTAAGCACAATTCACGAGTGGTGTAACAAATTTAAATAAATGCAATGTAGTATCGTTTACGAGGAAATTAAATAAAATATATTATGAGTATACTATTAATAAGGCAAATCTGACACGTCATGATAGCTTTAAATATCTAGGAGTAACATTTGACTCGCATCTTTTCTTTAGGGAACACATAAGTAACACAGTGACATCATCTTTTAAAATGTTAGGGTTTCTCATATGAAATGCTCGAGATTTTCAAAATACGAGTACCATAAAAACTCTATATAATACCTTGGTGCGACCCAAACTAGAATACGCGAACGTGATTTGGAACCTCCACTAAGACGTACATATTAACAATATTGAAGGCATTCAAAGACGTTTCTTAAAATTCCTGGCATTTACAATCGACCATCAATATCCTCCTATAGGTTATGATCACTCATTACTGCTGAATCGTTTTTCATACAATAATTCTATGAAGCAGTGGAGAGAGATGCGAAGATGCGAAGAATAATCGATTGTCCGCAATTACTAGAACAAATCAACTTTAGAGCACCTACCAGGTCAACCAGATCTACATCCTTGTTTTACTTATCTAATACACACACAAATGCTTTAATGTTTTTACCACTATATTGTATCTGTCGTAGCTATGAAATTATTGCACATGATGTCGACATTTTTAACACTAGATTAAGTCAAATTAAGTCAAGATTCTCTTAGATTAACAGTTTTTGTTTGTTTCTTTTTTCTTATTTAGTGCTTTTCCCTATTCACTTTTCCTTTATTATTGTATATAATTGTATATGTGCGTGTATAGATAAATATGTATATATTAAATGGTCATATGTTCACCTAATCATTTGTAGAATTTTGCAATAATTATATTAGTATTAAGATTTAGGTTATAGTAAACCATAATATATAACACAACATGTATTCTAGTTTTAATTTATATCACAAGTTTTACTAATATATATGTATGTTATTTTCCGGCCCTGTAAATGGAATGTAAATTCTGTTGGGTTTGGGTATGTAAATAAATAAATAAATAAATAGGCAAAGCAAGCAGGTAAGATAAAATTACAATTGAGGGCATGTACGAAAAGTCAAAGTTTAAAATTTTTTTGACATCAGCCACCCCCCACTATCACCCCCAATGCCACCCCCACACTATTAAGGAAGTAAAAAAAATTAAAATGTCATTTAGATAAACGAAACGTCTCAAAAAAAATTTCTGGCGTTAGCGACTCCCTCCACCATCCCCATTGCCACCACCACCCTATTATTAAAGGGAGTAAAAAAAATGCGAGTTATTACCTACATTATCGCTCGTTAAATAATATACTATTAGGATATTAACAACTTTAACATCACTTGAACGACTAAGAAAGTCTAGTTATCCTAAATACTACAGATTTGTAAAAAAACAAACTGAAAATTGGTAAAGTGATAATCTATAATAAATTCACCAACGAAGGTACAGAAAGCATATGATATTGATATTGTTACATCTACCTTTAAAGTTTGTGACAATCCACTGGTGCAATCACTAAAAGTTACAAATATTCCGGATGACAAACGATGACAATGACAATCGTCAAAATTTGCTCATTGCAATCCGATCGCTCGCGGCTGTCTTTGTTAAATGAAGCATTAGCATTTCAGTAATTTTACTAGATTTTAGAGGAATATTTGTAGTTTAATTCTTCGATTTGTCTGTGTATATATTTAAAAATGGCACTAAACGTAATCCGCTCTACTTCTAGAGTAGTGAAGAAACCCTCACACGTGAATTGATATGTGATGTGACGAGTTTTACGACGTAACGGCTACGCGCATCGATCATGTCATGCGAAATGCGATCTATGCTTCATATTTGCTTTGTTTTTATTTTTTTTTCACGGAAACCAAATCGAAAGAGTGGAAGTGTAATATATCATTGAAATCAGAATTTTATCTGCTTTTCAATGGTTCCATTGCAAATTGAAAGTAATTATAAAATAAACAACTTGTTTCGTCAAAATGGCACTAAACGTAATCCGATTTCAGATCTTCTAGGGCACTAAAGAAACGCACATGCAAAGTTTCATTCAAATCCGTTCAGTAGTTTCGGCGCTATCGTGCTAATACACATACACACTCACAGACATTTTTCAAAAACCACTTTTTTGGGTTCCTAGGACCTCAAAACGTAAAGATTTGATGTTATCTCAATTTTCGTTTTTGAACCAATTTTAGTAACCTCTCACAATTTTATTGTGGAGAGGTTAAAATAAATTAGGAGTTGGTATTAATAAGAGAACCGAGGGCCTCTATAAATTTTTTGGCATTAGCCACCCCCACCCTATTATTAAATTGAGTAAAAAATTAAATTAGGATTTAATGTGTGTACGAGAGCCTTTAAAATTTATTTTGGCATTAGCCACCCCCTGTACCACCCCCATTGTCACTCCCACCCTATTATTAAAGGGAGTAAAATGTTACATTGGGATTTTGTATATATAAGACTTGGATACAAAATCTAGATGTGGAAGAAATGGGTAGCGGCTTTTAGTTTAGAAATAAAGAAAACTGCATCTACTTAAAAAGTCATTTAAATGCTCTAAAGAGTTAAACAATAAATTTCCCTGAATATACCTAGTTGAAGGCCCTAGTTAAACAGTTAGTTATTATACGGTAATTAATTTACAAGCTATTATAACTTTAATTTATGTCATGTTTAAACAGCGAGTTTAATTGGATGTGCTGCAAAACTTCCAAAGCGACATATGTGTAATGCGAGGGTGAGGTGGATAATTTAAATTTTGTTGACATCCCTCTGGCAACCATTTGTTTTTCAATATTTTAAATGCGGTAAAATATTGATGACATGGAGTACACCGAAATATGATAGATTTTAAAACAGGTGGTGTCACAGAACGACGACTGATTAAATGGGGCCATTTAAAATTGGTTAAAAAATGATTTAGATCAGAATGAAATTCAGTGTCTCAATTGCAATATTTCTCAATGAATACTGTACATTAAAGTTTAAAAAACATGTTTCGTAAAACTATTCTAGACTTTTTTCGGTTCACTCAATTTAGTTTCTAGTGGAGAAATAATGATCTAATCACCTAAAATAGTTATTAACATTACTAGATGCGAAAGTTTACTTTTTTGTGAGATGATTTTTGAATGGTCGAGGCAAAGCCGAGTCCTTTCAAAAAGCACCGAACACCTAAAAGGGCTTTTGCATCGTGTAATCTATTTATTTTTTTATACCACCGAATGATATTATATGATTTAATAATTTAAAGCTATTTATTCATGAACTTATATGACGTTATTAATAAATTTTATAGTTTAGGAGGCTCTCTGTGAAAATTGTCATCGAGGTTTATGTTAAACATTTTAATTTCTGATAATTTTAAATTAAAATAACAAATATGTTTGATGGCGATAAAAATGGGATACAAGAAGCAGCCAATATTGCTTGGGCCTCGATGTACTCCAAGAAATGCAAAGCAAATTATATGCAAACTTATGAAGCGTTTTTAAAACGGTGTGCCGACAAAATGTTGTCGTACTTCCTTAAAAGATCATCACCGATCACCGAAAGATCAAGTTTCGTCACAGAAAACACTACAGTCAGTGTATTTAATGCTGAAAATAGCAATTTCAGTTCACCAAATGAAAATATTTTTTATTAAAAGAAAGAGTGGCGGATTTGACGCTAAAAAAATCAAAGTTTTTTTTATGGTGGAGGGGAAATCCTGCATAGACACCCGGCGCTAGGGTCTACCGCACCGGGTAGTGTCGGACTCCTACCGACTAAAACCCCTCCTGGATCATTGTTTCCACTTAACCTGGAACTGCTTTTGCTTTCCATCAGGCCATGGGTCATTAATCGTCTATTGGTGTTGGTAAAACTTCCCGTTTTCCCTTACATCCCCCATCAATTAAAACGACTAGGGGTTCGGGGGTAGATTTCTCCTGTCCTCTCTCTTTGTCCTCTTTATTCGAATCCATTTATCCATCTCGATTTTATAGCTGAAGCCTCCATTCTCTTTCATCCCTTTCGTATATCATTCCCCTGTATGTTGGACATTTCAAAGAGACACCTATGTGTCCCCCTGCTTTACAATTCCCACAGTACTTAGGTTTATTACAGTCCTTTACTCTGTGTCTCTTTTCCCAACATCTTAGGCAGTCTTCGCTTCTATCCTCACCGTACACGGTCTTGCCCTGTGCTCAAACTGCAAGCATTTAAAGTTTCTGACGATATTAACTCTTTCCCTGACTCTGAAATTTCACCATCCAATCCTTACGCCTCCCCTCTTTTTAAGAAGCCCTGCAATTCTCTTTGGGATTTGCACTGTTGCACTCTGACTCCCATTCAACGTCTCGCTTATTGAGGATATTTCGATATCCTTTACTCCGAAGTCTGGACTCCTCACTATTTTTACGATGACCTCCTTGATTTCATCTCCCGTCGCGGCTGCGTCAATATCCCTGATGAATATCGTTTTGCTCTCCCTTTTTTCTCCACCCTTACCTATTGTAGATTTTTCCCCACGGCTTCTTCAAGGCTTTACACTTATCTGCACCTCCCTCAACCGTAACCAATAGATTCTTTTTTGCTGTTTTCTTCACGTTCTTCACTTTTACGTTAATCTCCTCAATATTTACACTCCCTTTAACCTCCTTTACCAGTCCGCATAGGATTTCCTGCCTTTATAATTATTCCCGCATTTTCCCCCCTTAATCTCCTTCTTCGGGTTTCCTGTCCTACTGTATCCACAGTCGACTCCCTCTTATTTTAGCATTTCTTCCCATAGGGACGAGTATATTAATTTCTGCCTCCACTTCTCTAAACACGTATTCGCAGAGCTTCCTTAGCGTAGCCCTATCTACCCCATCTTGCGCGGCAAGGGTGCACTTCCTTTTCCCTAGTTCTTTTAATATGGCCGCCCATTTCTTCAGTATTTCAGATATATCCTCGTTTTCCCATGTTTCTTCTATTTCCAATTTTTCCGGTAGAAGGAACGTATGTCTTGCAGTGTCCCTATGCTCTTCCTCGTGATTTAAGGTTAGATGGAAACTACACGCCCCGTATTCCACCTAGCCTTCTCTTAGTCCTTTTTCCAGGAGGGCCTTTGTTATTGGGCAGGCTACTTTTGCCTGTCTTATTAGACCTCTCTCTCCCTGCTGTTCTCCGATATCGATTACCAATGCTAGGCCCTCGTCCGTCTCCCCCCATTTGGGACCACAATCCTCGCATTTCGTCTTTCGGAATGCCCTCTCCGGCCAGTCCTCTTTAATGGTGTCGATCAGGTCATTGTACTCCCCCAACCGCCCATCGATTTCTTCCTTAATCCGCGCTATCTTTACTTCCGATCTTCCGTCTCATTTTCTTGAAAACTTACATCTCTGGCTTAATTTTCACCAGCTCCCTCAGGTTTTTGGCACTCTCTTCCAGCTTGGTAATTATCATCTCTGCGGTAGCCTTATCCCATACATCTTCCTCATTTTCCTTAACTTTAGGAGGCTCAACGCGCCTCCTCTTCCACTCCTGCTCTTCGTCGTAGATATTTCCCATCGAAGGGCTTCTGTTCCTCGGCGGGCTCCTCAGTATGCAGCTTCTTCTTGCAAATATCTCCTGTTTTGTCAACATTTTTTTCCATCGTCCATGTTCGTTGTCTTTGCCTTTTCCATCGACTCAATTTGTGTAATTGTTTGAATTGTACTGTTACTTAGTAATAAAAAGTTAAATTTAATTAAGTAAAATTTGTTTTTTAAATTTTCTTGTCCTAGACACGAAAGTTCTACTGCCTTAGCAATCAGGTAATTCGAAAGTTTGCTTTCGTTATAGCACTTGTTGCTAGGGTTACAAAGGTTATTTATATAGACGGTAGTAGAAAAAGATATTGTCGTATTGTCGTTAACATTACGAAAAATGTAGTAAATTTTTTAGAAATTGTTCTGTGGGTTTTCCAACGTATGTGAGGGTTTTATATTTTCCCATATTATTTCATGCACAGTGCTTTGATGCACTTATATGAAATACCAAGTTTATTTACATGTTTTTGTCATTGAATTGTATATCTTATATTTATCTGATAAATAAACTTTATTCTATTCTATTCTATTCCGTTCCGTTCCGTTCCGTTCCGTTCCGTTCCGTTCCGTTCCGTTCCATTCCATTGCATTCCATTCCATCCCATCTGATCCCATGCAATTCTATTCTATTCTATTCTCTTCTCTTCTCTTCTCTTCTCTTCTCTTCTCTTCTCTTCTCTTCTCTTCCATTCCGTTCCGTTCTGTTCCGTTTCGTTCCGTTCCGTTCCATTCCTTTCCATCCCATTGCATTCCATTCCATTCCATCCCATCCCATGCAATTCTATTCTATTCAGTTCTGTTCTATTCTATTCTATTCTATTCTGTTCTGTTCTGTTCTATTCTATTCTATTCCATTCCATTCCATTCCATTCCATTCCATGCCATTCCATTCCATTCCATTCTATTCCATTCCATTCTATTCTATTCTATTCTATTCTATTCTATTCTAATTCATTCCATTCCATTCTATTCTATTCTATTTAAAGGAAGTGTATATACAAGTTTATAAGGTTTTTTAAAAGAACCTTGTTGAAAATAACATCTATTATTTTTAAGCCATGTTCAGAGCAATTTATTTTGTTGTATTTAAGTTCTTTGTTAATTTTTTCTTTAATCATAGGAACATTAATTAAACTATATGCCGTGCTACTATAAGCTGCTTGTTTATATTTTGTAGGGTATATTGATGCGTTATGGTTTGCAGTTTCTGTTTGTGAAGTTGTATGATATATTGAAAGTTCGTGTAAATTATTAGTTTTCGAAATAGTTAAGTCCAGAAAGTTTATAATGTTTCACTCTCCTAATTCTAAAATGAACTTTATATTGAATGTGCATTTACCCATAACAGTTTTAATTCATTTATTGTCATGAATTTATTTTTCTAGGGTGTCCATAAATGTAGCTTCTAAAATTGGGTTTAAGGGGTTACCCATTATTAAGCCGCCTTATCCTACATAAATATCATTATTAAATTGAAACATGTATTGTATAAATTGCCGGGATAGTATTTGACTTAACAATCTATTAATAATTTCATCATTATTTGTATAGTATTATGTAAAGGGATGCTAGAAAACAGGTTTTGGACATCAAATAGAACAAGTTTGGCATTGTCAGGTAATTTATATATTGAATATTGTTAGTTAATCCATCCCAATAGCTAAAATTGACGAAACAAAATATATTTTGCATGAAAGAATTAAGAAAGAATCTCGTAAATAATACATACAGTTAATCAAGTTGATCTAGACTATGGAAGAATTTTTTATTCCTTCGTCATCAACAGCCATAACATTTGTGAATAGGCCACTATTTTGGTGGCTATTAATGTAAAACGAGAAATATTCACTAGTCCAAAAAGAATAACCAATTAACACATGCAAACTTTAAACTTTTCTGAAAGAAACGTGAAAAGATTGCTTTACGAAATGAAATTTTCCCTATTAAATTACGCCTAAAATTTAAACGAACATGACAAGTTTAAATGTAAGCGAAACATATTTAGACTGTAGGAATTAATATCCCAATATTAAAATCCATTTCTTTGATTGATTAAATTCATTTTTATTTGGAAGGATTTGTTAATAAATGAAATTCCCGGCATCGAAAATAATAAAGAAATATTCCGTATTCACACAGCGTTACAATTCGTTGTCCTGTTTTCGATGCTTTGATAATTAAACTGAAAGACATGACTCAACATGTGTAAATGGAGCCGCACTTACCATACCCTACCTATAGATTTTCCTCAACATGTAGCATATTGCAATTGGGATTCGATACAGAGAGCAATATTTACAGAATTATTATCTCAAATTTTGTTCACGAAAGGAGCGAAATTTTCTAAATATGCTGTCATGAATTACCATGACAACCATACTTGGTGTGACGAAAATCCACATATTGTACGTAAGTCACTATCAGTATGATTTATATCGTAAATTTATTGACTGGAATAATAGAAGGCTATTTAATCATTCCTCATTTTCTTAACGGTGTAGAATATAGGTAATGCTTGGAGTTCATTTACCAAAACTCTTGGAAGATACTCTGATAAGGATTCAATAGCGAATGCGGCTTATGAATGACGGTGTCCTTCCTCACTTCACATTAGTTGCACAAGAATATTTAGACTAGGAATATCCTGGCACCAGACTGCGACAATTGCCACCTGAATTACCGGGTATGAATCTTATAGAATTTTCGCATGGGGTCCTTTGTAATCACTCGTCTACAAGATACCAATTCAGAATGTGGAATATTTGAAGAATCATGTGACACAATGAGAAACTCTCCGGGTATTTCCGATCAAGTTCATAGGTCAACTATAAGGCGTTTGAATGAATACACTGACATTGATATTGGTCCCAATATTTATGTAGTTAAATATTTATTTCTTTCAGAATTTTAAACAGCCACACTGTTTCTATGTCTTACTTTCAGATATGTCTGAGGCTTCCTTGTAGTGATAAAAATAAACTATTTCACACAAAACCTAATTTTTCTCAAAATGTCCATAGTTCATTTAGAGCCATTTTTTCAATGACGGTAAATCCTACGCCAATTCAACAAACTTTTCGAGTGGTTTGGGTGAAAAAAAACTTAAACCGCTCCTCTGATGCTCGAGGCCAGCGCGGCAGACTGATTTGCGACCAGCGCGTTTTACTTGAAAAGAAAAAGGTATTTTTTTAGGAAATAATTAGAAAGAAAAATCACCAACTATCCAACTATTATATTGTCTTCTTGCTCTGTCTTGTGACTATTGTAAATTACTACACTAAATAATAATAATATTTTTCGAAAAAATATGTAAATAAATATACAATTTCAAAAGGGATATTCACTGCAAAAATGCATTTTTTAGCCCCCCGTATAAATCTAAATCTAATATAGACATAAATAAACAAGTGAAGAGAAAACAAAACACAAGTAGCCTATTTTATATAGCGCATTGCTGTGTCTAGAATTTCTGTTTAATTATTTGTTTGATGCATTAATAAAGGACAAGAAACAAAAATATCATGAAATTTGAAGTATTTTAGGTGCTATATAGGAGTAACAAGACTTAACATTTTTAGTGCGATGCATAGGAATGCTTTAAGTGTCAAAATAATGAATATTTACGTTATATGCTTCAACTCGGTTCTCAAGAAGATTATACGAATATAATGGAGAACGTTGATGAACAATATTATAAAGCAAACAAGAGAATAACATAGTGAGACGATTTTCAATATTTAATAAATTTAGGCTATTGCAATAGGGAGTGATGTGGTCATTTTACTGGCATTGTATGCGTACCTTAAGCAACTATTTTGTAAGATCTATATTTTGTTTTGAAAAGATTTAAAGACACCACTGCAGTAATCAAAGTTGAGTAGAATAACCGACTTTACAAGTTTTCATTTAACATCTGATGGTAGAGCATATTTAGATTTATGAAGTGCTTTAAATTTTGCTTAGGATTGCCCACGATTTGCAGTTAGATGACTTTTCGAAGCACAGACGATTAACAAAGAATACACCAAGGTACTGACTTTAAAAGTAAACACATTTTGATTCAACGTTAAATCACAGGTTAAATGATGGAAAGCTTTATCGCACATGAAACTGGTTATTAGGCCACTTAACGATTGCTGTAAAATTTTAATTTAAAACTTGTACTGCTTCGCTGGACTTCACTGGATTACGGGATATGTAGATTCCACATATTGTAGGAAGATTGGCAATGGAAACTGTAAACATTAATGGTCTCAAAACGCTTCCCTGAGGAACCCCATACGCTACTTTTTGTTCAGATGAAGACATGTTGTACAGGTTAACGACTTGAGATCGGTTGGAAAGAGAGCATTTGAACCAGTTCAACAAGTGGACGTTGATGTTATAATAATGCAATTTTGCCATAAGTAAATCATGATAAATTAAATCAAATGCTTTGCTATAGTCGATAAGCATTAAATATGTAACATTGGACTTATCTATAGCATTTGTCAAGTTATTAGATATTTTTAACAGGGCTGTTGCAGTGCTATGTTGTTTTCTAAACCCTGATTGTTGTAGTTGAAGGATATTCTGATTTTGTAAATATTCCTTCTCCAATAACTTAGCCATTGCTACTAATATGCTGATTGGCCTGAGATGACTAAGTTTCGTTGCTACGTTAACCTTTCACTTTGAATTATTGATTCAATTGTATTTTCATTCTCCACCTTATGCACCCAAGTAACATATGTCGTCCTATTATTACGCTTAAAGCTTTATAAATAATACATTATGGCAACTTGTACAGAAAATTGGTTATATTGAAGGTTTATTCCACACTAAACTGCTTGTAAAGTAACTTGGCGGAACGAAAATGCTGGTAAAATGCTTTTACAGCATAAATAAAAAGCTTCTGTATTAAAGCATTTTATACAGATTTTTTTAATTTATAAGACCCACAGTAAGGTCTATTACTATGTATATGTATAACAGGTGTATAAACTCCTATATAACATTTATACATCTGTTTTATAGCTTGGCCATAATGGCTTAATAACATTGAGTTTTAAAGTTTTTTAAAGCAAACTTTTACAGCAATGTAGCTATTTAAGCCAAATGCCATTTGCCTTCCGCAACCGAGCTGGTCAGTTGCATACCTGCTCCAGCTAAAACTTCAAATGCAGCTTCGTTTTCAGTCGATTAAGGCTTTAAAAAAAATGATGGAGCGTTCAAGTGGGACAAAATCATCCCGAGGTAAAATACCCTCCCGATCGGATCTCCAAGGGAGGGTGCCCACAGGGACACCTCATCGAATGTCGAAAAAACACCGACAAGTTAAATCCAAGAAAACTAATTCTTTCATCTACGGCGCTTGGAATGTTCGTACTTTGAACGACAGCACTCGCACCGATCGGCCTGAAAGAAGAACTGCTCTAATAGATAGAGAACTTCACCAACTCAATGTTGACGTTGCAGCTCTCAGCGAAACTCGATTTCTGGAGGAAGGCTCTCTCACAGAAAAGTACTACACCTTCTATTGGAAAGGTCTTCCCACCAATTCAAGGAGACAACATGGAGTAGGATTTGCCGTTCGGAATCAACTTGTATCCAACTTAGCACAAGTACCACAAGGCCTATCCGAGCGTTTAATGCTGCTACGCTATGAGCTATCAGATGGCAACGCGGTAAATCTAATAAGCGCCTACGCTCCCACTCTGGATGCAAGTCACGAAACCAAGGAAAGCTTATATCAACAGCTGGAAGAAACCGTCTGTAGAATACCTAAAACGGAACGACTCGTTATTCTTGGCGATTTTAACACTAGAGTAGGGAGAGATGCAGACACCTGGCCAGGCATCATAGGCAAGAACGGTTTGAGCAACATGAACGCTAACGGTCAACTACTCCTAACTAAATGCGCCGAACATGATCTAGTTATAACAAACACCATTTTCCGACAAAAGGATAAATTTAAAGGCACCTGGCGTCACCCCAGATCAGGTCACTGGCATCTACTGGACTATGTTATCGTACGTAGGAAGCATCTCAAGGACGTCCAAATTACAAAGGCGCGCATTGATAGCGAATGTTGGACCGATCATCGTCCTGTTGTCTCTAAAATGAAAATTGTTATGAGACCCAAACACCGAAGAACTCAAGTAAAACGTAGACTCCGTCTCTGTATTAGTAAATTGCGTGACCAACAAACCGTCGAACAGCTAAAGCAAAAAGTTCAAGAGAATTTGAGTGCACTGGAAGAAACCAATTCTGTAGATGTCGCTGCTACCTGGGCACAAATTAAAGACAGTTTAAAAAGTGCGAGTGAGGAAATTCTTGGCACTGCAGCAAGTAAAAAACAGGAGGACTGGTTCAATGATAATGAAGCTTTTATACAAGAACTTCTTGACCGCAAACATATTGCCTTCCAAAACGCTATCAACCACCCCAACGACTCATCAAAAGCAGAAGCTTTTACCCAATCTAAGTATGAAACGCAACGCGAAATCAGAAGAATAAAGAACGAGTGGTGGGCAAGCAAGGTCAGAGAAACTCAAGGGTACGCCGATTCACACGACTACAGGAATTTCTTTCAAGGAGTAAAAGCAGTGTACGGCCTCAGTCGGAAAAATATGTGCCCTATTAAAGATTTAAATGGAAATCTCCTCAAAGAAGACCAGGAAATAAGAGCCCGATGGAAAGAACACTACTCTAACATTCTTAACCAGCAAAGTCAAGCCGATCACGATATTATAAATCTTATCCCTCAATATGACACCTTCGAAGACTTAGATAAACCACTAACAACGGAAGAGATCTTAACCGCCATTGGGCAGCTAAAAAATAACAAATCTCCCGGCGCCGACTCACTCCCAGCTGAGATTTTTAAAGCTGTGTCATCAGAGCTCATACCCTACCTCAAAAAACTGTTTGATGTCGTGTGGGAAAGTGGTCAAGCTCCGCAGGAGTTTCGTGATACACTTTTAATCAACTTCTTCAAAAACAAAGGGAGCGCTGCGGACTGTGGAAATTACAGGGGTATAGCTCTCCTGGCTGTTGGAGGGAAGATACTCACTAAAGCGATGGCAAATAGGCTAACACCTGTTATGGAAAAGCTACTTCCTGAAACACAGAGTGGCTTTAGACCAAACCGAGGCACATCGGATTTAATCTTCACACTTAAACAGCTTCAAGAAGAAGCACTCGAAAATCAAAGAGAAATTCACATGGCCTTCATTGATTTAACCAAGGCGTTTGACTCGGTGGACAGGGAAGTGCTCTGGAAAATTATGTTCCGCTTAGGTATCCCTAGAAAATTTGTGGAAGTATGTCGCAGTCTACATAACCCTCACTGGAGTTAGGCAGGGATGTGTCCTGGCACCCCTACTTTTTAATTTGTTTACCACTGCTCTAACAATTATTGTTGACAACAAACTGACAGTCAGAGGAATAGGTCTCAGATACCGTTTTGATGGCGGTCTCTTTAACATAGGGCGCTTTAGAGCTTTCACGAAGACACGCACACGATTCATTTGTGATCTCCAGTATGCGGATGACTGTGCACTTTTAGCCTCTACGCCGGAAGAGCTTCAAGAACTTTTAGATGTGTATGCCCAGAGCTATGATTCCTTGGGACTTAAAATCAACATTGGAAAGACTAAGATTATGTCAACTCCTCATCAAGTGAACCAAATAGACATTACACTTAACGGAAATTCTCTTGAAGTGGTGGATCAGTTCAATTACTTAGGCAACGTTGTTAATGACAAAGCAAACATGGACAGCGAGATTCGCAATAGAATTAACGCTGCATCTAGAGCACTCTGGGGACTTAGAGAGAGAGTATTTGACAACCACGACCTTGCTTTGTCAACGAAAATGGCTGTCTACAGAGCAGTTGTCATTCCAACACTGCTATATGGATGTGAAAGCTGGGTCACTTACCGTCGTCATGTGAAAGAATTAGAACATTTTCAGCAAAGACACCTCAGAAGTATGATGAAAATCCGTTGGTTCCATCACATATCAAACGTGGAAGTACTCAGGAGAGCAAACAGCCTTCCAATTGAGGTGCTTATTTCAAGAGCACGCCTAAGATGGGCAGGTCACGTTCATCGTATGCATGATAACCGTCTTCCTAAATGTACACTTTATGGTGAATTGCTAAGCGGTAGAAGAAGACGTGGCGGTCAACGAAAGAGGTTCAAAGACGCTCTCCATGAAAATCTAAAATCCTGCGGTATTGCAGACGAGCAATGGGAACAACTTGCAGCGGACAGAACCGAATGGCGAGGGGTTGTGGCCAGCTATCAAGGAAATGTTGCTGCAAGAAGGCTGAATCCAAGACCTAACCAGGTCTATGTTTGTCCTGACTGCGGTCGACATGTGCTCTCCCGAATTGGCCTCTATAGCCATAGTCGTGTGCACCGTAGATGAATGGGAATTACAATAGACTACACCTTTTACTTGTTTTTTATTGTACACAATCTATCGACTGTAACATTTTTATACTCGGACTCGAGTAACGGCTAATAATAATAATTTGCGTCAGCCATAATATAGATCATTTTTAAATACTTTTTACGTATAGCAGGAGTATTTTATAAATCATTATTTATTCTACTGAAATTCTGTTTTGGAGCTATGCAGCTGCAATCTTCCTCCTTTATAAAACTCTTATACATCTAAATTTACTCAGTGTCATAACCTCCAATATTATTTGATGCGCTTTGGATTTTTTCTTATGTAGCAAAAATTTTTATGCAGTCATTTTTTCTCTACAAACTGCAAAAATCTACCAAAGTCAATAAAAAGTATAGGTCTGAAATTGAAACAAAAGTGATAATATCATATCCCTCAAAATCAAAATAATATTAACATGAATTCAATTATTACACAAAATGTGAATCTTAATCAAATTAAATTCACCTGTCCGAGGATTTTATTTTCTATTACTACTTCTGCACAGTCAAAATGCTGTTTTACGAATTTATAACTGCTTCTGTGACCTTCCTTGGATACTTATAGGAAACCATATTATATTTTATAATAATAAATATGACAGGGTGGCCATTGTTACCGATTTGAGGTATAATTAACTTTTTATCACTTGAAAAGGAAAACTTAGCAAAATATTTACAGCACCAGCTTATGGGGTGTTTAAAATACGTGGTTTATCATTTTAAAATAATTCTATAGAAAAAAATTAAAAATATATTTTTTTAAATAATTTTCGATTTATCAAAATCAAGAGATGGAAGCGGGTCTATTTAATTCGAAGTAGAATAGCATATTTCAACAGAGAAATTTTCTTCGCATGACAAATTTAGTTTTCTACGAACCACAGCATACACTAATTCGCAGGCAATATTCATTATTTTTTTTTTAATACATTTATTTAACGTCGGCCTATTTCCGCTACTGAGGCCTACCACCGACGCCTGTAGACGAGCTACCCCCAACCAGGAATTTTGCCGAACCTCTTCCCTTAAGAAGAGTAGGGATCTTTTACTTGCCTAACATTTAATAGACAAGGGACTGACGGCTTTACATCCCCTCCGAAGGATGGTATATCACCTATACAACCCTCGCCTAAGATTGTATAGCTTCCGCGCATACACTGATATACAAGCCGCTGGAAGATGTGTGAGGCGAGGACGCGGTCTTCGTTGGAACGGTCACCCATCCAACTACTAACTGCGCGTGACGTTGCTTTACATCGCATATCGAAGTATGTACATAGTAAAGACGCACCTACGCTCGCCCCAATATTCATTCTGCTTCCTAATAATTTGCCATAAGAAAGTTATTGCATCGAAGCTGCTAGAGATACTGTGATATCGATGCTTTATAACTGTAAACAATAAATCACATTTAGAGGAATTTTTACTGTATAAAAACTTACTTTAAGTAAATATATAACCACTACTTAGCAGTCATGTTAAATGACTCATAGCAGCTAGTAAGAAAAAGCAAAGAGGTTGCCATAATGTTACTTTAAGCATTTATGTACCTTTAACAGAGTTTACCGAGGCTGTATAAATTTTCCTGTTTTGGGTATATAGATACTTCATTAATACTGGACTATTGTTATTAACTCTTAATTATAAAGTATTATTAAATAGTCATTTAAGTTTTAAAATTAGAGCCGATTCAGAAGTTAATATATAGCTCTCGCTTTGTCTCATTATTCCGCACTATCGTTCCATATTTCTTCGGTGCGTTTAATATGTAAATATTACCAGTTTGTTGAGCCAGTGAAGAGGCAAGGATGCTATGTAACAAGACTTTAGTATACGAGTAGAAATAGATGTAATTTCCACCGATAAAATACAACAGATAAGCTCCTATTAAAATATGAACTTCATTCTCTGCATCGCGGAAAACTACGAAAGAATATAATAGGTTTCCTCAATCAAATACCATTTTAACGCCTCAATGAATATATTTATTCAAAGCAAGTTGCAGCTGGAATATGTAACAAATATTTCTCCAAAGAAACTCATATGCTCATACAATAACGACAGTATTCATTACTATGTATATTGTACAGTTATAAGTGAAATATATATCTTGTAATCTCGAAACAACACAGTCGAATGAACAAGATATCGCTTTGTGTAGCTTATTTTGTTATAATATATTGATTTCATCCATGTCAGAATACGTGTTATTATTGTTTCTGTGGTGGTTAAAACTGATGTTTATGTAATTTCGCATACAATGGCAGATCGTACATTCATAGAAGTTGCCTCCGCTACGGTTAACATCTGTGGACAACTGTGTAAATGGATAAATTTCATCTCAAGTCTAATGTTAGCAGTATAATATAAAACTTTTAGTTTTGTGTATGTTCTCGTAATTTTTTTTAAATGTCATATCGATTTTTCATCACGGCCGTGGATCAAATGATAAAAAGCAGAATAAAGAAACAGGGCTGGCGAGGGGATAGGGAAAAGGAAAATGATTCCCTACAGTCGGAGGTCATGCACAGGTAAAAAAATCACAAAAATAAAAAAATCATATTTTATATTTTATTTTTATAGTCACGAGTCTACTATCTATTTCAAAAATACTGGCGTCCCTCTTTGAGACTTTTTGAGAGCTGTCAGCAGAGGTACTGAAAGACAGAGAAATTCGAATGAACCCACCAGTTATAAGCCAATAAAATGACCAAGTTTCTTTTTTTTTCACTCTAAAATGTCTTAAAACTTTGTTTAAATTTTTTTATTATAGTTAATATTGGACTAATAAAATTGAAATAATAAAAAAACCCTAACCGTTTCAATCCTTTACGAGGGTGAACATAGAGTGGCCACCCAAAAAATACAATTTTTCTTAAATTGTATTACAAAGTGATGGGGGAAAATATGAAAATGTTATTAATAGTGTTTATTTTTATCAAATTATCAGTAATGATGGATAAACATCCTTAAGAAATAGTTTAAACCATGTTTAAGGGACGCAAAAGCGTACAATTTCGTTTTGAAACAAATATTTCTTGGCTACCAGAAGGGTGAAAATCATTTTTTACGTCCATAGTGTTGATATGTAATTTCTGTATTGTTGTTGAATGTCTCAGGAAATTTTCAACATTTTATTTCATTTTTGGTCAATTTTGTGGAAAGGTTAAATGTTTTTGTAGAACAAAAGGTATTTACGTTGTTTCTATTACTTATTAAGAAAAATATGATGATTTTTGCATAAGAATACATAATTTTTAAAATATTACTGCATATATATATATATATATATATAACAAAATGCAATTTAGCAGCGCTTAGGACATTGCATTTTGTTGTTTAACTAGTCGGACGTGACTACCTTCTTTATTGTATATATATATAAAGAAGAAGGGTAGTCTTGACTGACTAGTTAAGAAAACCAAAATTAAACACACGTAGTGTATCTTGAGGTTGCAGTCAGAGGTGAAAAGTTTACGGCCACAAAACAGAAAAAGAAAAACTCTTTTGTTACTTTGTCAAGCTTTCGAAAATTATTTATTCCCTTTATCAAGACATCTATAAATAAAATTATTATTTATTAAGAGTCATATACTATAGTTCGCTAAAATACTTACTTAACTTTTAACCTCAAGTTAGTAAGTATTTTAGCGAACTATATTATATGACTCTTATTAAATAATAATTTTATTTATAGATGTCTTGATAAAGGGAATAAATAATTTCCGAAAGCTTGACAAAGTAACAAAAGGGTTTTTCTTTTTCTGTTTTGTGGCCGTAAACTTTTCACCTCTGACTGCAACCTCAAGATACACTACGTGTGTTTA